>OX336389.2:1074789303-1076002208 GCA_946902985.2 Meconema thalassinum
AGGTTAGTTAAGTAAAGCTACGGCCGCCATTTTGGAACTTTTTGATCACACCTTGTAGGTTAGGTTAGGTTAGGCTAGGCTAGGTTTGGTTAAGTTGCAGCCAAATTTTTGGAACTTTTTGATCACACCTCGTAGGTTAGGTTAGGTTAAGTTAAGCTACGGCCGCCATATTGTTAGGTTAGGCTAGGTTAAGTTAAGCTACGGCCGCCATATTGGAGGAGGGGAGGAGGAGGGAGGGGCCAGAATCCCACAAAACACACTACTGCACAGTTTTTGTCCTAGGGACCTGATATGTATTTTTTGGGTAGAGGGGGTAAAGACCTTTCATTTACGTTAAACAAACCTTTTTTGTAAAATTCTTAGTTCCCAAAATATAGACAATTTTGAAAATTGGACTTTTTTTGGAAAAACTGAAAAAAATGTCAAGTTTTGTTCTACCAATTAAGGACATAAAAGCCATTGGTTTGAGTCTATATATGTCTTTTTAGGAGTGATTAGTTTTCAAAATATCGCATACTTTCCAAATTGAACTTTTTTGGATTTTGTCCCAGAGACTTGAGACTTGGTTTGTGGATAGTGGGGGTAAATACCTGTCATTTACGTTAAACAAACTTTTTTGTAAAATTCCTAGTTTCTAAAATATACCCCCATTTTAAAATGAACATTTTTGAAAAAAAATGTCAAAATTTCCATATTTTGTTCTTACGATTAAGGATATAAAAGCCATTGGTTTGAGTCTATATATGACTTTATAGGATGATTAGTTTTCAAATATGGCCTACTTTCCAAATATTGTTTTGTAAAAATTTGAAGAATATTATATTTTTGAATGAGAGTTGGATAGACGTAGGTGTTAGAGTTAGCATATGATTTGATATGATTTTTAGTTTAAACATATAGCCTACTTCCCCCAATTTACCTTTTTTTTTTGAAATTTTTAAAAATATATATAATGTTTTTGACTAGTCGTTGAAAGGAGTTGAGAGACAATCATTAACCTTAGAGTACTTTGGATTCTTGGAATTTTAGTGTGCTTGTTTTTTGCTTACAAACATGGCGGTAAGCATTATGCTACCATAACAAAAAGAGTTGAGATACTTTCCAAGACCAAGAGAAAAATCCTCTAAATACATTGACAAAAAAATAACTTGTCAAATAAGCCATTACAAATAAGGTATTACGTAAACCATCAAAAATAAGTCACCAACATATGCCACCACTATAAGCCACCACCATAAGCCACCATAGGCCACCACCATAAGCCACCATCATAAACCACCACCATAAGCCACCATCATAAGCCACCACCATAAGCCACCATAAGCCACAGAAACCACCACCATAAGCCACCATTATAAGCCACCATAATCCACCACCATAAGCCACCATCATAAGCCATCATAAGCCACCATCATAAGCCGCCACCATAAGCCACCATAAGCCACCAACATAAGCCACCATAGACAATTTTGAAAATTGGACTTTTTTAGAAAAAAAATGAAAAAAATGTTAAGTTTTGTTTTAACGTTAAATAACTTAAAGAACATTTGTTGAGTCTATATATGACTTTTTAGAATGATGCGTTTTGAAATTTCGCCTTCTTCACAATAAAAACATTTTTTGGATGTTGTCCAGAGATCTGGACTTGGCTTGTGGGTTAGAAGTGGTAAATACCTGTCATTTATGTCAAACACACTTTTTTTTGTAAAATTCCTAGTTTCCAATATATACCCCTTTTTCAAAATGATCATTTTTGGAAAAAAAAATGTCAATAATTCCATATTTTTGTTCTAGCGATTAAGGATATAAAACCCATTGGTTTGAGTGTATATATGACTTTATAGAATGAGTAGTTTTCAAAATATAGCCTACTTTTCCAAATATTTTTTAGAAATATTTAAAAAAATATAATATTTTTCGACTAAGAATGGAATAAACGTAGATGTTAGAGCTAACATATGACTTTTTTATGATTTTTTTTAGTTTAAACATATAGTCTACTTTCCCCATTCACCTTTTTTTTTGCAAAAAAAAATGTTCTTGACTAGGCACTTTAGTTATCTTAGGCACCTTAGAGTACTTTAGTGTTTTTTTTTTGAAAGTTTAGTGTGTTGTTGTTGCTTACAAACATGGCAGTAAGCATTATGTTGTGATAAAATGGACTGATATACTTTCCAAGACCAAGAGAAAAATCCACTAAATGCAATGACAAAAATAACTTGTCAAATAAGTCAATACAAAATGCTCAACTTAAGACCCCACACATAAACTAATACATAAGCTAATTTGTAAAAAATGTTAAACACTTGCATGGTATTACATTTTTAGTAATGCATGCTAAACATGAACTCACTTGTCTGTTGTATGAAAAGGACTAGTCAACAATGACCTGTCAACAATGGGGGCACTGCTTGCACATTTTTAATTACTACCCACCTTTCTCCACTCCTAATGCAAAATGAACATGTAAAACACAAATTGGAAAAAAATCCTTATTTCCATATTGACAAATAGAAAAAACAACAACATTAAACTGAAATTTTAAAAACTGTAAATGGGGATTTGGTAAATTAATAAATGTGAAAACAACAAATTGGAAAATCCATGTTTCTATATCATGAAATTGAAAAACTTTAAACTGACATTTTAAGAACTGTAAATGGGGAAATTGTAAAATTGATAAAAGTGTAAACAACAAAATGCAAAATCCATGTTTCCATATTATGAAATTGAAAAACTTAAAACTAATATTAAAAAACTGAAAATGGGGAATTGGAAAATTGGCATATGTGTAAACAACAAAATGAAAAAAAAATCCAGTGGGGTAGTGATCATGTTGTACAGTAACCTGTAAGACTAGCATAAGAATAATTGCATGTACCTTATATGCTTTGGGTATGTGCATTAGCCTTTGGATTAGCTTAAGTTAGGTTTGGTAAAGTTAGGTTTAATGAGATTAGGTATGTGACCTTGTTGTTTACTCTTTTAGGAAAATGTAAAAAAGTAAAATCTAAAGATCAAAAAAAACTTAAATTTAAAATGTAAAATCTAAAATCTTTAAATGAGGTTTCTGCTGGTTATGACAACACGTTTATGATTTAGTCAATGTTGATGTGTGGTATCCAATTACTGCTGACTTTGCATATTCATCACCCATTGTCTTGATCAACACCTTGGGGTTTCAAATTACTGCAGCGTTAGTCGTATCAATAGAACTGTGCGCTCCCTGCCATGTCAGCAACATGACACCGGAAGGAACACCTGTGTAATATCCAATGACTGCTAACTTTGTATAATCATCACTCATTGTCTTAATGAACACGTAGGGTTTCAAATTACTGCAGCGTAGTCATAGCAAAAGAACCGTATGCTCTCTGCCATGTCTGTAATATGACACAGGAAATAACAAGACGTCTTACTGTACATCCATTTCCTCAGTTTTAACATCTTAAGAACAAGTATTATTCTCTTTCAACTACAAATGACTCGTTAGAACACATCCATCCACCAAGTTAGATCCTTTGACCTGCTCTCAAATGGCATGTGCCTCGTGTACTAGGGTGTGTGCATTAGCCCTAACCTAACGTTACGTACGAACTAAACAGAATGTGACTTGTTAGCTCTTATCATGCATGTGCACAGGTGAACACTTGTGTGTTAGGTCATATTACACATGAACTTACATTTTCTCACGTAAGTGCATTTCTCTGTTCCACAAGATACAAATTTGATTACTGGATTGTATCCTGCACTGTTTATGCGATATAGATTTGCCAGGTAGTTCTCTACATATAGCAATTTTACCACTGCTCTACCTACGCCTTTTGCTCCTTTGGCTTTCTTACAGTCTAGTGTGTGATAGACAGCATTAACTGTATATCAAACCCAGTTCACCTTTGTATTTGTAATCCAAGTAATAATTTGAAAAGACACAAATGTAATCAGTTTTAAACGTTATCTCTGTTTTGTTTTGTTTAATATGTTTATGACATGCATATTAACCTGAAATCGAACCCCTAGTGAAAGGCTAACAGCTTAACCACTGCACCACTATGCCCTTGTTTCTAAGTTCAACTTGTTCTAGGCCTCAGACCTGGAAATCGAGTTAAGACCACCAGTACAACAGCTAAAAGTGCTTACCACTGCAACACAGCTGGTAACATTAGACAACTGGAAATGATTATATTTCTGTTAGCAATGCATTTTGTCATCAGCCTACTGTCTGAGCACTGACAGCAACACAGTTTAGTTTACAACAAGCGAGTGTGTGTGTGTGTGTGTGTGTGTATAGATTATTAGCCTCAAGTATTTAAAGCTTGTTGTGTGTAGCAACCATTTTGTCTCGGTAACCACTGAGCATTTTTGTGTTTTAGCTATTATCTTTAACCAATCAATTAAAGATAGTCTACTCTTAATTCTTGATAAATCAGAGTTTGCGTACACCGTTTCTCATTTATTAACCCATACCTGCAACCTATACTCTCTCTATACAGCAGTTTGATCTGAAAACAAGTTTCAATGGTAAAAGACTTGTCAGTCACCTACACTAATTCTTTCTCTACCTAGCTATGTTTCATCACACATGGTAAACATCTCACATGTTCGTATCCAATTATTAGTTTATAAAATCTCAGGTCAATGACCTTAATGTATTGGGTATTTTGGGTAAATTCCTTGGCCATGGAAAAGGGTTAACCATCCTGAGTCCCATGACACCTCACTTAACCCTCTCTGATTATTAGTTAGCGAGATATTAACAAAAGTGTAGTTAAGCCCTTTTGATAAAAATAAATAATACATTCAAAAAAAGAATGTCACCTCAAGTCCAACGACCTCTCATACAAGTCCCTAGCCTTATTGGATCATGAGATATTAAAAAGCTAATGACCTATTAGTTTTGGATCTTTTGGTATTAAAAAAAACTCATCTATAAATCTGTATTCAAAAAGCCCACCCTCATACAAAAACCCTCCAAGTGCACATGTGTAAAAACAAAACAAAACAAAAAAACATGTTAATTCATAGTAGCGATCGGCTCTTCGCTTGCGTTTCATGTGGAACAACGTTTAATTTCATTATAGCATTAGGGACCAGTCCAAAGGGGCCGGTCTAAAGGGATTAGTCAAAAAGGACCCGTCAACAATGACCCGTCCACAGGGGACTCGTCCACAAGGATCCGTCAATAAGGATCCGTCAATAAGGACCCGTCAACAATGACCCGTCAACAAGGACCCGTCAACAATGACCCGTCCACAGGGACTCGTCCACAAGGACCCATTCACAGGGGCTTGCGTGTGCGTGCAGGTGAACATACGATTACGTCAGCAAACCATCTCATCTAGTTTCAAATTTAGCCACTACGGCGCGTGCAACACACAGGAAGTGCGTGGGAACATACGATTACGTCAGCGTAACATGAACTCACTTGTCTGTTGTATGAACATCAGTTTAGCAGTGGCATCATGCAGCGAAAGACGTTTACTTGCACACAATCCATCAATATGGTAAGCTTTTTTTTCTTTTCATTATGGAAATCTCCTTATTAGAATAAAATGTTATAGTGGTTCTAGTCACTTATAGCTAAACTGTAATAGATATGATTTTTTTTGTTTCTTTATAGGCTACTACAATAAATATTCTCAATGCTATGGGGGGGGGGGGGCAGAACTGTTGATTAGAGAGAGAGAAAAAGCTCACTGAATTACCAATGCATACTCTTTTCCGTATCATTAACATTCAAAAAGTGGACACAATGTATAGTGAACGTGTACTACTGTATGTGTTAGTGAACATTTTCAGACATTCCTTTCTACACGTTTTAATGATAGGTCAGAAAGTGTGCTTGAGGATCTAAATCGTGGTGGACATTCTCTATATCTAATTTATGAGGGTATAAAAACAATAAATGTATTGTACATTCTGACTTTGAAGTTAGGTTAGGTTAGGTTGGGTAAGGCGGGATTTGGTTAGGTTAGGTTAGGTTAGGTGAAGTTGGGTAAGGCAGATTGGCTGCGGTATAAATAAAAAAGCCAGCTCCTGTCAGTTTTGCCTCACAAGGTTGAGTGTACCCCATTCCAACCCTCAGCCTAGAATTTAATTTCTTGACAGAGCCAGGGCTCGAACCCGAGCCTCCACAGTAACAGCTAAAAATGCTAGCCACTACACCACAAAGTGGGATCGTATGACATGCGTGTCTTAATTTTTGCCGCCTTTCAAAAATCACTTACCACGACCACGAGCGAACCTGCAAGCTTGGGGTTGGTAGTCCGACACGATAACCACTCACCCACCGTGGCAAGCTATCAATCAATAATTACCTAATAAAATTATTAATTATATTAATAATAATAATAATAATAATAAATATTCCTTTTAGCGACTACACGGTCGAACTCCCCCTGTGACATTATTCACGGTCTCAGGGCTTGGCAGCCATCTTGCCCATTAGCCACTGCCCCAGCTCTGACTGACCCCTCCATAAGAATAACATAGGGCTGGTTGCGCGCGGCGGCCATCTTGCCCATTAGCCACTGCCCCAGAACCGCCTTATATTTCCTACTTCCATACATTCAAGATGGTGGATGCGCATACTATTCTAATGTTCTAATCAATTTTATTCTTCTGGGTGAAAAGGCGGAATTACAACGAAACTTTGTAAACGGGGAGTCTTATGTAGGATACAACACTTAAGAAAATCGCAAGAACATTCAATTATTCTATAATTATTTATGAGCAATGTGTTCTTTACTGCACATCTTGTTTACATTATTTTATTCCCTTTCGATGCCTATTCTAACGAAAATAAATAACTGAACTCCTACTGTAGTCTCTGATCACCACTGAGTAAAGCGCTGCAGGACAGATCATATAAACTATTCGAAGCACATGGCTGGGGCGATAAAACAGAGGGAAGCCAATTAATCATTAGCAATGTAGCTGTCCCTGTCTGATGAACAATGTATTTAGTGACATGGTACGTCTCTTTATGTGAAGTACGTCTAGCCAATAATCCACGTGTCTCCTCCAATAGTTGAAAATGATACGTCTGAGTTTGCTGCGTTATATCAGTCAGGCAAACCTACAGCTTTCTTTTCTAGATTAAGTGAAGCAAGAGGCAGTTCCGATAGTATAATCGCTTCGCAAAGAGAAACATTTCCTGGTTGACAGAAATGCATATTATTAACAGAGGTCGGTCAGTATCATGTTTGCTAATAAGGCAAAAGGAAAAATTAAAAGCAAAATACACTTTTGTGATGGAGAATGGATTTGTCGTATTTCAATTTCAATTTCGATTTATCTCTACTTAGTATAAAACAAATTCCCCGATTTGTGTTTGTTACGGGTAAACGCGAGAACCACTGGATGGATATATGATCAAAGGAAGCTGAGCAGTAACGATTTCAGTGGAAAAGTCGAAATAAAAACTGGCGTACGAGCGCTTTGTAAGCTTACGCTGGGCAAACTGTTAAAAATACCTAAATACTATGAGTGTAAGAATTGTTCAGCATGCAAAGTTCTACAAAAAAAAGTCCGCGAGAGCATATGTCTATCTTCAATACATCGCCCGCTATGAGTGTTTTTACGTTTTAATTTCTTCCAACCATGTCCGTTCAAATTCTGAGGCAACAGCTTACGAGCTATCTAAGGGCGAATCTATCATCCCTGTTACAGCCTAGCTAGCGGGCGAACCTATTGCCCCAGATAGAGCCAGCAGCAAACCGTTGAGTCGTGTTGAGTTAAGACTTCTGAGGAGGGTGGTTGTGTTTGCAGTTTCCCTGGAAGTGCAACTCAGGTTTTCTTCATTTCGCCTGTGAACTTTTCGTTCCGAAAAATTCACAGTCAAGTTAAGATTGGACGGAAGGAGGATTTGTGTTTCATGCACGTCGCCATTCTTAAATTACGTCTGACAAGAAATTGTTGCACATGCATCTCCATGATAATATAACTAATAGTCCAGTCAGTGATTTTAACCCATCATGCCGAGACGTAAAACGGATATTGGTCGTAGTTCATTGACACTGGAGAAAAAAAAAGCGCTTATCACGTAATGCATTCTCCCAGGCGAAGCCGGGTCGGGTTGCTAGTATACATATAAATTAAAGTTTGCTTGTTTTTTTCTGAAGTCTCTCGGAATTTTGAGTTATTTATGCATTTCATACTGTTTTATGACGAATGCTCTGTCTGTCTGTTTGTACGCTTATAACTCACGAACGGCTCGGTGGATGTGGTGTGTGTATCCATTACAGGCAAGGGACGAATCATTTATATAACTTTTCACCGTACTTTGCACATAAGGGGACCAAAGGGGGTAACCCTCTCAAAATACATCCTAAAACAGGCGAAATATTGAGGTTGTCGTATCATATAAAGACTGAACAAAGCTCATCTAACGCCTCTAAATGTGAGAAACATTATTTGGTATGTCCCAGAGGGGCCCCAAAACAACATGTTAAGGCCCCACACCCGAACGTTTCTGAGATATTCCCAGAAAACTATCTTCGCTCTCATAAACTGCCTGGTTACAGTTATATTGTTTATTAGATACAGCTCATTGTTTCATTAGACTGTGATGGGGGAGGGTCCATGTGAGTGTGTCTGGTGACAGTTACATTGTTTATTAGAGCTAGTTCATTGTTTCATTAGGCTGTGATGTGTGAGGGTCCATGTGAGTGTGCCTGGTGACAGTTACATTGTTTATTATAGTTCATTGTTTCATTGGACTGTGATGGGGGAGGGTCTATGTGAGTGTGTCGGGTGACAGTTACATTGTTTATTAGATATAGTTCATTGTTTCATTGGACTGTGATGGGGGAGGGTCCATGTGAGTGTGTCTGGTGACAGTTACATTGTTTATTAGTGCTAGTTCATTGTTTCATTAGGCTGTGATGTGTGAGGGTCCATGTGAGTGTGCCTTGTGACAGTTACATTGTTTATTAGTGCTAGTTCATTGTTTCATTAGGCTGTGATGTGTGAGGGTCCATGTGAGTGTGTCTGGTGACAGTTACATTGTTTATTAGATATAGTTCATTGTTTTATTAGACTGTTAGTTAGTTAGTTATTGTTGTTTTAAGGGATGGAACTACGAGGTCATCTGCCCATTTATTAGACTGTGATGTGTGAGGGTCCATGTGAGTATGTCTGGTGACAGTTACATTGATTATTAGATATAGTTCATTAGACTGTGCTGTGCGCGGGTCCATGTGAGTGTGCCTGGTGACAGACAGTTTTAGTGGTAGTATTTTGTTGGTAGAACTTTAGTATCTTTCGTTAGTAGAATTTTGGCATCTAGTTGTTAGTAGAAGCTTAGTATTTTTAGCCTACTTTTCACATTTTGCAAAAATGAGGAAAAAGTAGACTTATGAGATCGGGCAAATGTGTGTCTGTCTGTCCTTCTGTCTGTATGTCTGGCTGTGTGTGTGTGTCCCCCTATCAACTCCTAAACGGCTGCAGCAATCGAAACAAAATTTGGTAGGAGTAAAGATCTATACCTGAATATCTCACGGCGATATTTGAAAATGATGACAGTGCTACCAACTGCTGAAAAATCGCAATTGAAATTTTAGCTCCATGTTGGATATCTTGGATGGTATGAATGGGAGCTATTTCAAAATTGGCACACGTATAGATAATAATATTGCAGTTTAATTTCCAGGAGGCCATACATGGCAGTGTTGCCAAAATGATTATAAGCCTGCTGATAGGTCCAAATTTTAAATGCATATAACTTCTACACTATCAATTGGATTTCAACCAAATTTCGTATGTGCTATGTGTACATAAACAGATATGACTGAGCATATAATTAAGAGCCATCAGGGCTGCCAACTGTTAATAAATGCACTCAATTTTTTAAAATCCAAATACCCATATATCAGAAAGTATGCAAGCCGACAGCTTTAAACTATGCACACATATAGTACCCGATATTCTATATTAATTTGGAGTAACTTATATACGTCAGTGCTACCAACATGATTCTAAGCCTGCTGACAGGTCCGACTTTAAATACATGTAACTTCTATACTATCATTTGGATTTCAACCAAATTTCGTGTGGGCTATGTGTACCATAACAGATATGACTATGCGTATTCTTAAGAGCAACCAGGGCTGCCAACTGTTAATAAATACTGTCTCTATTTATGTTACCCTAATATCAATGTATCAGAAAGTATGCAAGCCAATAGCTCTAAACTTTGCACACGTATAGTATCTGGCATTCTAGATTAATTTAAAATAACTAATATAGGCCTACGCCAGTGCTGCCAACATGATTCTAAGCCTGCTGATAGGTCCAATTTTAAAATGCATGTAACTTCTATACTAACTAATTGATTTCATTCAAAATTGACACAACAATAGATCATATTATTTCAGATTATTTCTGGCCAATACATGCATGTCATTGTTGCCAACATGATTTTACGTGCGCTGTTAGATCCAATATTTAACTGCATGTAACGTCCATGCTATCCATTGGACTTCAACCAAATTTTGTATTCTGTACCTTAAGAGATGGAACTAAGAATATATTCAGTCACCAGGGCTTCCAAGAGTATTTCGAACTAATTAGAAATTTCGATATTTCCAATTTAATTTCGTCATTATTCTAGATAGATCCATATAGATTAATCATTGGTATGAATCTTAAATTTTAAGAAAAGTAGGCTCTTTAGTTCGTCACGGAACTTCTTGTTGTTAGTAGAATTGCTCTATTACTTTATTCTGAAAGGGAGTAGCAGCCTTTCAGAATAGATCAATTCTTTCCTTTTCTTATAGGCGGCTAAGATATTGATAACATTAGACAACTAATAGCTACACTGCGTTCTGCTGCATGGCTGAAAGCAAGGGAAAACTACAGCCGTATTGCTCTTCCCGAGGATATAAACCTCTTTATGCATAATTATGTGTGATGATGTTCTCCTCCCTTGTAAAATTCCAATCTGGAGGTAAACTAGTCCACCGTTTGGATCTCCGCGTGGGGACTACTCGAGAGGGGGTTAACATCACAAAAGTGACAAAGAGGAAATCTGACATTCTACGGATCGGAGCATGGAATGTTAGAAGTCTGCTAGGCAGTGGAAGGTTAGAAAACGTAGAAAGGGAAATGGATGGGTTGAGTTTGGATTTGGTTGGGATTAGTGAAATGCGCTGGCAAGAAGAACAGGACTTTTGGTCAGGAGACGATAGGATCATTAGCACTAAATCAAACAACGGCTAAGCGGGGGTAGGCCTCATATTCAGTAGGAAACTTGGACAGCGGGTGGAATATTATGAGAAATATAGTGAACGGATTATTGTAGCTTAAATGAACACAAAACCTATGTGCACCACAGTGGTACAAGACTATATGCCTACCAGTAAAGCTGATAATGAAGATGTTGAAATGGTCTATGAAGAAATAGATGAAGTTATGAGGTATGTCAAGGGTGATGAAAATGTTATAGTAATGGGAGATTGGAATGCTGTGGTAGGAAAATGAATAGAAGGGAAGATACTAGGAGATTTCGGATTTGGTGAAAGAAATGATCGAGGAAGCAGGCTGGTGGAATTCTGCACCGAGCATGCGTTGGTCATAGCGAACACCTTATTCAATAAACACAATAAAAGAATATAGGCTACACAAGGATGAGACCAGGAGATACAGGGCCTTACCAAATCGACTTCATTATAGTCAAGCTGAGATTTCGAAACCAGATTTTGGACTGTAAAACATATCCCGGTGCTGACATAAACTCTGAGCACAATCTGGTTGTTATGAAATGCAGATTAAAGTTGAAAAAACTGAAGAAAAGTCAAAAGCCAAAAAAGTGGACAATAGACAGACTGAAAGAGAAGGATGTAAAGGAAAGATTCAAGACGAGTATAAACCTAGGAATAATGAAAAACCCTAAACAAACTTCAATTGCAAACGAATGGGCACTTTTGAAGAATGAAATAACAAAATCCGCAGAACAAAACATTGGTAGGAACGAAAGAATAGGTAGAAAACCGTGTATCACTCAGGATGTACTAGAATTAATGGATGAAAGGCGGAAACACAAGAATGTAAGGGATGAAAAGGGGAAAGCAGATTACAGACGTCTGAGAAATGAGGTTTACAAGAAATGCAAGGAAGCGAAAGAAGAATGGTTGAAAGAGAAATGTGCAGGTATAGAAAATTGTCTGAAATTAGGAAAAGTAGACACAGCTTATCGAAGGATTAAGAATACTTTTGGGAAAAAGAAAACTAAGTGCTGGAATATTAAGGACAAAGATGGAAAGCCTCTAACAGATTGGAAAGAAAAGGTCGAGAGATGGAAAGCTTACATAGATTGTTTTTATAAGGGAAAGGAGATTGAGAATCATGTAGTGGAATGGGAAGAGGAAATTGATAAGGATGCGAAAGGAGATTTAATATTGAGATCAGAATTTGACAGAGCATTAGAAGACTTAAGCAGGAACAAAGCACCAGGCATAGATGATATACCGATTGAGTAGCTACGCTGCATTGGTGATGATGGTCTGATCAGGTTATTTCACATGGTGTGCAGGATTTATGAGGCAGGTGAGGTACCCTCTGATTTCAAGAAGAAACTTATCATCCCTATACCAAAGAAAGTACGAGCTGACAGATGTGAAGATGACCTTACAATCAGCTTGATTACTCATGCTTCAAAGATCCTGTCTAGAATAATTTACAAGAGGATGGAAAGCCAGATAGAAACGGAGTTGGGTGAAGACCAGTTTGGTTTCAGGAGAAATGTAGGAACAAGGGAAGCTGTACTAAGTCTTAGGCTGATTTTGGAAGGTAGAATAAGGAAAGATAAGAGAACGTTCATGGCATTTGTAGACATAGAAATGGCTTTTGATAACGTTGATTGGGATAAATTGTTTGACATTTTGAAAACGATTGGAATAAAGTACAGGGATAGGAGGGTGATCTACAATCTTTACAGACACCAGACAGCAGTCATTCGAGTTGAAGGACATGAGAGAGAAGCCGGTATTCAGAAAGGTGTAAGACAAGGCTGCAACTTATCACCCATATTTTTCAATCTTTACATTGAACAAGCAATGAAGGAAATTGGAGAAATATTTAAGGTGGGAGTGAAGATTCAAGGAGAAATAATTTCAACTCTGAGATTTGCTGATGACATCGTCATCTTGACTGACACGCCAGAGGATTTAAATGAGTTTTTGAATGGTATGGACTTCGTCTTGAGTGAAGGATTCGTGATGAAAATTAATAAATGTAAAACAAAAATATTGGAATGCAGCCGAAATAAATCAGAAACCTCTATGGATTTCAAATTGACAGGTGAATAGCTAAAGGAAGTAGGAGACTTCTCTTACTTAGGAAGCAAAATAACCAGTGATGGACGACGTAAAGCGGATATAAAAATAGGTTGGCTCAGGCAAGAAAGCATTTCTACAAAAAAGGAATCTGTTGACATCGAATATAGATAGGTATTACGAAGTCATTTTTGAAAGCCTTTGCCTGGAGCATGGCAGTCTATGGAAGTGAACCTTGGACTATCGGTGCAGCAAAAAAGAGGAGAGTTGAAGCGAGTGAAATGTGGTGTTACAGGAGAATGATGAAGATCAGATGGGTAGTTGGGTTACACACGAAGATGTATTAAGACGAGTGGGAGAGGAGCGATGTTTCTGGCGACTGCTAATGAAGAGAAGAAATAGGTTGGTAAGACAGATACTAAGACACCCAGGAATAGCAAGCTTAGTTATGGAAGGAAGGGTCGAGGACAAGAACTGTAGGGGTAGACCAAGATTAGAATATGTTAAACAGATTGCCTCGGATGTAGGGTGTGTTAGCTATGTAGAGATGAAACGATTAGCTCAGGACAGGGAGGCATGGACAGCTGCATCAAACCAGTCAAAAGACTGAAGACTCAAACACACGGTAGCTCATACTTCCGGATATTGATGAATGTTTTAATGAATAATCTTTCTTGTTATTGAAGAAATAAGTTAACTGTATTAGTCGAATCGCTCTTCAATTGGTCAACACAAGTGTTTTCAATTAGATTGGGTGTGGATTAAGCATTATTTTCCTAGATACCTGAAGTAAATACATGATTTATTTAAACACTTAATAAAACACTTATCATTCAATCAAAAACCCCATTTGTGTGAGAAATGTTTCATTAAGTGTATAAATAAATCATATAGTTACTTCAGGTATTGGGAAATTAATTGTTAATCCTCGCTCAATATAAATGGGTGATATCACGAACTTGAGTAGCGACGAAACGTACAATTGGCCTGTGTGCCCTCCACAAATGACCAACTAGCAACGTGCCACAGTCTGTGTTAATAACACCACAAACAATGCTTGTAACACGGCAACGAACGCACATACACCATATGTTTACTGGACATGTTTTGCTTGTTGTCAGGTCATCGAATCTCCGGAGCTTTCCCACATATTTAGTTACACCCTGGATGTTTTTTGTGTCCCAAGTTTTCTGTTTTTATAGTTATTATTTCTGTATATAAACCTCGTAATATTTCTTGGACTTTTGTACTTCGTCTTCAGGAAGGAATTCATGATGAAAATCAATAAAGATCAAACAAAAAAATGGAATGCAACCGAAAGAAATCAGTAACCCCTATGGATGTCAAATTGGCACGTAAAAAGCAAAAGAAGTAGGAGTCTTGTGTTACTTAGGAACCAAAATAACCAGTGATGGACTAAACAAAGAGGATATAAGAGGTAGGTTGGCACAGGCAAGGACATAATTTCTACAGAACAGGAATCTGTTCATATCGAATAGAGATTTAGATATTAGGAAGTCAGTTTTGAAAGCCTTTGTCTGGAGCGTGGCACTCCATGGAAGTGAAATTTGGACGGTTGACGCAGCAGAAAAGAGGAGAATGTATAATGTGTCTTTCATCCGCCATCGCTTTCGACAAGGTGTAAATATATTCGCATCCACTCTGCATCCACTCGTCCTCCATCCGAAAGCGATTTCGACAACGTCTAGGAATATCCGAATCTACTCTGCATCCACTCGTCCTTCATTCGCCATCGCTTTCGACAAGGTCCATGAATATCCGCTCTGCATCTACTCGTCCTCCATCCGCCATCGCTTTCAACAAGGTCTAAGAATATACCCAACCACTCTGCATCCACTCGACCTCCAACCACCACCGCTTTCAACAAAGTCTAAGAATATCCTCATCCGCTCTGTATCCACTCATCTTCCATTCACCAACGCTTTCAACAAGGTCTAAGAGCCGCTCCTCATCTTCTCGTCCTCCATTCACCACCGCTTTCGACAAGGTCCAAGAATATCCGCATCCACTCTGCATACACACGTCCTTCATTCACCACCGCTTTCGACAACGTCTTAGAATATCCGCATCCGCTCTGCATCTACACGTCCTCCATCCGCCACTGCTTTCGACAAAGTCTAAAAATATCCGCGTACGCTCTGCATCTACTCGTCCTTCATTCGCCACCGATTTCGACAAGGTCTAGGAATATCCGCATCCACTCTGTATCCACTCGTCCTTCATTAGCCATCGCTTTCGACAAGGTCCATGAATATCCGTTCTGCATCCACTCGTCCTCCATCTACCACCGCTTTCAACAAAGTCTAAGAATATCCGCATCCGCTCCGCATCTTCTCGTCCTCCTTCCGCCACCGCTTTCGACAAGGTCCAAGAATATTCGCATCCGCTCTGCATACACACGTCCTTCATTCGCCACCGCTTTCGACACGGTCTAAGAATATCCGCATCCGCTCTGAATCTATACGTCCTCCATCCGCCACTACTTTCGACAAAGTCTAAAAATATCCGCATCCGCTTTGCATCTACTCGTCCTTCATTCGACACCGCTTTTGACAAGGTCTAAGAATATCCGCATCCGCATCCGCTCTGCATCCACACGTCCTTCATTCGCAATCCCAGTTTTCCTCTCCGAAAAAAATATGGAAGTGGTCCAGGAACGTTTCTTGAACTTGATTTCACTGTACGGCAAATGTATCAATGTCGGTGGCGACTATGTTGAAAGATAGCTGAAGGTTTCTCTTCTGATAGGATGTGTTTTCTCACTTTGTAATGCAGCTTTCTTGTGAGATTCTATATAAATGACACAATTTGTATTCTGAACGTCCGTCGTAGTTAGTGGTTACCGGTAGAAGTGGTCCTTATAATTAGGCGAACACAACAATGAAGTCCCAACCTTTAGACCAGAGATTCCCAAACTGGGCGAATTCGCCCAGTAGTGGGCGATTTTAGCACGCCAGAGGGCGAAACTGACAGAATGTGAATTAGATGGGAGATTTGAAAAAAATGGTGGGCAAATAAGCCTAATTCAGTTTTTTATATTTACAATATGTCCGAGAAGTTTTTCCCTAAAAAAACAAGGAATAAAATAAAATTGCAAACAAGTAATTTAATTATATCAAATTATGTTTCCTTTTTAATCTATTTACAACTACAATAGTTTATCAAATTACACTAAGTTAATTATGCATAGGTATTCATGATGTTTAATGAATTAGGTATAAAAATCATGTAGTTTTAATTTTTTCCTTTTTTAAATTCATTTCATTTCTTACACCTATTATTTGCAATTTTTTAATGTACAGGGTCTTTTTTTTAGGTCGCTCCGAACATCAGAGGAACATGCACGGAAGGCGATCCCGATAGCCCGGCCGGGTGACTCATTTGCCGAGAGATATATTCCCGTCATGACGGCTAAGATGATCTAATACGGTACGGTAGCGGTAACCATTGCATTATACAGCTAGGGACGGAGTGTCATTGCGCCAGCCGTACCGTGCTCTGAGTGGAGCTGCGGAGCGACCTAAAAAAAGACCCTGTACATAATTATACCTAAATAAACATGATGTACCTATTAAAAAATACTGGAATGCAACCGAAATAAATCAGAAACCTCTATGGAGATCAAATTGGCAGGTGAAAAGCTGAAGGAAGTAGGAGACTTCTGTTACTTAGGAAGCAGAATAACCAGTGATGGACGAAGCAAAGAGGATATAAAAAGTAGGTTAGCTCAGGCAAAGAAAGCATTTCCACAAAAAAGGAATCTGCTGACATCGAATATAGATTTAGGTATTAGGAAGTCATTTTTGAAAGCCTTTGTCTGGAGCGTGGCGCTCTATGGAAGTGAAACTTGGACTATTGGTGCAGCAGAAAAGAGGAGAATAGAAGCATTTGAAATGTGGTGTTACAGGAGAATGATGAAGATCAGATGGGTAGATAGGGTTACAAACAAAGAGGTATTAAGACGAGTGGGAGAGGAGAGATGTTTCTGGCGACTGCTAATGAATAGAAGAGATAGGTTGGTAGGGCACATACTAAGACACCCAGGAATAGCAAGCTTAGTTATGGAGGGAAGGGTCGAGGACAAGAACTGTAGGGGTAGACCAAGGTTAGAATATGTTAAACAGATTGCCTCGGATGTAGGGTGTGGTAGCTATGTAGAGATGAAACGATTAGCTCAGGACAAGGAGGCATGGAGAGCTGCATCAAACCAGTCAAAAGACTGAAGACTCAAACGCACACCTATTAAGAGAAAAATCTTCGAAAAAATCCTCATTTCTCAACTTATATGTAGGTATTTGAATGTATGTGTTAGTAATTTTAAGATTTGTGCGTTTTTTGAAATGAGGTGGGCGAAAACAAAATTATAAATCTCGAAAGTGGGCGATGGTCAGAAAAAGTTTGGGAAATCCTGCTTTAGACCAACAATCATGAGCACTACCATTTCCCTTGTTTAGGTTTATTTAATATCGAAATCTGATGTTTTTCAGTCGGTCAACACGATTGTACCCAATTGTTATAGTTTATTCCCTAATCCTGAAAACAAAATACATGAGATTAATGAATACACTTGTGTGACCAGTTTCGATCGAAAATGTATTTTTCAGGATTAGGGAATAACCCATCACAATTGGGTACAATCGTGTTGACTGACAGAAAACCATCAAATTTTGATTACTTAGGTAACACTGAAAATGGCTTCGAACACCATAATGTTTAATTAATATGTAATCAAGCTTAACACAAAAAACTTTTGCTTTGTATTTACAATGAAACTTCAATTGAACGAAGACCTTACACCTAATCTCGTTTAGCTCTTGAACAAGTGATCTACTGGAAGTGCGAGCCAAGCACTTCGGGGAAGCAGCCAAATATTCTTTCGTCGTACACTTGAAGAGACACACCCGAGAATAACATTCATTATTACCTAGCATTGTTTTTAGCACGAACTTGGCTCTAGGCAAGTTGTGCGACTTACATACCTCTCTGCATGGCAAATGACCCTCTCCTTCTGCAGGAGTTTGCGGAGTGCTCGGAGGCGAAATATTTCTTGTAAACGGTCCAGGGTGTGAAGATTAGCACCGTATGTTATCAGTAAATAGAAGTAATGATATTATTATTATTATTATTATTAATAATAATAATAATAATAATAATAATAATAATAATACAAATATCTGTGAGGATGACTGTCACAGTGTTTAAGCGCTCTGAAAACTTGAGTACGCTCAGTATATTTACAGGCATGTTAATGATACTCTTGAGCCTCTTGGTGAAGTGACGTGCATTCATAACTGCCTCCACTGAAGTTCGGGTTAGTTTCCCGGCTCTGAGACGAAATTTAATTCTGGTCTGAGGGCTGGAATGGGGTACACTCGGCTTCATCAGGCAGAACTGAGAAGATGTGGGTTTGATTCCTACCTCAGCCATCCTAAAAATGGTTTTCCGTGGTTCATCACATCTTCCCCAGACAAATGTCGGGATGGTTCCTAACTTAATGGCCACGGCTGCCTCCTACTAATCCTAGTCCCAATTACAAATACACACACTAATACAGCTATTACAATAACGCTGGATATCCGACAGATTCCACTCACACCCAATAGCTTAGAGCTACATGACCACGATATCGTAAAGCTACTAAATGAGTCAGCAACAACAACAACAACAACAACAACAACAACAACAACAACAACGATTCTCTCGATAATAGAATTCTACCAGCCGACTCTCTCTCACACCGAAGCACGTAGCCTACAAGGAACATTAAACACAAATAATGGAAAGTAATATCTGATTAACGCTTCGAGCATAAAACGTGATTTTATTGTCGCTTTACTTGAGGGACTGGATTATCGTGGTCAATTTGCTCGGTGGACTTGTGTGTGTATAATTTGTCTGATAACCTGTATCATTGCGGTGTATGTATTAGGATTAAGAAAGAGGTGGCCGTGGCCTTAAGTTAAGAACTATCCCGATATTTGTCTGCCCGATATTTTTCTGGAGTAGGAGTGGAAAAACACGAAAATCCACTTCCAGGACGGCTGAGGTGGGGGAAAAAATCCACCTCTTCTCAGTTTTATCTCACGATGCTGAGTGAAGCCCGTTCCAGACTTTAGACTAGAAATAAATTTCTTGACAGAGCCGGGAATCGAGCCCGGACCTCCGCGGTGACAGTCAAGAAAGTTAGCCGCTACACCATGAGGAGGTTGAGCATAAAACATATCACAAGACTGATGGCTCGTAGTAATAAGAATTTATTCCTTCATTCTCAGAGGTAGGCTACTAATTTTTGTTGTGAAACGTGAAAGTATGGCTCAGCAAGTTGAGGTTCAGGTGAACCTATCGAAGCAATACAAAAGTAATATCTTAGGGAGCAGTTTTTTAAATAAAGGCATAACATTTTATGTTCTGTGCTCTCGCGAAGAGCTTTTAAACGAACAAAGACAGATATATTACATTCAACTGCTGCTGAACTTGAATGTGATGGTTTTTGTTTTTGCTTTTAATCGATTTTACCCTCCAGGTTGGTGTTTCCCACGGACTCAGCGAGGGAACTCACCACTACCGCCTCTACAGGCAGTGTCCTAGAGCTGGGAACATCTGGTCGGAGTGGATTCATCTGAGGTGGTGTGATCAGCACCTTAACAGGCGGCCTCGCTGCAAAACGAACAGGGGCCTCATGAGGGATGGGAAGGGGGGGATTGGGATGGATAGGCAAGGAAACGGGAAGGAGGCGGCCATGGCCTTACAGTAGGTACCATCCCGGTATTTGCCCAAAGACGAAGTGGGAATGTGGTGGTATTGGAACTAAATAATGCAGAGCAGTTATTTTCTTGTGAAGTTTCATCTGAAGGTATGGCCAATCAGGCTTGTAATGGACTCACATTAAAGCTGTTGGACTCTACTCTCGCAGTGTCTTTAAGAGTAAAGAATACAAGGCCATGAACTGTATATTGAAATTATTAAATGGTTATATGAAGCCTCCGTTGCTTGGGCGGCAGCACGCCAGCCTCTCACCGCTGGATCCGTGGTTCAAACCCCGGTCACTCCATGTGAGTTTTGTGCTGAAAAAAAAAAAACCGGAGGCAGCCAGGTTTTTCTCCGGGTACTCCGGTTTTCCCTGTAACAAATTTCATTCCAGCAACACTCTCCACTATCATTTCATTTCATCTGTCATTCATTTAATCATTGCCCCAGGGGAGTGCGACAGGCTTCGGAAGCCGGCACAATTCATATCCTCGCCGCTGGATGGGGGCTTCATTCATTCCATTCCCAGATCCGGTCGGTCGACTGGAAGCAGGCTGTGGATTTTCATTTCAAATGGTTATATAGCGTTCCCATTGGCAGTGACGTGAGGACGTCGTCATCGTCACTACACTAACGCCACCCACCTGGGTCAGGACTATAATACATCCTCCTCCTAGACCACCTCGTGGTGTAGTGGTTAGCACTAGCATACTTGGCTATCACCCCTAAGATTCGGGTTCGATTCCAGGCTTTGCTAAATCATTTTAATTCTGGCGAGGGAAAACTGGGAAAAGGAGTGTTCAATTTCCACCTCAGTCAGCCTGGAAGTGGTCTTCCGTGGTTTCTCCACTTCTATTCCAGGCAAATGCTGGGATGGTTCCAAACGCAAGGCCAACGCCGCCTCTTTCCCAATTATATCCCCAATGTACAAATATACACTCTGGTACAGTCATCACAATAACACAGGTCATCACACAAATTTCATACATACACACAAATATGACGCAGCCCCTTAAATGAACAACATCATCCTCTTCCGTTAATTACCAGTGCGTTCAGTGCTCTTATATGCATAGCGACTGGTGATCAACAGTAGTTATAACATAATTGAATCAGTTGTTCTGAGGAGGGCTTCAGTCACTATTGACAGTAAACCGAGTAATACACGACACTGAATTTTAGAATTGTGTGAAATCAAATGGGTCGGCAGCACAGTATAGCAACAAGAAGTCACTGAATATATTGAGTGGTTTGATAAGTGCATTTTCTATTTCATAACAGCGACTGTTTTCGTATTTGGGGAGAGTTTTGACAATAACATCATTCCTAACACATTTATTGTCCTTTCTGTAAGTGGACTTGAATGTACTCTATCTATAGCAAATACCAGTGACCCAAAACCTCACGAAATGAGCGTTATTGAAGCTGGAACCGATAAAGTTCAGTAATGTTACTATTGCTTGTACCTGCCACGGTGGCCGAGAGTGCTACTGCGCTAGTATTTGCCTAGCAGGCACTGTGGGAGCGCGGGTTCGAATCCTACTGCGGCCATCCTGGAAAAGATTTTCGTGGTATCCCATTTTCACCACCAGGCAAATGCCGGGACGGTTCCTCCCAACAGGTTCACGGCCGACGTTCTTCCAAATTCCCTTCCCTGACCCTTCCTTGAGTAAAACGCGACACTGAATTCTAGATTTGTGTGAAATCAAATGGGTCGGCAAATGGGTATAGCAACAAGAAGTCACTGATATATTGAGTGGTTTGATAAATGCCTACTTAATGGTCACCTGGGTGATCGGCCTGTAACCATCCCCGGTTGTATCTGATGACAAAGTGTGTTCATCTTCCAGACACCGTCCATGCGATGGCAGAGTTCGTGAGGGAGGCAAAGCTGGGAGGAAAAGCGATTTAAAAAAAACTACTGCATGTACTGTAGCTAACATTACAATCAAGTGTAACGTTACAGCTGTATCGTTAAGTAATACCGCTAACACTGATCGTGAAATAACAGCTTTGCAGTCTTATTAAGTGTGGCACGTGTTGTGTTTCGATCGGTGCAACAGTGCCAGGTTGTAAGAAAGGTTGAAGGGAGTATTTCCTGCTGATTGACATTATTAACGCTAAACGGTCATGAAACTGCGTTAAGTAAAGTTGAAAACTTGTCAGGGACTGAATGAATGCATTCATGTCGGCATTTAAGGCTTACCTGAAATCATTCGGCATTAAACCATACGGATTATGTTGTGTAACTGTGAGCTTCGAGCTCCATCGGAAAAGTGTAGGATTGGTAATGGGCTAGTTTCATATTCCACGGGGTCCGGGATCGATACTTTCTAATGGAGAAAGTTATTATTCTTTTTAATAATTTTATTGTATCCACCCCAACTCGGTTCAAGTATATACCGCGATACGTACGCGTCTTTTTAGTGTAGTCGATGACGTCATGGATGATATGTGGACGTTAATGTTCGTTTGTTTGATGTGGCATGAATTCCGTCCACATTAACCAGCTACAGTATATGAGGTTTCAAACAGTACATCGTTACATATGGAGTCAGTCAGTAGTGTTCCAGTGCGAGGTTTGATGGTGAGTTAGGAACGTTCATAAATTACTTTTAGCTGTTCAATTTAATTGAAATGTTGCATTGCACTCTTCTTAAGCCATGGTGAGACAAAGTCAATGGTCGCTACTTGGTTAGATGACAGTTTGAGCAAAACCATTGGCCACTGCTTGGTTAGACGACGGTCTGGGCGAAACCATTGGCCGCTACTAGGTTAGACGACTGTTTGGACGAAAACTACTGTTTGTACTACAAGCAAGGGGGTCTGGAGCGTAAGCCCCAGATTAGGTTTGTGTTTTTATGTAAAGACTTATTAACACTTAGAATTTAACATGTAAGCATTGTTTAAACCCTTCGTGTCGTCCATGACGTCATGATGTCTAGGGGTGTATGGTATCACATTCTCTAATATTCCCAAATTTTCGACCTGGTATTATTTACATGATCTACGGGGGCAATTTAAATGTTAAACATCGCTAGGGGAAAATGTTCTCTTCTTTCACTCGAATTTGTATTTTCCCTACTTACTTTTCAAAACTATGAATGTATACTATTCGTGAAAAATATTAACATTAAAATAGTCCAGTATACCTTACTCTGCAATAATAATAATAATAATAATAATAATAATAATATTGATAACAACAATAATAATAATGTTTCAGGCGTAACATTCCAATTAACTACGATGAATTCGCAGATGACAAGATACCGTGATTTTGCCCAGGATGGGTCCTTTACCGTGTCATCAAATCTTTTGATACGGTTTTCTCGTGCGTGAGCACCCCAATTGCTAACAGACTAGACCGGAGTTCAATATCTTTAAATACTGGAGGTGAGACCCTTACCAACGCGCCACGCAAAATAGCGTTAAATGCTTACAAACATAAGGGACATGGCAAATTCCATGAAACCAGTCTGCACAGTCCACACTCACTGGAAGAGCAACGTATCTCAGCGTTCATAACAAGAGAGTAACACTGCCATATGGGAGGGATTGGCTCAGTGATGAACACATTATGCCATTAACCTTCAAGTCTCGAGCCTACGTCATAAACGACTCAAGTATATATCTTAATGCGTATGTAGCCTACCATAAAGAAATACAATGCAGTCCCTCTGAAAAAAAAATTAAAGAGCTGTATGCTTGCTTTTGAAGTATACGTAACGTTTTGCTATAGCAGTCGAATATAAAATAGAAAATATAACGATATCTGCATATGTCGCTTTTAATGATCTGCGGGAAAGAGGAAAATATACGAGTTCAATAACTCATATTGGATATTTCTTGAGGGCACAGTGGAATAGAAAGGGTGGAGAAATGAGTCAAGGATGGCATGTCATAGACTTGTAAACTTTTGATGGCATTCTTTCAGTTTTGCCAATACAAACTGTCAGTTGTAACTCATCAGTCGGTCAACACGAATTTGGCTAATGACTGGGTGTAGTACGATGTATATAATTTTGGATGAGTAAATAACTGTAAATCCAGGAGTGTTACTTACAAGGGAACGGATTGCGGTGTAAAATTCTAACCTGGTTGAAATTTAGTACACAGAATTCCTACAAAGTTGTACAATGACGTAGTGAAAATCACACGGGCCACTTTCAATTTTGAACGCCAAAATTGAACGCCGAAAACCTGCCGGGCGACGGCATGAGCGAGGAGGTGCGAAGAGGTAAAGCTGACCTTGAATCCTAGCAGCACGCGTTGGCTCCCTGCACCAGGCAGCGACCTGCCGCCTGTGATGCATTCCCCACCATAAACGTTACTCTCATCCCGTCGCTCCTTTATCAGTTCGCATCCACTATTGCAAGGATTACAAAGAGTAAAAGAGGGAAAAAATGAAAGGTTATTGTTTTTATTTACGGTATGGCCAAGCGCAAAACATCACATTATGTTGCATTTTATAATCGACAAGGTAGAAGAAAGAGCTGAGGTAACGCTTAAGGTGGGGAATGCAACACAGACGGCAGGTCGATGCCTGGTCGCAGGGAGCCATCGAGTGCTGCTAGGTTTCAAGGTCAGCTTTACCTCTTCCCACCTCCTCGTTCATGTCGTCACCCAGCAGGTTTTCGGCGTTCAATATTGCTGTTCAAAATTGAAAGTGGCTCGTGTGGTGTTCACTACGTCATTGTACAACTTTGTAGGAATAATGTGTACCAAACTTACACCAGAGTAGAATTTTACACCGCAATCCGATCCCTTGTTAGTATTCATGTATTATATACACACACCCCACTACGTTATTGGTCAATTTCGTGTTGACCGACTGAACAGTTACAACTGACATGTCATAGACTAATAAGTTACTTTTTTCATGTTATCCTACTTTTCACAATTCACAACAAGTAGTACTGTGACGAACTAATTTAAGATTCAAACCAAAGATTCGTCTTTTAGACCCATTTAGAATAATAGTTTTATAATCGGAGTGAAGTTAGTAACACTGGCAATTAAGATTTGCTCACAATAAAATTTAAATATTGAGGCCTAATACAGCACTACAGTATGTTTGAAATTGTTTGATTTCATCGACTTTCAGATATTGAGAGCCTACGCTTCAAATGTTACCAAGTAGTTGGTAGGACTGCAGCCTCTGAAAATGTCCCCAACTATATATCCCCACATAGTAAAATATTGAACCTAGGTCCGAAATGTTCTCAGGATGTTACTAGGCAGTTGGTAGACCAGAGGGCTCTGTAAATGTGCTTAGTTATGTCTTTAAAGAGTTACATGGCACATGCAAAATACAGTAGGTCATACATCTATAAATTCGTATGGTAGTTTTATGCCCTTGCCGACAGCGGTAGCTCCGCTCGCTAATGCCCAGCACTAGGCCATGGTGCCAAGCTCTCTGCTGACTTGGTAGACGTGAGTTCGAGCCTCACCGCCAGCCGTCCTTGAAATGGTTTTCCGTGGTTTCCCATTTGCAACTCCAGGCAAATGCTGGGATGGTACCTTCTGACAGGCAACGGCCGCTTCCTTCCAGATTATTGCCCGATTTGATTCATTTTATCTCTCATTAACTCATCTCATGAGGTTGGCGTCAGGAAAGGCATCCGGCCGTAAAAACCATCTGCCACATATAATTTCATCGCATCTCATCTCCAATCCCGTTAGAAATGGGAATAATAAGGGATATACATAAAATAAAAAGTTTTATGCCTTAGACTATTGAATTTATCTGCGAGCATAGAATTAAGTTTGTAACACTATTCTGACGATTTACTATTGTTGTCAATTTCTTATTTGATATTTAAAGTATTGTACCCTTGTGAACAATAAATATGCAAATCATAGGCTGCCAGCTCACTCAGGTATATCGGGGCATAGAGCGTTCTCCCACTGATATGATTCACACATTCAGGATCAAGCATTGAATAATCACTTAAAAATGAATACAAAATTCAAAATCTAATAATTATTTAATTAATCAAAAATTAGGGGCTACAACAATTAAATTGACAAATAATGTTCACACTTGTCTAAAACTAGACAAGGAAACAATAAAACAAAACCACAAAATCAAATATAAAAGGTTTTCCATCAACCTGACAAAAGTCAAAAAAACATTTCACTTCCATAAAGCAAGTTATCTATACTTCAAATACGAGCATCTCATGGTTCTAAGATTATTTTTACATAGTTATACATTGCAAATAAAGCACTTTTAACCCCCATTCGGATTTTTTACCAAAGTTGTGCTAATTTGTTTATAACAAATATAACTTTTCTTGTAAAGTTTTCCCGTGAGTTTCAAAATTTCATTCCTCTCAAACAATTCTACAAACCAGTGTTGTTGGGGGACGGAACTCGTGCATATCCTGAGTACTGGAAATTACTGAATAAATCAAGTTAAAGGAGACTCCCCAGGCCCCATTAATATTTCCATTATTACTCCGGAACAACATTTACATAGTTATTAATAATAAGGGATTTAAATTAGTCTTTGACTAATTATTTAAGCTGATACGGTTTTCTGAACGATTTCTGGCAAGACATAATAACTCTTGGTCTCGGTACTAATGACCGGCATGTATCACAACATTAACTTTCTTACACAAGGCATGTTGAGTACGGACCTGCTCCAAGCAATCTGCGGTCCCATTAGTGTTGTCAAAGCGCTTCACTTGAAATTTATGACGCTGAGGGTTCCACAGCCCTCCAGTCCAGACGAACTGAGCATCTTCCTTCCTGGCCGACAGGCTACTTTAAAATTCACTTCTTTAACTCGATAAAACACGCATTAGATCCTTTCTTCATTTACACATTACGCGGCCATAATTATCCGCCAACATTTGCACAGGTGAACTCATTGATTGATAGGTATTCATATTGGAAGGTTTTTAAATTCATATGACGGGGCTTTCGACGTAAGTGAACCTTGGTTCATTCAAAATAATGAGTCTGCATCATGGACATATTCCCATATTTGGAGGTCTTACCAACTAGACAATAGGATTGTGACCATTTAACACCAAATCCTTTTCAAATTATCGACTTTCTGAGCGGCGTACCAGCACTGAGCTCATGCGATTACACAAATATATAGCACCCGTAGTCAACCATTGCTTTACTGCAAATACTTTACCTTCGTAGAACCTTGACCAACTCCACCTGATCATCAATTAAGATCCTGGCATTAAATCACAGCAATAACTAGCGTGAAAAGTCAAATAAGCTATCCTAGCTTTAAGTTGCAACAATACTATTTGGGTGAAATATCGAGTAAGATATTTACTGCTTCTACTTCAATTTAGCTCTGACTTATACATTATTAGCACTTTTCCACATTATCTGGCATGCATATAAATTCGCCTTTGACATCACTTTGATTTAAACGCCTTTGTTCAACAAATTTATCATTATTATTATTATTATTCATAAATCCGTCATGGTTTCTAACATCATTACATTGATTGTTATCTGTAAACAATTTCATCTATATTTATTTCTTGCCTTTAAAACGTATGTTACTTCACATTATGTCATTTCATGACGTGACTTCAAAAGACTATACTCCAATGAGTAGTTATATTAACCATTATTTCAATAATTAATTCATTATTATAATATCGTTCAGAAGAATCGTTCGCTTCAATTTACACACATTTTCTTTCATTATCCCTGTTATTTTGAGAACATCTTCTCAGATATTTTGGTATGCACGATTCCCTCCGTTCCAAAATCAACACTTAATTAAATCATTGTACTCACATGATTCCTTCGAGCAGCATGGCTCCAGGTTCCCAACAAATCAGCTTCATATCCCACCTCTAGGACTTTAAGCTTCCATAATACACTGCACTAAACTCACGGTGTATAATTCTTCCTTTACATTACACATTTTTAATGTACTATTTCCTCTCTTAGAGGTAAAAAAAAATCATATTTTCCTGTACAGTTATCCACTAACAAACATTGAAAAATTACACTTAACACTTGATCAAATAATATATACAAAAATGCACATAATACACTGTGGTTACACTTAATTTTTCACACGTGGGTGACACTTTTATTTTCCCTAATCCAATAGCTGCAGATACTAGCGGTGTTTCCCTAGCTTTCGCTCCTAACTGGATCGATTGTAAGTCTCTGTCTCGACGTACGCTGGATCGGTATGGATACTCCTATACTCCTCCTGCTCTCCTATAGTAATCGGCACTTAACAGTTTATAGCTCGATACTATGCGTGTTCAAATTGCAAGTTCAGATCTTGCATAAAGTCTGACTTAATACGGTCCAAGAGTCGCTATACTAGTTATAATGCGCTCTGTCAAATGTTTCTCTATCGTCCACGTTATGACCTGATTTCCTGAATACTAAATGTATCTCGTTCGTGGCACGATTTGTGAATTGTTTCACACCTTCCTGCAGTTACTGTCCTGCTTATAGTTTTCTGACCTGACGTCACTTCAGCGCTAAATCCTTATGCACAGGTAAATTTAGGTTGTTATCCTACGTTACACCCTACTATGGTTCCTTAACGCAGCGGATAAAGTTCGTTTTCACTACTTTGAAAGTTCTCTCTTACAGTTGAGACAATTCGATGTTACTTCGTGACTGATATTGTTCATGAGACATTGCACGCCCCTGTCGGCTGAAGTTATTCCTTGGCCTATACTTTGCCAATGTTCAAATTTGATTCTTACTGTTCGCAGCACGACTATAGTTTACTTTAACAAAACTTTGACGATTCGTTGTACAGTGACCACTGTATGACCACCTCTGATCTAGCGTAGACTGTCTAATTACAACCTGGTGAATCAGCGCTTCCGCTCACTGATAATTAACGTAGTACCTCCCTCAGAGAGTACTCGTGGATCTGTCGTATAGGATGCGGCGTTTCCTCTCAAGGAATACTGTAGACTGCATGTACTGTTGAATACTTGTTGCACAGTATGACCTCCCCTGATGTTCATACAACTGAATAATACTGATGCGGCGTCACGTCCCTGTTGGCTGACTAAAAACTGCATGTACTGTGAAACAGCAACACGCCATTCTAAGACACTGAAGACTGAATAATTTCCATTGCGCTCAGAGGGTTTATATCTGATTTGACTACAAATAAACTAGTTTCCGTCCTCCTAAACATTATTTTCCAAAATAAGCGTCGCACGATCTCGAAAAAATTATCTACTTGGAGCTTACGTCTTGAACGTCTAAATTATACTAAAGCTTTTGAAAATCGATCGTAGTAAATACGATTAAAAATTATAACAGCTCCTGAATTGAGTGGGCGTATAGTTTCTTATTTTCCCCTCCCCAGACTACTGGCTCGGTGAATACCCAATGTCGTAATGCTTACGATGCACTTCTAAACCATACATTTATTATTAACTTTTACAACACTCAAAATTATGTTTTCCCAAATGATTAACATTGGCGAAAAGATTTTCTAAAATTTTTGTATGTTACTGGCTAAATTTAATTATTCTGCCAATCACTTGGCCACTCCTTCTCCACAGCGTTGTCAAAATATCGCTGACTAAGTAGTTTCCAGTGAGATCTTCTGTCTCTCTTGTGCGTGGAAGGTTCCATTGATCAATCCCGTGAGCAAGCTTCAATCTGATGAATCGGCGGTGACATCACGCCCCAGTTGCAAGCTATGGCTCAACTCTGACGCCATCCTACATGTGTCATACAGATGTGGTTTCAACTTAACCCTACTGCTTGCTTGAAATCAGTACACAAATCCTGTAATATTTCCTAGCTTTTGAAACCAAATGATCATGAATTCAAATCTTGTGCACTCCACATGGGCACAGTATAGACTGTTTTTTTGTTGTTGAATTGGGACTATATTTCTCACAGCGAATGTGTGCAGTTATAGTTTCAGACTTATACTTTAGTTACTCGTATTTTCCTTTCAAAAGGTTTTCTTTCATTGTTTACGTGCACATATTTTTATGGCACAGATATCAGAGTAGGAACAATACGTACAGTAGTTGGAGCATGCTTTCTCAAATAATAACTGACACTGAATAATCAAGTTTAAGAACTGTCCGTGTGATAATAATTGTAGTAGTACTACCTTTGAAAATGGTTAATTGTAAAATTTTACAGTGCTATTGTCTCTTAATCAATTTATCAATACACAAGATGTTAATTAAAGAACATAGCCTTCTTTCATTGACACTTGTTAGTATAATTATACATTTTTTCTTTATCATGATGCATAATATAGTAGAATTTACCTTGCCAACAATTAAACTCAAAATTGAAGTGATAGAAGCCATTTTTCAGTGCTGCCTAATTCCATTAAATAAATCTTTCCAGTCGGTCAATACAAATTGTGCCCAATTACCCTAAGCAGGATACAATTATTTATACACTATCCTAAAAAACAAGATTGTTATTTCAAACTAACACGCTTTTATATACATTTAATTGGATGACATGTTTCGAACGTCAAGCGTTCATTTTCAGATCCTGTTCACTTAGGCTTAATTGGAATACGATGTTTATGAAATACACTTAAACACACACATATATATATACTGTATAAACAATGTTTATTATATATAACATAAGTTTGTAAACACTTGTGTTACGCGTTAAGCTTATTTACAGACAGTATAGCTCACTTATAAGATTACTGCGTTATAATTATTATTATCATTAATAATGTGGTTTAAATATCTAGCCTGTGAAATATTGAATTGTTATTGTGAATAATTTCAGTCTTGGGAATATTTGGTGTCATTTTGGTCCGTATTGACAAAGTACTAATTTGATTTAATGTTCAATCTCCGTCAATCAATACATTAAATAAGTGCTACAGCGCACTAGTTGTGGGACATGTTTCGAACCTTAAAAACGGTCCTTCATCAGCCACAAATGGAAGCCGTTAAAACATTACATGTAAAAAACACTGAACAAAGTAAAAGAACATCATGCATGTACACATAGTCACTCATAAAACACAATACAGTCCAGAACAAATTAAACATAATACACATGAAACAAAGATGGACAGGGTTTCATGAACTATATAATAAGATTTTAAAGTTTTAATGTGTATTATATTTAATTTGTTCTGGACTGTATTGTGTTTTATGAATGACTATGTGTACATGCATGATGTTCTTTTACTTTGTTCAGTGTTTTTACATGTAATGTTTTAACGGCTTCCATTTGTGGCTGATGAAGGACCGTTTTTAAGGTTCGAAACATGTCCCACAACTAGTGCGGTGTAGCACTTATTTAATGTATTGATTGACGGAGATTGAACATTAAAACAAATTAATAATTTCAGTAGTGTTGTTGTCTACACTATTTTGTTATTATGTTCTAAATCCACCGTTCCTATTTAAACCAGTGGCCTAATTGTATTGTAATTTATCGTGTGGCGAATATACAAATGATAAACTGCACTAAATGGAGTTAAAATTATTCCAACTTATCTGGTTTTAGAAACTGATCCTTGTAGTGTCCTTCCTCGATGCACGCGCTCACCAGACTGACGCTCCAAGAAAGTGTTAGACTTAAGTTTGTCGCCAGTGTAGTGGTGCGCTCTGGTTGCTATTTCTGAGTACTAGTGATTAATGTTGTGTCTACTTGCTCCCACGCGTCATCTGTCGTTCCAACCTAAAACCATTACTTGGAATTTTGTTAGTTTGTTTGCAATGTCCTATCTGTATGAATGTATGCAAAATTGAGAATTAACGACCAATCTCTTCCCTGCCTCGCATAAACTAATGAGTCATCTAAGCGCTGCAGGGCATTTAGGAGCTTCTTGAACTCGTTAGCACTGCCTAAATTTAGGCCTCGGTTTACTGGGACTACGGTACAAAGTACATCCTTCTAACTTAACATTTTCCCCGTTATCCCTCAATATTTATTAATTGCCTGGCTATTTTTTATGTTGTTACCTTATTGTTGACGGGTTGGCTGCCCAATAGTGTGAATAGGGGTGAACTCTTCAAGAATGTGTGTTGAGATAGATTATCTGGGTTCTTTAATTAAGCTAAGTGAATTTCTATGGCTTCTTTTATATTAAGTTCCCTACCTTTTGTTTCGTAGTATATGATTCCTAGGTCTGTTTCTATGTTTGTGTAGCTATTTCCCTGCGTCATACATGTGCTCGCATACTGCTGAGTGTTTCCTGTGTCTGATGGCAATTCTGTGTTTAATTATAACGTGTGTCCATCCTCCTTCCTGTCTGTCCTACGTAATTTGCTCGACACCCTGTTTCTTGGCATTAAAATACGTACACTCCTGAATTTGAGTATGGGTTTTGTTAATTTAATATAATTTGCTGTTATGGAGGTGCTTACCTAGTGTGTTGTTCGTTCTGAATCCTACTTTGATCCCTTGTTTTTTGAAAAGATTAGTGGTTTTGTTTGCCTTCACGAAGTTGAAACGCGCGGACTTGCTTACTTCATTGGTTGGTGCTTGTAATGTACTATCTTTCGTCCGATGTCTTTGTATTATTTGATCTATATTATTGGGTGGAAAATTGTTTTCTTTAGCGATTAGTTCTATTGTTTTAATTTTTTGTTGTAATTTTGTTTTGTCATGGGTATACTTAGAGCCCCGTGGACCATAGAGTTGAATCCTGCTAATTTATGTATGCTTGGGTGGTTGGGACAATTATCAATAGTGTGTGAGGTTTGAGTAGGTTTGCGGAAGATCGAGTATGACAGGTTATTGTTCGACCGTTCTATTGTTATATCGAGGTAATTTATGTTTCGCTCTTTTTCCGACACCTTAGTAAATTTGATCGAATGGTGTAAACTGTTGATGTCTTGCAAGATCAAATCTTCATTTGTTGTTTCCGTGTCATATATGCATAGGACATCGTCCAATTATCTATGCCATTGTTTAATCCCATTTGTCTTGTTGTCCGTTATATACTTATTTTCTATGCAGTTTATGAAAATGTTTGCTACTAGGCCGCTGAGTGGCGATACCATAGCTAACCCATTTGTCTGTTCGTATATTTTATTGTTGAATTGAAAAACGTTCTGGCTAAGTGCGATTTTCAACAATTTTATTATTTCGTCGGTTTCGAATTATTATATTTTAAGTTGTCTTCTATTACTTTGATGGCTTCGTTTACTGGGATGTTAGTGTACATATTGGTTATGTCGAATCACACTAACCTCATGTTGGGTTCTAGTTTTAACGAACCTAGTTTATTCACTAACTAACCGATTTGTCGTTGTTGATGGTCACTCTGTCCCTTAATAGTTTGAGTAGTTCTTTGCTTAATTTGTAATTCGGTGCGTTCCTGCAGTTTACGATCGGTCTAACTTGGCACTCAACCTTATGAATTTTCGGTAAGGCCATTAACGAGGCTAATTTTAGGTTCATGTTCGGTATTTTTGTTCTTTCTGCCTTCGTTAGAATGTATTTGACTCCTTTTAACGCACTTTTTACTTGATTTTGAAATGTATTGGTCTTTTTCTAATTCAATAATTCCATTGCTGTTCACGAAACATAACATTTATGTACATGTAGCAGTACTTGCAGTTGTGGACCAAGTTTACTTCAATTACTCATCAGCGTAATTTGGATTTGGAAATATGTTTTGTATATTTCAATTTGGAGAATGTTTTAACAGAAATAGGTAGTGCAGAATGCGGAAAAATATCCACGAACATTCGGAGCGGAGTTCACCCTCCGCGCCCTGAACGATAAATATTTCACTCGCCAGATAACTTAGTCCTCAAATGAAAATGTGTGCGTAATTCTTAACTACAGTATATTGGTATAATTGTCTTGGCTCTTGGGACTTAGTGGAGGAGTCAGTATGGCCATTTGGCTAACACATTTGGAGACCCCTGCGGTAGAGGAATGATACCTCGCAGAGTCTGTGGGGGACGCCGAACTGAGAGAATAGGTGATTTTTAATAAAATGCAACTTTTAAATAGGATTTAGCACGTCAACAATGAAAAATATGCGTAGTTTTAATAATTGCTAAATCATAATACACACCTAAATAAAAGTTTGGAATGCTGTCAATAAGCTTAGTTAAAATATTTCGTACCCTATTGTTTTGCACCGTTGGCACTGCATGCATTGTACTCCCGGAACAAATATGGATGATGCCTATTTTTTCCATACTTATTGTATATACATCACTGGGTTGATATACGCAGTAAATATACGGTGGTCAATATTCCAAACATTTATTGAGGGGTGTGATACCACGGGCACTGTTGTTAATCTCCAGGATAATACACTAGGAGATTGTAGAGTTATAACAGTCAGCTACAAAAAGAAAAAAAACATTTCAAATTTCACGTGACATTATATCAGATGTCGAGCTTGGCTGTAACTACACTAACTCTATTAATAATGCTGAGAGCAATTGTTTTAAATGCAAGACGCCCTATGCCTCAGGTACTCTAATACCATTGGAGTCGGAACAGAACAAAAATTGGCCCAGGGAGGTTGACTGGAAAGATAAATGACAGGAGCCTGGCAGAAGTAAATGGTAGGAATGCTGGACTCAGCTAGGGTCCCTTGGTGGCAAACCCACGTCCCACAAGTCGTGAGCCCTTGGAGGAAATCACAAGGCAAACAAAGCCATTCATTGCATACTCTGCAAGCAAACAGGATGAATTCAATTCCTACAAGGAACTACTCACACATCAGACTAATTTGGCTAATAAGACGAACAAGATAAAATAACGAAATAACTATTTTAATTATTATTTATTTTATTTCTGTTGACAAGAAAATTGATAACTGATAAAATACTGGCGCTGCAAACATAATATTACCGGTCCCGTGGCGATGGGGTAGCGTGCCTGCATCTCATATGGAGAACCAGGGTTCGATTCCCAGTTCCGTCGGGGATTTTAGAACTGACGTGAGGGCTGAAGCGGGGTGCACTCAGCCTCGTGAGGACAATTGAGTAGCTGTCTGACAGTGTGGTGAGGAAAACCAAGATTAACGTCCAAGGGGACCCAACGCGCTGACCACGCGTCACCTCACCATCTGCAGGCCAAATGGCTGGACAGCGGTCACTTGGAAGACCGAGGCCTTTAATTGGCTGTGGTACCACGGGAGGGTGGAAGCTTAATACTGTTGCCACTTATAGCCGGACAAAAGGCTCCTCTGTTCCGATCGGTATCGTGGGTTGAGAATGAAGAACGGAAATGCTGGTTCCGGAACTGATATTACCGGTAATGTGGGATCGATACCGATAATTGTCGGCATTCTCGCTTGAGCAATATGGCACTGATATCACTACACTGTGGCTTGTTGTGTAAGGATTCAAAGGAAATTGTTTATTCCGTTGACTGGAGTCTGCAAATTGGAAGAAACACCCAACTTTAACGGTATAATATTGTGCCCGTCAGAGGAGATTGCCGGGGTACCATCAACCGAAATGGTAGTCCAGACAGTCCCATCTGTCAAACACAAAACCTGAGAGGATCGAGGGGCAGATGACATCGTAGTTCCGCCCCTTTAAACAACAATAACTAACTAACTAACTAACTAACTAACTAACTAACTGAGCGGATTGGATGCACTCCTTTAAGGTTAGCGTAGCACGAGTACTATGGTCCCTGGGTATCAGGTCCATCCAAGGAGGAAATGTCATAGACAGCCAAAGAAGTACAACCTCAAACACAAAGCTAAGAAATAAGAACAACAGGCTTACGTATAATCTCGTGAACATGTGTATTCAAGTAAACAAACCCCTATCCTACTTCGGAGGGTTTGTTTGGCTAATCCGCAAAGCTAATAAACAAAATAAATAAAGTGATCCAGGCCCTAACTGAAGCTAGGTTAAACCCTCACGAAAGTCCTTTAATACAAAAGAGAGTAAACAACAACAACAACAAAGCTTGGAATGTGGCACGCAAGGTAATACCTACGCAATTATAAACAAGTGACTAAGATCGGAATTTACATTTAACAGGACAGCAAAGCAAGGCCTAGGTTATGATGATACCACTTCCGTATTTACATATAATTTGAATTAATTTAGCTAAGTACTAATATGACGAAAAATTACAGCGATAGGCATCCGTAAACAAATAACTACTACAAAAGCTAATATGACAGCCAATGTCTGACAAAGAAAAACAATATCTGGTAACAATAAATACTCAAAAATACGGGTACAAAGGGAGTAAACACATAAATAAATCACTAAACACATATACTTTATGATTGTAAATCGTTCCTACATAAATTGAGATGTTCCTTGCCCTCAATCGTCATCTGAGTGTGTGTAAATCATGTTGACTGCTGCGTAGTAAAAACTACGTCTTATGCTACGTATATGAGTATTCGCCCCACCAGTTACGAACTTTTGGTCCGGCCGCAACTCCGTCGGTCCAAATAGCAATGTCAGCTTAATCTAATGTCACCTCCCTCTGGGAAATGCTTCAGCACATGGCATCAGTAGGCAAGCAAAAATGTAGTTTCAAGCTTATATCAAACAATCAATCATTAATTAGTTTAAATAATTTAGAGAAATTAGGCTTCATGATTTATAATCGTAGATTTAGGTTCACTGATTGGTTATATGTCGAATACTGATGATAATCCATGACACAGGCTGAATACAGAAGAATAGTGAGTCTCGTCACAGGAATAACACGAGCTAACACCGGCTCGGTAATACAGTAACTCACAGCTCGCATAATAAGCCTCGGAACAAGCCTGGCAGAAACGTTCAGTACTTTCCGGTAACAATAATACTGGTCGTAGATATCAATACATCTACCGACAGTGCACTTTGTGGACACTATAATAACATCAATTAACTAGCCTTATACAAAGCCTCCGTGGCTTAGGCGGCAGCACGCCGGCCTCTCACCCCTGGGTCCGTGGTTCAAATCCCGGTCACTCCATGTGAGATCTGTGCTGGACAAAACGGAGGCAGACAGGTTTTTCTCCGGGTACTCCGGTTTTCCCTGTCAAAATGTCATTCCAGCAACATTCTCCTCTACCATTTCATTTCATCTGTCATTCATTTAATCATTGCCCCCAGAGGAGTGCGTCAGGCCTCGGCAGCCGGCACAGTTCATATCCTCGCCGCTAGATGGGGGCTTCATTCATTCCATTCCTGACCCGGTCGGAGACTGGAAGCAGGCTGTGGATTTTCATTTCATTTTCAACTAGCCTTATACACAATGTCATCATGGTCATTAAAACATTGGGTAAACCTTTTATCATTTCCTAACATTCATGAGATTACACCTATCAGAACTGTCGCCTCAAATAGCGATCTCAATATGACGCGATAGTCATTCATATTATGAAATAACAAGCGGCTGATTAGCCTACAATTGATCTGCGTACCTTGACCTAGTCAATAACACATTCCACTCAGTTATGTGACGTCAGAATACGTCTTGAAATAATCAATAGTCTAGGTCTCACATTTAGCGGCGTGGTGATTTATGGGTAAAATAAACTGGGTTCTCGCGTGCAAGTAACTGCACTCAAAGCTTCTGCGTCTGGCAGAGAAATATAACACTCATTTAAGCAAGGATTCACATGATTCAGTCCTAGTATTTGAATCGTACACGTATTTACATTATCATACAATGATTCCTAGGTTAGATACTGCCTGAATTTACGCAGTACGGCGATACAACATGTTTGAGATAGCAAACAAACTAGTATGAGAGATATGACACCATTTCCCAACTGCTTTGGTTTCTAGACAGACGTTCCACTGCATATATTTACAAGTTTTCTTCAATAATGTTTGCGTGTCAACTCCTGGACACAAATTATAATGAAACGTACAACACCTTCCACTCCTGGGTTGTTTAAACTGATACGACGTTGTACTACAGGGTTCGATTCTAGTCTGGTAACATGAATAATACACTAAATTAGTTCTCACTCAGAACGTTGTGGCTTCAGAGATACACAATGGTTAAAGTAATCCATTTATAAATGTGGTAATTAATCCTCAATAACACCAAATGATACGCTGGTAAGATGGTGGCGTAAATTAACAAAAATGACAGAACAGGGTGTCTCAAAATTACATACACGGATGGCAGTTCATCCAGTTATGATCAGTCTAGGCTGATAGAAAAATAGCTCAGCAGCTATGACAAGATTAATGAGCTTCAAGACTTGACGTTTTAATACGCCCAAAAGAAATGCACCAATGGAATAAATTCAAATACACGGTGTCTCACCAATATTGAAACATTCTGAAAATCAAGACACGTGAAGGATGAGGCTACTAACCCTACCTAGTTGGTTGTCAAAGAATTCGGTTGATTTCTACACTAAGTTTGCCATGATAAAACCTCGCACAAGAAAGTAATACAAAACTCACAGGACCATTGGTAATTCACCTCATTCCTAGCTCGGAATTGAGGGGTATACAACTTCTAGTAGCAGAAGGGAATAATGCATCCTAGGCCATCCATCCTCGGCCTTTTCCTTCTTCTGACCATTTCCTCCGTCCTCATGGTCTCCTCCCAAGCAGTTTCCTCTTCATGGCGGTGGTTATCCTTATGGGACCCTCATGGTTTGCACGTCCCTCGTGGTTCGTAGGTTCAAATCCATAGTGTAGCTTTATCTCAGGACATCCCTCTCACATGGGTAGCGTAAGCCATGTTACAGATTATAGATGAAGATAGTAGGATGTCGTACACGTGGTCGTTGACTTGACACATGTCTGATAGAATCTTCACACGTGTTTCACAGAATTTATGCAGAATTATAACTGTACAGTCAAAATGCTCACTGGCTTTACTCACAGTTGCAGACAATATTACAAAAAGGGCTCTCACAGGTCTGCTCACAGGCTTTAATGATACTCGTGTGGTATCAGCACCCTGAAGCTATTACTTGTGCAAATCACTCAATATCACTGTAATCGAAAATGGTATAATTCACGCACAACTCGTGGCGATTCGATGAAAATATTAGTGTATTTTCCACTCATACAGTTCAGTACTTACAGTTCGTTTTATAATATGTCTTCCACCTCGTGGACTTAGTAATTTCAACAGCGTGGTTAAAGATGTAATATGTTCCACATGCCGAATGCGAAAAATATGTCGAAAAAATAGTAATTTTACAGTTTATCACTTTTATAATGAATTGCGTACAACTAGGCGTTTCGCAAGTAATATGCACTCACTGAAGTGCCTTAAATATTTGATGCACACAGATATAGTTTGACTTCACTCAATGAGTGGACTTGTGATAACGTGGACTCTAACAGACCCAAACGTGAATAATTCTGTCTTCGACAGACTCGAAACGTGGTGTGTCAAACGCCGGATCGGCGTTCCGGGTTCAAGGAAGTACTCTAGTCGTTGAGCGACTAATTATGTCCAGTTCGCATATCTGCGATGGAAATACCTTTACCGTAACCATTTAAATACACGTCAATGTGGTAAATTCATACAGAATTACAAAATGATAAATCCCGAGACTAGTAGAAGCAAAATATGTAATAGAATATGCTCAGGAAAAATAGTAGTGTGTTTCTCCAAAGTCAAAAGACTATCCAATATCATGACGAAGCTCGCGCTGGCTTCTGGGTGCGTTCTGCACTATGGCAAAGCACTCACACATTCCTTCACAGAAAATATCACCGGGGATGAGCTCATACGGGCTCAATAACGACAGACTATATGGAACACATAGCAAACGAGATATTGATCGTCAGTGCTCACATCGCTTCTTATGATATCCCTCGCTATTATTTTGTTGTTAAATTTTAACAAAAGAAATCCTATTTGACGTGCACATATTAGGACTTTTTCATTTAATATCACATTCAAAAACTATGTAACGTTTACGAAATCCAACCTGAATATTCATGCACTTGTCTTAATAATAATAATAATAATAATTTTCAAATGCTGCTGAACGTAGGGGATTTTGTGACTACATATTGTAGAAAAATACCGCAGGTTAAAAGAAATCGACTAAGTAGCAATTTGTATTCTATGTGGGATTCCTAGCTGTATACAATCCACAGATGTTTCAATTGAACTATTACAGATACATTAATGCTACAACAGTTTGAGCCCATTTTCATTTGAGAATATACATTAAAAATAGTACCGTATATGAAGTGTGACAAATAACAACTAAACTCTTACAATAAAATACTGTACATCAATACACAAAATGTATTTAATCTCTATTGTCTTCAAACTCTCTATATTTATGGTCAAAACAATAATCAATAAACTTGTCATTGAAATACGATTTCATGAGTCAGGCGAGACACATGCCATTCCTTGCATCTGGTTCTTATCACAGCTAAATAAACAGGGAAGAAATACATGTAATGCAACGAAGCACTTAAGGAAGGAAAGTATTAATTTAAACATATTATCTTTCAAGGGTGTACAGAATTAGACCGAAGTGCCATATTTATCTTTCCGATTAAAGAAAAATAAGGACGACAAAAAGTAATGATGGATATAAATAATGCACTACATAATAAATATGGATAAGGTATTCCTTCCGACACCACTAAAAGGAGAAAAAAGTCAAAGTTGCAAAAGGTAGCAAATAATATTTACACAGACATCATAATAAAATAAAAAGAATAAAAGAAGAATGAAATCTATTTTAAAATTCACTATTTTCAAACGTTTAAAACATTAACACAGAATTTTTATACAATTTTGCAAATTTCATAAAAAAAGAACATACATTGGTCTGTCATATCTACTAGCAAACGATGCAGACAGCTGAACAAACACATATTTACAAGCACAAGATTCAATCACAAATACATAAGCAGCTGCGCTTCCAGCTGGTAATGCGATAAGAAACATCATACTTCAGCGTTTTTTTCACATTACAGGGGGTGAACAAATAAGACATTAAAATACAGTTCTGAAGTCCTCGGACATTACTGACACATGAAATGTCATTCATCATGAAAACACATGATATTTGTTTTTTACATTTAGAGCGCCCATATACAGGGTCTTTCATATGAAATAAGATCGGTGAGCGGCAGCTTTGTTATTCGCTGCTACAGTAACCTTGGCCGAGCTTGAGGCGTGCCAGGGCCCTCTGCTGTAGTATTGAAAGCGCGCGCATAGGCGCATATACTGTACTTGACCTTGCAATAAACGTGCAGGTGTTCAGTCGCCAGTCTGAAACTCTGATGTTAACATGAGGCAGTTATCATTTCAACATCGTATTTTTGTATGTAAAACTTATTTTAAGTACGAGTCGGCTCGGCGGGTACGTGATGCATTTGTTCAGCAATTTCCATCACTAGCAGATTCACGTAATTGTAAATAAGTTTGACACTACTGACTCAGTGCTCAATAAAAAGCAAAAAATTTAAAATCAGAAACATTACAGTGGCAGAACTCACTCGCGTCAGCCAGAATGTGGTTACCAGATACAATGCCTGTATAACCCGGGAAGGACGACACTTCTAGCATCTTTTATACGGTGATATTTCATACAGGATTGTACACATGGTTAAAGCAGGGGGCCGTGGTGCGCCACAAGCTCGGGCAAGGCCACCGCAGCAGCGAATAACAACACTGCCGCTTGCCGTTCTTGCTTTATATGAAAGACCCTGTAGTGCAAAAGGACCACTGTGTGACGTAACGAGCTCCAATCCTTTCGATCATGAGTCCAAAGCGTAATCAATTCAGCCATGGAGACTCTTGTGTTTGGTTAGAAAATATCACAAACATAGCGAGTGAGAACTTTTGAGTTAGACACTTGACTCTCTTTATCTGAAACGTTCCTACTGCTTAGAATACTATTTTCTAGTAATCGGGTACAAGACATAATAATGTTCACATTCAAGAATGAGTTGTTATTTTTTTCCTTTTCTTGTGATGGCTTTGACTTATGCAGTGAATCGTCCGATCCACCGCCATTTGGATCGCATCCCCTGGCAACGTGCTAATGCAATGCATCATGGGTAACAATAGCAGCATTACCTTGTGAATCTACGAGAATGGAGAATATGGAACGGAACTGAGGAGTATCGGACATAGTGATATTTTCGCAGCAATGAGTTGTTTTTAGTGCAATTGCCGTCACACTCTTTACACTCAAACTGTCATATATTTGGCATTTATAGACGAACCAGTGAGTTCATTGCGATGGTATGATTAATAGACCCCCCATCTACACATTGGTGTTGCTTTCAAACACATAATCAAAGTTTTAAGTAGCTAAAATTGGATGGAAATTATCCAGTGAAATCACGAGGTGGTCTAACGTGAAATAAAATGAAGATGAATGAAATTGGACATGGAGTTGGAAGGATTAGAAGGTACCGTCCTAGCATTTGACTGGAAGTGAAATGGAAAACCACGGAAAACCATTTCAAGAATGGCCGATGATATCCTAGGATGTTAGCGCATGTAGCTTCCCAAGTCGGTGCTCTAATAATAGTGAGAGTAGCTGGAATTGTTAGGGTCAAGAAGTTCATTAGGCACCTAGTAATTTGAAATATGGTACTGACCTAGTATTTGCCTAGAGAGTGCTTGAAAATATCCGGGGAGTAATCACCCTGAGGATGGCTGTTGTAAATGCTAGGATTCGAAGCTGAGACTTCCTTACTGCAGTCGTGGAACGAGATCCAACGCACTCAGCTAAACTACTGGGTAGAAATGTGTACAATTCAGACAAAATGGAGACGGGTGAATTGTCAAAATACATTAAAGTGAAAACAAACAAAAACACGCACACAAAAGCCTTCTGCTTAGTCTACACCAAGCTATCTTAACCTGGTGCTTGCGAGCACAAGCCCCACCTATTCTTCACTTCAAATTCTGTTGCGCGAACCGGAATAATAATGTTTTTATTACAAGTTTTGTCACTCAGAAACTTCATTCTTTTGTGAAATAGTATGCTTTACCTCCAGTAAAAATAATGCATTTTTTATTAGTAACGTGAAAATGCTGATTTGACTCGACTCTCCATATGTAAATGCATCTTATCTGCATGAGTAATGCAAGCAGTTGCAGCATGCATGGTGAGAGGTGAATCCGTAGCTATATTAGCACTTCTGAGGGAGAGAGAAAGTAATGAGAGGAGCATGCTTGTTGCATTATTATTATTATTATTATTATTATTATAATTATTAATATTATTATTATTAATATTGTTACCCATTGGAAAAACGGGCACAATATATTCGATGTTATGGTGCTCGAGTACATATTATGGCCTGGTGGGTGGTGCTGACAGTCTCTAACACACCTGTGTTAGGCCCTTTTAAACAACAATTATCTTAATCAACTTAATCGTCATCAGTTTCAAATACTCAACCCGCTGCACGTCACACTGAAACCACAAATAGGAACGGAGACGCGAGATGCGCGGAGGGACATCTTGGTCAGGTCTTGACTGACGATTGGTATAGTTATCTTACCCACGTGGGTAAAAGACTAGATTCCACTTCCTCGCAGGAGCAAAATACGCCCTTGGCTAGGATAGCAACATGGCAGCACTGATTTAATACGATCGACAGAAGTCATGTTTCATCAATTTGTTGTCATACCTTAAAACTCAGGCAAATTGTCTGATATCTATCAATGTGTCACTAATTTTCTAATTTCAACTTTACAGCGTTAATAACAGAATTAATACGGCAGATTGCTTTGCGCAATTAATACAGGACGGGAAACCCATTACCAGCATTTGCATATTTACAATATTGGTGCCGCATAATGATTCCTAGACTTACTTTGTGAACTGATAATGATGTTCCGTCACTCACACATGTGCTTCATAATACTGAAATTAAGCAGAAATAACCCTACTTCAAATATAATCACATTTCTGGATGAACGAGTCCTATGACGCTTAATAAAGCACAAGGTATCCTCCAATCCACCTCGTGGCATAGCAAATCGTATAATTGGCTGTTATTGCGGAGGCCAGGCTGTAAAAAAATTTAATTCAGGTCTGAGGGCTGCAATTTGGTACACTCAGCCTCGTGGGAGAGAACTAAGGAGATTGAAATATTAGAAGCAATTTCTCAGTGTTGCCTATGTAATCTATTAGTAGAAGCTTTTCAGTCGGTCAACATGAGTGTATCCAATCAGATTCGGCGGGGCGTTACAAAATTAATTTCCTAGTGCCTGAAATAAATTACATTAATTATTCATACACTTAATAAAAATCTTCTCACATAAATGGTGGATTTAATTAGACAACTAGTTTCGTTCGCCAAGCGAAAATCAGATCTATCATAGAATGCTTTTCAGTCGATCAACACAATTTTGCTCAATTATATTAAGGCTAAATGTCCCGTTTTCTAGTTTGTAATTCTGACACCACGTAGCAGCACCAAAATGAGACAATTTCTTTTTTTAGGTTTCTCTTGAACGAAAGCTCGTATTTGCGATCTGAAAACCACTATGTATACTAGACTGCAATTGAATTGATATTAATTCAATGCATTTTCCAAAATGTGAAAAACAAAAAAGTTACTAACAGTTTTTTATATATCTGCTTAAAATATGAAAAAAAAAACTGGTAATAGGAAAATGGAGATTTATTTCCCGTTTCCAATGCATTTTTCAGAATTAAAATCGGGTGAATGGAATCGACAACATTAGTTTGGGAATTGTTTGGAAAGGGTGGTAGGCAGCGCGGCTCCACAAGATCTCTTGCACAAGGAAAATGATGAACACGCTGACAGGGCGGAGGGAGAAGGGAACAATTTGACGACAGGAAGGAGTTGTCATCCTCTTGTCACAAATATTATAGTTCGACGAGTTACGTATACAAGTGCCTAGGCGTGGAACATTATCTGAGCAATAAAATTATACTGTAGTAGTGTCACAATATGTAACGTTGACACAATGTGTTCGTACAGATAACTTTCTTACTTCCTCTAACGTTCTTGTTGATAATAATACATTGTAGGGGCCTGGGACATCTTGGTCATCAGTCCCTTTGGCTGGATGCGTGGCTCAGCGGTAACGTTCTCGCTTGCTGTGCTCAAGGTTGCAGGATCGAATCTCGGTGCAGCCAGTTGGCATTTGAGGGTGCGCGAATGCGAGGGAGTCGTGTCATTAGATTTACTGGCACGTTAAAGATCCCCTTCGGGGCAAAATTCTGGCATCCCGGCGTCTCTAAAAGCCGCAGTAGTTAATAGGAACGTAAAAACAACAACGTTATTATTATTATTATTATTATTATTATTATTATTATTATAATTATTAGTATTATTATTATCATCATAAGTCCCGTGTAGTTGATTATGTGTGTAACTGAATTAGGGTCAGGGATGGGGCAGGTGCCCTGAAACTTCACGTACGGTACTATCTCTGCATTTACCTGGGGGGATTGAGGAAACAACGGTGAAAACACACTCAGGATAGTTGCTGATAGCACTGGATTCCCTTCTAGGTAACTGCTTTAGAGTTATTTGAGGATAAACTCCCGAACACATACATATTGTTCCGACATTAGTAATACTTTGTAGGGCATAATTCTTACCACACAGAGCAGCGATTGGTTTCACTCTATGCGAAATTGAATACTGTATAGAAAGATAGGACTGGTTTGTAGTTAGCACGTTTTTGATATTTTTGAAAAAAGATGGACAAGATATGTTCGTGTTCAGGTTGATTGGGAATATCTATTCTAAAAACCATCCGATGAAGACTTCCAACTCTAGGTATCGTCTTCTAGACATAACAAACAAGACCACAAACTCTCTCAACAGTACCTCATCGAATTCCAACTGCATTGATCGGTTTCCATAATCACGTGAGACAGTACGTTTCATTTCATTAGACTGTTGTCGGGACATTCTTTTCCCTTCTCGCGACGCAAATAAACTTTTTCGGAAAGCTGCTCTACTTCTCTTTCTGCTGAGTACAGTGTCCTTCACTATTGTGGCAGTTTTTTTTTCTAAACTGATGTCATTGTTTTATAGTGCCAGAATGGCTCAAACTGAAAGACCAGCCCGGCAGCTTTGGTTCTATGAGTGAAGGAACCCCGTTTCCCTCGATTTTGCAACAAGGGACATATAATTTTCGGCAGCATTGCTGGTGGTGTTTGATACTAGCCAGGAACTTTTTGCAATTAGGCTGCAAGCAATAACGCATAGGTTTGGTTGCAGTTAGCTGTTTGTCTTCACCTTGCCCGCTGGTTGTTCAAAAGTACTGTTTGCAGTGTTTATGGATCCCAATCCAATCCAGTATTTCCGGAAACCAATTTTCCATTTTCACACTCGCTACGCCTTTATTTTTCCACACAACGCATTGTTTTCATTTGAAGTTGAAGTTGCTTCTCTGAAAAAAGTTGACACTGAATAGTTCGTGATTTTGTACTCCTACACTTATGTATTAGAAGTGAAAAAAACAAATTACCCCCGTGGCGCGACAGCACATGAAGGGCCTAGGCCTAACAAGCAACCGCTGCGCTGTTCAGCCATGTAGCCTGCAGATTTCGGGGTGACGTTTAGTTATCCAACTTGTAGGCTACATGTAAAATATAAGTGAAATCATAACTCCTCAGTGCATTACAGATTCTCTAATGCAAGCGTAGAGAATTATATAATTTCAAATATTAACTAGGAAAAAACTTACGGGTGTCAAGAGGTGTTTTTCTTTTTTTGTTTTAGGTCATGGCTTCCTTTTCTTGGTACTTAGTCGCAATCTCGCCTGGGATTTAGTGGAACGCCCTTGAATCGGTTTTGGCGGTGGCTCCATTTTTCAACAAAAACGAAAAAATAACTCCACGTGATGACCGTAATGCTCTCCACCAGTCGTAGCCTACCTATATGTACATGTATCTATTCTACCTCCGTCGCGTAGCGGTCAGCTTGGTTCGCTGCCACCCCCGGAGGTCCTGGGTTCGATTCCCGGCTCTGCCACGAAATTCGAAAAGTGGTATGAGGACTGCAACGGGGTCTACTCAGCCTCGGGTAGTCCAAATGAGTAGAGGGGGTTCGATTCCCACCTCAGCCATCGTCGAAGTGGTTTTTCCGTGGTTTCCCACTTCATCTTCGGACAAATGCCGGGATGGTACCTACAGTAAGGCCACGGCCGCCTCCTTCCCTCTTCCTTGCCTATCCATCCCAATCTCCCTTTCCCTTCCCATCCCCCATGAGGCCCCTGTTCGCTTTGCAGGTGAGGCCGCCTGGACGAAGTGCTGATCACTTCTCCCCAGTTGTATCCAATCCGTCCAAGTGTTCTCAGCTCTAGTACACTGCCTGGAAAGGCGGTAGTGGCGAGATCGCTCGCTGAGTCCGTGGGAACCACCAACCTGGAGGGTAAAATTGACTTTAAAAAATCTATTCTACCAGAAATACTGTCCAAAAAATAAAGTGCCGAAAATAGAACACCTAACGGGCATTAAAAAATAATACTGTTGCAGGTAAAATAAATTAAACAAAAAGTAATTAATGAGATCGATGAACTGGAAACAAGAAGTCGTAACTAGGAACTGGTAAAATATCAAAAGATCACTCAGAAATATCCAGACCTTGACAATAATTCAGAACTAACCAGCACAGTCAATTGCAACATTGGAATTCCATACCGTCTGTTAAGGTTGTCGATCTCTCAAATCACTCGAGCTCTGCTCCTCTCCCCTCCCGCCAACCACCACCAACCCGCTCCCCTTGACCTTGTTCTACTGCCGCGCCTTGTTGCAAATAGAGTAACACTTTTATTCATAAACTTCCCAAAGTGATCCCCGACGGTTCTATTCAACCGATTTAGGTTTTCGATGCGACTTTGGAATCAGTGAGTAAAACTCAACTTTCGTATTACCCGTTTTCTTTCGAATTTTAATCAGATATTTGAAAAACAAACAGCAACTTTTCTGTTTTTTAAATTAAAAAGTAAGCAATGAATTAATATCAATTCTGCTACTAGACAGAGTACATAGCAGTTTCAGATCGCAGATCGGAGCTCCCCTTTGATACAAAAATAAATAAATAAATTTAGCTTCGCTTGTGCTGCCATCTGTTGAATTATATTCTTACCAAAGTATCGGGACATTTAGCCTTAAGCGGGAAGTTATAATATTTAAATATTCTAAACTGAAAGAAATATAACAGGCCTGCATGATTTTGATACAGGGAAATATTATTAATCCGAAAATGGTGTTATTTTGTTATATTACCACATATTGCTTAGGCTCTATTACTTTATTGTTGTTATAAACAAAATAACATTTTTCATTTTTATCAATTGGCAAGATGTGATAGGGAAAACAGAATGTATTTTCTCATTCAGCATAGAGAAGTGAACCAAACACAACTATTTCCGTTTAACCGCATATTTTTCTATCGCTGGCCTGTGTAATCAATCACATGTATTATCGATGGTCATACGATCGTCATCAAATCCAGTTCATCTTTGCTTGGATAAGGTACGGCGGATTAGTTTACACTTATATACAAATATACTTACAAATATTAAATTACAAGAGTTCTTTTATATTTTATACATTACTAGGCTAGACTGTAAAATGGCTCATTCATGAACAGATCCTGCTCACATAGTGAGCATTTGTGTTAGATGTGTTTTATTAAGATTAAAAATAATTCAGGTATTTATTTCAGACACTAGAAAATTAATTGTAACTCCCCACCCAATCTAATTGGGCACAGTGGTGTTGACCGACTGAAAAACCATTCTACTATAACAACAACGATTCCCACTTCAGCAACTTCTAGAATTGGTTCACCGTTCGCAACTCTCGTCCAGGAAAATTCCGGAATGGCACCTGAATCAAGGCCACGGCCATTTCCTACCCAAATCCTAGTGCCGATTAAAAACACAGACACTAGTACAGCCATTACAATGCCATAGGTTATCAGACAGAATCCAGGCAACCCAAGTACAATTTTTTACTGTTGAATGTTGCGACGATCCAGTTGCAGTTACTTAATTTACTTGTTGCTGTTGTTTCATTTAAGGGGCTTGGACATCGTGGTCATTTACCCCAGTGTAACTCGGTGTGTATATATACAGTACATGGGTATGTTTAGACATTGTCTGATAACCTGTAATATTGTGATGACTGTACTGTAGTAGTGTGTGTGTATTTGTAATTCAGGTAAGGATTGGAAAAGAGGCAGCCGTAGCCTGTAGTAGAAGTGGGGAAACCATGGAAAACCACTTCCAGGATGGTCGAGGTGGGAATCGAATCCACCTCTTCTCAAATTTGCCTGACGAGGCTGAGTGTACACCGTTCCAGCCCTCACACCAGAATTAAATATCTTGACAGAGCCGTGAATCGAACCCGGACCTCCAGGGCGACAGAGGAAAATGCTAGCGGCTACACCTGGAAGTGGACTTACTTAATTTAATTAGTCTCATCGTTACCACCAGCCATGGTGGCTGAGAGCGCTAACGCGCTACGTTGTACCTCACTGGCATCGGGAGTGCGTGGGTTCTAATCCCATTTCGGCCGTCCTGAAAATGGGGTTTGTGGTTTCACATTTTCACCACCAGCTAAATGCCGGGACAGTTCCTTTTAATAGGTCCACGGTCGACTTCATTCCAAAATCCCTTCGCTCCTTCCTTACCTCCATCCCCAGTTGTATCTGCTGACAAAGTGTGTTCAGCTCCCAGATACTGTCGTTGTGGGGGTAGAGGAATGATCCCTCGCAGAGTCCGTGGGTGAAGCTGAGCTGCGAGGATAAGCGATTAAAGAAAACATCGTTACCCCCGTCGTTATTGGAGAAATAAAGGTCACTAGCGGACCCGTGCGAGAAATCTCGCATGTTCATAAACCACACTTTCCCCAATAGGTTTATAATGAGAGACTTAGGGAGAAAGGTTGTTATGTATTTATTTGAACCGAATGATTATAGAACACTATTTACATTTCAGTTAGAATTCCAAGTTCTACGTTCCCTAACTCACTGAAAATTGGATCATCATAACACTCACCGGTTATTGGATATTTATGAAATTATACGATTTGAGTAGGCCTACTTACTCCTTTGATTTACTGTTTCTGAAATCCATGCAAAATGACAAAGGAAAGACCTCAGAATGTTAAAATGACATGAAACAGGCGTCACAGTGGCCAAAATGTGAAGTGGACAGCAATTATGGAGCGTATTTTCCTACAGGAACAGTATCTGTAAATCGCACACTTCGTAAATTTTTAAAGTCATTTTTTAAAGAAATTATTCATATTTATGAAATTAGAGTGCAATTCGTCACTGGTAATATCTATTCTCTTTCATTTGAATGCTCATTTGTCAGGATCGGTTGCTTATGAGCGCCGTAGGAGGGATCTATGCTACTGAAATAATATATATGACTAGTAACGGCATTACAAGAAGCGTTTTACTCCTCAATTTTGACAGAGACTGTGTCCTGAATTCCATCCAAAGTTCATCAGCTTCCGTATAGTTTTAGTCATGAATTAGACTGACATGACGGTAAAGGACACATTTTGTTTTAGCCTGTACCAGCAGATAAATGTAAAATCAGGCCTACTGCATGGGTCAAGAGATGGCAACGGATCTACCTTGATCCCCTCTTTTTTCAATCGCTTATCCTTCCAGCTCGGCTTCATTCACGGACTATGTGAGGGATCATTCCTTTACCGTCACAAGGACGGTGTCTGGGAGCTGAACACCCTTTGACAGCAGATACAACTGGGGATGTGACAGGATGTGGGTATTATTAAGGAAGGGATTTTGGAAGAAAGAAGGCCGTGGAGCTGTTGAAAGGAATCATCTCGGCATCTGCCTGCCGGCGAAAATGGAAAACCACGAAAACCATTGTCAGGACGGCTGAGGTGGGATTCAAATCCACACTCTCCCGTTGCCAACGAGGCCATGAGCTAGAGCGTTAGTGACTGACGACTGATATATTCTCGCAATATAAGCAATTCTACTCATGGCCTCCTGTAAGCATAAGTGAACCAAAGAAAACCAATTCTATATTATAAAACACCAAACTTAAAAAAACATTACTTATGAGTACGGCTCGGATATGCCAGCAAATATGACCTTAAAATGACGAAATATGACTCTAAGATGACAAAATATGATCTAGAAATGACTGATTTAAATACCGACAGTAGTGGCTACGCTGGCTAAACGCAGCGTTAGGTCATGGGGCCAAGCTCTCTGCTCACTCGGCAGACGCGTGGGTTCGAGCCCCACCGTCGGCCGTCCTTGAAATGGTTTTCCGTGGTTTCCCATTTTCAACACCAGGCAAATGTTGGGACGGTACCTTCTGACAGGCCATGGCCGCTTCCTTCCACATCCTTGCCCAGTTTCATTCCTCTTCACCCATTCCGTCTCTCATCCCGACGCGCAGGTCGCCCTTGGGCGTCGACTAGAAAGACCTGCACTCGGCGTCTCAGGAGACCTCACGACAAAAAAAAAAAAAAAAAAGATTCGTAAATATGGCCGTTCCTTTTAATTATAAATGCAAGCAACAATCCCTTCGAGGTTAAATTGTTAACTAAATTCTTTATACCTATTTCCATAGTGTCTGTAAGTACGGGCAAATAGACGAATAGAATTCCTCTATGTTGTGAAATGAAGCTCAAAGTTTGGCATGCAAGGGCTTTATTACCAAGCATACTTGGCCTAATTGAATAAACAAGGTGGTTGAAGAGAGCGTCTGCCACGTTTCTCCCCATATAATCTCTCGTGACTGGAAAGAAACTCAACTTTCAAGATGCCGCTCGATATGCATCCATTCTCATGGTACTGTGAAGTCCTTCTCTAAACTACGGAACTTCGCAGAGGCCGTGCGATGGTAGGTCACGATGAGCCTTGGCCAGATAAGTTGCGTGTACCGATTACAATACAGTGGATCGGGAAGCACTGGATGCTGTCGTAGCATTGATTATAAACGCAGCTAGCAATATACCTTAGTTGAGATAATTAAGACTCTTGGTGAAGTAGCTACTGTAGCCTATAAGGGCTGATGACCTAACTGTTCCTCCCCTAAATACAACAATAAGTGATTAACGAACTATAGCCTATCTCGTATCCCGTGAATATGGAATATAGAACAACGAATTTTTCAAGTGGAAACTTATCATCTCAAGACGAAGTCTTACAGTAAATGTGGTCGTTAGTTTCAACGCCGTGCGGTTTTTACTTGTGGAGGAACCTCGAACAAATGGTATAGAAATAATCCGCGTTACCTTGAGGATCTCGAGAACGAAATAATTGAACTGATACCAAAATATATCAGTAAAAATTAATTACAGCGAGTGTATCAAAACTTCCTACGTCGGTGCAACGTGTGCTTTGGAAATGAAGGACAGCATTTCCAACAACAACAACTCTGAAATTCATGTAAGTATGATTATTAATAAATATGTTATTAAATAATAGTTGGGCGCTACCCTGCCGATAGCTGCAGTGCCTTGCTTGACAGCTAGTATGCAGTACACATTGCCCCAACCACCACGCGGCCTCTGCGAGGTTTCATCATTTAGAGAAAGACTTCACTGAACGCAGGGTGTTTCAACTAAACGCAGGGTGTTTCAACTAAACGCAGAAAACCCAGGAGCCACTTTTGACTCGTATTACTAGTATTACCAGCTCACAATATGAGAATGGCAAAAAAAAAAAAAAAAGTAGTGCATTCTAAGAACATATCTTTGTAGCAGAATATCATTTACATCCCATCATAAATTGAACCTGGCATTGTTCATGGGCAGTGAACTCATATTTTCAGCCCAGTGTGGATTGCTTTACTTCTTTGTTTGTTAAGCTGTTTTGCTCTTGTTTAAGACGCAGGGGTGCCTAACTGAGGTTCTTGGGAGAGCCGAGAGTGTTGCAAGTGCATTTAAGTAATTAGCCCCAAGGTTTCACAATGCTTCTCAGCAGTGTAAGCATGTGAGCGTGTGGCAATCAGGGACAAACTTGCTCTGAAGGCTATCGGTCGCTTCGTTCAGGAATATATTTTTTATTTTTTTAGTCAATTTACCCTCTAGGTTGGTGGTTCCCACGGACTCAGCGAGGGAACTCACCACTACCGCCTCTATGGGCAGTGTCCTGGAGCTTGGAACATCTGGTCGGGATGGATACAACTGGGGAGGTGTGATCAGCACTTCGCCCAGGCGGCCTCACCTGCAAAGTGAACAGGGGCCTCATGAGGGATGGGAAGGGATGGAAGATTGGGATGGATAGGCTAGGAAGAGGGAAGGAGGCGTCCGTGGCCTTACAGTAGGTACCATCCCGGCATTTGCCCGAAGACGAAGTGGGAAACCACGGAAAACCACTTCGAGGATGGCTGAGGTGGGAATCGAACCCCCTCTACTCACTTGGACCACCCGAGGCTGAGTAGACCCCGTTCCAGTCCTTATACCACTTATCAAATTTCGTGGCAGAACCGGGAATCGAACCCTGGACCTCCGTGGCGGCAGCTAACCATGCTGACCGCTACGCTACGGAGGCGACCGTTCAGGAATATATTTAGCCTATTTTTAGCCTATGTATATTTATGAAATAAATAGGCTTATGAGATCACCTTTTGCCCAAGTTTGTGTACAGTATGTGTGTGTGTGTCCCTTTAAAAAAATCTAAACGACCGAAGCGATTTCAATGAAACTCAGTAATTATATACTACTATCTCGTCCGAATTCGACCGTGCCTTTGAAATTTTAATACGGTTCACCAATCCAACATGGCGGCCGCGCGAAATATTTCACTGGCATTCTATTTCTCCGCAACAGTTACAGATATCACACTGCAATTTTGTACGGTGGTAAATGGTACTAATAGAAGTTCGCCCATGTAACTTTCAAAAAACTGCTAAGTACAAAACGAACATGGCGGCCAAGCGAAGTTCAAATATTTAAATGGACTTTTCACGCGATTAAACCATCCGAGCGCACTGAAACTTGGTATTGTAAATGTTCATACACAATTTATTCTTCTGGTATCTAATTAAATTCAATTTTTTACATTACCCTAAGATGGCGGCTGTGCGAAATTTTAAAATTAAGTTTTTATTTCTTGTGTCCTAATCATGCGATCGAAGTGAATGTTTGAATAATGAACCTACACAATAATCTTCATGCAATGGTACATAACTCTATGACCTACATATATGTCTCTCTATGGCAACCATCTGACATATTTCGGTGGTTCTCAATATGTATGAATTTACTACAACAAGCAAACTGATACTTTTATGTTCATAGAGGCTATTAACATAAGTTCGCCTATGGAGCTTTTAATAACCTAAAGATCAAAAAACTAGCATGGTGGCGGCATGAAATATAAATGTTTAAATCTATTTTTCTCGCGATTTTTCACAGAACACGGTGAAACTTAGCATGGTATATCTTCATACAAGCCTTAATATAATTGAATTTTATGGGAACTTAAGAAACGTGTTGGTGGAGACATAGCTTGCGTAGCAAAAGCTATGGAAAATCCATTTGTTATTTGGGCGAGTTCTTAATGCAAAGGACCAGTAGGATATATTAAAATAGGCTATTTAGTTCTTCACGGAAATACTTGATTTTAGATACGCAGCCCAACGAACTCGTATATCACAACTATTATAATAACATTCGTAACTATTCCTATAAAGGATGATCTAATTAGCTACGGACGTACGATTCCATAGGTAAGGAATGGTCGAAAATCGTGAAAAATACAAGGTAAAACGTGAGAGGTTTGGTAGAAAAAAAAGTTTATCACAGTATTTAAACTTGTTTAGCAGGCTGACCATTCATTCAATAGAGTAGTGGCTACCATTCTTGGCTGTCACTGCGGAGGACCAGGTTCGATTCCCAGCTCTGCCAAGAAATGTGATTCTGGTCTGAGGCCTGGAACGGGGTACACTTAGCCCCGAGGGGCAAAACTGAGGAGAGGCGGTTTCGATTTCTTCCTCAGCCATCCAAGAAGTGGGTTTCTGTGGTTTCCCAATTCTGCTCCAGATAAATGCCGGGGTGGATCCTAACGTAAGGAACCGGCTCCCTCCTTCCTAATCCTCATCTGAATTGCAAATATAGGCTACAGAACTATTACAGTCAAAGCAATAACACAGGTTATCAGACAAATTCCACACACACCCAAGTTCATGGGGCTGCATGACCACGATGTCGCAAAGCCACTAAATCAATCAATAAACAACAACATCATTTTAGGTATATAGTTGCATTTGCACTAGGTTGTATAACATGACAATAGGAAAACATGGTGCGTACGGGAGGAGTGCTTCTCCTGAAGTCCGTGTTACAACACTCACTTTGTGGGAGATCGTTCAACATAGGCCTATCCTAAATGATTGCAGTAACATGGATGTATGGGAGATCAATTCGCCGTACGCAGATCCAACCCGGACCACTATTCACGATTTGTTGTAATAATAATAATAATAATGTTATTGGTTTAAAGTCCCTTTTAACTACTCTGGCTTTTAGAGACGCCGGGGTGCCGAAATGTTGCCCCGAAGGCGATCTTTATCGTGCCAGTAAATCTACTGACACGGCTCGCTCACATTTCCACACCCTTAAAAGCCAGTTGACTGTGCCAGGATACGAACCTGCAACCTTTGGCCCAGAAACGTCTTGTTGTGCAGCACAACCTAGTACAAATACAAATTCTATAGCACAAATACTTTTGTGCTGTGTACCCAAAGGACAATTGTATCTAACGATCACGATATCATCAGGTTAGCCCGGAGGGATCCACGAGTAACAACAGTGCAAACTTGAGAAATGTGACACCCACTGTACGTGACAAAAAATTGTCAATGATTTAGATGCTGCCGGCTTTCGAGTCCATGTCCCTGCAGCAAGAGTTCCATTAATCCTTCAATACTGACTTGTAAGGTTGGTGTGGTGTCAGAATAGATCCCGTTGTGCGGCACAGTGTCATCGTCAAAGACGAATTGCCGTTCTATATGATCGTTGGAAACGATTCCAACAACGTGCTAAGGATGGTGATGGTGATTGTTGTTTTAAGGGGCAGAAGAGCGAGGGACTGAACTGATCTAACTGCATTGTCAAGAGGCACTTGTGACAAACACCAGTCTTTAATGTGAAGCAGTAATAGCTGATTGTTCAGGGCAACATGACTGCTCGACAGTATGGTGATTGGATACTCTATCTAATGGTTGTCTTTCTGATCGCTAACATTGTAAATAGGATATTTGCAAAGTACAATCACCTACGCTCATACTGCACGCATGTCCAAGTAAACTTGCTCCATCATCACATCTTAACAGTGGCCAGCAAGGTCCCTGAACCTAAGCCCGGTTGAACAAGTGTGGGACATGACCGGGTACATGATTGGACAACTCTCCTCAGACACCCTGAATTAGGGATCGATTGACCTCCATGGTGCAGCAGGATTTTTTTCAGAATCTTATTGACTCCACGGCATGAAGAGTTCAGCAATGCACTGCAGCTCATGAGGATAATACTCTTAAGTGACTTTCGTCCGAGCGAGGTGACAGGGGATCGGAATTGCATCATCACTCAATCCTCTTCCTTCTGCGCAATTACAGCCTTGCAGTCTTACCTCATTGTGGTGCTGCAATTAACGACTTGAGTAAAGTAAATTTATTTAGATGAAGATCTACCCACCTTTGATAATGTTACTCACTGGCGTCTGTGTTAATTACTCGCGTAGAAAAATAACGATGTTGTTGTTGTTGTTGTTTGAGTCTTCAGTCTTTTGACTGGTTTGATGCAGCTCTCCATGCCTCCCTGTCCTGAGCTAATCGTTTCATCTCTACATAGCTACCACACCCTACATCCGAGGCAATCTGTTTAACATATTCTAACCTTGGTCTACCCCTACAGTTCTTGTCCTCGACCCTTCCTTCCATAACTAAGCTTGCTATTCCTGGGTGTCTTAGTATGTGTCCTACCAACCTATCTCTTCTCTTCATTAGCAGTCGCCAGAAACATCTCTCCTCTCCCACTCGTCAATAACGATCTGGTGTCTTAAAATGCATATTCACGTAACAGTATTGTTGGCAATAGAGAACAATATACGAGAGCAGTTAGAGAAGAACAACGAGCTGTTGGAAAGAAACATCTTGTCCTTGTCCCTGGTGTGCTTCAACTCCTATTGTTTCTCCATACATTCTTGAATATTCACATCAATTAGTCCGAGAATCAGCGTTTTATTGTTTCTAGATCTAGAGTTTTATGTATATTGCAATGTTAATAATAGTGATCTTAAATAATACATGTAATTTTTCGTGGAGTGTTATTTACATATTATATACATTCAACCCTGTGTTGACCGACTGAAGAGTTGCAACTAACAGTTTGTATAGGCAACACTGAAAGAATGGTTTCAAAACTTTGCATGTATTGCAATGATATACGGTATATACAATGGTAGGCTATATCAGTTACTACAGTCCTTGTCTTCTATCTTTGATCCTGTCGTTTCCTTTGTTGATTTGTAGCATTGCTTCAATTCTTTTATTTTGCGTCCCGCTCTCAGTAATTCAGAGATTTCATCTGTCAGTTTGTTTATCTTTTATACAGCTCTCATGCCTCTCTTTATGTTATAGCAGGCTTCATTTTTGTGTATACTTTACTTTTACTTGTCTTCTTTCACATTTCCCCTCCCACCCACAATTCTTCTTCTTGTTCACTACTCCCTTCTTTCCTCACTGAGGATCTGATATTGGATGCTCACAATGATAAAGCTTCCTGAAATCCTTTGGGAGCTTTGTCAATAGTACCCACCTGCTGGAATGCATCTCTCTAATTCTTTCACCTACACACAAGAATTCGTCATATTGAAACCCAGTGCATAAATATTTACAGGAAGACTTGGTATGCACTTAAATAAAGCTGCAATAAAAAGATTTTAAGATAGTACTTGAAAATCGAGGCTTAGAAGAATCAAGGAATGTTTGTTTTGGAAATATATAAACAACATCTCTGCAGCAAAATCCAACTAGAAACTACGGTCGAGTACTTTATCTGAAAGGAGTGAAAGCATATGATTTTTGGTTTTCTTTACGAAGGAGTAAAACGAATTATGGGATTCATCAGCACTGCTAAAATAATAATAAATAGTTTTATTCACAGTTCTGTTAATAGGCTACGTGCGTTTTCTTTAGAAGGGATAGTAAGGAAACCTTTGTACAGAAGAGTTTCTGCCCCAACATTAAATGGAAGTTGTCTAATAGGCTTGAGTTGCCACTTCCCCTTCGCACAATATGGTATACGAGCGGTGTATTTCCTGAAAAGCAATTCTCAGTGGTCGGCAGTAGGCTTTACAACTGTATGCGGAGTGAATTGTATAGAGTGTCACCCACTTCTAACAATAAGTAGGGCTTCGTATGTCAAGTAGTTCACCTCACAAGAAGCTCGCTGCATGTTCTATTCATGGGACAGAAGCTTGACTGAAGTTGTAAGCATGTTCCCTCTGCCCTCTAAAGAGAACTCGTATGGTAATAGAACGAGGCCATAGATACGATGGCTATGTTGTTAGTGGCATACTTAATTAGACACTCCCAGTCTCTGCAAGAGTTTTCCCTCTGTGCCCACATATTTACATCATCCGTTTCTGTTGTTCATTCTGGACAGTAAAAGAACTCGCGATTACAACGTCGAATTGTAATTTTCTTTCGGGGGCAATTCAATGTCATTTGTTTCGTAACCATGGGAATGAACGGTTTTATTTTCGATAATAATCAATTGTGTGCAAGTAAATTATTCTAGAAAGGGTTATAAATTTTAGACAAAGCAAATAATAGACTACAATTGTTACCTCAATTATCTTGGATGTGATAACTGTGTTTAACTTTATAGAAATACATGTTTTGCGTTTTATATGCAATATTTCATGTTAATGTGTGATGGTCACATTTTGATGACTTAGTTCGATCTTTAGCAAGCTATTTCTTTCCGTCGGAACCGAATATGACCTACAATATTCAGAATATTCTTTCTGTGATAGAGGCATCATTGTGCCTGTTTGGTGCGAAACTCATTTTACTGGGCATGGACACATCGCGGCAGTACTTGCCAGTTCACATGCTATCAGGTAGAGTAAATAATGTAGCAATTCAGGTTGATCTAAAAATAGTCGCTATCTACCCTAGCATGATTTATCCATGCATCTGAGATTACGTCGATATCGATCCTATTGGCCTGTCTTGAACTCTAATGAAACTTTAACGTGGCACGACTGACAGATCGTGGATTAATGCATGAAAGATGATTGCGAAGGAGAAAATTAAATTGACCTTGGATCGATTTTTGACCTTGAGCTGGCATACAATATCTTGGTAATATCGATGCCGAACCACTCTTAACGTTGCATTAAATGCCAACTCTAGCTTCATTCATGGATGGAATACTATGTTTTATTGAATAATTTCCCCAAGGCAGGTGCATACCCAGAGGGAGACGGGGATGCAAATGTTCTTCCATCCTCCCCAGACGCCACCATCCTTAATGAACTACGGTGAACATGTCTGAAGAAATATAACTGTACATCTATCTTTGCCAACCAAACACATTAATAAAACTTTTAATGATAAACAAATAGTTCCATGAAGAACCGATTTAAGAAAGAATAAACGGGTGTTGTGGCATCGGAGCATACCTCGTTCCAAAGCCGAAAATGTCACCTTTTCCTCAGCTAGTGGAAAGATCTTAGATTCCAGTTTATTGTAGAAAAAGCTTTCTTAATATAAACATTCCCTTTTCTCCACAACTTTTCTACATGCAATTCTGAAAGTTTTAGAAGTAATTCCTCCTTGTATAGTACTGTATGTGTTATATTTTAACGCAACCATTTTTCAAAATTGTATTTATTTTAATTTTGCCTCATGGAAATGTTCATGAAAATGCTGTTAAAATTACGCCATGTTTAAGAAATCCATGAAAAAGATTTGTTTTCTTATTTTCAAAACGCCTGTGTTAAAGTAGCCCAAGGCGACAGCATCAAGGAGCTGCTATGGAAAAAATCATTTAGATCCTGTAATAGTTTCTGAGAGAATGGTTAATAAGAATTTGAAAATAAAATGGACAGCATAGGACATTCCGGCTCCCCTTAATCAAAATATCTGAAATATTGCAGGAATTGACCTGCTCTGAGAGGAAGTGGCCATGTCTATATATTCTTGTAAGCATTTCAATCGTGGAATTACAGTAATTGTTCCCACTTGACTGCGTTCATTATGGATTGTTTCCAGAGATAATGTAGTATTAAGAGCAATTTGATTCACCATTTACTGTTTTAATTGGGTACATTTCAACGTGAAAAATCATTTTTAGTGCATTTTTTCGTCATATTCCGACTCGACGAGTTGTCAAGGGATTGTGTCGGTATTATGGGAGATAATACTTCCAATTAGAGGAAAATGAGGATAGCAGCGTAAAAAGTATGATTTAATACTGCAGAAATGAAAGAGGATTTAAAGCTATGACGATAGCCTCCATGTTTAAACCGTGGAGGTACGTACACAGCGGTCTCACAGCTGATGGGCCTCCGAGAAGGACTTTTATTAAGAGGGCCATCTGTGGTCAATCACCGATCATCACATACAGTACTTCAGGAGGATATGAAACCGCCTATGGGATGCTTTAAAAGATTTTATGTTCGACCCTGACTATTATATGTCTGAAAACTGTATCATAATGATGGTCATTATAACACTATTTATCATTATGAAACAGTTTCTCCCACCAATCACAGCTCAAGAAAAAGTTGTTTGACCAATTAGATGAGGATACCTTCGCGCATGCACTCAAAATCCAACATGTCTATATAAATTACCGAAAGTGCACCGTCCATATGTTCGCGTAAATAAACTGGTGAATATGAGAGAAGAAATAGCACTGTACCTTAATATCCCCAAATCCAATTTCTACACAGCGCGCTGTCTTCAAACGACTACGGTGACATTTTTGCTGAATACTGGTGCTCAATCTGCACATATGGCATTGAAGCACACAGAGCGCATGCGTCGGTCGGTCAGAGAGCTTGGAAATCAGAGATATCCTACTCAGCGCAGCCCCCGATCACAAAATTCTAGTGACAATCTCAACATATATTTATGAATATTTATGTTAAAACATATAATAAAGTTATAATTATCGTCGAACATAAACAGTCGTATGCAACTCGCCTATAATGGTAATTAAGACACTCGTATGGAAATTATAAAACTCGCATACGCTCGTTTTATAAACATACTCGTGTCTTAATTATAGCCGTTATAGGCTCGTTGCATAATGTACTAATACAGTATTTAACTTATGAAAGAGCCAGTTAAACTGAATTCTGGTTCTTGCAACAAGGACATATTTTTGTATGAGCTACAAGTCAGATCAACACCACAGGGCAGTAGTTTACAGAGAGATGGTAATATATCCTCAGGAAGTATAAGGGGCTAGCGGATTCGGTGGCGTATTTGTTAGCATGCTGAACTGCTGTGACCAAGATAGCGGGTTCAAACCCGGCCGAATTCGTCGGATTTTTTAAGAGCGTTAAACTCCTTCAGTATGCCTTCCTTCGGAGGGGAAGTAAAGCCGGCGGTCCCATGTCATAGATTTATGGCATGTAAAACATCCTTCCACAGACTAACTTGTGCGAAGCTAAATTTCTGGTTAGATTTCGTTGGAACGCTATATCAAAGTTCCAACGTTCGCCAGTAGGTATCAGTGACATCTGGTAGCGAAATTTGGAACTACTTGAAATTGAACGGAACTTGTGCTCACCCTATGGGTGTCCGCTTGAAGCAGCTACAGCCTCTGGCGAGCCGAACGTGTCCTCGGACACTCCCGACCCTAAAAGCCATACGACAAATAAGTAATAATAAGGGGCCTAAACCCAATCTAGATAATATAAGGTAGGCCTACCATGGTTATTTCTTAACGTCGTTGCTCCCCCGTTACCGTGAGTAACGGTGTTACTCCCCCAGGCCTGGTAGGTGCTGCACGATGAACGCTGAATAATAACAACACTCCAGCAGCAGGGCCAAGTGTTTTAAGTTACGCTTCACGACTACCATGGGAGCTGCAAGTTCAGAGATCGGAAATTCAAATCCTGGCACAAACAGCATTCATCCTGGGTGCGGTTTTCATCCACACTCCCTCATGAATATTTCCGGGATGGTTCCTTGTTTCAATCCTAGTGTACCTACCCTATCCCTTGATCATAATAATTACAGATACACACATTACTACGTTGATCACAGAAACAAAACGTATCAGTCAAATTCATTACACACCCTAGTACATGGGGCTGACGATCAAGGTGGTGTAAGAACAACAATTATTGGCTTAAGTCTTCACTACCGACCTTCTCATCTGCCGGTGCCGTACGTATAACTACATACTATTGTTTCGCAATCCCGCTTAATTTCTTTTTGCTGTGCCTCGCAAAAAACTATGTCCACGGGCCACCACTGATAAAAGCATCTCCTTTCTTATATTATACAGGACGTTCGATCTCAGAACTCAGTTAAATCAAGTATCTATGATATATAGGTTTATGAGATTGACTTATGTTCGTGTGTGTGTCCCAAGTAACTTCTACTCTACTGGACCAATGTCACAGAACAGCGAGATTCACAGGGGCCGCGTGAGGGGCGAGCCGCTGTGTGTAGCAGACAGGCGAGCAAGGCACCGCCGCACCGCGCCGCGCCGCTAATTCAACCTACTTTGTTTTAAGGTATTTAAAATCAGTGTTACCGCCATGAATAGCAGTGTAGTTGCTGAAAATGCTGTCCTTCCTTTTCTAGAGTCACGCGTCGACGCAATAATTGTTGGTGCATTCGCTGTAGTTCATTCTGACCCATATTTCGTATCTGTGTAGTTATTCCTTTCTCGAGAGCCTCCTGGGTACGCTGAATGTTTTTGGCCTATTTTCATTTATGAAAGAATAGGCTTATGAGATCACCTTTTGTCCATGTGTGTGTGTATGTGTGTCTGTGTGTGTCCCCTTCTAATAAAATCTAAACGGCTAGAGCAATTTCAATGCATCTCGTTAAGTTCATAGTACTATTTTGTCCGACCCCGACCGTGGACTTCAAATTTTATTACATTGCACAAATCCAACATGGCGGCTGTGCGAAATATTTTATCGGCTTTCTTTATCTCCAAAACTATTACCGATATCTTCCTGAAATTGTGTACGGTAATAAAAGGCACTACTAGAAGTTCATGAATGTAAGTTTCAAAAACATGTTAAGTACAAAACGAACATGGCGGCCAAGCGAAGTTGAAACATTTAAGTAGACTTTTCTCGCGATTTACCCATCCGTGCGCAGTGAAACTTGGTACATCAAATGTTTATACATATTGTAATGCACTGAAATATAATTTAGTTCAATTGTTTACATAACCTCAAGACGGCTGTGCGAAATTTTTAAATTAAATTTTTATTTCTTGTGTCATAATCATGCGATCGAAGTCAACGTTTGAATAATGAACATACGCAATAATCATCATCTAATAGTACCGTTCACGCCATGGAGTTTGGCCGGTGAGCTTTGGTTTCACAGTCGAACTGACGACAGTTGCTGAACCTCAGGCACGTGCAATTAGTATGAGAGTTGCTTTCCGCGCAACTGAAAACTCACGTATCAATATTGCACATGCCTGAAGTTCACTGACTGTTCTCTGTACGTCTGTGAAACCGGGATTGACCGGCCAAAATTCGTGGCGTAAACTGTACATAACTCTATACCCTACACATAAATAATTCAACATGGCGACCATCCGAAATATTTAGACGGTTCTCAATATCTACTAATCTATGACAGCAATCAAACTGAAATTTTGTATGTTGATAAAGGCTATGGGACTTTCAATAACCTGGTGTGCACAAATCCAACATGGCGGCGAAGCAAATTTGAAATATTGAAATTAACGTTTCTAGCGATTTAACCATGTGAGCGCAGTGAAAATTGGTTCAGTTAATGCTTATACAAATTTTAATCCTCTGACATCTTGTTTATTTCAATTGTTTTCAAAACAACAAAATGACGGCTCTACGAAATTTTAAAATCACATTTTTATTTCTTGTGTCCTAATCATGCGATAGGAGTTTGAACTATACACCTACGCAATAATGTTCATGTAGTAGTACATAACCCTATGGCCAACATTTATAAAAAACCAACATGGCAACCTTCTGAAATATTAGGACGGTTCTCAATATCTACGAATCTATTACAGCAATCAAACTGAAATTTTGTATGTAGATAGAGGCAATTAACATAAGTGGGATATATGAAAATAGACTGTTTAGTTCTTCACGGAACTACTTGTTTATACCTTTTCATTGAGGTACCCCCACTTGTAAAAATCACATATAGACAAATAAGGGAATCGGGGAGGTTATAGTCCATGCTTATTTTTCTGTGAAAAGCCATCATTGAATGTCCTACCGTATGCGCAGTGTCACTATCTTAGAGTAGAGGAAAACTGACTAGATCATATTTATCACCAACACTGAATGTAAATATCATGTGGGAGAACTTGTAAAGAACAAAGGCAAGAAGGCATGAACATTTGTTCTGTGTCAAAATTCAAGACAGTGTTCTATAAGAATTTTAATCTCGGTTTTGGTAATCCGCATAGCGACACTTGTTCAAAGTGCAAGGGACTCGAACTAAGAATAAAGATTGCAGAATCTGAAGAACTTTGAAAAGTGTGTAGAACAGAGCTGAGAGTACATTAAGCCCGTGCAAAGAAGTTCCACACTATTATGAACACTTACTCTGAAAACTGCATAAAAGTTGCTTTTGACATGCAGCAAAATCAACCTTTGCCGAAGCTATCTGTTGGCGAAGTGTTTTACGCACGGCAGGTATGGTTCTATAACCTGACGGTGATGGTACATGATGCAAATCAAACCAATGATAAAATCTTTCACTACACATGGTGCGAAACCGAAGCTGGGAGAGGTGCAAATGAAATTGCATCTGCACTGCAACACTTTCTGCGACAGTTGGAGGAAAGCACTAAAAACCGTAGTGAGAGGGGATTGAAACTTGAGCTGTATTCGGACTCGTGCAGCAGCCAGAACAAAAATTATAAAATTCTGTGCATGCTGGCTCATTTCATGGTGCATACCAAAGTATTTGTAGAACTTACTCACTATTTCCCCATTCGGGGACAAAGTTTTATGCCACCGGATCATGTATTTGGCAGGATTGAGAAAGAATACCGGAAGAAAGAGAACATCATATCGCCTTGTGAATATAGAAGTATTATAGAAAATTTTGGAAAGGTATTAGTGTGGGGAAAAGACTGGTTTTCCTATGACTTCAAACGTATTTCTAAGGAACTCATCAAGGCTTCCTTACCTTTCAAAATAATGGACGCTCGGGTGATCTCATACAGCCAAAGCGACGGTAAGGTACAATGCGCCGTTAAAACAACGTACTTCACTGGATCAGAAGTATGCTTTGATGTTTTGAAGAAGAAAGTTTCCTCATTCAGAGCAATGAAATGGGCTGACATTATTCCCAAGCCAAACCACGCAAGTGAAGAAAAGAAGAAGGATGTTAATAAGCTCATGCGTTTCTTTACCATTCCTCTCGAAGGAATGTCTACAAGGACATATATATTTTTCTGTTCATGGTGCAGAATTTATGAAGAGGAGGAGACACCAATACTTGAGTAAAGGAACAACATAAAATTGCTGTTAAAGTGTCTATTTAATGTGTAAATTCAAACACTGTTCAAGTTTCAGTGGCAAGAACAAACTGAGTTTTGTAAAAGAAAACACATTTCTGTACCTTGTTGTCAAAGACTGTCATCAGTATTGAATGTATATGGAAGGACTATCTTAAAACATGCATAAACATTGTTGTTTGTAAGAAAAAAGTAGCCTATTTCAATTTGTGTAAACTTACAATAATACTATTTTTGAGATTATTATATTTATTACATAAAGCGAGTTTTGCAAAAGAAAGCCATATTGTAACGTGTTTTTCGAGGGGTTTTCATGCCACTGGCATAAGTCAGTAGGAAGCCATTCTATATTTATTTACGCGGCAAATTGTTCAGCCAAGAGAATTTTTCATGTTAATTTATTATTATTATTATTAATTTATTATAATTATTATTAAGGTATTTTTCGGAGCATTTTATAAAATTATAAGCATACAGATAGGTTTTCTATGTCTTAGAAAACACTATCAAGCAAATTATTACGAACGACAATATCATAGAAAATTATGTGATTACGGAATTTTACGGAGTTTCGTCAGTTAGAGTTTGTTGAGAGAGATGAGTCACTGGAAATTCAGCTACAGGCTTAATCTTGTCGGGATGCATGACGCAATCCTGCGTTGCAGCTTAAAGAAAAGGCGGATGTATGGAACGGCAAACGACTTCACCCTCCCGCCGAGTGTAATGAGCCAGAAGAGGGAGTAGCGCGTAAGGGGTCAGCCAATCAGTGGAGACCACGTAAGCTGGAAGTCGGCACTAGAGTGGGGATACGGCGGGTGCATATATCGTTTGGCGCGCCGTAAAGCGTGGACAATCTGTGTAGAACTTGCCGAGTATGGTTGCACGCGTGAGTCGCTCCGATGTTCCGTGGAGTGGAGGACTATCGTTATAAAATTTAACCAGTATGGTTGCACGAGTGAGTGGCTCCGATGTTCAGTGGAGTTAGCGACTATCTTTGTGAAACTTAACCGTTGTGGTTGTACGTGTTGGTTCCGATGTACGGACCATAAATCTTCATATCTACAAATATATCATCAACAACGAAGAAGATGACGACGTCCAGTAGGCTATGGGAAGCTCACTTCAGCATCCAGTACGAGGGAAATGCTACGGCAATTTCCAGTGGTAAGCGCGAATGACACATAACAACGCAATCTCTCGTCTTTCTTTGTTTCATATTCAGCAATTCAGTAAATTCATAGCTTGGGAATAAGAGTAAAATCAGTAATTTATCCGACTCCGTTTTCACGTAATTTTCTAGCGGTAATATTTAAATCACAACGCTCCAATTTAAATTCAAACTTATTATTATTATTAATTTTGCTATACTTGTTTTTATACAATAAATTCATTTCTTTTAACCATGCAATCTTTGTTTTCAGTAGGTAGCATTATATATAGACCAATTCCTTCTCCTGATACAATTGTTTGTTGGGTTAATGATCCAATCATACCACGATCTGAGAGTAAAGATTCTTGAAGGTGTTCTACCAGAGCTAGGTGTTGTTAAATACAAATTTAGATTTCAACATAGCGTTGAGGTCTTGGCGCCCATTAAAACAACATATCTTAGTAGAAAACAGTATATTTGTCACGCAACAGTGGAGGGCAAGAGAAACCATTACACTTGTACGCTCAACGTGGAGCAAAGTGAATAACATTACAATATTTCTGTACCTTGTTGTCAGTAAACTACCATACATTTGATGTATATGGAGGCAATGGCGTTAAACATGTTTAAACCTACATAATCTTTGCTGCTTGTAAAGGAAAAAGAAGTTGTCATTTGTGTGTAAAACAAAAAAAGTTATTTCTGGGAAAAAATGTTTTTTGCATAAAGCGAGTTTTGCTTAAACGATCCTCGTTCTTACATTCACTCTCCTCCCCAGAAAACACTTCACACGTGGCGGTACTTATAGCTCAACCCATGGGTGTCCACATAGAAGCAGCTACAAATTCTGGCGAGCCGATTATGTCCTTGGACACTCCCGGCAAGGGGCGTAGCCAGAGGAGGGGGGGGGGGGGGGGGAGAAGCGGGGCCGGTCCCCCCCAAAAAAATAAATCAAGAAATTGTGGTGGGCATAAGCCTTCATATTTTCTTATGGCTCGAACAAATTTAGAACCTACAACGAAATGTTAAATACGTTAAATGCCTGACAAACAATGTACTAACAATCTCTGCACCACCAGTCATCGTTTTCGTGTCTGCACTGCTTGTAGGAGCTGAAATAACAGGGTAGCAATTAGGATTGTGGCGTGGGGGAATTTTCCAAGAACAGTAGGTGCCTTAGTACTAGGGATATAACCAGGTGATGATGACAAAAATCTACCAAGAAATTAGGAGATTGCCAATTAGCAAGAGACCTCTCTGGAGGAGGCCAGTTAGAGCGTGTCAGTTTACACTCTCTTGTTAGCTTTTAATTTCCATTTCCTGGAAATAGTAGTGTTAAAATGTCCTAAGCTACAATTCTAGAGCTGCGTGGTTGATTGACGCCACTCTCGGGATTTACGGTGGTTGTGTGTCTGTGCGAGAGGAGAAATACAATTTGTAAGTGGTAGTATTGGGGAAGAGTCGAGAGGTGTTTGATAGTTGTTCTTTTCTTTCTTCTTTTTGTCACATTAGCGAGTATTTAGAAGATCAACCGCTTTGTCATAATGAAGGCAAAACTGGATACATCTTCGGTAAGTTATGAAAAGTTTCTATTGTAGGTGCAGAAAATTGAGGCCCCCATTTCATTATATAGGCACAGCTTTTACAAATAATTTTCTCTGCGCGAGAAAGACGCATTGCTCACTGTTTTTTAAAGGTTCATATTTATTTATTATTATTATTATTTAAAGGGTGATACAGTTTTCTCTGAATAATAATAATAAACAAGAATGAGGTCCACGGCGACCGTTAGGCTTATTTTAAACCAGCACTGTAAAAATTAGACTAACAATAATAGACCTAAATGTTTTGTAACGTACCTTCTTTGTTTGATGTATTTATGAGTGTCCCTTCTTCCTGTCATCTTCACCTGATTTTTTGGACATATTCATTCAATTGACTAAAAACATTTCTGGTAAATAAACTATTTAAAACACCAAGACTTAGTACGGTATTAATGTAAAGAACATGCTGAACTGAAGCGTGTGAATATGCCGTAATAGTAGTATTCTGATAACTGATAATTGAAAATCTGAGTGACAGAGACAAATATAGACACTGACACGGCTGTGTGCTGCCTCAAAAACAAAGCAACGAAGGGTGGAATTCAGACAGACATGAACAGACTGAAGATTTTTGTCCGAAGCTAAAAATGAACCCTAAAGTACTTATAATCAGATCAAGTAGTTCCTTGAAGAACTATATAGCCTATTTTCATATATCCAATTGGTCTTCTTTGTTAAAAAATTCTCCCGCCTATGAAAAGGAACGACATGTTGGGTTGTTCTGTATGTAGGCCATAGAGTTATGCACCATTAGATGAAATTTATTGCATAGGTTCATTATTCAAACGCTCACTTCGATCGCATGATTAGGACACAAGAAATAAAAACTCAATTTTAAAATTTCGCACGGCCGCTATCTTGGGGTTATGAAACAATTAAATTTAAATAGATGCCAGTAGATTATGTATGAACATTTACCGTAACAAGTTTCACTGCGCTCGGATAATTAAATCGCGAATCAATTCCATTTAAATGTTTTAACTTCGTTTGGCCGCCATGTAGGTATTGTGCTAACCAGGTTATTGAAAGTCCAATAGGTGAACTTATATTAATGCCTTCTATCACGATACAAAATTTCAGTTTGATCGCTGCCATAGATTCGTAGATATTGAGAACCGTCTAAATATTTCGGATGCTGGATTGTTATATGTAGGTCATACAGTTATGCACCATTAGATGAAAATGATTGCGTCTGTTCATTATTCAAACTTTCAATTCGATCGCATGATTAGGACACAAGAAATAAAAACTTAATTTTGATATTTCGCACAGCCGCCATCTTGAGGTTATGTAAACAATTGAAAGAAATTAGATGTCAGTAGATTAGAATTTGTATAAACAATTACCTTTTCAAATTTCACTGCGGTCGGATCGTTAAATCGCGTGAAATATCCATTAAAATGTTTCAACTTCACTTGGCCTCCATGTTCGTTTTGTACCTAACAGGTTTTTAAAAGTCGCATAGGTAAACTTTTAGTATTACCCTTTTTCACTGTACCGAATTTCAGGGTGATATCTGTTACCGTTGCGGAAATATAGAATGCAAGTTAAATATTTCGCGTGTCCCGCATGGCGAATTGGTGAAACGTATCAAACTTTGAAAGGCACCGTCGAGGTCGGACGAGATAGTAGTATGTGCTTACCGAGTTTCATTGGAATCGCTTCGGCAGTTTAGATTTTATTAATGGGGGCACATACAGATATGGACAAAGGGTGATCTCAAAAGCCTTTGTTTTTTCATAAATGAAAATAGGCTAAAATATATGAACTCTTGCAGTTATAGTTGAGGACCTAATGGGCTCCTTCCAAACTAAAATCCTGTCTACGCTACTGCTCCCGGCTCTAAAAGCCATACGCTGAAAATGGGGGGGGGGGGGGGAATAAAATAAAAAATTCTCATGCAAGGCGACGGGTGGATTTAACGAGATTACCTTTATTCTTACACGAACATCTTACATTTTTTTTTTCAGTAAGAGCAGTTATGTTTCTTTTTCCCGTCAACAATGGTCCCTGTTTTATGCCAGTTTCGAAATAAATAAAGAGATTCTTCACCACGAAGCTTAACTCTCTCAACCAATGCATCTTGCCAGCTTCATGGGCGATCAATGCTAGCTTCCCAGCCCACTGTTGTAATCGGTACATACCTTAGTTATCTGGCCGTGACTCGCAGCTACCCGCCCGTACATGGTCCTTTTGAGTCATGGTTGGATACAGACAACTCTCACTGTATTTCCATAACCGTCATCAATTCAAAGAAATGATTCAACAGTACGCAATATCATGGAATGTATTACGGCTATAAGCTTCAAATATAGCAACAAGGTAAAGGACTACACCGCAAGTACACTGAAATGGCTTTCAAAACCATGACAAATAAGAAACCAAGATGGCAGACAAGTGAATTTTTAAACTTTATTTGCACTTTTTCGAAACTTATTACAGCTGTAAATTTAAACATATTGTAACATGACAGAAGATTACAAACCAAAAATATTGATATGAATTTAAAATCCCCGACAAACACCAAACAAAGATGGTGGCTGTATTTAACTGCCTTTCCACGGAATTTATAAAAAATTATGCCTCACATTTTGTACCATAATAGAAGACTATGCGGAATATGTGACTTTCGAAACCATGACTTTCAGAAAAATAACATGGTGGCCCCGCGAATTTTCAAACTTTTATTGATTTCAATCGGAACCCGTCATACATATGAGCCCGAAATTTTGTGCCGTGATATAGGACTATGAGATATAATCGTAGATAGGACTTTCGAGAAGCGACAAGGAATAAATTAAGATAATGGCCACACGAATGTATAAAATTCATTTTCCCCCCTCGGAACCTAGTGCAGCTATTAGCCAGAAATATTGTACTATGATAGGGGTCTGTAAAGCAAGTTTACTGATATGACTTTCAAATCTGGGCTAAGTAAGTACAGAAGATGGTGACTGCGTACATCTCCAAAATGTTATTGCGTTTTCTCGAAACCTTCTGTATTACGGCTGTAAGCTGAAATTTTGAACCAAAACAGAAGTATAAGATAAGTTTATTGAAATGATTTTCCAAATTCTTACAAACACAAAACAATGACAAACACAGAATATACGTGGTTGCCCCACGAATTTCAATTTTAATTCATTTTTATCGGAATAGCCTACATTATACTGCTCCAATAAAATTGAAATTTCGCTTGATGAAATTAGGATAAAGTTATGATACAGAGCCGTATGATCCAGCAGAAGACGATGGCAACTCGACAGCGAGTGACGTGTCGGATCAATGCAGCAACGGAGGAGGAACCTGGAGGAGAATATAATGAAGAAGGAGGAGACGATCCAATAGCAGTAACGAGGAGTGGGATTGAACAACGCAAGCCAACTCAGAACTTTTTCAAGGTAGAGACCAATCCTTCATGTATTCTCGCTTGTATGACACCAGTACACGCATGCTCATTTATTTATTTATTTTTAACTAGCAACCCGACCCGGCTTCGCCCGGGAACAGTTATGAATGCATTACGAGATTAGCGCTTTTTCTTTCCAATGTCAATGAACAACGACCAATATCCGTTTTACGTCTCGGCATGATGGGTTAAAACCACTGACTGGACTATTAAGTATATTATCATGGAGATGCATGTGCAACAAATTCTTGTCAGACGTAATTTAAGAATGGCGAGGTGCATGAAACACAAATCCCCCTTCCGTCCAATCTTAACTTGACTGTGAATTTTGCGGAACGAAAAGTTCACAGGCGAAATGAAGAAAAGCCGAGTTGCACTTCCAGGGAAACTCCAAAAACAACCACTCTTCTCTAAAGTTTTTAACTCAACACGACTCGACAGTTTGCTGCTGGCTGTATCCGGGGCAATAAGCTCGTCCCCTAGCTAAGCTGTAACTTGGGTGATAGACTCGCCCCTAGCTAGCTCGTAAACTGTCGCCTTAGTAACTGAATGGAGATTGTTGGAAGAAATGAAAACGTAAAAACACTTATAGTAGGCGATGTATTGAAGATAGAGATATGCTCTCCCGTTTTTTTTTGTAGAACTTTTCATGCTGAACAATTCTTACACTCATAGAACGTACAGATATCTTTAACGGTTTGCTCAGCGTAAGCTTAAAAAGCGCACGGACGCCAGCTTTTGTTTCGACCTTTTCATTGAAATCGTTAGTGCTTACTTCCTTTGGTCATAAATAAATAATTTTCTACAGAAACCGTCCTCGAGATATCATTTACAGAATGGTGAATACCGCATCAAAATCCATCTAGTGTTTCTCGAGATTACCCGTGACATCCAAGAATCGGGGACTTGGTTTTATACTAAGTAGAAATTATACGCCAATCAGTATAATTTAATATGATAAAATCCCCCTTCCGTCCAATCTTAAATTGAGTGTGAATTTTGCTGAACGAAAAGTTCACAGGCGAAATGAGAGTTGCACTTCCAGGGAATGGCGAGGTGAATGAAACTCAAATCCCCCTTCCGTCCAATCTTAACTTGACTGTGTTTCACAGGCGAAATGAAGAAAACCCGAGTTGAACTTCCAGGGAAATTCCAAACACAACCCCCCTTCTCAGAAGTCTTAACTCAACACGACTCAACGGTTTGCTGCTGGCTGTATCTGGGGCAATAGGTTCGCCCACTAGCTAGACTGTAACAGGGGTGATAGACTCGCCCTTAGGGAGCTCGTAAACTGTCGCCTCAGTAGTTGATTGGACATGGCTGGAAGAAATTAAAACGTTAAAACACTTATAGTGGGCGATGTATTGAAGATAGACATACCGTATATGCTCTCGCGGTCTTTTTTTGTAGAACTTTTCATGCTGAACAATTCTTACACTCATAGTATTTAGATATTGTTAACGGTTTGCCCAGCGTATGTTTACAAAGCGCTCGGACGCTAGGTTTTTTTTTCGACTTTTCCACTGAAATAGTTACTGCTCGGCTTCCTTTGATCATAAATAAGTTATTTTCTACGGAAAACATCTTCGAGATATCCTTTACAGAATGGTGAAAACCGCATCAAAATCCATCCAGTGGTTCTCGAGTTTACTCGTAACATCCAAGAATCGGGGACTTGGTTTTATACTAAGTATATGATGCTACCAGTATTGTTTACAACTGCGAATGCTCATTACATAGTTTGTGGGATATGGAATTTTTTGGTCGATAGTTTGAATTTTTATTTTAGTATTTAGGATTTAGGGTTTTAGGATTTCATGTTTGAATTTTGACATAGTTGAAACTTAGTAAAATCAATAAGTAATTCTTTACAGGATATCTAATAGAATTAATTCTGTTTATATTGGATATACTTATTTAATTAATATTTATCTGAAAATTATGACAACAATAATAATTATTTCGTGTAATCGTGTTGATTGAATTTATTATATGATAAAATAATTATGGTGTGGTCAGGTATTCGAAAGATCTATTTAAAGTATGTGATATGATATTGGGAACTTGTGTATATGACATTACAATGAGAATTTATGGAAACATGATGATGGAATTAACAAATTTGACATTATTTATGGCGATATTTGTTAAGATGAAGGTAAATAAATATGGCATTGAGATGAAATGACAACACAATTTAAGATTTATTTTACTACGGCAAATAAGATGAGGAGTGCAACAGAGTTTGTGAATGGTTGTTTATCGAGAAGAAGTCACATTGCATTATGAAGGAAAGGTCAGACCATGAGATAGTATGGTAACTATCATTGTAGAAGTATTATGGTATTGTGGCAACAGGGCATTGCAGATATTGATGTATTGGTAAGTCACGTATATGAATTGTACTCGTACTTCGGCTGGTTGATGGAAAATGTGTTCAAATTTTAATGTAATATGGTTGCAGTAAGGTTGATCTGCACATTAAAAACAAATGTTAGCCGGTTTATTGAGTATCTGCAAATTGGATTTGTGCTTTATTGAAGTTATATGTCGTCGCATAATAATAAATAGCGCTTATGGAGTATTTACGACAGCTACAACGGTGTGATATACCTACGACTATCAGGGAGTGTCATATCAATGTAACTGAATTTGAAGCAACAGTCATTGATGATGGAATATTTATAAAACAGCTAATATTGTGATAGTAAAACAAAGAAAGGTTGAAATCGTTATTCTTACACGAATTAAGTCAGATACAATCTTATATATAAAAGTGAAAGTCTGTATGTGGGTATGTATGTATGTATGTATGTGGGTCTGTTCCGTATACAAATCTACACCGTTCCGCCAATCTCAACCAAATTTTGCATACATATAGTTTAGGACCCAGAAGGAACCGCTGGCTACATGAATTTTCGATAGTCTTTCTCATTCTTCTGATTTCGGCCCTTTTGCACTCAAGCACAGGCTAATCAAATCATAAAATATACTCATGAAGGAATGGCAAGCCAGATAGTTTCCATGGCAACATAGCTAAAGTCGAGACACGGCCGACTGGATGCCTGTTCTGCTCTGCACTACCGGTATAGAAAAAGAGGATCTTTACTTGAAATCCCGTTAGTTACTCAACTTCTCACACAGCACTGTCAACCGAGTTAGCATAAAGACTTGACACTATCATCTACTATATATATTTGTGAAATACCACTCACTCATTCATTCTATCTAAATTGCATTTTGTAAATATTGTCAATTCAAATAAAAGTACAGTAAGTATGTAGTTAGTTTTAGTTGTAAGTAGGTAGTTAGTTTGTCTATTAGATATATGTCATTGTTCTATTAGACTGTGGCGTGTGAGTGTGTCTGGTAGCAGTTGCATTGTTTATTAGTTATAGTTCATTGTTTCAGTAGACTGTGATGTGTGAGGGTGCATGTGAGTGTGCCTGTTGACAGACTGTTTTAGTGGTAGTATTTGTTGTTGGTGGAACTTAAGTTTTTTGTTAGTAGAGTTTTGGTATTTAATTGTTAGTACGGTAGAAGGTTAGTATTTTTGTTAGTAGAATTGCTCTTTACTTATTCTGAAAGGGAGTAGCAGCCTTTCAGAATAAATCAATTCTTTACTAGTCTTATAGACGGTTAAGATATTGATAATATAAGCCAATAATGGCTACACTGCGTCCTGCTGCACGGCTGAAAGCAACGGGAAACTACAGCCGTATGCTATTCCCGAGGATATGCACCTCTCTATGCATAATTACATGTGATGATGGCCTCCTCCCTTGTAAAATTTCAATCCGGAGGTAAACTAGTCCCCCGTTCGGATCTCCGGGTGGGGACTACTCGAGAGGGGGTTAACATCACAGAAGTGACAAAGAGAAAATCTGACATTCTACGGATCGGAGCGTGGAATGTTAGAAGTCTGCTAGGAAGTGGAAGGTTAGAAAACTTAGAAAGGGAAATGGATAGGTTGAGGTTGGATTTGGTTGGGATTAGTGAAATGCGCTGGCAGGAAGAACAGGACTTTTGGTCAGGAGACTATAGGGTCATTAGCACTAAATCAAACAATGGCCAAGCAGGGGTTGGCCTCATATTGAGTAGGAAACTTGGACAGCGGGTGGAATATTATGAGCAATATAGTGAACGGATTATTGTAGCAAAAATCAATACAAAACCTACCTGCACTACAGTGGTACAAGTCTATATGCCTACCAGTCAAGCTGATGATGAGGATGTTGAAAAGGTCTACGAAGAAATAGACGAAATTCTGAGGTATATCAAGGGTGATGAAAATGTTATAGTAATGGGAGATTGGAATGCTGTGGTAGGAAAAGGGAGAGAAGGGAAGATAGTAGGAGATTTCGGATTAGGTGAAAGGAATGATCGAGGAAGCAGGCTGGTAGAATTCTGCACCGAGCATGAATTGGTCATAGCTAACACCTTATTCAATAACCACAATAGAAGAATATACACATGGATGAGACCAGGAGATACAGGGCGTTACCAAATCGACTTCATTATGGTCAAGCAGAGGTTTCGAAACCAGATTTTGGATTGTAAAACATATCCTGGTGCTGACATAAACTCTGATCACAATCTGGTTGTAATGAAATGCAGATTAAAGTTGAAGAAACTGAAGAAAAGTCAAAAGCCAAAAAGGTGGGCAATAGACAGACTGAAAGAGAAGGATGTAAACGAAAGATTCAAGAAGAGTATAAAGGAAGGACTAATGAAAAACCCTAAACAAACTTCAATTGCAGACGAAGGGGCACTTTTGAAGAATGAAATAACAAAATCGGCAGAAGAAAACATTGGTAGGAAAGAAAGAATAGGTAGAAAACCGTGGATCACTCAGGATATACTAGAATTGATGGATGAAAGGCGGAAACACAAGAATCTAAGAGATGAAAAGGGGAAAGCAGAATACAGACGTCTGAGAAATGAGGTTAACAAGAAGTGCAAGGAAGCGAAAGAAGAATGGTTGAAAGAGAAATGTGCAGGTATAGAAAATTGTCTGAAATTAGGAAAAGTAGACACAGCTTATCGAAGGATTAAGAATACTTTTGGGGAAAAGAAGACTAAGTTCTGTAATATTAAAGACACAAATGGAAAGCCTCTAACAGATAGGGAAGAAAAGGTTGAGAGATGGAAAGCTTACATAGAGAGTTTGTATAAGGGAAAGGAGATTGAGAATCATGTAATGGAAAGGGAGGAGGAAATTGATGAGGATGCGAAAGGAGATTTAATATTGAGATCAGAATTTGATAGAGCTTTGGAAGACTTAAGCAGGAACAAAGCACCAGGCATAGATGATATACCGATTGAGTTGCTACGCTGCATAGGAGATGAAGGTCTGATCAGGTTATTTCACTTGGTGTGTAGGATTTATGAGACAGGTGAGGTACCCCCTGATTTCAAGAAGAATGTAATCATCGCTATACCAAAGAAAGTGGGAGCTGACAGATGTGAAGATTACCGTACAATCAGCTTGATTACTCATGCTTCAAAGATCCTGTCTAGAATAATTTACAAGAGGATTGAAAGCCAGATAGAAACGGAGTTGGGTGAAGACCAGTTTGGTTTCAGGAGAAATGTAGGAACAAGGGAAGCTGTACTAAGTCTTAGGCTGATTTTAGAAGGTAGAATAAGGAAAGATAAGAGAACATTCATGGCTTTTGTAGACTTAGAAAAGGCTTTTGATAACGTTGAATGGACTAAATTGTTTGACATTTTGAAATCAATTGGAATAAAGTACAGGGATAGGAGGGTGATATACAATCTGTACAGAAACCAGACAGCAGTCATTCGAGTTGAAGGACATGAGAGAGAAGCTGGTATTCAGAAAGGTGTAAGGCAAGGCTGCAACTTATCACCCATACTTTTCAATCTTTACATTGAACAAGCAATGAAGGAAATTAGAGAAAAATTTAAAGTGGGAGTGAAGATTCAAGGAGAAATAATTTCAACTCTGAGATTTGCTGATGACATCGTCATCTTGGCCGACAAGCCTGAGGATTTGAATGAGTTTTTGAATGGTATGGACTCCGTCTTACGGAAAGAATTCATGATGAAAATAAATAAATGTAAAACAAAAATACTGGAATGCAGCCGAAATAAATCGGAAACCTCTATGGAGATCAAATTGGCAGGTGAAAAGCTGAAGGAAGTAGGAGACTTCTGTTACTTAGGAAGCAGAATAACCAGTGATGGACGAAGCAAAGAGGATATTAAAAGTAGGTTGGCTCAGGCAAAGAAAGCATTTCTACAAAAAAGGAATCTGCTGACATCGAATATAGATTTAGGTATTAGGAAGTCATTTTTGAAAGCCTTTGTCTGGAGCGTGGCGCTCTATGGAAGTGAAACTTGGACTATTGGTGCAGCAGAAAAGAGGAGAATTGAAGCATTGGAAATGTGGTGTTACAGGAGAATGATGAAGATCAGATGGGTAGATAGGGTTACAAACAAAGAGGTATTAAGACGAGTGGGAGAGGAGAGATGTTTCTGGCGACTGTTAATGAAGAGAAGAGATAGGTTAGTAGGACACATACTAAGACACCCAGGAATAGCAAGCTTAGTTATGGAAGGAAGGGTCGAGGACAAAAACTGTAGGGGTAGACCAAGGTTAGAATATGTTAAACAGATTGCCTCCGATGTAGGGTGTCGGAGCTATGTAGAGATGAAACGATTAGCTCAGGACAGGGAGGCATGGAGAGCTGCATCAAACCAGTCAAAAGACTGAAGACTCAAACAACAACAACATTCATTCATCACGAAATCTCAGAAACCACCGACGGATTGGAATGAAATTTGGTATGCAGCTTCCCAAAAGGCCGCAAATGCCCCCTAAGATAGGATTTTTGGATATTCAGGTTCTAAAGGGGTGTTAAGGGGGTTGACCTGCATTTCATTGAATTTCAATATCTCCCGATTGGTTTCATTGGGGGATGTGATACTCGGCACGTAAGCTCATCATTAAAAATAAAAAGACACGAGTCTGAGGGTTTTTGGATGTGGTGTATATTATGAGGTGAAAGGGGTGAAAAGTGGGGATTGAAAGATTCCTAACGGAGCGTGTATCTCTTAAACGACATAGGTGAGGAGTTTGAAACTCAGCGGAAAACAATCAGCATACAAAATACGTAAATATGTGTTTGACCGTTTATTCATAAATCCAATTTAAGGGGCCCATGGGGAGGGGTGAATTTCTGGGGGGGGGGGGGGACAGGAAGAAAGTGTCCTAACTGATTGACTGACTCACTCACTCATCAAACTCAGGGGGAAAAAACTGCTTTAAAGTAAGTAAATAGCTGTTCGACAGTTTTTTTATTAAATCAAATTTAAGGGGTTCATGGGGAGGGGTGAAATTCTGAAAAAAGAAAATTGAAAGATAATGTCCTGACTCACTCACTCACTCACACACTCATCATCGCCCAGCCAAAATTATTGAAGTTAGAAACATGACAGTTTGGGGATATGTTCATTGTATGTCAAAACCGTCTACTAAGGGAGGATTAGCGGATATTCAGGTTCTGAAGGGGTCTTAAGGGGGTTAAACCTGCATTCCATTGAATAACAATATCTCCCGATTGGTTTCATTGGGGGATATGATACACGACATATAAACTCATCATTAAAAAGGAAGAAGACACGTCTCTGAGGGGTTTTCGATGTGGTGTATATTATGAGGTGAAAGGGGTGAAAAGTAAGAATTGAAAGATTCCTAACGGAGCGTGTATCTCTTAAACGACATAGGCGAGGAGTTTGAAACTCAGCGGAAAAAATAAGCATAAAAAATAAGTAAATATGTGTTTGACCGTTTTTTTATAAATCCAATTTAAGGGGCCCATGGGGAGGGGTGAAATTCTGGGGGGGGGGGGGAAACAGGAAATAAAGTGTCCTAACTGATTGACTGACTGACTCACTCATCAAACTCAGGGGGGGGGGGGGGAACTGCTTTAAAGTAAGTTAATAGCTGTTCGACAGTTTTTTTGATCAATCATATTGAAGGGGTTCATCGGGAGGGATGAAATTCTGAAGGAAAAAATGAAAGAAATTGGCCTGACTCATTCACTCATTATCGCCCAGTCAAAAATATTGAAGTTGGAACCATGGCATTCTGGGGATATGTTCGTTGTATCTCAAAACCGTACACTAAGGGAGGATTTTTTGATATTCAGGCTCTAAAGGGGTCTTAAGGGGGTTAAACCTGCATTTCATTGAATAACAATATCTCACGAGTGGTTTCATTTGCGGATGTGATACTCGGCATATAAACTAATCATTAAAAATAAGCAGACATGTGTCTAAGGGTTTTTCGATGTGGTGTATTATTATGAGGGGAAAGGGGTGAAAATTGGGGGTTGAAGGATTCCTAACGGAGCGTGTAGGCCTATCTCTTAAACGACATAGGCGAGAAATTTGAAACTCAGCGAAAAAAAAAATCAGCTAAAAAATTAAGTAAATCGGTGTTCGACCGTTTTATCATAAATTAATTTAAGGGGCCAATGGGGTGGGGTGAAATTCTGGGAGGGAAAGGAGAGAAAGTGTCCTAACTGACTGACTAACTCACTCACTCACTCACTCATCAAACTCAGGGGAAAAAGACAGCTAAAAAAATAAGTTAATATGTGTTCAAGCGTTTTTCTATCAATCCAATTTAAGGGGCCCATGGGGAGGGGTGAAGTTCTGGTAAAAATAATTGAAAGAAAATGTCCTGTCTGACTCACTCACTCATCACGCCCAGCGAAAACTATTAATGTTGGAAAAATGAAATGTTGGGAATATGTTCGCTGTATGTCAAAACGTCAACTAAGGAATGATTTTTCTTTATTCGGGTTTTAAAGAGATGTTAAGGGGGTAAACGTGCATTTCATTGAATAACGATATCTCATGAGTTGTTTCTTTGGGGATGTGATATTCGGTATATAAACTAATCATTAAAAATAATCAGACATATATCTAAATGTTTATCGATGTCGTGTATATTATGAGGTGAAAGGGGTGAAAATTGGGGATTGAGGGATTCTTAACGGAGCGTGTATCTCTTAAACGACATAGGCGAGAAGTTTGAAATTCGGTGGGATAAAACAGCTTAAAATACAAGTAAATATGTGTTCGACCGTTTTTTCATAAATCCAATTTAAGGGGCCCTTGGAGAGGGGTGAAATTCTGGGGGGATAAAACAGGAAAGAAAGTGTCCTAACTGATTGACTCACTTACTCACTCATCAAACTCAGGGGGAAATCAGCTTTAAATAAGTAAATAGGTGTTCGACCGTTGGTTTCATAAATCCAATTTAAGGGGTTCATGGGGAGGGGTGAAATTATCAAATATAAATGAAAGAAAATGTCCTGACTGACTCACTCACTCATCATCGCCCAGCCAAAATTATTGAAGTTGGAAACATGAAATTTTGGGGATATGTTCGTTTTATGTCGAAAACGTCCACTAAGGTAGGAGTTTTGAATATTCAGGTTCTAAGGTGTTAAGGGGGTAAACGTGCATTTCATTGAATAACAATATCTCACGAGTGGTTTCATTTGGGGATTGATACTTGGCATACAGTATATACTAATCATTAAAAATAAGCTGACACATGTCTAATGGTTTATCGATATAGTGTATATTATGAGGTGAAAGGGATGAAAAGTGGGGGTTGAAAGATTCTTAACGGAGCGTGTATCTCTTAAACGACATAGGCGAGAAGTTTGAAACTCGGAGGAAATCAATCAGCTTAAAATAAATAAATAAATAAATAAATAAATAAATAAATAAATAAATAAATAAATAAATAAATAAATAAATAAATAAATAAAATAAATAGGTGTTCGACCTTCTTTTCATAAATCCAATTTAAGGGGCCTATGGGGAGGGGTGAAATTCTGGAAGAAAAACGTCCACTAAGGAAGGATTTTTGGATGTTCACTCTCATCGACCAACCAAAACTATTAATGTTAGAAGAATGATATTTTGAGGGTATGTTTGTCGTGTGTCGAAAACATCTACTAAGGAGGGATTTTTGGATATTCAGGTTCTAAAGGGGTGTTAATGGGGTTAAACCTGCATTTCATTGAATAACAATATGGCACGACTATGACGCGAGCGAAGCGAGACTAAAAATGAGATGGTGTGTGTCTGTGTATTACTCAATCACGCAAGTACCACTGGTCCTATTTACATGAATTTTACATGGAAGTAGCAGATTTACCTGGTTAACATACAGGTTACTTTTGATTTCAATACATTGCACTAATTAAAGATGGCGACTATTTTAGTGACGTCACTCTACCCTTTGGTTTTAAACTTTCATATTTCCAGTTCTAATAAAATGAGAACGCTAAGAAATAACAAACTTTTGATGGCATGTACGAGGTTAAAATTTGCATTTTCTATCCGAAATGTATCTTCAACCGTTAGCGAGTAAAACCTAAATGTGTGCTATAAAACACGGTCAAGGCAGAGCGGTGTAGTTGGACAAAATGTTCCATCCTTAATCTCCCTCTGCGCAGCACCTCGCCTATCCCCTGTTTTAACTGTCACCTTCACATTTTAATTTATTTACGACCCGTAGCGAAGCACGGGTACTTCAGCTAGTCTCTTATATTTGTTGAATTGGAGATTTTGCCAGATGTTGAATACTTACGTAAATAACCAGACAGCAAGCCGTGAATTATTTTCTAATAGAAAAGGACTCATTACCATGAGCTGTGGTCTTAAACACAATAGAACAGAAACATTTGAGTAACCAAGTGTAAATATTCTTGATGATAACAATTTATGAAATTGAAACGTAAAACCAGTGCAAATATAATTTTTATTCTGATGAAAGTTAATGAAGTTGTAATCAATGAGTGAAGCATGAATTGAGTGATATATACATTTAAGATAGCTAGATTAGTTAGATAAATGGAGAGGTAGGACAAGGCAATAACATGTATAACTTAAATGTAACCATGTGATATAGAATAACAGGTCACATGAAGAGGAATATTTATGTAGACTATTTATTTCAGTAAGGTGACGATGTTGATTTTCATTCGAAGCGATAAAACATTGCGCATCTTTATGTCGCATCGCGGTGACAGTTAAAGTACTCGTACTTTATTGTTGTACTGTCACCATCAATAAATATCAATGAACTGAATGTTTCAATAGACTATTTGAGACAGTTTTATTGAATGGGCATATAAAAATCACATTTCAAACAATATTTAGTGTGCAGTGATAATCAAAAAAAGGTTGTTATTGAGGCTGGGCGTCGCGTGACATAACCGATGAATAGTTTTGTGTAGACTGGCTCCATCCACTAATTTTAAAAAAAATTAAATAAGAAAATATTCATAAACATCGGAGAAATGGTGCCTGACGACTCTCAGAAAAGACACCCTTTGTATGTTGTCACTGTGCCAGAAAAATGCACTGTTTAAGAATGTTGTTCCCTACCATTCTATTCCTGACGGTGACGTCCCACAGGCTTCCTTCGATATGCAGTCCATCACAACAATTCACGTAAGGCTATTTTCCTCTACGTGTAAACTTGGGGAAAAGATCCTTACGTATTTGTACCTGAATATAGGTCAAGTTTCTCTACACCTTATTATTCCCGATACTACGGGATCGGAGATGAGGTGTGAAAAGTGTCAATGGCACAATGGCTTTTACTATTTTCCCTGATGACAGTCTCGTGGCTGGGGATGTGGCTGATCTTAAAGAGAATACCGGCTGAAAACAAAATGGTTATTATTATGATTATTACTGCATATTTACATTTTATTCTGCATTTCAGTAAGTTACAATATAGAATAACAAATTCCAAATCACCCCCAATGAATGTTTCGTTGACTCTTGCAGCTGGAGCTTACGCTGTTAGCTTTAGTGTCTTGGACTGTCTTGCCACGTGTAGAGTTTCTTAGTAACCGACGTTTGCCCACCGTTCCAGTGGGCTTAGTGCTGGCAGAATGACTAGCAGGTGACTTATCTCTTGTAAGGAATCTCTTGGTGTGTTTGGTTGGTAGGAACATGGAGCTGTTTCTAGTTGACAATTCAATTTCAAAAGAGTTGGCATGTAAATGCTTTTCAGTCGGTCAGTATGATTGTACCCAAATTTCAATGGGTGTTATTCCCTACACCTGAAAGAAAAATACATGAGATTAATGAATACACATGAATAACTAGTTGCGATCGTTAAGCGATCATCATCGGATCCTTTACTTTAATCAGATAAGGTTATTGTAAACTTGCGTTACTTGTCAAGTTTTTAAGTATTATCTGTTTTTTGTTATGATAAAGTTAGTGCCTATTGACCTTCAAGTTTAATTGTTCACTGTGATTATCTGTAATGTTAGTATATGCTCAGGTTGGAGTTCTAACTTGAATATCGCTTAAAGTACTTAGCTGGTTATTAAAGCGATGTGGTGTTCGATCTCAATGGACAGCTCATATGGAACAGTGAATTGTGATCGAGAACGAACACCACAACGCCTTAATAACCAGCTAAGTAATTTAAGCCATATTTAAGTTAGAACTCCAACCTTACCATTCACTAACCATTACAGATTATCATACTAAACCATTAACTTGAAGGTCAACAATCACTTACATTATAAACACAAAACAAAAATCACATACAGTGAAACTCCTATAACAGACTGTAGCCTGTTCGGATTTCAATTTGTACGGATTAGCTGAAAAATATCCAAAACATAATAACCAGCCCTCGTGACGGTATAGGACTGCACATTGAGCGAGACAGGCTAGTGACAGTGAGGAAGAAGAAACTTCGACAGACAATGTGAACTATATATTATTATTAACCCTCTCAGTGCTACGCGCCGATCAGATCGGCTCTCGCTGCTCGCACCAAAAGTGCCAAAGCCGATTCAATCTGTGCGCCGTTTATCTTATATTTGTAGATTTCTGTAGGCATATATCTGTGATTATTTCATACTGTTTGAAAGGTGAGGTTTCAAGCGTCCCTGTGCGGTGTTTACTTTTTTCCTTCGAAGTCCGTTACGCGATAGGTTTGAGTTTGTATTCACGCCCACCCGCAATCACGCACGTTCCCGCCAAAATTGCGGTCCAGTTGTTTCCTTCTTGTTGGAGTTTTCTGCCTATAGAGGTATCTAAGAACTTTATACAGCTGGAAACGTAGTGTTTCTTCGAATATGACTCTTAGGTGTCCTTAATTTAAGCTCAAAAGTGATTTTTTTTTACCAAAAAAATTGAAAAATTGAACAATTATCAAAATAACTTCAATTAAAAAGGTTTAGATGCCGTATTTACATCTATGAACATAATGTATGAAAGAATGAGGTATTGGTTATAAAACAAAGCAAAAATAATGATTATATCGCTGAAAACTTAGTATTTATGTTTTATTTTAGAATAGTCTGCATGACCATTGAAAATGGCTTGGCATTCTTGGCAAGTATTTCAGGAAATGGCTTGGCACTAAGAGGGTTAAAGATAAATCGCACAAATTGTGCATATTGATGAAAACAAACTGTCATTCACAAAACTTCACAATGGAAGATCCCCGATTTGCACAAGAAATTACATGGTATCTACTACATTGCACCCCGCATAATTTTCATACGCAGGATTCATCAGGCTCATGAAAGAATTCGGTATTACACAGTTTATGGTGATACCCATGTACCGCCATCGAATTGACAAAGTGTCGCAAGTCTTCCCAATGGACAACATATTTCCACTCTAAAATAAAACCAACCCCTACCAAGGGGTGAAATTGTAATTTTTTAGAAAATCTTGCTTTCCAAGTGCAACATGTGAGAGTTTGAATGCCAATATGGAATTAAACGTTGTTCTACACGAGAGACATATGTTCCGTGGAAAGCCACTATGATTTAACATGCTTGTTTTTGCTTTTTACGCATGCCCACTCATGGCTTTTGTAAGAGGGTGGGGGAGCGGATCCCTGTGGACGGGTTATTGTTGACGGGTCATTGTAGGCGGGTCATTGTTGACAGGTCATTGTTGACAAGTCATTGATGACATGTCCTTGTTGACAGGTACTTGTGGACAAGTCCTTGTGGACAAGTCCTTGTTGACAGGTCCTTGTGGACGAGTCCTTGTTGACAGGCCCTTGTGGACGAGTCCTAGTGGACGACTCCTTGTTGACAGGTCATTGTCGACAGGTCCTTGTGGACGAGTCCTTGTTGACAGGCCCTTGTGGACGAGTCCTTGTGGATGAGTCCTTGTGGATGAGTCCCTTTGGACTGATCCCTTTGGACCGGTAGCTTTGGCCTGGTTCCTACGGACTAGCCCCTGAATTTATTTAAATTATGTCAAAGGGCTTAACTACATTTTGCGTGTAAAGCAGTGTGTTGAACTGACGTTGTTCACTAATCCCCCACTACTATAATGTGATAACGATATGAAAGGAAAGTGATGAAATACATGTGAACACGTGTGAGATGTCATTATTACCATTCTCCTTGTGATACAAATCACATCCTGTTTTGGTTCATACGTAAGAAAATGCAAGTTGATGTGTAATATGACCTTACACACAGGTGTTCACCTGTGCACGTGCACGATAAGATCTAACAAGTCACAACCTGTTTTGACAGTGGTGGGAAGTGAAGGGGAGGAGAGGGGGAGAGTTGGTGTATGAGAGAACACAGGTGAAGAGAGAAAGAAATATGTGTTGCCATAATACATGTGGAGCTGAGGACAGTACATAGGGCTGTAGGTTAAGTACAACATGAGTGAATAAATAAATACAAGGCACACGGGTTCACATAACATGTAATTTATTAATCCAAGAATTAAAGGCTGAGCTAAATCCCAACCATTTTACATATAGTTTATTTCCTTTTTGTTTCAACACTTTTTCCACAAGGTAATGTTTAGGAAACGCTGTCTTTTGGAGTTCTTGAAGATAAAACCTGCCTTTTATGGGTTGATGGCTGAGGTCCTCGAGTAAATAGGTCACTGGACTGTTCAGGTTGACTTGACGAATTCGAAACAGTTCAGTCCCCCAATTTGGTGTGTAGCCCTTGTCGAAGACGGACTTGAATTTGCTCACACGAACATGGTCCCCAATGTTAAGGCGATGACGTTTAGGGTCTGCTGTTTTTATGGGGTTAAACAGTTTATCCAGTTGTGGAATATTTTTGGTTACAAGTCGTGGCTTGGTCCCAATGGTTCTGTGTTTGGTGTCATTGTAACGTGACACTAGCTCAGGTAACAAGTTCAACCAGTGATAAGTGCCCTGAGCGGTAAACGCTTTCCACATATGGGTTTTCAATGTTCGGTTGAACCGCTCGACCACGCTGGCTTTGAGATTGCTGTACGTGGTGTAATGGTGAATTTCCTTAGATTTGAGAAAACTGGAGAAATCCTTGTTGAAAAATTCAATTCCCTGATCGGTTTGTAGCAGCTGAGGTTGACGTTTAGATTGTTGAATAATATGTTGAAAGGCTTTGGTGACTAGTGGACCTGACTTGCGACGCACAGGTTCAACAAACGCCATTTTGGAATACACATCAATGACCGTCATCATATAGCGTACACCATCGTTAACGCTAGCATAGGGAATCATTTCAACCAAGTCTGCTTGCCAATGTTCATCCACACCCTGTGAAATCACCTTGAGTCGCTGATAGTGACGTCTAGCTGGACGATGCAACTCGTGAGCAAAACCCATTTTAATGGGTGAGGGCTTAAACAATAATTTTGGCATTTCGAAGTTCTTCCTCAATGTCTTGTATTTCCCAATCGTGACTAGTATGGCCGGCTTGACGTGAAGCATGCAACAGCTGTAGTCGCTGCACGAGTTTATTGGGATTGAGCCAGTAGGTAACATCCACAAGAGGTTTTAATGGCTTAAATGTCACCCCTGAAGCGGAAACTTTACGACGACCACTTTGACTAGTGGGGAACATTTTTGCAATGATGGTTTTATATTTTTGAGATATATTGACAATCACTTGTTGAGTGGGATCATACTGTATTTTGTGGGCATGCGTGTCCAATAAAATTGATTTATATTTACTAAGGTCCTCTAGCATATAATCTTGGGATGAGGGAGTCCGAGAGAATAGTAGCTTTAACAGTCCTGGTGTTAATTTATAGTTGATATTTTTAATGACAGCTTTAGTACGACTAAATTTAATCGATGAATCACCAATTTTAAAACTACCATCCTCATAGCGAACACCATACGTGGTATCTGTGTTTCCAATAAATAGATTGGTGAAATAGGGTTCCAGTGTTGATCCATAATATTTTATTAAAATGTTTTTCAGTTGAGCTTTATGTTGAGGGGTGGCCAAGAGTTGTGAAAGTGGAGATGATCTGGAAGGGCAAGGTGTTTCGACCATGACCAAGGATTTCTTTTTTCTTAAAAAACTCTGCAAGGGGTGATGCCTTTTTTGAGGCGTAAACACTTGTTCCTCATTATCCTCAACTTCGCTAACACTAGTTAAATCTTCCTGTTCCACTTCCTCTTCCTCAGGATCCTCGTGGTGCGTCTGAGTGGCTTGTGAAAGGGTGGGTAGCGTTTCAGATGGCTTGAAAGAGGGTTTCAACATGGCTTTTAGCGGAGGTGCTAAATGTTGTTGAATAAACAAAGCATGATCTGCACGTGATCGTTTCAATTGACGAAAATTTTGGCGAATAGTATTTTTTGCTCTTTTCAATTTTTCAATTGACTCTCTGCTAACGCCATGGTGTCTTGACAAATGACTTGACAGGGAATGATACAGGGCCTTAAATAGCAATAAAATGATCAAACCCTAAGCGATACCGCCCTTGGTTGAGTTCACTTTGTTTGTCAATCACTAAACAGGCATGACGTTGAGTGTTCCAGCACTTGGCATACAATTCTGTAAACATTTGAAAGGTCATATCCGGATTCACATGTTCATTATAAATGTGACGACTATTCCTCTCGTCCTGGCGAAATAAAACAATGACATTGGCATTGTCACGAATCAATTGTTTGGACATTTTTGAATACGTTTGTCCAAGATAAAAGCAATCGATATGTTTGTGACGACCCATGCTGAAATAGCTTTGAATGATGCCTTTTCGTTCAGTGGATACATCATCGAAAATCATGAGTGAATCAGGCTTTACCTCATCCGGTGAAATAACATTCTCTTGCGTGGAAAATGTAAAATACCCCATATTCTCATTTTGTAATCCAGACATGACTTGATCCAGAAACACGTAGAGGGGTTGGTAGAGAGATTTTGCGAAAATATAAATATTTTGAAAACACAGACCATTGGGCGCTGTAATAAGTGTCAGCAAAAGATTGGTCTTTCCACAGCCGGAAGGTCCCACAATGATGCAGCGAATGGAAGATGGAAACAGTGAACCATGGCGTTGTTCACGTGATGTGGGGCAGAGATGGGAAACCATGTCCCTCACGGGGAATGACTCTTGCTGCTTAATTATCTTCATATCAACTAAGGCTTAGAGGGGCTAGCAGGCTGTCTATATACATCGCACCGAGCCTTGTTTTATAAACAGTTGACTCGTACTACAGGTTGACGATGGATGTCTTTGGACGTGCATTGATGGCCAAAGCTAGGTCTGTCCTCATACATGATCCTGAACAAGAAACAGATCCTGCTAATAAACACTATGTGGATAGGTCTGTAGTGCCACGCACTAAACAGGGAGATTATGACTTTAAGGGAAAGCGGTTAACCCATGTGAAACATCCTCAAGTGTCTACAGACGTTACTACAAAAAGTATGTGGATAACAAGGTGCATGAGTTATATAGCAAAGTGCCTCAGCTTACAGTGAATGGTTATAGCGCTAATCATCACCGCATTATTCACGTGGAAGACCCACAAGAAGATGATATCAAGCGATACGTGACCCATGAAATGAAAAGGCTTTATAAATTTATCCCATCTGTATTTTTAGTGTATCTGACAAATGTAAAACCTGTGAAAGAGAGAAACCATATACCGCTAGTTCATGACCAGCACTTGACCTATGTGCTTGCTTCGGGTTTAAGCCATTATCGATTACACTATGATGGAACCATTCACATCAAATATGCCATACCTGATGAGAACCATTTACAATTAGAGATAAATGGTCATAGGATGTTGGTCCATAACCATGAAATGGTCAATGCAGGAGACGAATTATCCTTTCATCTCATGTTGACATGGGGTGAAAAGCAGGCTGGAAAAACCATAAACGATTTCCCACTTTATGTGGAATTGGAATATACAGCCATGAAATAACAATCTGACGTTAGTTGTGACTTAAACTTTCTTGTGAAAGGTTGTTGGTCATCATCATCATGGTGAAAAAAGATATGTGGTGAGAAAGACTAAAAATATGACCCTGTCCTTGGCAAAGCCTGGTCTTAAGACATTCGTGGACAAGCCCTTGCGAAAGAAAAATAATAATAATATGTTGACCATAAGGAAAGCTCTTCGAGCAGCACAGAGACATGTTATTCCAAAACGTCAGCGACAGGGTTCAAAACAAGGGCGAGTGATTCCCGTCCCCAAAGGAGCGGGATTTTTACCTGCATTATTCGCTGGACCGGCTGCTCTAGGTTCACTTTTAGGCGGCGCTAGTGCAGTAGCAAAAACTATTAAAGCCGTGCAGCAGGGCAAGCAACAACTCAAAGAAAGTCAGCGACACAATGAAACGATGGAAGCCATTGCTATGGGGGCTAGAAATGACAATTTGAAGCCAGCCTTTTATCAACAAGGATTTGGAATTTCACCTTTGCGAAATAAAAAAACATCTTTAACCTCAGTCATAGCAAGACATGCCCTGACGCATCAACAAGTGGAAAGCTATGCTAAACAACTGAAGCTTTCTTATTTTCGAGGTGTGTTTATGCGAAACCAATTACCCTCACAACCCTGGAAACATGAATGTGCTGTTGTCAATTTGGATGATCACCGAGGACCTGGAACACATTATGTAGCTTATGTCAAAGAGGGATCCACTGTATGGTACTTTGACAGTTTTGGGAATTTGCCCCCGCCCATGGAACTAGTGGCCTATTTTAAAAACAGGATCAAGATATATTATAATGTGAAACGTGAGCAAACGTTTAACAGCCAACAGTGTGGACGTTTGTGTTTATTTTTTTTATATAAGAAGCAGCATAAGCAAAAACGTCAACAGTATGTCGGTGGAAAGTAAGACGTTTACACTGCATGGACGTGGACCTGAAGTGAGCCTAGACTTTTACCCACCTATCGAATTGAGTGAAAAACCCTATGGTTTAGGACTTGTTTCTCTTGAAACGTACAATCGAATATACAACATACGTGAAAATGTGAACAACAAGTTTTACTATGATGATTGTGTGCTCACCCTGAACTCTGGTGGATGCTCGATAGATGACATTTATGAACACATTTATGTGGTGTTAATCAATGAATATGGTTTAAAGTCATTTCTCGATGGAACGCGCAAGTTTGAACTTGTAGGAAATACCAACACTCATCGCTGCAGTATTTTTTCTACATTCAAAATTGACTTTAAAACACACCCCGATTCCATTGGTCCATTACTAGGATTTAAACCACGCGTGTTGGAGCCCAACAAAAAACATGAATCAGACCATGAAGTGAAATTCATTGAGGAACATCATGTGTCGGTGCCGTGTAATTGTATTAGCCAAGTGTACACCAATCAAGAACCGTCGCATTCGCTTTATGACTTTATTGTAACATCACCCAATGGCTATATTATTCGTGAAAACCCTCCAGTGGTGCTTTTTCATTCTGTGGCTGTCGATGGTATTAGTAATATAACATTAAGACTGATCAATGGTGAGCAACAACTCATTGATCTAGATTCTACCACACCAGTGACTTACAAGTTGGTGTTAAAACCACTATGAAGTTTGTATATAAAGCAACAGCACCGTCTAGGAATGGTGTTAGTTGTTTACCACGTGAATACACGTTAACATCTCAGAACAAGCATATTTTACATCATTTGGGTTACCACGTCAACCCCCGTGATGAATTCTATCCTAGAGGTAGCGAACCACATCGAGGAGCAGCCAGGAGTGGTAAGAATTGATCTCCATTCTTATCAAGCTCAAACCCCTGGATTCAATAACAATGATGAAATTCAATTTGTTATCAACAACCAAGATATTTACACTCTACCGCATGAAAGTGTTATTCAGATTGAAGGTCGGCTCACCAAAGCCGATGGTTCTACACCCACCACATCATAGTTAGCCAACCATGCTTTCGCCTTTCTGTTTTCTGAAGTGCGTTACGTGATTAACGATATCGTGGTGGATAACACTCGAAATGTGGGTATTTCCAGTGTCATGAAACTATATCCCTCTTATAGTGAGGAAGAAGCTAAAACACTTTGCATGGCGGGTTGGTGCCCTGACTCGATCAATGACTGGATGGTACACACCGATGGCACCTTTACTGGATATTTACCTCTTAAACTGATTTTAGGCTTTGCTGATGATCACCAGCGCATTGTGGTCAACGCAAGGCAAGTGCTTTATCTGGTGAGAGACAGGAGTGATAATAATGCCCCCATTGATTCAAAAATTCAACTACAACGCTTGCTATGGAAAGTGCCTCATGTGACCCTTAACGATAGCAAAAAAACTGGACATACTCAAAATGATAAAGAGAGATATACCTCTACCCATGGAATTTAGAAGCTGGGCACTCCATGAGTACCCACTATTTCCCACCACCAACACACATAGTTGGTCTATAAAAACAGCCAGCTATACAGAGAGACCTCTCTACATGATCGTGGGTTTTCAAACGAATCGCGAGTATCAACAAACCAAAGATGCTACGCAATTTGATCACCTGCAATTTAGAAATGCACGTCTTTTCCTCAACGGTGCTGTGTTTCCCTATGAAGGACTGGATTTACATTTTTCAAAAAATAAGTTTGGCCCCCTGTACGACTTGTTTTCTAAATTTCGATGGTCGTATTATCAAAAAGAGAATTGTCCTATGTTGTCACCCCAAGCTTTTAAGACAAGGGCGCCACTGATTGTCTTTGACTGTTCCTACTTGGAAGAGTCTGTCAAGCCATCCAATATTGACATTCGACTAGATTTTGAAACGCATGACAATGTTCCAGCCAATACCACGGCCTACTGTTTGATCATTCATCACAAACAAGTCAACTATTATCCACTGTCCAACCAAGTGACAAGTGTATAAATAGCAGGTCAACCTACGTCAAACCGCTCAGTCATGTCTTGCTTTCAAGCCTCAAGAGAAGTTACATCCATGAATTTAAATCTGAGGAACAACGTTTCAAGACCTTTGCGACGTGGCCAGTGCCTTTTATAAACCCTCAAGCCTTAGCGGCCTCTGGATTCTACTATTTAAAAACAGGAGATGAAGTGAAATGTGTGTTTTGTCCCATCATCTTAGACCAATGGCAAGAGAGCGATGAACCCATGCAGGAACATCAGCGCTGGTCACCTGCCTGCCCCTACCTGTGCAGAATGGAGTTGGGTAATATACCCTGTCATTCAAGTTACCCCTCACTCGTACCTCTAAGTCAGGGTGGTCCAACATTTAGTTACCCGAGGGCCAATCAAACTTAAGTATAGCAATGTGAGGGCCAGAGACATTCCAGAAAGAAAACGTATTACGTATTTTACTCAAAAGCATTTATTAAAATAAGTTTAATATTACTAGTTTAATATACCACTCCATTTTACAGTCGAGAAATCAATTTGATGATTGTCACCGCTTTCCACTGTAAGTTCGGTAAGGCAAAGTCTCAGGATCGATTTCAGTGAAGTACTTTCAATTCGATTTCTCGTTTTTTATTTAATTTGTTTGAGAGCAGCAAAAGCACTTTCGCACCCATACGTACTGCCAAACAGCGATAACACTTCAGAGAGAATTTAAGCAGTTTAGGAAAACGTTCTTTAGAAATCAGTTTCCAGAAATTTTCAGGGACATCACACTTTTTAGTCTGGTAGAATGGGTCTGACTTAAGATCACAAATTTCCATTTGAAGGTCGCAGGGCACCTCACTCACGTGAACAGTGCAATTTTTGGGTTTAGAGAGTAAAAATTCTGGAATCTGATCTGGAACTCTTTCTTGATATCTATTATTATTTAATGAAACATACTAAAATTTATGTCACTTTTTTCTTCTTTGAACTGCTCACAAGATGGGAAGTGTGCCATATTATTTGCCTTCAATGCAATTTGCATTACATCAAGTTTTTTGCGGAAGCCCTCAATATGTCCATAAAGCTGGGAGATATTTTGTTTTCTGCCTTGTAGTTTCAGGTTTAAAGCATTTAGATGGGATGTTAAATCTGTCAGAAAAGCAAGATTATTTAAAAACTGGATTTCTTCCAGTTTTTCTTGATACTCATGCTCAATGTTTTCATTTTTGAGAAAAGCAAGAATTTCATTCCTCAACCCAAAGAACTGTTGCAAGCAATTTTCAGCACTTAGCCAACGCACTTCACAGTACAATGAAATGTCACCATACTCAGCTTCCAAATTGTCCAGGAATGCAATAAATGCTCTGTGTCTACAGACTTTATTGCCTCCACTTATTAAATTTACAGTATTTACAACAGTTTTCTTATCTCCCTGGGCCTTATAATTTTTTCACAGAGAGCCTCCTGGTGGATAATGCAGTGGAAAACAAAAAACAACATTCCTTTTTCTTTACACAGTCCTACTAAACCAATGTTAGGACAAACCATTGCTTTAGCTCCATCTGTTGCAATGCTATAGCACTTCACAAAATCTCCATATTTAGAAACGAATTTATCCAGTGCGTTGAATATGTCAATACCTTTTTTGCTGGTTTCTAATGAACTTAATTCCAACAGTTCTTCATAAATTTCAAATTCTTCGTTTATTGTTCTGACAAAGATAAGGAGCTGGCCGATGTCAGCTATATCTGTGCTCTCATCTAGAGCTAGATAGTAAAATTCACATTTTTCAAAAATGCTCTTGAGAGAACCTGGAACTTCACCATCCATATCATTAATTCTTCTACTAACTGTCTGATGAAACAAGGAAACTGTTTCAACATTTTTAGCCATCCTATTATCTCCAAATGAAGATGCCATTTTACAGCACATCTCTTAATGGGCTCACCATCCCTAAAAGACGTTATACTTTTAGCTAGCTCTAAACATACCTCATAAGATGCTTTTAAACCGGCAGTGTTTGATGGTTGCTGAAATATATTCTTCTGTCTTGTTAGTTTCAGCTTCAAATCATTAAACACACAACTTCTGGCACTTCCCTGGAATTGATCGTATTTTGATTTATGCAAGCTGGTATAGTGTCCATTCACCTTATACTCCTTCGAAACACCTAAGACTTGAGAACAGATAACACACTGTAGTTTTCCATTATGTTCAACGAAAAAGTAACTTTCCTGCCAATTTTCTGAAATTGTCGTTTCTCATCTTCAACACGCCGTTTTTAAGTGCCGCCATATTGGGTACCGCTCACACAACAACGATGACAACAAACTCTCGTCGTACTATATCTCTCGAACAACCTCTCTCGTCAAAAACAACCTCTTCAAACAGACCTGCGCTCCCTTTTATAGGGAAATCCGCCGCAGCACATGAACGATCGTGAACTTATCGGCAGCCAATCACTGGCAGCCAACCAGTAGACGCCTGGAGCTTCTAGTGCCGTACGTATTCTTGAAAAGACAATTCTGATTACTGGCGTATTTTTCGAGATCTTTCCTTTCCCACCTGGCTCCTTCGTAACATTACTGAATGAAAGTGAAACTTAAAGTAGGCACGCCATGGATTATAACTGTCGAAGAGTGAAGGGCAGTAAGAAGGGCAAGGGCCAACAAAAATGAACAGGCGGGCCGCATGCGGCCCGAGGGCCACGGGTTGGACCACACTGCTCTAAGTGATGAAAAAAGTTATGATACATGTGGACTTTATGGTGTCAACAGTGCTTCAGTGAGCAGCTCACAGTCAAAAACATCCAGTTTAGAGACATTGGGATATCATCGGTATTATAGACACTATAAACACAAAAGACTTTTTTGTTGTATGAGTTGGTACCGCCTCTATCCTAGAATGAAAAAAGAATGTAAAACTTGTTATGCTAATAAAATAATGTAATAAAAAATTGGTTGTTGTTGTTATATTATTATTTCTTATGCCCCCCCCCCCCCTGTCATATCCTAACCTCCATAGTGACTACTCAATGTTTTTCTTTTCTTTTACTAGAATGGAATGTATGTAAATGATATGGGTACACCTTACTGAACTGTGGTCAGTTGGACTAGATCCAGACAAGAGTGAACATGTTGCGTACACTAATCGTCGACTGTCAAGGGTTTAAAATTGGAGATAACAAATTTATATTTAAAGAAGTGGCCATTATCGATTGTTCCACTTTTTGGATATCGCAAGCTACCCATTTGATGTTTAAACAACCTTATGCGTTTGATTTGTTGTGTGATAAAGACCGTAAACAAACCCAGTGGATTGAAACTCATATGCAAGTAGACTGGAATCAAGGAACCATTCCATATAAGCACCTGGACAGGGTCATGAAAGCCCACTTGTCTTCTGCCCATGCAGTATTTGTGAAAGGTAGTGAAAAACGTCAATGGCTACAACCATTTTTGGCGTCTTACTGTCAATGTATCGATTTAATGGACATGGGCTGTCCCTCGCTGCAAACACTCATGGACCGCTGCCCCTGTAACAGCATTACCCATAAAGCCATGGCACAGGTGTGGCAATTGTTTCACTGGCTAACCACCAATGCCTGCTGGGAGTTGTTAAATAAAATTAAAACTCTAGGTTTACCTGTGAATGACACCAGTGAGATTTCTACAAGCGACGCGTAAACATCAACGTGATACCATGGAGAAAGGGGATGCTACCGCTAAAGCGATTGGAAAGTTCTTTGTGTGTAAAAAAAAAAGACAGTTTTACCAAAGAAGAATTATTGGCTCTTCCAAAATCATTCATTTATTATGTCGCAGCAAATGCAGTGAAAGAAATCGGACAACATGTACCAAAATCATGGACTCAAGACCCTGTGTTAAGTGAATTGCAACCATGTACGGATTATGATCACCATAAGCAAGTGGCTATGGCAAAAATACCCTCTATGCGACAGTGTGCTACTTGCCAGCTGGTCAAACTGTATCAGGGTCATAAAAGTCAGTGTAAAGACTTTGTTTCCTCATACCACGGGTGTAATGAAGAAAAAAGCAGCAACAACAAACATCATCCACAGAGGAGGAGGAAGTTCAAACCTTTTTACCATCGATGGAAAAGGATATGCCAGACCTGTACTGGCAATGGCGTCATTGATAAAGTAATTCAATACTTGACTTTCGAAATCTACCTACCTGGTTATTATTTGTGTAGTCCTGGAACTTGTCTTGAAGAACCTTTGCAGCGTGGTGATATATCTATTAATCCTTTGGATCAAGCATGCACCTTTCTTATCACCACAGTCATCCTGCATTAAGACGTGTAGTGGATAAAGTATCGTTGAAAAGCTAAACAACGTTTGACATCCTGTGATGTCTCAGTGGGAGAGAGGTTGGCAGCCCTCATTATAATTAGTGCTATAAAAGGAAAGTTAATGATGAGTGGACATGAACATTGAAAAGGATTGAGGAATTGGTATTTCTTTGTATTCTATTTTTATAAAGTTCTATTTGTTGTGAAATAAAACAAGGTTTACAAGATCACAATGTCTTTTAATTTTTAAAATGGTGACAGCCATTTCTTCATTTTCATTTTTTCTTACTTGAATATTTACAATTTCCACTTCCCCTTTTTTACATTCCCCTTGTTTAGTTCACACATTCTGTACATTTTTTTGTTGTGAAATAAAAATAAGGTTCACCAGATCACTATATCTTTTAATTCTAAAAATGGTGATAGCCATTTCTTCATTTTCATTTTTTCACACATGAATATTTACAATTTCCACTTTACATTTTTTACATTCCCCTTGTTTAGTTCACACATTCTGTACATATTTTTTGTTGTGAAATAAAAATAAGGTTCACCAGATCACTATAACTTTTAATTTAAAAAAATGGTGATAGCCATTTCATTTTTTTCACACATGAATATTTACAATTTCCACTTTTCATTTTTTTTACATTCCCCTTGTTTAGTTTACACATTCTGTACATTTTTGTTGTTGTGAAATAAAAACAAGGTTTACCAGATCACAATGTCTTTTTAATTTTAAAATGGTGATGGCCATTTCACTTTTTCACACATGGATATTTACAATTTCCACTTTACATTTTTTACATTCCCCTTGTTTAGTTCACACATTCTGTAAATTTTTTAAAATCTTCTTCGTAATATACAAAAGCAAACATTTTACACTAAAATGTATTACTTATCTTATTTTTACTAAACTACAGTAGCCTAACATTATACATTCTACTTACAGTGTTTACAAAAAATATTACAATATAAAACACACTACAAATATTACAATATAGTGATAATTAGACTTAATAAAAGTAATAGTCGTCAATGCGACTGTTCCCCCAAGCAAGAATATCAAATGTGTTGGGTATAATGAATCGTTTGTTGTTTTCATTACTTAAAGCAACTTTGTTCAGCAAATTGGTATGTAGCTGATGATTTTTACTTTTAAATACACACATTTTCGTATATAACACAGGTGGGTTACTAACTATACAGTTTTTATAATCACTTATATCTAACTCTTTACTAACAACATTCTTTTTCACTCCTTTTAATTTTTTTACTACTACATGATCAATTGTCATATAGCTGTATGATTTAGATTTTGTGCCTACAAAGGTGTCTATAATAACACCAGCACATTCATCCTTAAATTTTCCAAGAACCTTTTTGTTTACTAGAGGTAAATGGTAAATATTATCCTCGGGGTAGTCACTTGTATCAAACCTATTTAGCTCAGTTTTGATATCCTCATAAAAATCATCAGTTTTAAACTCATAAATAAAAGAATCTGAGTCTGTGTAGAGTAATTTAGCATTATCAAGATAGTTTTTCTTTACATAATCATAGTGAAATTCATACATAAGTGTTTTTACCATTCCAGAATGGTGTAACCCACATATATGGGTTTGTTGTAAGTTACTTTAAGACGATTCATTTGTATTACAACTAAATCCTCATGAATAATTGAACAGCTATGAAAGTTAGGCTTGCATATTAAGTTGCTCGCACCATACCTATTACCATCATTTTCCCACTTTGTTATCAGCTTTACATCAACTCGTTTATCAACATTCTCCATAATCTTTCCAGAAAAACTATTATTCATGAGTTTATAAAAATCTTTTTCAAGCGCGTTTGTGGACTGTGTTCTTAAATTATTGTTTAGATCAATATACGGTTTTAGCCATGCTGACTGATGAAATTGCAATACGCGATGAATTTTAGTTAATTTTGATCCATGCTATAGACACTGTTTCAAGTTTTGATAATGTATTACATATTTACATTTATCATTTACATTAGCAATTAACATTTTTGTTCGTGATGTGATGTATGGAGATTTCATATTCTCAGGACAAAATGGTAAATCATTATGATCATCATGTAACTCTTTAGGGTACTCAAGATTTACCTCTAAAATATATCCTTTATCATCGTTATCATTAAGGGTGTCAACATGTAAGACATCAATTTCAGGTTGTGTCAGCCAGCGAAAATCTTTCAGTGGTAGATATTGACTCATAGCACAACCATATTGGTTATTTGCATCGAGGTAGACAATATACTTTGACTCTTCACAAAGGTTGTAGCTAGGCATGTATTTATTATTCGCTTTAGAGTACCGCCCACTACAATGGCTTAATCCACCTCGAATTGATGATTTTATAAAATTGATCATGTCTATATCAGTCATTAATTCTAAATTTACTTTCGTTCTTTTCAACATTGAACTGAAACTTAACCCAGGAGCAGTGAAATACTGACAAGGATCAAGGTCATAAGTTTTCATACAAACATTCCGAAATTTTTCAAAAACATCTCCTAATAATAACAAATATATGTCTGAAAATTCTCCTAAAGTTTGAATGTGGAACTGAGGCCATACACGTTGTGCATGTAAATATTCCTGATCACTGATATGACTTGTGTTTAAGGAACTGTAAAATGCATCTTTCGGTGGTAAAGAACACTCCTCAAGACGTTCCACACAGTTAATATATTCAAAAGGGAATATACCCTTTTGACGAATCAAATTAAAATCATCTTCTTTAGGAAAGACACGTTGAATTTCATGAAACTGATCTGATTTTAAATTAGTAGCCAGCTTATCAAGACTACTTGACATAAAGCGGAATGAATCTAAAAATCTCAGTTTTATAGTTTTCTTATTGTCAGTTTTGATGTATTTTTTTGAACGATTTGTATTGTTCCTTATTATTTGCAATCACATCAATTTTCACATCTGAAGCTCAAAATTCTTTAACGATAAAGTGGTTATCGTATTTGCTACCGTTATGTAGAATGACCGGAATGAATTTACTTACTCTATAATGTAAATTACATTCTTGGTGAGCAGCACCACGATACTTTTCCTGTTAAATGTTTATGATCGCGAACCCTGTCTGTATATAAACATTCACCACATATAAAACAATTAGTTTCAGTTTCAAAATTCATTTGCTCTGATGAAGTTAATGGCTCCATTGGAATGATCGTATTTAAAATAGAGGATATACGGATGGCATCTTTCTCAAGCCTTTCCATAAAAGCTTTAGGTGCATCAGGTCCTCTATAGAGTTCAAACTTATTTAAAGAGTCATCATAGCTACATTTAATATAATATGCAAAGCTAAAAGGTTCATGAATGTGAGTAGTGTTGGTGAAAGGTTGGGCTGGATTCGATGAACATGTATTAAATGGTTTTAGCAAAGCGTCGAAGTCAGCATATATAACAAATGGTACTCGAAGCTGTTTCTCATAATCCTTAAATTTTAGAATGTTATTTTTAGGAGTCGGTAATACCGTACACACATGATTACATCCCCATTTTTGATGTTGAGTTAGTTGATCCTCTTTTCTGAAATATAGCAAACAGCCATCACACAACCACTTCTTAGATTTATCTTTTGATATCTGACTACCGACAAGTCTACTTAAATGTTTTATCCAACAGTAGTGGGCATTTTCACCTTTAGTTATGTATAGTAAATTTACTAGAATATCCTTTTTTCCTGAGTATAATATAGAGGACCTACTATTCTCTTATTTTCAATTCCATAAACATTAATACTTACATTGTTCAGCTTTTCAAAACGTTGAATGTCTTTTATCGCCATAGGAAATTCTATTTCTTTTAAATCTAACACTGAAGAATAGTGAGGATATGATGATGTTATCTCCACATCCCTTACTGCTGGATGGAGAGCTGAGGTTATAGCCCACGCAAAACATGCATGGTCACTATTCATAACGTTTACACAAGCTTTCTTACGTTTGATCCAAACTGGTAAATCAATGTATGATGATGCTCGAAGGGGGTTATATTTATTCAGGTTGGTTTCCAAATAAAGTACTTCAACCAACGCCCAGCCTGACTACCTGTCCTGGAACTCTTCACTCTTCACAATGATAGCACTTGAAATTTTTTGATATATATCACTAATATTATATATTCGCTAACAATTATGTTTTTTGTATTAAAGGATTTGATATCCGTAATTTCACCTTCGCTCCCAGTTTTTACATAGAGTCCAAAAAGTTCAAAATTCATTTTAATTGTTTTATGCTCTAATCAAACAGAACCTACCAAGCCAAACACACTAGGTTGAACATTTCTTAAAAATGATTCAATACTTTGAGTTTTTTCTTCACTATAAAGTCTATAACTAGCAATTCGACTTTTAAATGCACTACCAATTTGTTGAATATTTCCAGAATGTCTTTCATGACAAGCGTTATTTTTATGATGAATACTGCGTAAATGTCCATGAATGATTGAAGAAGGTATATCAATATTACATACATCACAATGTGTTATCGAAGGTTCACCATTCTTCTTTCTTTTTGTTGCACAACTATTTTCACAATCTTGAGAACGTTTACGCTTTTGAGCATCACATTCGTTTAAAGGTTCCGTGCTAGTTGTTGGTTTTACAGTTTTTAATTCTTGTTGTTCACCATGCACTTCAACCATGTGGGATTGATATCGCTTTACAGCAGAAAAACCAAGTTCGCAAACTGAACACGAAAATGGTGCTGAACTAACATGCATTAAATTTACATGACGTGCAAGATTATCTTGTCTGTTAAATGTGGTAGCACAATGACTGCACACAAACATTTTAATGTCATGTTTAAAATTTGCGTGTCGTTGAAGGCTGTCAGGTCTTGAGAACTGTTTCTTACAGTCACCACACGTGAACATTATGATCACTTTCGAAATTACCTATAAAAGAAAGAAATCATAAATGTTAATAAATGATAAAACAAAGTACAATATAAATAGTTTAAGTACATTCCAGTCAATGGTTATAGCAGGGTGTTTAAATCGAACATCTGTGAACTCCTAGAAAGTCTAGCTTCATGTAGTTCTAACTGAGGGTTACTATATACCACTATCACTGACACTTAGCGGTGAACATTGGAACTTGATAGAGTGGTAGAAACCAGCGGTCGGCAGTTAAGTGAGCTAGGTGTGACGTTATAGTCAGTCTTAAAGCAAGTCTAAACTTGTAGAACATGTCACGTGATAGAAACCAGCGATCGCCAGTTAAGTGAGCTAAGTGTGACGTCATAGCCAGTCTTAAACAAGTTTAAACTTGTAGAACATGTCTCGTGATAGAAACCAGCGATCGCCAGTTAAGTGAGTTAAGTGTGACGTCATAGCCAGTCTTAAAACAAGTCTAAACTTGTAGAACATGTCACGTGATAGAAACCAGCAGCCACCAGTTAGGTGAGCTAAGTGTGACATCATAGTCAGTCATAAAGCAAGTCTAAACTTGTAAAACATGTCACGTGACAAGGGTAAGTTAGGCAAAGTTAGGTTATGTTAGGTGAACTGAGGTTAAGTCTTTATATATTCCCTCTGTCACTGACACCTAGCAATGAACATTCAGACTTAATAGACCAGTAATCAAAATCTAACCTACAAAATTAGCTTTACACACCATGGTCAAGTAGTTCCAACTTTCGACTGTTAAATATACCATTTTCACTGAACATTGGTGAACATTGGTGAACATTGGAAAATATCACACTAACTGTTTAAAAGTTATTAGAGGGGCACTTACCTTTTTATAATTTATCAACTGCTGTCACTGAATGAACAGATTGTAGGAATCAGGTAACCTACAGGTACCCAATTATCTGTAAACAAATCAATCAATCAATCAATAAATACATTCCAATCAATAACTTCAACATCAATTAGTAATAAAAGACTACAATCCATTAATAATAAGTACTTACCTTGCAAAATAATTTAATGATTTTCTACCAAAATGGCTTTTTTTACAACTCTTGAGCAGTAACAGAGCACTGTTCACTCAAAGCGAGTAATAAAGACTGACAGTAGGGAAATATATGACACGTCTCTTATATAAACTCTCATCGCTCGTGTCAGCAGTTTTTTGCAGATCATTGCAATTCCTTTCCCAATACAGCTGAGAGTCCAAAGTACACTAGGAACACCTGTGTGGTATCCAATTACTGCTGACTTTGCATGATCATCACCCATTGTATTGATCAACACCTGGGGTTTGAAATTACTGCAGCGTCAGTCATAGCAACAGCAGTGTGCGCTCTCTGCCATGTCAGCAACATGACACCGGAAGGAACACCTGTGTAATATCCAATAACTGCTAACTTTGCATGATCATCACCCATTGTCTTCATGAACACTTGTGGTTTCAAATTACTGCAGCGTTAGTCATAGCAACAGATCTGCGCGCTCTCTGCCATGTCTGTAATATGACACAGGAAATAACAAGACGTGATACTGCACGTACCATCTCCACAGTTTTAACATCTTAAGAACATGTATTATTCTCTTTCAACTACAAATGACACATCCATCCAACAAGTTAGATCCCTTGTATGTTCACATGTATTTCATCAATTTTTTTTTCATATCGTTATCACATTATAGTAGTGGGGGATTAGTGAACAACGTCAGTTCAACACACTGCTTTACACGCAAAATGTAGTTAAGCCCTTTGACATAATTTAAATAAATTCATGGGCCAGTCCGTAGGAACCAGGCCAAAGGGACCGGTCCAAAGGGATCAGTCCAAAGGGACTCATCCACAAGGACTCATCCACAAGGACTCGTTCACAAGGACCTGTCATCAAGGACTCGTCCACAAGGACCTGTCCACAATGACCTGTCAACAAGGACTCGTCCACAAGGACTCGTCCACAAGGGCCTGTCAACAAGGACTCGTCCACAAGGACCTGTCAACAAGGACTAGTCCACAAGGACTTGTCCACAAGGACCTGTCAACAAGGACCTGTCATCAATGACTTGTCAACAATGACCTGTCAACAATGACCCGCCAACAATGACCCGTCAACAATAACCCGTCCACAGGGATCCGCTCCCCCACCCTCTTACAAAAGCCATGAGTGGGCATGCGTAAAGAACAAAAAACAAGCATGTTAAATCATAGTGGCTTTCCACCGAACACATGTCTCTTGTGTAGATCAACGTTTAATTCCATATTGGCATTCAAACTCTCACATGTTGCACTTGGAAAGCAAGATTTAAAAAAATTACAATTTCACCCCTTGGTAGGGGTAGGTTTTATTTTAGAGTGGAAATATGTTGTCCATTGGAAAGGGGGCATCAGCCCGAGTTCAATGACACCTCATTCGTCAAAATCTGACCATGCGTTCGAGAGATATCGCGCCGCCGCCATCTTGTGAGGTGGGGAGGTGGAGGTGTCGCTAGAACCCGTACAAAACCACTACTTGGTAGCCCTCTCTTCATCCGAAGGTCCTCAATGAAGAAGGTCTCCCTGGCGAGTTCATATGCTAATCATGATTTTGTATACTTCGATATCCCCAGGGTAGCCTTCAGGAAGCGCGATTTGACTGCTTCAAGCGTCCTCAAGTCTGCCAGGGATAATTTCTCCCATATGATTTCAAGTCCATATGTGGCGATGGGCGTTATTTTCGCGTCGAATAATGTCATAGCAGTTCCCAAAGAGAGCTTCGTGATTGTTTTGATGTCATATATGGCTTTGGTAGCGGCAATTGCTCGAGACTTTATGTGAACTCTGTAGGCTCTTGCTGTTGTTTGCATTGTCAGTCCTAGATATTTAAATGTATTGACTGACTTACGGGGAGTCGTTCCTAGGTATATCCTGTCTCCTGAAGCCTCTCTGCCTCCTTTCCGAAAAGTCATTTTCACTGTTTTCTCTGTGCTTATTTTCATCTTGTTGTACTTTTGCCCACCTATCTAGATTGTCTAAGGCTTTTTGAACTTCAGTAATGGATCTCGAGCCAATGACCATATCATCTGCGTATAATAATATTGTAAGATTTGCTGTTCCTTGCCTAATTGCCATCACCACATCATATGTCGCAACGTTGAACAGGAGGGGGCTGAGTGGGTCTCCTTGAAGTACTCCATTGGTTTGCATTATCAAATTCGTGGTTGAGGCACGGTCATCTATTTGTATGAAGTTTGTCGTCAGAATGTTACTTATCAGGTTCGTTAGTTTATTACCCCACCCATTATGGATTCCAGTTGTGCGAGTATTAAAGGCCTGCGTAACATGTCAAACTCTTTTGCATAATCGACAAAAACAACGTGAAATTTTCCACTTGGGTGTCGTAGTGTTTCTTCAATGTCATTGAGTAAGTTGGTAATGGCATGAAAGGCACTCCGTCCTTTACGGAATCCAAACTGCTCATCTGGGAGTTTATGGTCTACTTCTTCTGTGATCCTCTTCGTAAGAAGCTTTGTCAATATTTTCATCATGGTCTTTTCTATAGCAATCCCTCTGTGGGAGTTCGGATCTGACTGGTCACATTTCCCCTTAAACATCACTTTGATAGTCGAAATTCTCCATGCTGAGGGGATGTTACCCATTTGAAGACAAAGATTCATTAGGTCCGAAATTGCCGAAAGTAATACCTCTGATGAGTCTTTCACATGTTCATTGCATATACCGTTGGGTCCAAAGGCCTTACTGTTTTTAGTGACATAATGGCTTCGTGCACTTCCTTCATTGTGAACGGGTCAGTTTGTTTTTGGTATGTTCCTGACAAAGCTACCACGGGATTGCTGAGATCTTCTTCAACGTTTAGTATGTTCCTGAAGTGTTCTTCCCATTCAATCATTTCTATTTTTCCACTACTATATATTAGACACAGTGACACTCCAATACTTGACTCCGTCGAAGCAGTTACAATATTTCAGTACCGCAGAGCAGATCAGAGAAAATTTCAGGATTACATGAATGAGTAATTTGTAAGATGGGCGTCGGAGGGGTGTTATATAAATATATTGCGGGAAAATTTTCTAAATTTCTTAATCGTGCTATTCAGAAATTCATACCGTCTAAATCACTGAAGCAAATCCCGGATCCGGAATATTACACAAGGGAAATCAGGGGACTCAAATGATTTTAAGGAAAGCTTATAACAAACGACACGATTGTTACGAGCATATGCTAAAGTTTAAATTATTATCGAAAGAGTTAGTCCTCAAAAAGAAGGCTGTTCTCGATAATTAAATGCAAAAATTAATTGGGGGAGGGGGTGATGGGTAGAAAAAAAGTATAATTACGTTAGAAGGCGGAAAGGAAATTCCAATGATTTGTCTGTGTTAACGTCCGGAGATGGTGAATTAATTACTGAGAAACAGTAAATTGCTAATGAATTCAATATATGGTGTGGTAGTGTGTTGAATGAATTCAATAGCTGTGTGTTGGACCTTAACTATGATTCTGATAGCCCACCTTCCCGAATAAACCAATCGTTGTCTAGCAAGAATTAAAAAGATACGTAGAAATAAATCGAAAGGCCCAGACAATATTTGTGGAGATATGCTAAAACTGGGAGGTACAGCCATTGGGCGATACTTGGGGGTGTTGTATAATGTATCAATTAATAGCTCACAAATACCCGAAGACTGGAAAAGGGCTACAATAGTTCCAATATTGAAGGGAGGGAACAGATTTGTAATGGGAAACTATAGGCCTGTTAGCCTCACATCCATCATATGTAAACTGATGGAGCACCTTATTTCTGATTACTTAAGGGAACAGTGGGGAAAGTTATCATGGCTTAATGGGAGGCAACACGGATTTAGACAAGGGTACTCATGTGAGAGCCAAATGTTATCACTCTTTCAGGGTATTAATGACTCGCTTGACAGGTGGGTGCAAGTTGACGCTGTAATTATAGATTTTGCGAAGGCATTTGAAGTCGTCCCACATGACATACTACTCCGTAAATTAGCGGCAACGAAGGTTGACAAAAGAGTAATTTTATGGATTCTAGAGTTCTTGACTGGTCGCTCGCAAAAGGTTAAAATATGTAATGTATTCTCGGAGGACATTTTGATAACGTCAAGTGTCCCTCAGGGTAGTGTGATTGGGCCCCTGTTATTTCTGGCACTTATTAACGACCTATCAAATGGGATTCAAAGTGACTGCCGATTGTTTGCGTATGATTGTGTAATATACCGAAAAATTCAAACATCACAAGACAACGCTCAGTTACAAACTGACCTCAACCTGGTTCATAAATGGGCGGTTGACAACAAAATGAAGATAAATATGAGTAAATGTAGTCTCATGAGAATAGGGAGAGAGCGAAGGCATGATTTTCAATGTAATATCGGCTCGGAAATACTTGTAGAAGAAGACTCGTGCAAATACATGGGCATTCATGTAAGGAATGATATGACACGGAATACTCATGTGGGTTGTGTCGTCTCCAAAGTATACAAATCACTTCATTTTGTAATGCGGGTATTAAAAGGCAATAGCTCTACCGCAAAAGAATTGGATATTTGACCCTGGTGAGGCCAATCTTGGACTACGGCTAAGCGGTTTGGGACCCATATCAGGTAGGGCTCATCAATGAGCTGGAGATGGTGCAATGGAAGGCTGCTAGGTTTGTGCTCAACGACTTAATCCTAGAAGTTGTGTAACTCGAATGATAGAAAAACTAGGGAGGGAATCTCTGGAAGATAGAAGGACGAAAACCAGACTATACGCTATGCTTAACACTTACACTAATCGGCCAGCATGGCCAGAACTAAGCAAACGTCTGTGAAATCCCCCCTACCTGAGCAGGGCAGATCATCCACATAAAGCCAAGATCCGACACAGCGTACAAATTATGGGAATTATTCTTTCATTAACCGTGGTATTGATAATTGGAATTCATTACCTGCCTCAGTCTTAGAGCCTTTCCCCAAACATTTTGATGTGTTTAAGAGAAGATTGAAATTTTGTGTAATTACTACGATGTAATTACTATAGTTCCTAAATTACGAATTGGGTATATTGTGTTTAATGTTATTGTTGGCGATTTTCTGTATTTCTGTATTTGTACAATTTGCCACCGGGGAATCATTACTGAAGCTACATCTGCGCTTGGTAGAACAACACGCAGCAGCCACGCCAAACGATGCCATGTTCTTGCGACGCTGGCGCGCAATTGCCCCCGCGGGAAGGTTTTCGTCACTTCGACAATTTATTGAAGATGACTGATTTCATGTGAACGATTAAGTGATATTTTGTGTGTATCTATTGTTATTTCATTGTTTTTGCAAAGTGATTAACCTTATGGAATTACAATAACCAACTTTTTAGTTTTTCATTCCTTGATGAGATGAGTATGTAGGCACATTTACACTTTGTTCGGCTCTAACTCTACTACTTTGTTAATTTTTCAACTAATTATATAAAATAAGGTTATAATGTAGAATAGTATAATTTTTATGACTACGTAAATACGTTTCTCTTTTTTTGCGTGTGTTTTCAAACCTATAATTGTCGAAAAAATTCTACAGTAGTTCCATTTACTCGGGTTTTCGGATTTCCGGGGTTCGGATTTGGGTGGATTCACTGTACTAACAAACCTGGACAGCTATGCAAGTTTACTATACCATTCTGCAACTAAAATAGTGTAGGCCAGAGGCTATATTGTACGAAGGGTGATCAGAAACTAAGGTTACAAGGTCAGATTCCTGGAATTCCTTCTGTTATAAAGTCATTAGCAGTGTGGGGTGATTCGAATGCATACGGTTGGTATCTGGGCAGAGTATCAGCTACCCGCCACATTCAGCGCTAGTTGTAGGAAAACTACTAATGGCGAATCGTTTGGAAAACTGGTTATTCGATTTCTGTGGGCAAAATATGTAACCGCGGCCAGGACTTCTCACCGAGGGCGTCATCTTCCTTCATGACAACGCACGACCTCATACAGCCCAGAAGACCACCACGCTGTTGTAGCGGTTTCGCTAGGACATCATTTACGACCCTCCCTACAGTCCGGACCTCGCTCCAAGCGATTTTTAACTGTTTCCTCACTTGAAGGAGCACCTAGGAGGTTGGCGACTTTCTTCAGACGAGGAGGCGAAACACTTCGCGGCAACGTGGCTGAACACGCAAGGACAGGATTGTTACCATGTTGGAATATTCAAACTCATCCCACGAAGCTAAAAGTGGCTAAATCGATATGGAGACTATGCCCCGTCTCCCCCCCCCCCCTCAAAAAAACACAATATATGTAGGCTACTATCGCTGGCTGTATTGGTCGCATGAAATACAGGGCGCCAGGAAATGTTCTCCGTAGTGGCTAGGTGCAGCTTCGAGAGGTTGCGTCATCAGTTAAGTTGGCAGCACAGTGTCCTTGATTGGGTGAAGGCCACATCTGTGGGCTGTGGGCTGTCGAAATCGTCAGTGCGTATAGTTAGATTATTGGAAGAGTGCAACAGTATGTTATGAATGGCTGTGGTGAGTACAAAGGTTACTGTTTATTATGATACAAGCGACAGCCGTGCTGCCGACGTAACTGGTGATGTAATCTCTCGCAGCAGCTTGTAGGCACTGCGGAAACATTTCCTGGCTCCCTGTAGAATGTACATGTTTCACTGCAGGCTTTGTAACCTTAGTTTCTGATCACCCCTCGTATACATCTTAACCCACATATTCATGGACATACATTTATTAGCCTGAGTGTAAAGGATCTGATGATGACTGCTTGACGATCGAAACTCGTCATCCAAGTGTGATAATCTCATGTAATTTTACTCCGGTTTAGGGAATAACACCCATTAACATTTGGGTACAATGGTGTTGACTAACTGGAAAGAATATACATTTCATTTACCAAGGCAACACTGAAAAGTGGTTTCCAACACGATAATGTCAAAAAAGATGTACAGTATCACGGCTAAACTTGTTGATATACTTGGATATCTCGACGGCCTGTTTGAGTTTTCTGACTATGCGATTTCAAACGTACTATTTTTTTTTGTCAGCATTCATGGACCAAATAGTATGCTAAACGAAACGTTGGTAACTAAGAAGGTCCGAATGAGGCAGAATAGCCCGAGACACTACAGCCAATAATAACCCAAATGATGTTGAATGCTATACAAAATCAAGAAAAGAGATAAATTAAAAATTCTGATAGATCTTAAGTGGCAATTTCTTCTCGTTATTGAGGAATAATGTTCGATGGACTTGGAGCTGAACAAGTGAGCTCGACGCTAACTTCACTTAACGTGTTGAGTAACTGGTAAGAGCAAGGCCTTCATTATGGAGCGGAAGGAGTACCACTACTACTACGTGGGGAGAGTGCTAACAGGCTGACTTGCTATCACAGTCCGTAACCACCAATTGTAAGCTAACAAGGGAAAGCTGTGAACAGGAGACGCTGTGTTCTGATTGAACCTTTGCCAAATGATGATAAAGATGTTTCTAAAACACTACATAATGCGACCACAGGCTCAGCTTGTCAACAAAGGCTGATTAACGAAGAGTGAGACTAACGTTTTCAACAATGACGTAAGTCTGCGCCAGAAACATTTCCAAAACTGAAGCCAATTTTTAGAAAGTGAGCTGCTTTTAAAGTTTCATGTTTGTAACGCAAATATTTGAAATGAATGGACTGATTCGCTATAGCTACCTACATGGTGAAGAGGCCAGGCTATCTCAGAGTGGGTTCTAACTCCACCATCGGCCATCCTAGAAAAAGTCTTCTGTGGGTTCCAATTTTCACCTCCAGACTAATGCAGGGAAGGTACCTTTTCTTTGCTCCATTTTATTCTTCATCCATTTCACATCTCACTCACTCATCTCATGAACACCTCTTGGTGTAGGAGAGGAGTGTTGATTCCCATTTCACCAATCTTGGAAGTGGTTTTTCGTAGATTCCCAATTCTATTCCAGGCAAATATCGGGATGGTTCCTAACTTAAGGCTACGGCCGCCTCCTCCTGAATCTTCATCTGTATTAGAAATACGCACACTAATACAGCTATCAGATTAACACAGATTATCAGAAAAATCCAGAGACACACACACCCAAATACACGGGATTTCATGACTACAAAGTCTCAAGGCCCTTAAATTAATCAATAAGAACAATAACTCTTCTCATGAGACTGTTGCCACGGAAATCCGTAAAAACCATTGTAACAAACATTTTCTCCAATCTTATCTTGGATTCCGTAGTATCGGTAATAATAAGGTGTAGAGAAACGTACCCTAATTGCTTGAAAAGAAAAGAGTATCAGAAATAATGCCCATGGACTGCAGCACTCTCTCATCCATTCGTTGGTAGCAATACTTTTTGTTTTGGGCAGTGAATGGATTGCATACCACAAAATTGATAATTCAGTGCACATGATGTTGAATTTACTTTTCTCTAGATGATATGAGACCGGCGATACCTAAACTTAAGAAGCTTCTTTGGGGCTCGGTTTTTATACCTTCATATGCCACAGATTCTGATATGTGCCACTTTATCCTTTCAACGATAATTTGAAGACGACTAGAGGCCTACACTCTTTGAACTAAATGACGCTCTTCAATGCTCAATATCACGGGGCGCTTCTCATGACCCCAGTGATCATCGCAATCGTTTTTGTCAAATTAACGGGGAGAAAGACCCAGCCAAATGTATTGTAAAAATGCAACACCGGGCATTATGTTTTGATTGGATTATATTATGAAATCGTAATTCCTGATTGTTGAGAGTAATAGTCTACTATTTGTCAATAGTGTGTTAAGAAGATACTTACTAGTAGTGTAGTTGTCACTGTCATGTTTGAACAGAAACATCCCCACTCTCACACTGCATGCATCGCCAGGAAATGTATCCTTCACATTAGAGCTTAACAGTGGCTACCAGGCTACAAGCCCTATTGAACATACAAGGCAGATACAGAATTTTCCCTATTTTGTAAATGAAAAGAAAACATAGTTACATTAAGTGCCTTATAGGCATCAGATACATCAATGTTTGAGCTATTTTTCGACATCACAACCAGAATTGAGACACCTGTCATATTGTGGGATCAACTTTTGAATTCCTGTGTCGAAGAAGACTGCCACCTGGAAATGGAACCAGTGTGTGTAGGGTAAATCTAGTAAATTTCAAGGAATTTGAGTAAATATGAACAATTTTAGGGATTTGTGTAAATATAATGGATTTTAGGTGCATTTAAGTGAATTATGGTAAATGTTGGGAATTTTAGGAAATATTGGGGTAATCGGATGAATTTTAGGGACAGTTAGAGGAGTTTCGGGAAATTTTAGGAAACCTCTCAGGCACTGTGTGACGGGTTCTTAGTAATGAGTCACCGCCCGTTGACTAGCATCTACCGTTACACAACAGCGTTTTGGGAAGCTCTACACAGGGTCATAGTAATAACACCATAGACACTTAGTATTCTAATACCGTCTGTTTCGCAAGAAACAAGAGTTAACCAAGAGAGGTTAACAAATTCTAGCACAAGTACGTGTTAATAATTCTCAACTTTGTTAAAAATCTATGTCAAGTTTTAGCCTACTTTTGAATTTTGGCCAATAAATAAATACTATAATTAATTAAATAAATAAATATTAAATAATTAATGAATAACTGTCTCTTAGAAATGATACTTGGCTATCGTAACCGTCTCTAGTATAATGTCTCGTTTTTGTAAAGAACCAACATGGCTGCTCGGTTTCTATATAAACATCAGTTGTACATGAACGAAAATGGCAGGCCGCTCTTAGAACCGTACACACTGGTCAAAAACAAGCTTAGTTGCCAAAGTGTTCCCTGGCAACTAAATCATGTCTGGTTAACAAATTCTTATAGCAAGGTCACTCAAGACCTAAAAAATTAGTCTTAACGTATAGTGTAATGATCTTTCTACCTAAAGAAATAATATTAAATATTTAATTAATTTAATACATAACTAAATAATTTATAATAACCATTAATAGCCATATTAAATCGCTCGCTCGTGCTATCCTGTTGTAGTACAGCCAGGTAGCATGTTACAGTATAAAATTGGTTAAAGCCGATTTTACATATAGCAATATTAACCATTTAAAAAAAAATTAAATAACTGTAATTTTAAAATTCTAGTAAGGTCGTTTGTTAAAAATTTAATAAAATAACTTGCCTTATTACTAAAAGGGTTTGCGCTTTTTCATTTAAACTGTTGTAAAACATTATCAAATTATCGGTTTCGGAAATCTGAAGTCAATAACCTAAAAGTTAATTCAGAGGTATAGTCATGTTCAAACAAAATGGACTTTTTAAAATTCTCACAGCACGGTTTACAAAAAAAACCAACAAATAGGTTGGCTTCGGGTACTCTAACTGCTAGTCCGGTGTTTGTAATAAATCTCAATTATTAGTATTCGAAATCTCGGATCAGCAAAATCTAAAAATTAGAAATCTTAAAAATAAAAATATCTTACATGCTTTACTTTAAATCCCAAATTGGGTTTCTGCGATTATTAGTTTATAAAATCTCGGGTTCGTAACCCTACAGTTTCGTTCTTGGGCTAAATCAAATAATAAGTAATTCATGGTAAAGGAAATAAAATCCCAGTAAAACAATTCCTTATACGTCTTTCTTTAATTATTCGTTTGGAAAATCTCAAGTCAATAAAAACAAGAAGTTCCGTGAAGAACTATACAGCCTACTTTTCATGCCAATGATTATTCTACAGTATATGAACCTGTCTAGAATAATGACGAAATTAAGTTGGTAATATCGAAATATCAAATTAGTTCAAAATATACCTGGTATAATGTAGCCTAATAGAGTACTACAGTTGGCAGCCCTGGTGACTGAATATAGGCCTATTCTTAGGTACAGAATACAAAATTTTGTTGAAGTCCAATGGACGTTACATGCAGTTAGACACTGGATCTATCAGCACCCGTAAAAGCATGTTGCCAACAATACCATGCTTGTGCTGGTCAGAAATAATCTGAATTATTATGATATCTTGTTGTGCCAATTTTGGAAGAAATCCATTTGTTAGTATAGAAGTTACATGTGTTTCAAAATTGGACATATCAGCAGGCATAGAATCATGTTGGCAGCACTGCCTTGTATTAATTACTCCAAATTAATCTAGAATGTCAGGTGCTATACGTGTGCAAAGTATAGAGCTGTTGGCTTGCATACTTTCTGATATATTGATATTAGGGTAAAAAGAATATAGACAGCGTTTATTAACAGTTGGCAGCCCTGATTGCTCTTAACAACACTTATAGTCATATCTGTTATGGTACACATAGCACATACGAAATTTGGTTGAAATCCAACTGATAGTATAGAAGTTACATGTATTTAAAAAATGGTACTATCAGCAGGCTTATAATCATGTTGGTAGAACTGACGTATATAAGTTACTCCAAATTAATCTAAAATGTCGGAATATACGTGTGCATAGTTTAAAGCTGTTGGCTTGCATACTTTCTGATATATTGGTATTTGGATAAAAAAAATAGAGAGAGCAATTATTAACAGTTGGCAGCCCTGGTGGCACTTAAGAATACGCTCAGTCATATCTGTTTATGTACAGATATTACATACAAAATTTGGTTGAAATCCAATTGATAGTGTAGAAGTTATATGCATTTAAACATTGGACCTATCAGAAGGCCTAAAATTATTTTGGCAACACTGTCATTGTTGGCCTCCTGGAAATTAAACTGAAATAGTATTATCTACATGTGTGCCAATTTTGGAATAGCTCCCATGCATACCTTGCAAGATATCCAACATGGAGCTCAAATTTCTAGTGCGTTTTTTCAACAGTTGGTAGCACTGACATCAATTTCAAATATGGACGTGAGCTATTCCGGTGCACATCTTTACTCATACTAAATTTGGTTTTGATTGCTGCAGCCGTTTAGGAGTTGATAGGGGGGGACACACACACAGCCAGACAGACAGACAGACAGACAGAAGGACAGACAGACAGAAAGACAGACAGACAGACAGACAGACGGACAGACAGACAGACAGACGGACAGACAGACAGACGGACAGACAGACAGACAGACAGACAGACGGACAGACGGACAGACAGACAGACAGACGGACAGACGGACAGACGGACAGACAGACAGACAGACAGACACACATTTTCCCGGATCGATCTCATAAGTCTACTTTTTCCTCATTTTTGCAAAATGTGAAAAGTAGGCTAATAAAGTCTGGTACAAACAAAATGTACTTGTTTCAATTCTTACTGTGCGGTTTATCAAAAAAGATATAGGCTAGCTTCGGGTACACTAACTGCTAGTCCGGTGTGAATAAAATTCAATTATTAGTACACAAAATCTCGGATCAGTAAAATCTAAAAATTAAAAATCTAAAAAAAAAAAAATAAGAAAAGCATTAATTTAAATCCTAAATCAAGATTTTATGATTATGAATGCGAGAAATCTCTAGTTCGCAAAATCTCGAATCAACAAAATCTAAAAATAAAAAATATTACATGCATTAATTTAAATTCTAAGTTAGGTTCCCGCAATTATTGTTTCGAGAAATCGCAGGTCAATGACGTTGCAGATTAGTGCTTTGGTTATATCAAAAGTAAATATTCAATAAATTATAATTTTAGAAGCCCGCCAAATGTAAGAGTCGCAAGTGCGCATGCGTATAATAATAATCATAATTTCACCCCCGGGTAAGGGTAGTTTTTACATTGGGAATGGAAATACGTAGTCCATAGGAAAGAGGCTTTCATCTCGAGTAATTTGACACCTGACACAACCATCTCCGATCATTGGATTTGCAAGATATAGTGTTGCCTACCATCAGGGGCCCACGACTAGTCACGTGCGTGCTGCGGCCAAGACACTAGGTAGGACCTTTGGCAAAGTTAAAAAAACTAGAAACAAAACGCTAAATAAAAATACATAAATAATAAAATAAAATACTAAATAAAATTTAAAAAGTAAAAAAAATCAACATTTTCTAAATATACAGTTAGACCCTTTGTCAAAATAAAAAATAATGGAAAATAAAAATTATATCAATAATGAATTAATATTAAAATTATTATTATTATTATTATTATTATTATTATTATTTTATTATTATTTATTAAATCATTACAAATACACACATTTTACAAAATTCAGAATATCTGCACACATTTTATGAATTTCCCTACACTTCCTACTCATTGTTTAACCTGTAAATTTACAATTATTAAATTATATTGTTACAATATGATAAAGACAGGTCGAAATAGGATATCAAATTCATACAGAGCAGGAAGAGATATCACATATGCCACTAAAAGGTGCAACCTTGTATGGCATGCATAACATTGATTGCCATTTCTAAAAATTTTATAATGGCTTAGCCGAATAACACGTTCTATGTAAATGATGTATACACAAAAAATAATGAATAAGAAGGAAAATTGAATTTGTGTTTGTATAAACTTGGGTTGTTTGGGTAAATGAATGGGCCACGGAAAAAGGGGGGGATTTATGGCGAGTAATTTGACATCTGACACACGTCTGTACGTATATGGATTCGCGAGATAGCCTATCTGGAGAAAACGCCGCGCGGCAATCAGCGTAGCCGAGTGCCTAGTCTCACTCGTTAGGACCTTTGGCAAAATTAAAAAAACTAAAGACAAAATGGTAAATAAAATTAACAAATGAAATAAATTAAAACATTAAATAAAATTAAAAAGTCAAAAAAACAAAATTTTCAAATTAAGATGTTAGGCCCTTTTGGCCAAATCAAAAATATAAATAATAAATAAAAATTATATAAATAATAAATTAAAACATAAATAAAATTAAAAGGTCGAAAAGTCAAAAATTTCCTAAATGTGTAGTTAGACCCTATGGCAAAATTTGGGAAAATAAATGGTCCATATAAAAGGGGGCGTTATCCCGAGTGATTTGTCACCTCACACAACTCCCTAGAATTATTGGTTCGCGAGATATTGAGTTGGGGGGCCGGTACGAGGGTGGCTCAAAAAGTTGTGGTTTAGGATTCCTAATAGTCCTCTACTGTTGTGCCTCTTGGCTAAGTGGTTAGCCTGCTAGGATAGGCCTGAAGGGTTCGGGGTTCGATTCCGGGCTGAACCATGGGGATTTTAATCGTCTATGGTTAATTCCTCTAGCTTGGGCACTGGGTGCCTGTGACGTCTTCATTGATCATTTCGTACTCATCGCAACGCGCAGGTCGACCAAGGACTTGCATCAGACCTTTCATGAGGCAACTTTACATTATACAAAGCCATATAGGCCTACTTATGTAAAAACAGGGTGTTTCTTAAATGTTGTACCACCTTTCTAGATCGTGTATTGCACCAGTAACTTTCATTCAATCACAGCTATAAACCACGTTGTTATTGTTGAACCTTCTAGGGGACTTTGCAACATCGTGGTCATTTAGCCCCGTGCAGTATAGAGTGTGTAGAAGTTGTCAGATAAACGGTGTTATTGTGGTGACTGTCGCAATAGGCTATGTATTCTTGTAATTGAAACTAGGATTGGGGAGGAGGTGGCTGTGGCCTGAAGTTAGGCTAGGGACCATTCCGGCATTTGCCTGGAGTAGAAGTGGTTAACTATGGAAAACCACTGATAGAAAGGCAGAAAGGGGAATCGAACCTACAACAGAGCTTAGGCATACAATACTGTAAAAGAACCCATCATTTTACGCACATGCCTTTTCTTTATTAACCGATTTGCGAACTTTGTAAAAAATGAAAGTAGACTTATGAGACCTACATGGGCAAAATGTTCAACACTCAGTCTGTAGACGTGTCTATCCCTCATCCTATCAATTACCAAACTACGAACCCGAATTGAAAGATATTTGGGGGAGGGTACTTCAGTTCAACGTTTTATATCGCTGCCAACTTAACGAAGACAAAATGGTGTCCACTAGAGTGCTTATTGTCTAAATCAGAGGTGTCCATTCTGCACGCTAGGTGCGCTGGTACGCTGGCTGCACGCCGGCGTGCTTCTGAAGCAGACGGCCTTGAAGCGATAGTGGGGGAAGGCTAAAAAAATATCTGTCTCTCCCACTTGCTCGCTTTTCCGCCACACTCCCTCCCGTAATGCCTTTGCTGTGTTGTGGTTGACCGGTCGAACGTCGAATGGTATTCAGTATATTGTAAATATGAAAAGAAATTGAAACATAACGAAAATAATGAAAGATAAAAATAACAATAATAAAAACTAATGAGACTGAAATGGCAATGCCTTAAATGATTTCCATGTTACCTTATCAATGTTTTTGTTTTAATGCTAAGCACGTAATTTTCAAGTAGCGGTACCCGGAGAAATGCGCGAAACACAATGTAGATGCGTCGGACAACCAACGCATTGGACGAACATTATGTTTGTTTACATTACGTCCGGTGCGCTAGCGATCCCAACTTGAGTCGACCAGAAGCCGGCAGTTAGGGCAGACAGCCCAGCAAAAGCGGCAGAAGTCATCCTGACGGCGTGCGGCGCAGCTAAGCTAGCATGCTTAGCGTGCAAAAGCTGAACGCCGCTGGTCTAAACCAAGCACCGACTAAACTAATCATCGGTACATACCTTCCTGTGGGATCTCAAGTTACAAGGTCATGAGCTTTATGTCAATATGGTGATCGCAGGGCCGGCGAAAGCTAGAAGGGCTCAGCCACTCGTTTGAAGTTAGGCTGAAGCCGCTGCTGCCGGAAAGGGGAGGGGGACGTTGGCCGCGTGACGTCACAGGGTTGTAAGCTAGCTTGGCCACTTGGCATTTCCGATAGAATCACCTGTTGTTTGTTTGATTCAGTGTCACAGAGAAGTTCATTGTGTGTGTTGTGCATGCGCGTTGTCCATCGTCAGTGTTTAAGCAGGTCATTGTCTAATAATTCCTTACAGTTTTCGAGCTTTAATTATATACGTAAACGATTTAGTATTTTAGAATCGCAATGAAACATGAGCTGTGCTATTTTTAATTGTGGAAATACCTACCGCAACACCAAGGACTGTGAGGTAGGCGTCATTTACCACCGATTCCCAAATGATAGTGTTATTTCAAAGCAATGGGTTACCAAGTGCCACAGGAAAGACAGTGTTAACGTAAAAAATTGCACGTATTTGTAGTAAGCATTTCTTGCCTACTGATTATCAAGATGATATGAAAAACCGCCTTTTAGGACTTCCATTGAAAAGAGTACTAAATAAATCTGCAGTCCCTTCTCAAAATCTGCCCAATGATAGTACACTAAGTCAAACCTCTGTACTTAGGGCAGACAGGAGCAGAAACAGAGCCGTTAGAGCTTCAGCTATAGTAAGGTTGGCACAGTGAAGTCCTAAAAAAAACAGGCTATTTGTATTGAGGAAATTGACAATTCCAGAGAATGTGAAACTGAGAAAAATGAAGAACTACCGAGCTTAATCCGTTGTACAGACTGTGAACGTAAATCCGGGGTTATTGAATCATTACAAAATGAAATAGTGGGCTTGAAATCGCAGCTAAAATGTCTAAAACGGAAAAATAAAATTTTAGTTGACAGTAAGTTAAGAAAGTCTAATTGCTACAAACGGTTTAACAACACGGTCAAACGTCTACGAAGTGAAATATGCGATGTAAAGGAGCATAAAAACAAAGCAGTTCTAACCAAGTGGGCCAAGCAAACTATGACTCCCACGCAGATAAAGGCTATAGAAACTAACAAGCAAGTACGGTGGACAAGTGACGACATATCTCGTGTGATGATAAGGGCTCTGTCTCCAAAATCTTATGATTTCTGGAGGGAAAAATTGAAATTTCCTCTCCCATCAGCCACAACCTTGAGAAGATGGTGCGCAAAGTTCACATGCTTTCCAGGTATTCTAAGGAATGTACTATGCCTAATTAAAAAAGGTTTGATGAACTATCCGATTTTGACAAGCTGTGTGTAATTAATTTTGATGAAATGCATATTGATAGTAGTGTTGTATATGACTCAGCCATGGACAAAATACTTGGTCCCTCATCTAAAATGCAAGTAGTATTGTGCCCGTTTAGACCGGAGTCCGCACGACCACATATGCATTTTACCAATAATCAGTCAGCACGAGAGTCAAAATATCCCGGAGCGCCAGATGGGTTAAAGCAAATCGCAAAAACGACATCAAATAAAAAAAATGCTTTACTGATTTTTGGCTCAATGCAACAATAAGGATAGAAGGAGATTCAACTGGGAGTAACACATCAAGTAAAATTATCTCAGTTTATTTTGAATTTAAAATTGACTGCAAAGATGCTCAAAGCAGCATCATTCACGTGTGGCGACCCACACTCCTATTTACACAATATACAGAAATTTTCCAAACACATTTGACAATTATTTTTTGGAAACACAAGTCTGATTGTTAGTCCTGTAGACTGTGTTCCAAAATTATTTATGATTAAATCCAGTTCAAATTTAATTGTCTCTACTGGAAATATCGTAGTTCACTATTTGAATTTTTACATAATATTAACACTCGTAGAATAAATGTTCATAGAATTTTTTAACTTTCACTTATTTTTCCAGTTTCAAAAATATATTGTCGAAAAATATTGTTTCTCTGAATCAACACAAATTATTTACACATATTAATAACATCTGAAAAGTATTTGACCTTGAGCATAGCATCGAAGAACTGTGCGAAGCACAACAAAAATTAATTGTTCTTCTGACATAAAACATTTCGAGACGTGACTCGATTATGAACTTCAAGTCTCAAACAAAATATATGATTTCTGAATCATCAACTTGATCGATAAATTGTTGAACCATTCAACTATTCAATTTTCCACTTGGAATCATTATTATGAAAAATATTTATATTCATGGCCATTTTAGTAATTTTCACAACTTGCAATTCTTCGACAGAATGCGGAAATAAGAATTGTAGCTTCATAATAAATTCATTTAGTTCATGGCACTAGGATTGAAAATATCCTTCAAATTATTCGTGGTTAAAGAATTATTTTTAATTGGCAGTGGCCCATTCTATTATTTGTGTAAGAACACAATATTACAACAACAACGGCAAAGGTCTTCCTCTGAAGAAGAATAAACTACTATCATGACAAATCCGGGTTCTAGCAAAATCAAAGTCTAAATGGAATTCGTAAACAAGGTTGAAATAAGAACTGATGGTTTCTAAGAAATAACCTTCGGGTCATTCATACGACGAAATGTGTAGCTCCAATACTCCTATAAACCTGAGCCATCGAACCTGCTATTTGATTGATGCTCGAAAAAACCTCCTCATTCCTGCGACTTAAACATGCGCACCTGGGAATGGCATTTCAACTACTCCACACATATAAATTTTCTTCCCAAAATTTATACAATAAATCAAGCCTCTGCTTGTTATCAACACTGGAAGATTAATAAACTTACAAGTTTATTTTATTTTACCATTCAGTTCAACCAGTGAATTTACCATACTTATGAAAATCTTTATTTCACTTTCGAGTGTATTTACGTCATGATTTTATATAAATACAAGAATATCCTATTTGATACAAATATCATTTGCTTCCCGTTTCATGCCTCTCCGTGTTATCTGAAAAATATACTTTGCTCATTGCAAATATCAACTGTTCAACCAGAACTGAAATGTTGGTTGAATGCGGGCTTGCGCTAACCACTCTCCTTCGGAAAATCTCCTGTTCCAAACTAGAAATGATTAAACTACTTCATAGGCTCTTTCTCAATACATATGATTATTATAAAATATAATATCCCAGAATTATTTAGAAAAATTATGAAAAATTATTATTATTATTATTAGCGGATTATTATTATTATTATTAGTTATATTATTTTAAATATGTTTAATTATCATCTCATTATGTGAGAATCCACATGTTCGAACCTTCGAATATGGAAAAAATATCCATTCCTCAACAAAAATAATTATTAACTTTTACAGTTACATCGGCTGATTACCGTGATTTCCCAAAAATATGAAATATTCAAATAAATGCTCGAAATGCTCGGTCATCGATCCTAAACTGTTCTGAGTGCTGAAAATACTCAGAATAACTCTAACATGTCTTGCGTAAATCATTGCAAGATTTAAATACGAAGAAAAATAAATGTGTTGGTCATCTGCAGAAAAATAGTTTGTTCCAATTAGCTAGGCATAATATAATTCAAATGTGGCTTACATTTCTTGATGTTCTTGAAGCGTAGTGAACCTGGTCTGTACCAGATTTATCCATAGACATGCCCTATCGGACAAGCACGTATAATCCTTGTATCGGCCGCCATTATATACCCACAATCCGTCTATTCAGACATAGTGGTAGTATCTCTTGACGTTTGAATTAACTGTTGCTCCATTTTAATATGGTCTTCTATCAAAGCCATAACAGTTTGTTTAAATGGGGTCAGATCTAAGTGATCTATTCTTAGATATGTCAGTTGTAACATAACTCACGGTAATCTTATCAATACAAGAAGACACTGACAGTCTAACCAATCAACGGCTGTTCTGAAGATCGTTCCCTGGGCATGGCTTCTCGCCATCTACCATGCGCTAAGCAACCTGTAGTTTCCCTTGCGTAGACTAATGAACACCACCGTGATAGACTGGTCTTCAGTGTACTGATAGATCGAAGTGGTTAACAAGTTACCAATATGAAAACTGACTGAAATGGACTTAAACATCCAAGTATTAGGTTATTACTGGACTGTGACAAAGTACTAATTCTAGACAAAGTCTAGCATATGTCCATGTAGAAATATAAAATATTTCTCCAGTGTCTGTAGAAAAATTCAATCACCTCAGTGATTCTCCTCGCCGGAAACTTACTAAGTTCCACTTCGTAGCGCAGCACTTTTGTGACTATCACAACTTTGAAAATTACTTCTGCGTAGATCCGGCAACCATGTGCCTTGGCTCAGCGTAGCAGCAACTTGCTCGGCAAGTGCTTGTGTTGAAGAGAGCTATCGATGCCTCGGCCGGCCGGCTTTTATTCAAAACTGCCAGGGTCACGCCGCATCAGCTGAAATCTAGAAATCCTCATATCTCTAGTATCCCTGGTCCGATTTACTTGATACTAATTGCATTCTCTTTCATTTGGCCGTGCCAGTAATCTGATCCAAGTCTCAAATCTCTACTCCATGGTTAACTATTTAATCAATAAATAGCCTCGACCTCTGCTATTACTCGCTACGTCACTTGACATGCAAGTATCGGTAAATTCTTTCCAATTGCTTCGAGAAGCAATGCAGCGCGATATTCAAATATCTCAACTTTCAAAAGCGTCTGTAGCCTTTCCCTTGATATCTAGGTGTCTGAATCTTGGAATACCCATTCCTAGAGTTGGGCACAGTATTAGTAAGAGGTCTAATATCGAGCTGGAAACAACCTATTTACTTTGAGTTTGACACTGCTATCGATAAACCATTACTCATGACAATAATACAAGCCGTAGAGTCCTCTGGATTGTTAGTTACCTCCATAGTGTCAGATATGGGAGGGAGAAATTATCTATCTTTGTGGTCATCTTTGCAGATTTCTGAGAATAAAACATCTTTTGCCCACCCATATGATTCAGAGAGGCAAGTTTTTGTTTTTGCCGATATGCCTCATTATTTTAAACTGCTTCGCAACCACTTTCTTGACAGTGGTCTTATCTTGGGAAACGGCACTGAATTGGATTCATCCATTTTAAGAGATGTTTTGGAGAAGGACTGTGGTGAAATAAAGTTGTGCCATAAGTTGAATCCAGCTTATCTGACTGTGAAAGGTAATGACAGACAAAAAGTTGGACCTGCAAAAGCAGTTTTTTCAAGAACAACAGCGAAAGCAATCGCATCACTGATTGGAAACTTCCAAGCTGCAAACGTTTTTGAACTTATGGATAATTTTTACGACATTATGAATTCAAGAAGTCAACATGCTGATCCAGCGCATCCTCTTAAAGTTGCCTTTGGTGTACCTGAACATGCAGCAGAACAAAATCTTATACTAAACCAAGTTGAATATCTAATATCGCGAATGAGAGTGAAAGGGAAAACTAAAATGCTTCCATTCCAGAAAGGCATGTTAGTATCAATAAAATCTTTAAGAGACATGTTTGAACAGCTTCAGGCGGACTATGGCATTAAATATATAATTACTACTCGTCTTACTCAAGATGCTCTTGAAAGTTTGTTTAGCCAGCTTCGTGGGCTAGGACGATTTCATGACCACCCTTGTCCTTCTGATGTTATATCACGTCTCAGAACACTTATGATATCAAACAAAATGCCCATGCCTTCAAGGAAGACGAACATCACGCCAACTGAGGAGATATGTAAAGAAATTCCAGCATATTTGACCTCGGACTTACTCCAAATGGCTTTTACACCAGAGGAAATAGGATCCATGCAATCAAGTAATACAGGGAACAATGCAGACGTTAACTTCTTGGCGGAAGATATAACAGTGCTAGGTACTGTACCCGTTCGTCCTGGGGATGCGATGACCCATCTGCTATAACATCGCATTCCTGGAGTTCCGGGACAGAGCGGAGTTAAATGAACCTCTAGTCAAATAAGGAATGTGTCGGAAATTCAGCTGAGTTATCGAAAAAGCAGTGGGTATCACGAGACAAAGTATCTCTAGGGTCGTTACGGGCTTAAGTTTAATAGAAATAATGCAAATATAAATGGGCGCCATCAACTGAATTCCTAGCAAACCACTTCCTTTCCGGATAAGCCTTACTCAAGACAAGGAAAGAAAAAGGAACATCACACCATCATCAGATCACAACTAAGATAAAAACAAATTTATTTTACTTTGATAGTCAGACAGACATTTTAAATATAACTCCTACCTAAGAGTATGGTCGAATGCCAAAGTTAAATTGTCATTGTCCAAAAATCGAACCATCTCTTTTCTAATCCAAAATTATTTTTATCCACATTGAACAGAAAAATCTCTAAAGTTCTCTTGGGTTCTCAGGATCACTGTAGCACTATGTCTTTCGTCACTGACATTTGTGAAACCTGAGACCTAATTTCTCTTTAATTTAACATCATTAATGTGGATTTAATAACGTTATTAATCTGTCTAAACATACACATATTATAATCACACATATTAAATATCACGTAATTTATGGTTTGCATGGCATAATTTAAATGTTGAACATGTTAGTCAAATGCTCCTAAACATCGAATAATTAATTTACACTATTTACATTGTCATTCATAATCTCTTATCTGTGAATTACAGAAAATTCATGGCTCATTGGTCATCGTTATCGTCATCATCAAAATTAAATATTTCTCACATTAATTCTCACTTCAAAATTCTACATATTCCTGTCAGAATCGTTAATTCATCACCATTACATCATTTAAATTCTCAACTCAAGTTGCAATTCCTCCAAATTATATCTCAATTAAATTTATTTAATTCCATATAAATTCATTAATCATCAGCTTCTTTAGTTAATTATCACCTTCTAATTCAGTTATTCATCATCATTACAATCGTCTATTAATTTATCTAAATCAGTTTATTTATCCAATCTTTAATTCATCCATTTATTTAATTCATTGATTTATTCCAAAATTTAATTTATCAAATTATTTAAATTTCAATCATCTGGTTATTTAAGTTTTCATTATTTCATCTAGTCATTCTGATTTTTATTTCATTAGGTCAGATCGTTAATATGCTTGAATCTCAGATTATTATTTCATTAATTATTATTCTCAGAAAATCTTGTATTATCAACTTTATTTATTTGTTTAATTTCCTAACAAATTGTTTAATATGGTTTATAGAACGTTGTCTTACAGTTTTACCACTTCCAAGTTATATCTCGTATTTAATTTATCATGCCAAAAAATATTATTGCCTCCACGACATCACGTTGGATCTAACTATCCACAACGACATTACATTTTTTCAATACTTCAAATATCACATTTGAATACAATAATTATTCCACAAAACTCCATAAATATTCAGCACATACAGCATGAATCTCAACAATTACGCTAGACTGGGTACGACGACCTCATGTCTGCCTCAAAATACATTATCAACGTTGCAACTATCACATGGCAACTTCCACAAAATGCCTATCACAAACTTCACTTAACCATGTTGCATGATCTACAAAAAATATATAACTGGCTTCAAATTATCAACGCACACAATCTCCAATGACTGTAATTAATCTGATCACATCTAGACAACTTCTTAAACAATTGGAAAAATATTACTTCAGTAATCTAAGATCTGCTTTCAAATAGCATAAATTCTCTTACAATTTTCATAACACACATCGCAGAAAAACACCAATGTGCTATAATCTCATATCAAAATCTGCAATACTGATCTGCCTTGAAGTAAATCTGACCATTAATGATTTATCATACAAGATTCAATTACTTTAAATCCTTCTCAAAGGTATCAAACACAATTATAAAAATCATCAAAAGCATCAGCTGTAACAGCTGTTAAACTGAAATCACTCTCAAAGAGTATAGCAACAAAATATTGGATTGGCAAACAAGAATTACTAAATGCAATCCTGATGACATTTATCGTTACTTTATTTAACAAAATTTCGACTGATATGTGACTAGTAGTTCCTTGTTTGATTCACTTACAATCTCGTGTACATTCGGATGATAAAAATGAGTCCCTCAATGGCGAGTAAGATGTGTAACCACCGTACAGTCGTATAAATACGAAAGACCTCGCCCCGTCGACTTGGATGATAGTGCCCTGAACGATGGGTAAGATGAGTAGCCACCATACAATCGTATAAATACGAAAGACCCCATCTCGTAGACTATATGAGTGAATGTACCAGATAGGAATCAACAAGTTTCTAGTTGTCATATAAAAGCGATGTTCATTCACTAAAGTGAATAACTTCTTAATATCTCCAAACAATCCAATGGAAAAAATCCCTACTGATGAATAATACACACTCGCTAGTATGCAATGAACTGACGAAGTAATTTTAGATAATCAATTGCAGATCACGAGTTCGAAATACTCGTTACACAAAAAAAAACTATTCATGAAAAATATCCTAGCTGGAAAAATGTCTAAAAGACCAAACATCTGCTTAATAAAGCCAACCAATGGTGAGAATTTCGTATAATGATGCCTGCCATATCATATGGTCACTCCATATTCTAGCAAATTCGAAGTATATAAAGTCAAACCATGTCTAAATAATCATATCACTCCTATTAGAAAAATATACATGTGTGCCCAGTATTCATGAAAATAATCGTATCAGGTAGTTATGACTCTTACAGTACCTTTCATAATCAGCTGTAATTAAATTTCCAAGATCGTCGATTTTCCCTACATAATGAATTTCTCGAAAGATCGGCGTGAATATCATTCCATCCATGAAATGACGATTGCCTTCGAAATCCCAAAGTGAATCAGCTGGTGGACCTCCTCTCGTCAGGAATCGAATCCATCGCTCTGCGGTGCCATCTTGTCTCTATCTGCGTCTACTCTGACATGTTGAACTTCGGATTACCCATAGCGGATATCGTCCAACTCCTCTCGAAAAAGTTCATGGAAACAGCGGACCCCCTACTCCTCTTCGAAGTTACGCCACTGTTCCATTAAATGTTCAGTTTGAGTATTGAAAGATCAATCTCTAATAACTGCTAAGTCTCACTTTCGTAAAAATAAAATTTTACTTGAGAGTGTCCAAGTTTATTAAACACCCTGTAGTTGTCTGTATTTGGTAATTCATGAAACTGCATAAGAAATAAGTTTCATTAATGCACGATCTAATGTTCATCAGTGCCTATGCTAACAATATTCCGTTGCTTGAAATTATTAAAGTAACTTTGAATGCGTTATAGAAAAGCATAGTCATAAAGTTATTCATAAAAGCTGTGTTCAAACTGCGTTGAAATGTAGCTTGTAATAAAGTCTCCAACTACTTGCAGTGCCGTCCTAACATATCCCGGCCGTCTGTGATTGCTTCCTCGGCAAGCCCGCCTGGATCAATGACCTGCTTGGCGTTCGCTGCTCGGCGATGCAGAAACTGTCGCCTACACTCTGCCGTGACAGTTTCGGTATGCTGCGCGACCTTCACCGTGCGTCTCGCTTGCGCTACAGAGCTCGATCCTACCTGCTCGTCTGACAGAGCTCCACTGAATGTACCGGCACTGTCTTCACTCTTATCTGCCTGGGGCGGACACGTGGTGATCACCCCCACCACAGTGCTCTCGCGTCACGATTTTAGTCTCGAACCCACATCATCTCGGCTGTTCCGTTATAAAATAACTTAAGGGTTATCTGTCTTCTTTAGAATTATTTCCACTTATAATGCATGTTATATATCCTCTTCTAAGATGTTTAAATACCATATTCCATACATATCTTAATAAAGTTTCACATCTCTATCCATAATTCCATCTTCTTACAGATGTCAGTGCCTCCTTGATTCTAGACCTCCTACGTCATCTTGACATTCTTCTTAACTCGATCGGTGCGCTATCTTTTCCTAACTCTTCCCAAAACCTCAACTACAGCTTAATGTCTGCTGGCGTAGCCGATAGCCTAAACTAGGTATCGGGTACAGTACTTATTAATCATACTCATCCATATTACGCGAATTTATTGTAATATATTTCAAACGTCACAAAACAGTTTTTAAAACATTTTACATAATTTGTACATTCATAGTTTCATCAAAAATATATTGAATTGGTTTTTAATATTTTAAATTTTGATATTAAAGTATTTATAAAGCAATGTAATTATTTATGATATATTTTTATGTATAAAAACATATTTGTGTATTGGTATGGATTTATTACAGAAGATCACGATGTCGAGAGCGAAATTACATGGGCTGAGGACGAAGGAGTTAAGTACATCGCTGGCTACGTTGCTTTCCGTGTTCGGGATATTGACCCTAGCCTTGGAAGAATTACAAAATTCGCTCCAAATCCGGAAGGGGGCAGCCATCTTGGATACGAACTCTATCATACGGCTGCCTTACTGAACCAAGTGACCAGTGGTTTAGTTTAGTGAAAGAATTTGAAAAGGTGTTTTTAGAAATACATGGTCCTCTATTCGGGTTTAATCGGCAACCGGGAATAGTGAAAGTGTTAAAAAATAGGCTGCATTCGCTATTCCCGAGTGTATGTAAAGAAGCCATTAACGTGTATGCAAGACTCAGAACATTTATTAGAATTAGAGAAGTTAATAGAAACAAATTTAGTGAGAGAAAACAGATGAAAAAAGCTATCAAATGGGTAAGATCCAAGAAGTAAGCATATCTGTAAGTGATTTGTTGTGATTTCGCTCATTTTACCTTGTCTAGGTGCATTAGCCTTTAATTAAAGCATTATTTATTGACTGTTGAAAGTGTATAATATCTAAGAGGGTGCCACTAGGGGTAGAATGGTATCATGGGGGTCATTAAGTACTGAATACATGCTGCCGGCTAATGCAAAGCAGTGGTGGTTGTATGGCAGTGTTGGCGCGAGTTACAACCCAGTGACGTCACAGTGTTGAACCGGCTGGCAGCAAGTATCGAGGGGAAGTGGCGGAGCCCTTACTAGCTCATTCTCGCCGGCCCTGTGGTGATCGTACGAAACCTTCGAGCATTATAATCCACAAGACATGTTCCAATGAAGCAATGGTCACAGTAGCTGGCACACAAGGAGTATTTTACAGCCTAAGAAACCTAAGCTGACACAAAAATGGCTATCAGATTGAATATAATGCGCGCAGTCACGATATTAAATTGAGAGAATATAACAAGATGTTCGGTAAAGAAAATATAGCCACCTTTATCTTAAATTCATGGGTATAGTTGTATCTCTCTTCCTCATCATATAGTATAATTTCGTCGAATTATGGTGCAAATTACTAACGTAATGCACAGAGCGTGCTGAGGCACGTAATACGCTCCCGATTGTTCCATATTGGCATAAAGGTAAGGATTTGAAATATGCTGTGTCGAATAATACACACTTCGATTTTGTGCCTTAAACGTGCAAGCGTCTTACACGAATCTACCACCAATTTTCTATTTTCATGATGGTGCTTATGCAAGAAAACAATTTGATAGTCTTGTTATTAGTGCTTAAGTTGCATCTTAAATAAGATTCCTCGTTTTTAAAGTTTTCTTGTAATTCATCTATTGCATCCGGTGTAATTGATTCCACCGCTTTTTTAGCACGCCCAACCTCCATAATAAATTCAACTACTGTATTTGTACAAACATGACATAACTAAACTTTTTGTATTTGTTTGATAACCCTGATTGATATATTCTCTATCGATTCAGGACAGAGAATTCGATTCCATTTCGGTTACATCGGTACTTTAATTAATACATGTTTGTAAAAATGAAATGTTTTAAAATAAGTGTTTTAAGACAGCATGTGTGTATGTAAAAAGTAATGTACGATCCGCTGAAGAAGCGATCCATTTCAGCCTGAAACATGTAGTGTTAATAGAACCAAAAACGACATTTTATTGCCCAGATTCATGGCATTAAATTGCATCTGAAATTTATTTATTCGTTGAGAATAAATTAGCCAATACGGGAAAAAGAATCATGGTATTTTTCATGTCCACTTATCATGTTGATGTTTTTTATTTGAGGGGCTTGGACATTGTGGTCATTTATCCTAGTGTACATGCGTGTGTGGAGAATTTGTCTGATAACCTGTGTTATTGTGGTGTCTGTAGTAGAGTGTGTGTTTATAATTCAGGTGAGGATTGGGAAGGAAGCGGCCGTGGCCTTCAGTTAGAAAGGATCCCGGCATTTACCAGGAGTAGAAATGGGAAACCAAGATAGCTAAGGTGGGAATCGAACCCACCTCTTATCAGTTATGCCTGACGAGGCTGAGTATAGCCCATTGCAGCCCTTAAACCAGAATTAAAATTTCTTAATGGTGCCGGTAATTGAACCCGGTACTCCGGGGTGACAGCCAAGAATGTTTGTTATGTACGAGAGCCATGGACACATGGTAAAAGTATCTTTTCATCTCCTAACTGTAGCTCTTGCCTCAGTAATCACGATAGTATTAATAACTTATATACCGCCAAATAGTGGACAAGTGCTGTTTCTAAAACAAACGATTCATATAATATCAGAATACAATGATGGGAAAATGTTATTTATGAAATCGTAATCTCTGTCTGAATCAATAGAGAATATGTCGGTCAGGGTTATCAAAAGAAGCTCGCTGACATCAAGGCCACTGGCATGCCGGAATGTCGCTGTGAAACCAATGCTCTCCTCGATGAAATAGGAAAATAATACCATCCACATAATAATAAATTGCTCTCCCAGATTCATGGCATTAAATTGCATCTGAAATGGAAAATGGAAGGTGCAGCGAATGCATCGTGCAATGCACAGTTGAGGGAAGAATAACTGTCGGTAAATGATAGGCGTATGATATGCTCATATAAGCCCTGTGTGCGCCAACGACAATTTGTTCTATAACTCTCAAGCGTCATTTCCGTCGTTCATGCTACACCAGTTCGTAATATGACGTAATATGTACGTCAATACTAGCTGAACGACTGAAAACTTTGTTGTTCTTGTTAATTTAGTTTAGGGGCTTGGGGCATCTTGGTCATCAGACCCGTGTAGCAGGTGTTTGTTGAACTTGTCTGATAACCTGTATTTCTCCCTAGACTGTAGTGGTGTGTGTAACTGTAATAGGGGGCAGAGATGGGGTAGGTGACTCGGGACTTGAAGTAAGGTAATATCCTGGAATTGGCTGGGGCATAAACTCGGGGTAAAACCACACTCAAGATAGCCACTGTTAGCGCCGGTATTCGAACCTGCGATCCACAGACTTGCTGGGGCTGCCCTGAAGGCCAGGACGTCTCTAATCCCCTAAATCAACAAACATTATTAATTGGTGTTGAAACTTTTTTTAAATTCTATTCCTACATGTTCATTGCTTTACCTAGACGTTCATTTATTACACAAGTCAATACGAATTTTGTGCCTGGGTTCTGCATCTCTGATTTTGATTTGTCATGCCTAAATAATCGTAAATTTCTCTGTCCACTTTTCAATACAAAATAAAAAATACAAAAAAAAAACACCACAAAAATACGAAGTAGTTTGTATTGAAAAGCAGACAAAGAAATGTACGATTGATAAAAAAATAAAAACCATGACGAATGTCAAGGACATACATGCCTAACTAATGAAAGAAAATATAGTGTGCTTTTGTAGCAACCACAACGAAAGTTCAAATTTGAAGGAAATTCTCTATTTTTTAAGCTCAAACGAAAACAAACGTAGTTTATATATTTACATCAAGTTCATTTACAAAACATAGTTATTATTACTATACAAATAAAAAAACAAGCTTTAAAAATGAATATTTTGGGTACTTCCTCTGTGTGGGTACGAACTTTCTCGTACTAGCCCCCAAACGTAATCTCCACCATGTTCTCGTTATATTGTCCTTGAAAACGTTGCTCAAAGTCCTTCACGTATTGGTGAAAACGTTCCCCTTGCTGTTCTGAAAATGCCCTCAAGTTATCTTAAAATTGGTCCAAGTGATCAGGTAACACGTGTAGGCTACATTAAGGGACATTCTGCAACCCATGAAATTGAAGTTCTCAAGCATAGTGGAAATAAGCTCTTTGTAATTCTCAGCATTCTTATTTCCAAGGACGCCGTGGATCATTGCTTTAATGCTGTACCATGTTTGTTTTCCGTGGGTGTTGAGTAATTGCGGAAATTCTTCATTTGCCATTAGTTTATTTTAGGACCCACGAAAATACCAGCTTTATTTTTAGCTTCTGGCAATTTAGCAAAAAAGGTATTTAAATATTGAAAAGCTTCAGAATCTTGACGTATTAAAAGCCGTTACCCCTTAAAAAGTCTGCCAAAACGTCAAATATTTATTTATCATAGCATAGAGTACAATAGCTATATTAAATATGAATGGCGATTTTGGTTACTGTTCGATGTAGACAGTCAGAATACCTGTATATGCATTAAATGATAGATTCAACACAAAATGTTTTGTTTGTTGACGTGTGTTATTATAGTAACCGAGGCCCATATAGTTATTTGCTTAAATGTTTCATATTTAGATAAGTATTTTGTATTTATTTACACATTTATTCTGTTTAAAAAATACATATTCTGAAAGCTATGTACTGCTGTGAAGAAAGTGGCTACCAGTGGGGCTCTACAGTTAAAAGGAAGGAAGCTTGTAGTTTAACGTGACCGTTAATCTCTAGATCATGAGCTACGGGACCTCCTTTTTACGTGGAATCCGAACCACAGGACATGGCATTTCACTTCGAAAATCTCACATGTATTGACCGGGAATCGAACCCAGACCGCCTTGGTGAGAGGCATACAGCTAGACCGCTGAGCCACCACGCCCCCCCCCCCCCCCCCCCGCTCCGCTCTACAGTTAGAATCTAAGGTAAATACAAGTACATTCACATTAAATCTAGCAAGAATCAACCATATGAGATAATGACATGCCATGAATTACAGAAATACGCCATACCATAGTGCCTCTGTTGTGTAAGCCCAGGTATGAATATATACTATTCGGAAGGAAGGAAGGAAGATTGTAGTTTTACGTGACCGTGAATCTTGTGATTATGAGCCACGGGACCTCCTTTTTACGTGGAATCCGAACCACAGGACATGGCATTTCACTTCGAAAATCTCACATGCATTGACCGGGAATCGAACCTGGACCGCCTTGGTGAGAGGCATACAGCTAGACCGCTGAGCCACCACGCCCCTATATATACTATATATATATACTATTCGTGCTTGTTAATCTACTAGGAATGTAAAGAGAGTAAGAGCAACATACGTATGGTACTAAATCATTTATTATAGAGTCACTATGCCACTACCAGCCTTCAATGTAATCTCCAGCAATATGCTCCACTCGTTGTCAGGCACAAGATACCAATAGGATGTATGATGCAGACGAGGGTGAGCCATACCGCTTGGTGTATGGCGTCTCTTGAATCGAAGCGCTTCCTTCGAAGTGGTTCTTTTAGTCTGGGGAAAACATCGATGTCACCTGGACTTCGAATCCCCAACTGGGTCTCATTTCAAGCCTCACTTATCAGTTATGATTCCCCAAAGGTCTCACGACTAATGAGAAGTGGGTTCGCGACCACGGGACTCTCCGGCAGTACTTCCACTAACTTGTGCTGGGCTTCTCTCTTTCATCCTTACTGTCGACATTGCTTGGTCAACACTTGTTCTCTTCCGACCCCGACGATATTAGGGTATATTTAATATTCCCGCCTTATTTATCTCTTGTTTTTAGCCTATTTTCATCATATGAATAAAAAGGCTTATGGATCACCTTTTTGTCTATATGTGTGTTTCGCAATAAACTCTAAACGGCTGGAGCGATTTCAATGAAACACGGCAATGACATAGTATGACCTTGTCCGACCTCGACCATGATTTTTAAATTTGAATAGGTTTCACCATTCCAAAATGGCGGCTGCGCGAAATATTTGACCGTCACGCACACACACTCACACGGACAAAAGATGATCTCATAAGCCTATTGTTTCATATGATGAAAATAGGCTAATGATACGCATTTATGTACAAAAAGAGGTGGAAGGAAGCTTGTAGTTTAACGTGACCGTTAATCTCGCGATCATGAGCCACGGGACCTCCTTTTTACGTGGAATCCGAACCACAGGACATGGCATTTCACATCGAAAATCTCGCATGGAGGATACTTAATTGGATGACATGTTTAGATCATCAGATCCTGATCACTTAGGCGTAGATAATGTACGATTGAACCAAATATTCTTCTCTAAGTTCATGAATTTTAGCCTCAGTTATTTGAATCTTTTGGCTTCACGACTTGCCTGACTGGTGGTGAAAGCCTTTTATAATAGAACTAGGCAACACTGAAAAATGGCTTCTAATACTTCAATATACGAACTACCAGTTCAGGCGGCGTCGAACCTGTTGCTGTGCTCCAGCGTCGAGTCATCACTGTAGAGTAGACGAAGCAGCACGGTCCGTTGCCGCCATACGGACAGCATTTACAGTACAGTGCTGTTGTCACTTTGCGTGGTCCAGTACCAGCTCGTCGCTACGCACGACCGTCTTCTGTCAACTGGTTCCATACTCGCATCGCTGTCGCAGCAGCACGTCCAGGTTTGACAAACCCGTTTCACGGAGACCAAATGTTCTCCCCTGTTCTAACCTCATGGAGGAAAGAAAGGAAGGAGATGCCTTCGCTGCGCTGCCTAGCGCAAGCTGTTGAAGCCAAACGACTCGCCCACTTTGGTTGCAAGAAAATGGCTGTCGCTATGCTTAAAGCCGTAAACCACTCCAACTAGTAATGAATTTTAGTGACATAAAACAGCAATGACAAGTCAAGATTTTTTCTTGGATAGGCAGAATACACTCTGTACATCACGGTACTTGGCACAAATAAGCTGCGTTATCGTTTTAAAAGCCAATTTAAATATAAATATTAGAGCACCTTTGCGAGGCTAGTTTTGTAAGGAAGACGCGGCAAAACGTAATAATACGCTGAAACACTGATTAAATTGAATACAGGTGTCTGAAGATGCGAGTTATACCAAAGAAGGAACATATTAGGAATTAATGATGCCGAACTAATTACGGTATTTACACCAAATTGAGTTTTATGTTCTTATTGGTTTTGAGGCATTCATCAGTTTTTAGGCCTAATTTCGAGCACAGCCACTTTCATTCATTGGTCGTACACATTTTGATATTCAAGAATACGAACCTCAAAATTAATAAACACAACAATTTAAAAAGGACGCATATTTGCACAAAAATACAGTATAGCCTATACGTTTCGGTACCGTACGGTATTTTCTTTGTGTGTGTGTGTGTGTGTGTGTGTGGGGGGGGGGGTAGAAACTTGACGATTAGCCTCGAATTGATTAATTACGTAGGCCTACCGTAATTACTGACCGACAGCCGTTTGATAATTTGGGATTTTCTTAGGAATTATATTTATTTTTTTGGTATATAGGGTAGGCCTACACATGCTGAGATTAGAATTGAAGTTTTTTTAATAACTTATCACTACTGTTATTACGTTTCCAAAGTTGCATAACCGGAGCGCGATAAAAACCAGGGCCAAAATAAGGTTTAGGCTTGCACAATGCCTCATACAAGTCACAGAAGACCGAATACGAGTTAAGGTTACGCCCACTTTGGTTGCAGCACTTGGCTTCACTCAAACGAGCTCAGGGCATCTCCTCTTATTCTTTCCTCCATGTCTAACCTACTCACATGCTTATATTGCGCCCTTTGACGTCGACGAGGCATACTGGCCTCTTCTTTCTAGTTCCACTTCGTTTGACGGCTCTCCATTGACAGAGCTTGGCGCAACATTGACCTTTCCAGCCACACAAGAGAGGGCGCTGCTTGGCGTGTGCCCACCATCTCACCTCAATTTTCATCACTTATTCCTGGTGTACGGTTCTAAAAATCCGCTAATTTGGGTATATTTGGGCCATTCTTTCTGGGTGCTGCAATTTTCACAGCCGTTACAGTTTTATTGTAATGTTGTTCCTGAAATGCTTGTTGATACCCCGTATTTCCGTTTAATTCCTGTAATATTAGAGTGCAGTTGTCAAGGCCACAGCCTTCTCACACACTCAATGGAGGTAAACGAGTGCTTTACTTCGATTGACTCTTTTATGCGATGCTTGTGGAGACGTTCAAACATCTCCTCTTTTACAGCATTCTCCCGCCAATCGTGAAGCTATCCCTAGAGTGCAATTGATTAGTATCAATAGGTCATACATCAGCTCCATGAATCTTAAAGCAGAAAGACTCCTTCAGCGGCTTCTTCTTTTCCTCCGAGTTGTCTCACTTGGACTATACTCTACTGTTGTTTCTGCGTACAAATGCCTTATCTGATGGTGACATTCCTTGCGCTGTCAACGTTCCACGCACAATCTTCATTCTTTGTTGTTAATGACGTTATAGATGGATGTTGGTCATCAGACCCATGCACTTGCGTGTGTGGTCAATTGGTTTGTTAACCTGTGTTATTGTGTTGTCTGCAGCAAATTGTGCGTTTGAAATTGAAGCAAGGATTTGGAAGACGACAGCCGCTGCCGTAGGTTTGAAACAAGCAATGCATTTGCCTGGAATAGAAGTGTAAAATAATGGATAACAAATTCCAAAATATCTGAGGCAGAAATCAAACCCATCTCCTCTGAGGTTTGTTCCACAAATGTTAATGTACCCCATTCCAATCCTCCGACTATTCTTTTCTTCTTCGCTGAACCGGGAAACTAGCGCAGAACAGGAGTTTCCACACACAACCTGAGGCCACATAGAGCGGTTTATTTCTCTGTTGAGGTAAATGAACGGTACAGTACCTCAAATCAACAAATGTCAGCAACAAATAATGTACATTACAGTTTAGGTGCACTTAAGAGTGACATTTTCAGAATATACTTTTAATATGACACTGGCTAAATGTTGGAACAGTTAGGCCCCTTAAAACAAAAATTATCATCATCATCATCATCATCATCATCAATGTTGGAACCGACAGCGGTAACTAGCTCCCTAACACGCAGTGCTAAGCAATGAAACCAAGCTATCTGCGGACTCGGTAGACGTGGGTTCGAACCCCACTGTCGGCCATCCTTGAAATGGTTTTCCGTGGTTACCCATTTTCAACTCCCGGCAAGTGCTGGGATGGTACCTTCTAATAGACCACGGCTTTCTTCTAACTTCTTGTGGAGTTTCATTCATCTCTCATAAACTCCTCTCATAAGGTTGGCGTCAGGAAAGGCATCCGGTCGTAGAAACCTCCCGCCACATAGAAGTTCATCGGATTAAATACTTTACTCCGTAGATACGGCATTAAGGTGTAGACATACACATACATAGGCTGCTGGCTAAAAGCTGGAGGTACACAGTGTAGCTGGATGTTATCGCACTACCCCTGATTTAAGTGTACCTGCCTAATATGACGTTAAAATTAATTTATGACTATACAGATGTTTCCGTGATAATGATGCAGAATTTAAGGAATGCTGGAGATGGGCACAATGATGAATTTGAGATAAAGAACCATGGTCCGTAATCGTTTCTATCACCTGGTGATACCCCATTCAGTTCGTACCCTTCAGCAAATGATCCATTTATGTGAAAAGAACAGTAATGGTGAGATATTGCAGCCTTGCCTCACTCCTGTATCAACTTTATACAAAGAACTCATCCTGTCATCAACTCTCATAGCAACCTGATTATCGACATACAGTAAATACTTTTGAGTGCATGTATCAGCTATCTCTCGACATCGTAATCGCTCAGGATGCTTCTTTTCCCGAGATACTCTATCGAATGACTTCTCAAGATCTACCAAACAACAACACAACTGGCTATTCGTCTCAAATTATTTCTCAATAATTTGGCGTGTTCTGGATACTTGATCCTGACATAGCAGTTGTGTTCTCAAACGACAGCAAAGTAAGAACGAAAATTTCAGGCTACCGCACAGCCATTGCATAGTAGCCCCTTTGGTCCTATAATGAAAACTGACATCAAATATAATAGTACATTTTGCAACGAGCCTATAATGGCAATAATTAAGACATGAGTATGTTTATAAAACGAGTGAAGCTAGTTTTATAATTTCCATACGAGTGTCTTAATTACCATTATAGGCGAGTTGCATACGATTGTTTATGTTCAACGATAATTATAACTTTATTTTATTTTATGTTCGAACAGAAATACTCCTAGATATCTGTCGAAATTCAGTCACTTTAATTTAGTGATCGGAGTGCAAGCGCTGGGTTTGCTATTTGTGCTTTACAAGTTCTCTGACCCACGCATGCGCTCTGTCTGCTTGGCAATGTCATATGTTTACAGCCGGTCCATCTGCACCAGCATTCACTCAAACTGTCACCGAAGTCGTTTGAAAGCAATGCCCTGTGTAGAAATTGGAGTAGGGGATATTAAGTTACAGTGCTATTTCTCGTCTCATATTCGCCAGTTTATTTACGCGAACATATTGGACGGTGCACTTTCCATGTCGGTTATTTATATGGAAGGATGCTGTGTTGCAATCGTCTGGACGTAGATTCATAAATTTCTTGCATATGTCATAGTATTTTCTTGTTACCGTAAAGGTTCGTGCTGATTTTGTCTTTGTGTTTGGGATTGTGACTACAATGGTTGATCCGATATCCAGTTTGAACTTTCAAATCATGTAATTCATGTCCGACATGTTGGATTTTGAGCGCATGGTCGAAGCTATCCTTATCTAATTGGTCAATGAATGAGCTCTGATTGGTTGGAGAAACTGTTTCATAATGAAAAATAGCACTATAATTTCCCTAATCGTGATACAGTTTTTTGACATATAATATTTACATTTCGACATCGTCGAACATAAAACAAGTTTATCGAAGTTTTAATAAGGTGATAATTGGCTTCCTAAGATTGACACTAAATTAAACTATGAGGAGCGTACCTCATTTCTACAAAGATAATTTACTTGCTGATATTAATTAGCTGGAGTCTCCTCATTAGGGTAAATCAGTGTGAAGTTAGGAAATCCTTTCATTTGTTTGGTAAAGTCATCTTGACCTGATTTATGAACATTACTTGTGAAAAGTTCTCTAAGAGGGAACCTTGATAGCGTACTGTATACGCCTCCTAATGTCAGAACTCGATGACTCTCTTGTCTCTAGTTGAGAATAATCCCTCATTATTATTGGATTAAGGAAACGTCAGCCCTAATAAGTAGTAGTCAATGTGGTAGTTTGATATACCACTTGCTTACGTCCTATGCCAACGTTCATCTTGAAGCTGGTCTCAAGAGGGCTTTGGAGCAGCTTAGCCGATCTCGTGAGACGAGCAAATTAGCCGTGGCAGGGAACACCTTCAACTAGCTTCTCATGTGCTTTCTCGACAACTTCTAGAGCTGACGGTCGTCTCAACGTTCAGAACTCTCTCCTGAGAAATAAACCTTTTCTAACTTACAAAATCAGTGAAGAAGCAAATTGACTGAAAACCACTAATGTACAAGCTGCTGCAAAAATTAATTCCTTTCCCATTTAGAGAATCTGATTACTGCATAATTTTAAAATGCTATTTTTTATGTTCAATTATAACATCACGACAATAGCTGACAACCTAACTACGTTAATATTTTTTCTTGTATATGGTGTTTGTTTTTCAGGCTGATACTGTGTCTCTATGCACTCTTTTCTATATAACTTTTCCATTACTATTATTATTATTAGTTTATTTATAGTGTGATAGTTTTTAAGACGTGTAGCCTTCTTCACACTGACGCGTACACTGACGATTTCTAACGAATGTTTCTCATTTAAAATTGTAATACTGACCGGTGCAAGGCACGCAAGAATGTTCTGTAGTAAACTAAAAGCAAACGACCCTATGAATCAGCAACATATATCCTACTCATCAAATTACTGCGTGCCTGTAAGGATGTATAATAGAACAAGAATGGAACAGTAATAGAGATACTTATTGCCTTTTTTCTACAATTTATTAAAGAAACCCAATTATTGTTTACACCTAAATCGCCTCAGCTGTCTCTTCTTTAAAGGTCAGCAGGTCAGACGGCTACGGAGTACTGTACAGCACAGCAAGCTAGTCAGCTTTCAAAAAGCGCGGCATTAGCCTTGTGGACTCCGCAACAGAATGTGTTCTGTGTCTTCCTTTCTCGGAACTTCAATCTGTTACATTCGAGCAACGTCCTTTTCGGGTGGTGTGCCAACTGCGACCTACTGACGATGTCCCTACAATCGCCTTCAGGAAACCGGCAGTTTTACTTTCAGTTTCGGGCTGCAACACTAAGCACGCAGATTCAGAGAATAGGCATACTGTTGAATTAAATTGTACACCCTTCCAACGGAGCCCAAGGAAGTCACTCCGAGGAGTAAGTACTGAATTACAGTTACCTCGTCGACAGTATGCGATGTAGTGCATAAACGTTTTCCGCCTACGAGCATCCAAACTGCAGATTCGTCAGAAACTGAAACCTGGCAACAAGCCGTGACGGAAGGTATTTGCGGAAGCAGTTCTGGCGAAAATTGACAAAAATGAGGCATTCCTCGACATGCTCTGTTATCCTGACGGGGCTACATTCCACATTTCTGGGAAAGTGAATGGATACAAATGCTACACATGGGGAGCCGAAAACCCTCACGCCAGGATAGAGCATACACGTGTCCCTCCGAAAGTGAATATGTGGTGGGCATTGTCGAAGGAAAGGGCCATAGTACCATTCTCTTTCACAAAGAGTATCGTTAATCCACAATGATACCTGGACATATTGGAGTTGTACGCTATGCCACAACTCCCTAGTGGTGTGATCTTCGAACGAGATGGCGCACCATGTCATTTTACAGACATTGTGAGAAATTTATTGGACCGTAAGTTTGTAGGGCTCTGAATTGAGAGAGGTACTCATCCGATACCTTGGCTCTCTTGATGCCCAAACCTTACGCCACTTGATTTTTACCTGTGGGATTTTGTCAAGATTCAATTGAACCAAACACTTAAGTAGTTCGTGATCTACCTGATCTACATCATCGCATTCGGACAGCTAGCACAAATGTTACACCTGAAATGCTACAAAACACATGGAGAAAGGTGGAATACAGATTCGACGTCTGTCTTGAAACTAATGGTGCGCATATCGAGGTGTGTTAGATTTTTAAAGAAACATTTGAGTTTCTATACTTGTAGAAACAAACCACTAGCAGACTACTGTCTCTATTAATTTTCAAGATATTCATTTTTGTTTTGACATATATCTAAGGCGGACAACAATCTTGGCAACATTCTTGTAAGTAGTGACATTCTGTAGTTATCTTGACTGTTTCAGTACAGAGCGGAAAGCTAAGCCTTCTGCTGTTTGTAAATATACCCACTTGGTATGTAGCCCTACCTATAAACAGAATGCTTCATTGAAATGACAGACAGTGTTCCACTTGAAATTGAAGAATTAGTTGTATGTTCTGAGAAGTATTGTGAAAGTTCACGGTGGCAAGATGGACAAAATCGAAATTTGATCGTGTCCGCATAAGCACTTTCCTTCAAGAAGGATTGTCAACTAGGGAAGTTACTCGACGTGTGTGCACGAGCTTGAAACTCCAGACCTCTGTTAAACTTCGCACACATGATGGTCTGGTCAAATTGGAAATATCTGTGATGGTATTTCATCCCCAAATTAATTGAGGCTATACCTAGGGAGGACGACATTGTACACGTTTGATTATGGGCGTAGGACATGGAACAGCAGAGGTGGGTGCGTGCGTCTGGTTTACATGTCCTCTCCAAAGTCGGTCTCTCATCCTGCTTCTTGGGGCAGTATACCTCTCACATCTGATTACTGCATTACGTTAAAATGCTATTATTATGTTCAATTATAACATCAGGACAATAGCTGACAACCTAACTACGTTAATATTTTTTTCTTGTATATGGTGTTTTTTTCCAGGCTGATACTGTGTCTCTATGCACTCTTTTCTATATAACTTTTCCATTACTATTATTATTATTATTATTAGTTGATTATTACTGTCTTATTGTTACTATCATTGTTAGATTATTATTTATATTGTGCATGTTAGCGAAATGTTTTCTTTTTATCAGACCTAATCTTATTGTATGTAGGGCGTTACTGTAAAGGAGCTCGTAAGCTCTAAGTTTGATGACAATAATTGTTGTTTTAAGGTGCCTAACATCTGGGTTATCGGCCCTAATGGTTAGGGTGGTAGTGAAAATGTAAATGAAATGAAACTTAACCTAAAACTAACTACATACTTACATACTAGGAGAGGAAATGGAAAACAAAAATAAGAATAAGGGAAACTAAAGACGGGAGGAAAGGAAATGCCCTCAACCCTCGAAGAATGAGAATTAAGGGACTTGGAAGAAAGGAGAGCCAGGAAAGGCAGATATGAAAGGGAAAGAGGAAAAGGACCACCCCAAAGGCAATGGAAGAAGGAGAAAAACCGGAGCCAGCTCAGGAAGCCCTCGGGTTTGCCAACTACCGAACTCACCAGACGTGAGCCCATGAGGGTGTAGCACAATCCAGGGTGCATCTTACGTGGTGGGGCTACACACACCCTGCCTCCTTGAGGGCCTTGAGCAGAAGGCAGGAGATACAATGAAAAGAAAACAAGACGTCTGATACCCTCGAAGAATGAGGGATCAGGAAAGATGAGACAAGGGCCAATTAAGGCGGGAAAGGGAAATACTCCCTAGGTCTCAGATACACTAATACCATCGGGGTCGGAAACGAACAAGAGTTGACCAAGGGAGGTCGACAGGAAAGATAACAGAGAGGAGCCAGGCACAAGTAAGTGGAGCAATACCAGACTCAGCTGGGGTCCCGTCGTCGCCAACCCAAGTCCCACTAGATGTGAGCCCCTGGGGTGTTAAGCTCTAAGTGTAGCCGTGGAAATAAATAAATAAATAAATAAATCGATCAACCAATCGCACTGCTGCACCTACTCCCTCTAGCTTGTACCATAGGCCATCTACCATAGACAACCTGTTGGGAGAGTGATTAAGTAGTGCGATTGGTCGGCGAGGATATGAGAACTCATCGTGTGCACCCAACAGGACTGCCTCAAGTATCGTGTCAATATTTCGCCCTCTCTAGAGATGGCCCAATTGAATTTGGGGTGAAAATAAGAAAACAGGTATTTCCTATGCAATATGGCCAAAGTGTATACCGGGTTTCACCAAAGACGGGAGCTTGAAGCTCGCGATGTCCCCTTGTGAAACAAAATAAGGCTTACGCTTGGAATTCGTTCTGAATGAGGGGTAGTGATGACGATTTAGTCCGCATAGTACGATGAAGGTATCAACATTTTGTATTCAGATTCCTTAATAAAACAATATGCTACATTTTATGTGGGATTACTAACGAGGGAAAGATCGATACCACCTTTGTATTTATAAAACGGCACTGCAATAAACTGCACTACTACTAGAATGTTCCTGTTACTACTGCAGACATGTAATTAACTAAAACATCAGGCAACCACTTTTTGAAGTAACAATAATAAGTAGAAATCTGGAGTTTGAGAGTGTGTCACATCACTACCACAAGGCGGCTTGCTTCTTCTGGATCCACCTCCCAGTGTAGCGGCTAGCATTCTTAGCTGTCGCCCTGGAGGTCAGGGTTCGATTCTCGGCTCTGCCAAGAAATAGAGGGCTGGAACGGGGTACACTCAGCTCGTGAGGAAAAAACTGAGAAGAGCTGGATTCAATTTCCACCTCAGCTATCCTGGAAGTGGTTTTCCTTGGTTTACTACTACCGGTCCAGGCAAATGCAGGGATGGTTCTTAACTTCAGGCTACGGTCGTCTCCATCCAAATCCTCACCTGCAATACTCATACTACTACAGACACCACAATCGAAATAAATGCTTTTCTATAGGTCAACATTATTATAATATTTTACTATCGAATTGAAGCACGTTTTGTTTGTGAACGACTGTTAGTAATTTCGTGATATCTTCCGTTTCTTTTATCGAGCTGTTTGCCATTAAATTGCTCTCTATTACATTGATGGCTTCATTTATTGGTATATTAGTACACATGTTTGTTATATCGAACGATACTAGCCTCAAGCTAGCTTTCATTTGTAGCATGTTTAGTGCAACTACTAACTCTGATGTGTTCTTAACTGAGTTGCTTTTGTTGCTAGTTATACGGTGTTTTTATATTTTCAGTAATTCCGTACAGATTTTGTAATTTGGCACATTCCTGCAGTTGAAAATGTGTTTTATTGGGCTTTCCTTTGTGTGTATTTTTGGTAGTGCTCCTAAAGACGGTAATTTTGGGTTCGTGTTTATTAATTTTGTTTTTCGGCATTGATAAAAACGTATTCTGTTTCGTTTAATGCCTTTTTGAGTTATTTTTTGATTTGATTCTTGGCTCTTTCCCTAGTTCCTTAGTTCCGTTATTGTTCTGAAATTCCATTGTTTTGTCAATGAATTCCGTTTTATTCAGGATTGCTGTGGTATTGACCATGTCTGCTTTGGTTATAACTAAGTCCTGTTATTTTACTTTTTGTTTCTTCTTTAATAGGGTATTGCCGTAGGTTTTGTTGCTTTTGCTTTCCCGTTTGAGGATTTATTTTAGCCTCGCTGGTGGCTATTTTTTTCTTCTTTATTCCCTATCTTGTACTGGTAGCATATGGCTACTCAATGTCCACAATTAATTGTTTGATGTTATGAGTTGTGTGTGCGCCCATACAATTGTATTTCAATCCTTTGTCTGACACATGCAATTTGTTCTGTTAACTCTGCTGTGGAAGTTGAGTTCATTGTTATTTTTGTGTTGCTTATTAGGTTTATTATTTTGCGTGTCTCCTAGTCTTTTTAACTTGTTTTCCAGCGATTCGTATTTTCTCGTTGCGTTTGCTTTGACACTGTTTTGTATGTTTTCTGTGAAGCTGCTCCAGCGGGTTGGCTGCCAGAAGTTACTTAATTGCAGTTGAAGAATTTCTGGACAATAACGGAAACAAGGAACTAACAAAGGATGCAAACAAAAATTCCAAATGCAAATAAAAATGCATAAACGAAACAGAATACGTTTTAACCAAAGCCGAAAAAGACAATTCTTATAAACATGAACCCAAAATTACCGTCTTTAAGAGCACTACCACTAATTTACAAATTTAAAAATTTACAATCGGGGGATGTAACCGATGAGGTGTCAAAATATCAACATTTTTAAATATGTGTTTTTGTGTGTAAGCCCTCTTTTATACAGTACTTTGCGTAAATCGTCAAGCTCATTACTAGACTGGAAGTGTTTTTAAAATAAATTTATATCTGATGCTCCATGCCTATAGACAAAGTTATTTAAATGTGAGTACATGAACATATCCAACTTTCAAATGTTGTTTTCTCAATATCAGTTTTTCCACTACATAGGTACACTTTTCTCTGAAACCCTAAATGCTACATAACTGAATTTTTCAGGGATTGTTTATTGAGTGATTATACACATATTTATGTAGAATTATGCTTCTATTAAACCATTTGTAGAATTTGCCTGCATTTACATTCATATTTTCACAGATATTTATAGAATCCAAAATTCAAATGACCATAAATCCAAAATTTTCACGGTATTTGGATAATTCTACATAAAGTTAGAGATAATGACATACATTTAAACTAGTTAAAAACTCAGAACAGGATCTTATATATAGGTTGTAAACAAAATTTTAGTGCTTTTCAGTAAAGTATTTATATTTAATAGGAAAATGTTATCTGGATCAGGATATACTTTTATTCATCAATAAACCTAGGCCATTACTCACGGCAGTATTAAAAGTGCTGGGACTTTCTCAGAGTCTGGATTCTCTTAGTATGAATGGCTACTAGTCTACGCGTGGCGAGGAATGTTCCACGGTCTTTATTCGTTGATGACCTTCCTGCTTACAGTAACATACACCCTATGTCTAGTCTTGGCAAACCACCAAGTACACTTGCACTTGACACAAACAGCATTTAGGAATGCGGGGAGGGGGAAGCAGCTCTGGGAGATACCAAACCAATTCAGTTGCGAGTTATTAGTCACCGAGTGAACTACGCACTGCCGAACTGCACACGGCTCCTAACCAGAGAAGTAGCCTGTATAACACCTTACTATCGGAATTGACCATTCACAACAACCACATATTCATTCCAAAAACAGGCAAATTCCGGAGTTCTATCACAACTTTCAGCATCTCACTAAAACATCATATAGACTACAACTAACAAATACCGACAAGTTGCATTACCAATACAGCAACTAAATAAGTGTACATATTGTAAATATTTTCAGCTGTGTTTTCAGACATAGATTTGTAGCCTACTGTCGACCAAAGTATTATGTGCACTCGAGTTTGAAGGTTTTTTTGAAGTAACCAATATACCTACATAAAATCCAATAACATCATCATTTTCGTCGTTCTATTTTACGTTAGTTCATGTAGGTTTGGAATTTTAAATTGATATTTTAATATTTTTTATCGCAGTTGGAACACAAAAAAGGGCACGTTTTTAAGTGTGTTTCAACCATGCGTCACATTTAAGAATTATTATCACAAAAACCCGTCATCAGATCGAATCTCAATTTTAACACAATATACATTGGAATGTTGTATAACTGGTTTATTAATTTCAAAACTTTGTGTGTCCAAGAAACAAAGTTGTTATCATTTTTGTAAGGTAACGTTTTCTCGGCCCGGGGTGGTTGGAAAATGTAGTTCTTGGTCGCGTTCTAATCCTTATACATCCAAACGTTATGCTGTATGACTGTGAAATACGTAAATTTATTCACTTATTTTATATCGGTTTGTATTTCTACGGGGAAATAAGACATGGTTCACCAGCCTGCCGCTCCGGAGAAAGCTGTACAGCGTTGCTGGGATGGAGCCCATCACATCCGAGCGAGATGCGCCATGCTGCGTGATGGGCTCCATCTCGGCAACGCTGTACAGCTTTCCCCGCAGCGGCTAGCTGGTGAACCATGTCTTATTTCCCCATACAAATACAAACCGAAATAAAATAAGTGAATTAATTGACGCATTTCACAGTCATACAGCATAACGTTTTGATGTTTAAGGATTACAACACGACCAAGAAATACATTTTCCAACAACCCCGGGCCGAGAAAACGTAACCTTACGAAAATGATAACAACTTTGTTTCTTGAACACATAAAGTTTTGAAATTAATAAACCATTTATACAACATTCCAATGTATATTGTGTTAAAATTTGGATTTGATCTGATGACGGGTTTTTGAGATAATAACCTTAAATATGACGCATGGTTGAAACACGCTTAAAAACGGGCCCTCTTTGTGTTCCATTTGCGATGAAAGTATTAAAATATAAACTAAAAATTCCAAACCTACATGAACTAACGTAAAATAGAACGTCGAAAATGATGATGTTATTGGATTTTATATTGGTCTATTGGTTACTTCACAAACAACCTTCAAACTCGAGTGCACATAATACTTTGGTCGACAGTAAGTGTAATGGATTTGATGATGATCGCTTGACGGTCGAAACTGGCCATCCTAGTGTATTTATTAATCTCATGTAATTTTTTCAGGATTAGGGTATAACCCAACTCTTTTGGGTACATTCGTGTTGTTCGACTGAAAAGCACTAAACTTTTCTTTACTAGGGCAACACTGAAAAATGGCTTCAAACCCCATAATTTAAGTTATGTTGTAAAGTGTACCTTAATAAGAGTATGTATCAAACTTTTTGCAGTGACTGTACTGGTGCCATATTGCCACCCAAGGTAGGTGGTGCTTGCCACGGAGTAGATCAAACACCATTACACAACTGTACGAGGTTTCAATGCTCTATGTTTTATATTGTGAACTCAACGAATTTTTAAAACCAGCTATGCATTTTCGGTACATCCCCCCTTAAACGAAACAGAATACGTTTTAACCAAAGCCTAAAAAACAATTCTTATAAACATGAACCCAAAATTACCGTCACTAAGAGCACTACCACTAATTTTCAAATTTACAATAAGACAAATTGTTAACCCCAGGTACGCGCCAAATTACAAATTAATACTGAAAAAATTGAAAACATCGCATAACTAGCAACAAATGCAACACATCAGAGTTAGTAGTTGCACTAAACATGCTACAAATGAAAGCTAGCTTGAGGCTAGTATCGTTCGATATAACAAACATGTGTACTAATCTGTACTTAGTAGGTACAATACAGGGTCCCCGATTCTAGGAGGTTCCGGATAATCTGGAGAATTTTTATTATCCATATTGGTCCATATTGGAAACAGGAAGAATTTGACTAATGCCAATCACTAGATTGACATATTTTAATTAGTTATAGAAAGGGATAGACATTTTCCAAGTGTATGGAGAATGAGACACCCTGTGTCCACATTAATGACTTTTTAATGAATCACAATGTTTTGAGTGTATTTTTTTTTTGCTACAAGGTTTAACATGTTTTCTAGCTGAAGAAGGACACAGAAGTGTCCGAAACATGTACTAGGACAGCATTTTGTAAATTAAATAGTATTGAAAAGACGGAACGAAGTTAGTGTCTTAAGTGGTAATCTGGAGATCTTGATCTTGATGCGGTATTCTCCATTCTGTAAAGGATAAGGATTTCTCGAGGAAGGTTTCTGTAGAAAATAATTTATTTATGACCAAAGGAAGCTGAACAGTGACGATTTCAGCAAAAAAAGTCGAAAAAAAACTTACCGTCCGTGTGCCTTTTAAGCTTACGCTGAGTAAACCGCTAAGAATATCTATACACTATGAGTGTAAGAATTGTTCAGCATGACAAGTTTCACAATAAAGTCCGCGGCAACATATCTCTTTCTTCAATACATCGCCCACTGTAAGTGTTTTTACGTTTTCATTTCTTCCAACCATCCCCATTCAATTACTTGCTTCCGCGTCAGTTTACGAGCTGGCTAGCGAGCGAGCCTATCACCACAGTTATTGTACAGCCAGCAGAAAACTGTTGAGTCGTATCGAGCATATGTACCCATATTCTTTGGTGTCAAGCAAATGTGTCGAGTTAAGACTTCAGAGAAGAGTGGATATGTTAGGAGTTTCCCTGGAAGTGCAACTCGTCTTTTCTTCATTTCGCCTGTGAACTTTTCGCTCCGAAGAATACACAGTCAAGTTTAGATTGTACGGAAGGGGGATTTGTGTTTCATGCACCTCGCCATTCTTCAATTACGTCTGGCAAGAATTCGTTGCACATGCATCTCCATGATAATATAATTAATAGTCCAGTCAGTGATTTTAACCCATCTTACCGAGACGGAAAACGGTTAATTGAAAAAAAAACGCATTTTAAGCTTACGCTGGGTAAACCGTTAAAGATACCGGGCGAAGCCGGGGAGGGTTGCTAGTATACAGTACCAATTAATGAATCCATTAATATAATAGCTCGATTAAAGAAACGGAAGTGATCACGAAATTACTAAGAGTTGTTCTGAACCAAAGCGTGTTTCAATACGATAATAAAATATATATCTGTGTTGACCGACTGAAAAGCATTAATTTCGATTTCTAAGGCAACCTGAAAAATGGCTTCAAACATGATAAAGAGCCCAGAATAACACAGTTTATCAGGTAAATTTCCACTACGTGCATGGGGCTAAATGACCACGTCTAAGCCCCACAAATGAAACCACAGCAAAGTTCCTTCCGATCACGTTCAAACAAGTTATTAGGCGCATACGCTAGAACTACGTATCACAAATAAATTGTTCCCTTTGGTTCAAGGAGGTTGTTCTCACTTACTTCATTTTGGGGCTTCAGACATTTTGGTCATCAGTTCCATGAACTTGGCTGTGAATTGAATTTGGTATATGACCTATATTTTAAGCCTCCGTGGCTTAGGCGGCAGCACGCCGGCCTCTCACCGCTGGGTCCGTGGTTCAAATTCCGGTCACTCCATGTGAGATCTGTGCTGGACAAAACGGAGGCAGACAGGTTTTTCTCCGGGTACTCCGGTTTTCCCTGTCAACATTTCATTCCAGCAACACTCTCCACTATCATTTCATTTCATCTGTCATTCATTTAATCATTGCCCCAGAGGAGTGCGTCAGGCCTCGGCAGCCGGCACAGTCCATATCCTCGCCGCTAGATGGGGGCTTCATTCATTCCATTCCTGACCCGGTCGGAGACTGGAAGCAGGCTGTGGATTTTCATTTCATATGACCTATATTTATATGGTGACTGTAGTAGTGTGTGTTGCTGTAAATATTAAGGTGTAAGATTTAGGTAGCTGACCTGGGCGATGACACAAGGTGCCTTTGACTAGACGGAGTGAAATATCGAGAGACAGGGAGAAAAACACCCTATGGATAGCCACTGTAACCCCCTATCTAGATTCGAACCTCGGATCCTTGAGCTTGAATGTCTGCATGGTAGTCATAGAACAAGCCTTATCCTGCTTGGCTACGCTGCTGGGCTCCGAAATGTTTGTGTAACAGGTGAAGTTCTGCTCGGGCCTAAGGCTAAGCTCAATGTACTTGCGGGGAGAGAGAAGGGCCTCTCGACAGCCCGCCGTGTTATCTAGAATTCCTGTCTGGTCCAATACTGCTAACATAGGGCCGTTGCCTAAACCTGTGTGCTGTTGGGAATGAGTGAGCAATCAAACAGTTGTTTCTCGTGTGTAGTAAATATGCAGTAGTTCTCAGGACACAAATAGAAATCGTTCCAAAATTCACCTGAAGCAGGAAAGTAAATTAAATGCAGGAGATATAATTATTACATCATAAATTGATTCAGCAATAAGCGGTATGGCCGAAGGAACTTCGGGATTAATTTCCCGACCCGCTAAAAGGAAAAGTTTTGTTGTGCATAGTGATAACGGGCAATTAATTCGTGTAGTTGTTGAGAAATGCGATGATGAAGCTAGAACAAACTCGTTGCATTTTCCGTTGTATTTGGTATGTATTAGCTGACCGACCAATGTATTGTGCCCGTCAGAGGAGCTGTCAGGGTTGCCAACAACCGAAGTGACTTCCCAGACACCTCACCTGCTGGACCCATGTGCCGAGAGGATCGGATGCATTTCTCTTAGGCCATAGCAGCACGAGAAACTATGATCCAGGGGATCTGGAGTAACATGGTGGCTAAGGTCATAGATGGCCCAAGAAAATACACCCTAAACAAGTAGACTGAGAAATGAAAAAACATCCAGAGCCTTAAGTAAAACTCGTGAACACTTTTATTTTAAAATCAGCAAGCACCTATCCTAGTTCGAAGGGTTTATATCGGCTAATCCGCAAACTAATAAAAAAGGAAGGAAAAAGATCCAAGCCCTGCCTGTAAACTAAGGTAAACCCTCACGAAAGATCTAATTACAAAGATAATCAACAACAACAACGCTAGGAAAATGGTATGCAAAGAATCCCTAATCCAAGTTGCAAAGTTAATGTTACTAACATAATTTACATTTAACAGGGCAGCAAAAACAAACCTAAGTTACGATGATACCATTTCCTTATTTACATTTAATGTTAATTAATTTAGCTAAGTCCTAACAATGAATACAAAAATCTACGGCGATGACGTCCGTAAAGCAAAACATCAACATCAAATCTACATGACAGCCGAAAAAAAAGCATTAAACACACTCTTATAAGCTACGTGTTCATCAACACAGAGAAAGGTAAACATGGGATTACACACATTGTAAAATAAATAAAACACAAGACCAAAATGCATGTTATTACCCTGCCTACACGTTTTGGAAATACTCTTTGCATCCAAAGTCATCTAAGTGCGTGTTACTTAGGTTGGCAATGGCGTAGTTATAACTACGACTTACATCACATAAGTGTCGTGCTCCACCAGCTACGCACTAAGGGTTAAGAAACACTCCGCCGTCTCAAAATAGTGTCATCTGTCCTAAGTCATTTCCGCCAGGAAATGTGAAACATCACGAGGTGTCGGTCAGCAAGCTCAAAATGAGCATTTCAAGATTATCAGAAAAAATTAATTAATTATCAGCTTGTTTAGAGTAATTATGCGCTTGATTATTATTTCGTAGGTTTAAATTAATTGTCGGTTTATGACGATAGTGCTGACGATCCTAGACACCTGGGCTGAGCAGTAGCGTCTCTTGCGAGTTCATTTATCTGCTGTCACATCGACATAAAAGTCGGAATACCTTCAACGAGCTCCCATCGCTCGGACAATACAATAACACAAGTTATCAGTGGCACTCGGCACATCTGATTTAACCTCGGGCAGGCCTGGGAAACACTTCAGTTATCTCCCGTTAATAACAAGTCCACAGAACTGAGTCTGGACATAAGGGCATTACAAGCACTAAAATACCATGAATAGCCTCCAACAAGGGTGTCTTACACTAGTCAAATAACAAAGAATAAACCCTATCTGAATATTTAAAGTACACTCTCAAATAGTGTCAAACGTAGTCGCTATGCAAAGCGATCAAGCATGTGACTTCTGCCGGTCACCCATCATAAGATCAAAACATCTGCTTTATACAAAATGGCTGCTGAGACCTTGACCCAAATAATGAAAATACAAAACTAACAGAAAGCGATGCTATAAGCATTCGTCTAGGGTCTCAAATAAGTATGTCTCACTTCTGTGTGCTCGGTGGTCGCTGGGTAATATCTCCACCTGTTCATAGCAATGAGCTTGTGCTCGTAACCTTCGTTGCGTCATGCAACTTTAACAACACACTGGATTCACATGTAGGCCTCAGTTCTCTCCAAAGAAAATCCTATATGAACTGGCCTGTGGCTTATCCCAATATAATATATAATAACACAATTGTACTACGTAGAAACACGCAGTAAAAATAAGACGTAACATGTCTTTCAGAACAAATAGTAGTAAAAGGTAGTAATGTCACTCAATCGGAGTGTCTTTGACATAACAGAGATATCACTTCAAGTATTGTTTACATTATCAGAACCAACAAATATCCTGTGTCAAATCACTAGACACAAATAATACAGAAAAATACGCAAATTCTCACATCTGCTGAGTTTGCTAATGATACGATGTTAGTCCAGGGTTCGAAGCTCTAGTTGCATACAAGTTAATTCTCTGACTATGTTCTTCACCAAGAACTGGATTGCATCAAAGCTCATCATAATGAAACATTAATAGCATAGTTACAAAACTGATGGTTTCAGTTGACCATCAACCGATACGGCCTAATCTAAACAGATCAGTGGCGTGACATGAAATTACCAAGAATGGGTGTCACAAAAAATAGCACTAAAAATGAAGGCTAATCGTCGTATCGAAGAAAACAAACAAAAATCCCCCATACCAGGGTTAAACAAAGTAGCTCAAAACTACAGTCACGTTTAGCTAGCAAATAGACTTGACATCTCTCTACGTCCAAAAGAATGCACCGATTGAACCATGTTCAATCAAAAGGGTGGCTAACTATTACTGTAAGTGAATGACAAATAAATGAGTGCTAAATACAAAATCCTACCTATTGGCTGTCAAGATGAGTTCGGTTGGTTTAACTAAACTACTCCACCACAAAAAGAATCGTACAAAGAGAGAAGGAACGGACTCACTGACTTTAGGCATTATCACCTCGTTCTTTCCAAAGAACTGAGGGGTAAAAATCATCCTCTGGTTTCCGGACAAGGGTTGTCCAAACTAGGCCTCCATTCCAGGCCTTATCCATGACCAGGGTCTTGATGCGCCCTCGTGGTCGACGTAATGATTCCATCTGCTTCTCTCCCATGGTGGTAGTGGTCATTCTTCATATTCCAACACGTCCATCTCCTCCACGTGCGGTACCTCTGGGTCTTCCGTCATGTTTTAGTCTCCTTAGAACGGCTCCTTCACATTATGGGGTTCTCACTCCATCATCCCCATCGTAGATAGATGAATAATCACTCCATACGCGTGGTCAGTTGAATAATACATGATTGGTGGTTATTTTCACTCGTAGAAATCACAATTATAACACAGCTTTCACTGAAGCTAAAATGATTAACAGTAATAAACTCACTGAGATTACACAATGCAGACTTTATCAAATTGCCCATGCACTGTCTGCTTTCACAGCTTCTATTATCTCGCCTACTTGACGTGTTCTCACAGATTTTACTGTTACACTTAATCACGTGGCATCCTAGCAATCCACGGTTAAAAATGCTCGCAATAGCAGCTGCAATGTTTTCACTGTATGTGGCAAGTTAACCACAGGAACTGTTATTTGTTCACTAACTTGAGAATATTTTGTGTCCCTCGTGGACATAGAATTCTGACGGCCTCATGGTTGACATGTGGTGTTCCACGGCGTCGTAATTTTCACAAATTTTCACAAATTTTATAGTAACGTTATTCACGAACAAACAGGCGTTAAATATCACTCGATGGCACACTACTTGGTGCATAAAACACAACGATGAACGTTGATAATTTTCTCGCCTTCCAGGCGGACTATTTCCTCGTCTAACAAGACGGACAATTTCACACGTCCAGTGTGGACGATAAACCAAACTCGAGTGCGTAGTGCGGCGCTCCTGCCTGCTGGATCTAGTGAATACATGAGTCGTTTAGCGACTAACTCCTTCCGTTTCGCGTATCTACGATGTAAAATACCTTACCATAATATAAAATCACATTCACCATAATGTTCAGAATATGCTCAATTACAAATGAGATGAGCCCTTGTGAAAAAATGGAAACATGTTAATAAGAACTCAGATAAAAAATCGTGGATTTTTTCAAAGTCAAAAGTACATCCATAATCATCTCCAGCCATGCGCTGGTCTTCGGGTGTGTTCAAAGATGATGCATAATATTAGCAAATGTGTTGCAAGGAAAAATATCACAGAGCATGAGCTCAGCGGGCTCAGTATTTGGTTCTGTTAGTGCGCACGGATAGATACGAGGGCTGTTTTTTAAGAAAGGGCCGTTTTTTAAGGCCCGTAGTTACTGTGCACGCCTCATCTAGCGTGCGCGCTACCTACCGGCATCCTTTGCGAACAAGCAGGCGTCAGCTGCAGCTGTGTAGCTAAGCTGTACGCTGAACTGTAAATCTTTACAATGATCAAGATTATTGATTCGCCCGCCGCGTGTGAGGTACGATCTGTGATAAGTTTTTTGAGTGCAAGAAACATGTCGGCTGCAGACATTCATCGCCAGCTTTGTGAGGTGTATGGTGATAATGCAATGACGGAAGGTAAAGTGCGAAAATGGGTACGCGAGTTCAAAAGTGGCCGTGAAAATGTTCATGACGATGAACGCTCTCCGTGATCACAGATGACTTGGTGACTGCAATTGACACGAAAATTCACGAGGACCGAAGATTCATGATAACCACTCTATCAATGGACTTTCCTCAAGTGTGAATTCTTGGTTGTCAGAGCAGGCAGCAAACTTTTATGCAGGGGGATTTCAGAACTTAGTTTTAAGGTACGACAAGTACCTAAATAAACAAGGCAACTACACACATCAAAAAAAGTTTTGCATCACCTCGGTTCCCAGATCTCCGGCATATAGACGTTGACTGTGTATATTGTATCAAAGATACAGTCCCTTTGACTGTTCATAGATGTCACTAAAACTGCTCAAAGATGTAAACAACCATGCATGAGCAGGGCCTATTAGACGGAGGGGGTACGACAGCCGATCAGTTCCAGTCATTCCACCAGGACGAAGGTACGCTGCTCATGTTGTCTGTAGTTCTACCATGCCTAGAAGGTCAATACCGCAGTTCGATCGCGTCCGCATTGTTACTTTGTGTCAAGAAGGGCTCTCAACAAGGGAAGTTTCCAGGCGTCTCAGAGTGAACCAAAGCGATGTTGTTCGGACATGGAGGAGGTACAGAGATACAGGAACTGTCGATGACAGGCCTCGCTCAGGCCGCCCAAGGGCTACTACTGTAGTGGATGACCGCTACTTACGGATTGCCGCTCGGAGGAACCCTGACAGCAATGCCACCATGTTGAATAATGCGTTTCGTTCAGCCACAGGACGTCGTGTTTCAACTCAAACTGTGCGCAATAGGCTGCATGATGCGCAACTTCACTCCCGACGTCCATGGCGAGGTCCAGCTTTGCAACCCCGACACCATGCAGCGCGGTACAGATGGGCCCAACAACATGCTGAATGGACCCCACAGAATTGGCATCACGTTCTCTTCACCGATGAGTGTCGCATATGCCTTCAACCAGACAATCGTCGGAGACGTGTTTGGAGGCACCCTGGTCAGGCTGAACGTCTTAGACACACTGTCCAGCGAGTGCAGCAAGGTGGTGGTTCCCTGATGTTTTGGGGTGGCATTATGTGGGGCCGACGTACGCCACTGGTGGTCATGGAAGGCTCCGAAACGGCTTTACGATACCTGAATGACATCCTCCGACCCATAGTGCACCCATATCGGCAGAATATTGGAGAGGCATTTGTCTTCATGGACGACAATTCTCGACCTCATCGTGCACATCTTGTGAATGCGTTCCTTCAAGATAACGACATCGCTCGACTACAGTGGCCAGCATGTTCGCCAGACATGAACCCTATCGAACATGCCTGGGATATGTTGAAAAGGGCTGTTTATGGACGTCTTGACCCACCAACCACTCTGAGAGATTTACGCCGAATTGTCGTTGAGGAGTGGGACAATTTGGACCAACAGTGTCTTGATGAACTTGTGGATAGTATGCCACGACGAATACAGGCATGCATCAATGCAAGAGGACGTGCTACTGGGTATTAGAGGTGGTGGTGTGTACTGCAATCTGGACCACAAATGCTGAAAGTCTAGCTGTATGATGGTACAGCATGCAATGTGTGGGTCTCATGAGCAATAAAACGAGCTGAAATGTTGTTTGTGTTGATCTCTATTCCCTTTGTATTTAAAGGTTCCGGAACTCTTGGAACCGAGGTGATGCAAAACTTTTTTTGATGTGTGTATGTAGAAAAATAGAGGAAGGTATGTAAAACCTAAAAATAAATGTGGTTTCAAAATAAAATGTTCGGTTAATTAAAAACCGGCCCTTACTTAAAAACCAGCCCTCGTATATTCATTTTGTCTGGCAAGATAAGGGCCATTGGGCCCTCTCTTCCATCTAACCAGATTATTCAATTGATACATAATGAACTATACAAATATTAGTTAAATCTAACAATAATACAATGTTGATACAATATAAAATACATATAAAACAGATTATCTTGGTATAGGCAGAAACTTGCTAATTTATTGCAAGGGTGAATAAGTAAGATACTTAGAAGTAAGTTGAAAATTAGAGTAAGAAAAGGAAATACTGATAAAATATAGACTAACGATGGTGATAACTGATGATGATGATGATGATGATGATGATAAGTCATTACTGAGTTATGAGCAAGATTAATTATGCAGTGAATTTTGAATGGACGATGAAGGTTATTTAGATGTCTAAATAGCAAATCAGAAAGTGTGAATTGGAAAGATTATGTAATACGACATAAGAATATAAGAATAAATGATGAATTGAACTATCATTTACTTGGTGATTATGTACTGCTGGCAACGTCGCTTGAAGCTGGACGGGATTGCTCCTCTGACAGAGCGAGGCAGATCGTTCCACAGTCGTGCAGTAGCAACAACGAAGGAGTTGGTATGGCGTACCGTGCGGTGTATGGGTATCAGCAGCACGGACTCGGAACCCCCGTACCTCACCTCACAATCCACCATCTACATTCCCCTCAAGTACATAGAGCTTGGATTGGAGAAGTAAACACGGTAGCTGAAGGTTTTTAAGTTCTGGGAATATAAAATTTGCTCAACAAGAATTCAACAGCCTTCCATTTCTATCTTGCAATACATCAACCTCAATTGCACATTCCCTTCTCGTTTGGACCAGTGGCAAATTGTCTATCGCGCTAGGCTTAAGCGTTAAGAGTCCCGGGATTGATTCCCGGCCGAGCCATTCGATATTTTAATCTCCTGGGTCTAATTCCCCTGGGCCGGGAACTGGGCGTATGTGACATCTTCAGCAACACTTCATCCTCAGTAGGACGCTCAGGTCGCCCACAGGCGTCAACTAGAATGTCCTGCACTCGGTCTCCCAGAAGGCCATAGGACATAATTATATTTCATTTTTGGTTCACTTATCACACAAACGTTTCGATTCCATGAGATTAATCATATCGATAGAGGGCCCCCATGCTTCTCCTAATGTCTGTCATACAACCCCGAGCCATAAATGGATATACTCTCCCATCGAACTTAAGGTTCAATATTCTGTGCGCATGATCACAGAAAACTCAACTTAAACTACAATGTTCGAAGGGAATGTATATCCGCATACATCTAGAGTAGCCGTGTCAGATGGAACAGTAAATTTCGGTCGCTGTGAGTACCATGTTGCTACTGCAAGCAACGACCCACTGTGGCGCAAGGCTTTAATACTGATATCTTTACGTATGGTTGTTCAGTCACGGATATTTTTACTAGATCTAGCATATTCTTCCCGTGTATCCTGTGACCTACACCCGCATGAATCATTGACCTCTTTCGGAGACAATAGCGTGATAGTGAGATAAACATTATTGCCATCGCATGAGCACAGAGTTTAAGGGAGAATTGGTCACAGGATACACGGGAATAATATGTTCGGACTGGATATGAATATCCGTGACTGTACTGACGATGGACTGGGGAATGTCTCACCTCACCACCTGTCTTTTGGATGTATACCACTACCGCTGCAAGTAACCAAGTACAGTAAATCGTTTTAGAAAATAGTAGATATGTGTTAGTCTATACGGAGTATAGGTATGTGAGTAGGTATGACCCCTCCTCCAATCGAAACATCGTGGACAGATGATCTGTGTACAAACTTTACAGACATTAGATAGGTATCCTTTCGGGAAATAAGCAAAAACAATTATTATTTATTATTATTATTATTATTATTATTTGTTGATGACATTATCCTCTTAGCGGATTTGCCAGAGGATTTGAATGCGTTTTTAAATGGTATGGACTCCGGCTTAAGGAAGGAATTCATGATGAAACTGTTAAACTATAGACTAATATTGGAATGCAGCCGAAAGAAATCAGAAATCCCTATTGACGTCAAATTGGCAGGTGAAGAGCTAAAGGAAGTAGGCCTACTTAGGAAGCAAAATAACCAGTGATGGACGAAACAAAGAGGATATCAAATGTAGGTTGGCTCAGGCAAGGAAAGGATTTTTGGAGAAATGATTTTTTTTTACATCAGGTATAGATTTAGGGATTAAGACATCATTTTTTTTGAATTTGAATTTATTCATAAATAACTGCCACTGAGGCTAAAGAGCCCCTTTATGTAGCGTATACAATGTTCTGGCTTGAAGTTATGTAATAAAAAAATAAAAATACAAAATAAACCTAGCTTAACAACTAAGAAAAACTAAATATAAAATATACTTATAACTAAACGAGCCAATTACCAGACACTTCATACAAAATGAATTATACAAATTAGAATATAGAATAATTAACTAAAGAACCTACCTAATAATGTATTATATCAATTAAAAGAAAACAAATTATAGTACAGTAACAAAGGGTACAATTTTTATGTAAGTATAATATGATCTATTATTAAAACAATTACATGAGTGACATGATTACTAGAACTACTATCAATTCCACGGAAGTTGAATCTTGGATACTAAAAATATTATAGAAAGCTGTATGGCACGGATATATTTCAAAAAATTTGTATGGAATATTTATATTTTTGATTCGTATTCCTTCAGGAATCTTGATATTAGGTATTTCTTGAGTTGTGTAGTATTAACAGAGTTTGTAAATGAGTGAAGGTGGAATGTATTAAAGAGCCGTGAAGCTGTGCAAAGGAATGATTTATTGTATTTAGTTGTACGGTGGACAGGAATCTGTAGAGTGGAATCAGTAAATCTATTTTCTCTGTGGTGGACGGAGTTCATTGGTTTAAACACATTATAGAGATAACCAGGAGTTTTTGTACACAATAGTTTCTGGGTTAGGATCGCAATTGACAGCTGCCTACGTTCACGAAGTTTCAACCACTGCATTTGCACATAATAAGGTGTAATGTGTACATCCCGCCTGACGTCTAAAATGTAACGAACGCATGCATTTTGAACTCTCTGTAATTTTATGTTAAGTGTTTCTGATAAGTCGTTATACACAACTGATCCATATTCGATGATAGGAAGTATCAAAGTTTGGATTAGAAGCTTGCGCATTTTTGACGGCGTGTAAGGGATATTCCGCTTCAAGATATGCATTGATGATATAGCTTTCTTTATTACAGCAGCGGTATGCTCTCCCCAAGATAAGGTTCTATCAAAAATTACTCCTAGGTTGTTCACAGAGTTGCTGTAGGGGATATCATTGTCTAGTAATTTTATTGGTGGTAGTGAGTTAAGATCAACAGAGTTAAGAAGTTTAGTATAGCTAATGCATATAAGTTGAGTCTTAGAAATGTTTAACTGGAGGTTATGGTTTAGGGTCCACTGATGGAGGTGAGCGATATCTTCGTTGAAAAGTTCTATATTGTGAGGCGCATCAGAGGGACTGAAATGGAAGTAGGCCTGTACGTCATCAGCGTACATATGACAGAGACTGTTTTTGAATAGACTGGACATATCATTTATATAAAGCGAGAAGCACAGTGGCCCAAGAACTGACCCTTGGGGTACACCACTTTTTACTGATTACCAATTCGATGAGGAGCCATCAAAGAAGACCACTCTCTGTTGCCGATCTGCTAGATACGATTCAAACCAAGACAATGCATTCCGCGATAAGCCAATGGAGTGTAGCTTCGCAAGGAGCAACTCATGGCTTACGCAATCGAAGGCCTTACTGAGATCAAAGAGGCATAGAATTGTAAGCTGTCTTTGGTCAATTGCTGAGCGTATGTCGTCCGTTATTTTTAAGAGCGTGGTAGTTGTGCTATGACCTTTCTTAAATCCGGATTGATGAGGATTTAGGATGTGGAACTCGGTCAAATATTCACACATTTGTTCATGAACTATTCTTTCTAGAACTTTGCTTAGAGCACAAAGTATGCTGATGGGCCTGAAATCACTGCAAGACGCAGGTATTCTCTTCTTAGGCACTGGGCGTATATTCTCACACTTCCAGAGCGTCGGGTATACTCCGTTATGTAAACAGAAGTTGAAAAAGTGTAAAATGGCCGGCAGGAATATATCGAGACAATTTGATAGAAGGGAGATTGGAATGTTATCCGGACCTTTGGCTTTAGTACGATTAGACCTAATCGCTTTCACTATTTGTTCTGGGTATACGTATTTGAAGTAGAATTTTTCATGGTTTGGCGGCGGAAGAAGTCTATAATGCTCTGCGGTCTGGGATATTCTTGTTGTGTTACTGTTGGGAACTACGTTTAAGTAATGATCGCTCAGCTCGGAGGGGGAAACTGGCATTTGGATATCAGGTGGGGGGCTGGCACCTATTCCAAGCTCTCCGGGATGCTGCATAATTCTCACAGTGTCTGAAGAGGTTATATGTGTACTTAACTTTAGCATTTCTGACCGCTTGTTTTGTGTTATTCCGTAGAATTCTGAATTTTTCATAGTCATCCGGAAGTTTTGTCTTTAAAAATTCCTTGCGGGCTCTGTCGCGAATCTTTATCAAGTCTTTAATTGTTCTGTTAAACCATGGAGTTGAATGGTGTTTAACGTTTACTATCTTTTGAGGGGCATGTTTGTCATACAGTAAGTAGATGTTTTGGTTAAAGAGACTGAGCTTTTCGTCTACGTTGTTTGTTTTATGAAACTGCTCCCAAGGGAGTAATTCTGCATCCGCACTAAAATCACTTGAATTAAATTTACTTAAGTCACGCACTAGGTATGTCTTGGGTTTTGCTTTAGGAGCAGATAAAGAAAATACAGCGTACAAGAGGTCATGAGCTGAGAATCCAGGAGCAGGCTCCTGTCCATATTCTATAACAAGATCATTGCAGTTGGAAGATATTATATCGAGAATGCTATCGCAGGTAGCGGTGTGGAAGGTTTCAGTGAATGGCAAACATTCAAGGTTGCAGGCGTTCAACATCTCACGAATACTTTCTGTTTCAAACGTACCACTGCCAAATCTAGCATTTATGTCTCCAACAACGAAAATATACAGGGTCTTTCATATAAAGTAAGAACGCCAAGCGGCGGGTTTGTTATCCGCTAGTGTGGTGGCCTTGACCGAGCTTGTGGCGAGCCGTGGCCCCCTGCTCTAAGCGTGTGTACAATCCTCTATGAAATAATACCTTATAAAAGTTGCTGGAAGTGTCGTCCTTCCTGGGTTATACAGGCATTGTATCTGGTAACCACATGTTGGCTGACACGAGTGAGTCATGACACTGTATTTTTTCTGTTTTTTTTAATTTTGTGTTTTTTATTGAGCACTGAACCAATAGTGTCCAAGTTATTTACAATTACGTGAATCTGTGCTAGTGAAGGTGGCGCTTCATCAGGAAATTGCTGATCAAATGCATCACGAAACAGCCGAGCCGAATCGTAATTAAAATAAATTTTACATACAAAAATACGATGTTGCAATGATAACTGTCTCAACATGTTAGCAGCTGTGGTTCAGACTGGCGACTGACAACACCTGCACGCTTATTGCAAGGTCAAGTTTGTACTATGCGCGCGCTTTCAATACTACAGCAGGGGGCCGTGGTGCGTCACAAGCTCGGCCAAGCCGGCTTCAGCAGCGAATGATAAGACCGCCGCTCGCCGTTCTTACTTTATATGAAAGACCCTGTATTTGTAATTCAGTAAATGCGTGTACATATCGTTCAAGAATGAGTCTAAATAGCCAGCTTTTGGTGGACGGTATACACAAGAAAAGAGTATCTTTAAGTCTGGCAGGATCATTTCAAGTATCAAATATTCCGGTTTCTTACTGTATTCACCCGGAGATTTGCTAAGGATGTTGCATTTTATAGTGTCCTTGACATAAACGGCAACGCCACCTGAACCTTTGCCAAGTCTATCATTACGAAAGACGTTGTATCCACTGAGATAAATTGAAGCATCCCCTATTGAGGGCTTAAGAAATGTTTCACTGACTGCTATTATGTCAAAAGAACTGTTACCAAAAGTATGACGGAATTCAGAAATGTGGGAGGAGTCAACTAGAGATTGTGCGTTGATGTGTGCCACTTTAAGCCTGTTTGAGTTTCTCAAGCTAATGTTTGATAGTAGTTCAGCCAATACATGTTCATCATGAGACATAAAAGCAACGAATACACTCTTAATTACAGAATTAAGAACATATAGACACAATATATACTATAAACTGTTTTGCAAACCTGAGATCACTATTGTAAAAATAATAAAACAAACGATAAAATGACCTAACAAAAACAATGAATAGCCTAATATACGCTAAAAATAAAATAAAGTCTAGTGAGATATCGAGTATACAGTACTAGATTAATTTTGAAGTTGATATTAATACCTACAATGCTAGACAAAGAGAAAAGAGAAAGAAAATAATTAATTCTATGCTAGAGCAATGAATCTAATTCTAATTAATTAATTAATAACATAAATTTCAGTAAGGAAGAAAGAAAAGTATTTTGATCTTCCTTATTTCCAAGTAGCCTCTCCAGGTTCCATATTTATGCTGAAGAGTTGAGTTACCATCAGCTGCACGGTTCTCCAAGGGGTCCTTACTTCAAGGGTGTTGGGTACCGCTTCTTCAACGCCTCTAGGTCTCGAGCTGTTGTCAGTTTGTGTTTTGTATCACCCACACGTACCATGATAACACCATCAATGCTCCACGTGTAATTTAGGCCAAAATGGCCGACAGTCTGTTTTAGTAGGTCAGTGCGGGTCTTCGTTAAATCTCGCACCGTTATGCCGGTGTTCTTCAGAAATTTCTTCGATTTGAAGAAAGCATTACGATCAGCATAGGACACGAATTTTACAATAATAGGTCTCCTTTTATTACTTCCTCGGAAGCCTACACGATGGGACCTATCAATCTTGGATAGCTCGAGTGGGACGTTAATTTTCCTGGCGACATCTAGAACACATTGATCTGTATCCTCGCCGGGAATTTCTGGTATCCCGAAAATCCTCAAGCTGTTCCGCCTCTGGTACATTTCAATACTATCCGTTTTTTCGTGTAATTGCTGCTCGAGGTCAGCTATTGCCTCATCCCGTTGTGCGAGTTCGGTTTTTAGTTCCCTTATGATGTCCGTATTAAAGTCAATGCTCTCCTTCAGGTTTTCAATGACCTTGGTTGCTACACGTTCTACAAGGTCGTTTAGGAGATCGTTGTTACTTAACATATTGACTAGTGATCGCGACACTGTGGAGTCCAGGTTATATGCACCAAGTCACAGATTACCTACACCAAGTTGAGTGCTCAGGGTAGTTGTCGTACACTCTAATAGATCACGTTGTGGGTCAGTCTGTCCTCCAACACTAGCGCTTGATGAGCTTCCACTGGGGTCAACGTCTGTAGTATGACGAGGTTGGACATTTCCTTTCTGAAGGGTGCAGTGGGGCTATCTACCGGGGAGCATCGCATTTCACCACACTCGGGCCTTGAGCTCTTCGCGACGGCCGACCTTGTACTACGAGCAGTCGGGGTAGTTCCTGCTTTTTCACCTGGGCTGCGCTGCTGCTCACCATCTGAACCATTGTCTTTGTTGGTAGCACTGCAGACAGATTCTGCATTTCGCTTGGCGACCTTCATTTGTTTCTGTTTCCTACCCATGATGTTGTAGAATGCTTTGTATTTTTACGAGCTAAAAACTTAAAGGCGCACAAACTATCTACGTATATCGAAGGTAACTCACGTTAACTGTTGTTATACAAGATGGATCAGCACAAATTCTTCACTCTTCACCTTCTTTGAACACCTACACAGTCAAGGTAACACTGGAGTGGCTAACTCACGTTGCAACTATTCCGCCATTTGCAGACACAAAAGATTTGTCTGGAGCGTTGCACTCTATGGAAGTGAAACTTGGACTATTGGCGCAGCAGAAAAGAGGAGAATAGAAGCGTTTGAAATGTGGTGTTACAGGAGAATGATGACGATCAGATGAGTAGATAGAGTAACAAATGAAGAGAAATTAGGACGAGTCGGAGAGGAGAGAGGTTTCTGTCGACTGCTAATGCAGCGAAGAGAAAGGTTGGTAGGACACATACCAAGACACCTAGGTATAGTGAACTTAGTTATGGAAGGAAGGGTCGTGGACAAGAACTGTAGGGGTAGACCAAGGTTAGAATAGCCTATGTTAAACTGATTGTCTCGGATGTAAGATGTGGTAGCTATGTAGAGATGAAACGATTAGCTCAGGACAGGGAAGCATGGCGAGTTGCATTAAACCAGTCAAAAGACTGAAGACTCAAACAAGAATTATTATTACTGTTATGATTATTAGGGATTAATATTATTATTATTATACGAAGATGAGTAGGCCTACTGGTTAGCGATGGAATAAACACGTCCCTTATTATTCCTCAAATTATCAAAGTAAGGGAGGGATAGGGGTGGAGGAGGAAGGTAGGAAGTAAGGGAAGAAGGCAGGAAGGAAAGAAGGAGGGAAGGAAGGATGTATATCTCTTTCGTGTGATTCGAATTGATTGTTTGTATCTTGTAGCTAAGTGGGTGTCTCATCTCCCCATACAGCTTATTTTTAGAAATCACCTGTCACCAACTCTTTTCACATTGAATGATTCTTGCATTTCATTGAATTTGGCGGCGCGTGGGTGATCATCAATAAGCATGCGGAAGCGTAGGCCTACATCAGTCATTACAGCTTGTTGCATTAATTGGCCGGATTAAGAGGCAAAACCAAACGCTTGCGTAAAGCTGTTTTATTCAACACACACCTTAAATTTACAGAGAACCTCTCATTGTGTTAAGATTAGCGGTTGTTTTGCCAAAATTGCTATTGCTATTGATGTATAGCAGATAGAAAGATGAACTATTTCTAAGACGGTGTAAGAATTACACCTGTGAAATAGCTGGCCCGCCACCGTAACCGGGGAGTACAGTATTAGGCACGCTCTTCAATTGCACATTGTAGTTTGCGGTGAGAGGCCTCATGGTTACTTGAGGCCTATTAGGCGTGCCCTTCAACTGCACATTGATAGGTAGAAAGAAGAACTATTTCTAAGACGGTGTAAGATTTATATCCTCAAAATAGCTGACTCACCACCGTAACGGGGGAGTACATTATTAGGCGCACTCTTCAATTGCACATTGTAGTTGGCGGTGAGTGACCTCAAGGATACTTGTGGCAGCAGCAACCTTGATCCTGAATTTCCCCATATTTTGCAAAATAAAGCCTGGAAAATCCCAGGATCTGCTTTACTTCAAGTTTAGGGCTATCGACCCCAATCTTACTGTATACCCTAATCTTAATAGTCCAGCGGCGTAGCCGTGCTCATTAAATCGTTCACCTCGGCCTTGAGGGCAGCTGCAGAAGATCTGGAGATCGGAGGATTGAATTTCGGCGCTGTCAGTGGCTATCGTAGGTGTGGGGTTTCCCTGGGGGGTTCCACACTCCCTCCAGGCATTTGCCGGGAGAGTACCTTACTTCAAGTCCCGGGGCACCTACCTTAACCGTGTCTCTACTACAGTCACACACACTACGACAGCCAGCCATCAGTCATCACATAAATACAAGTTATCAGACAAGTTCAACACACATCCAACTACACGAGACTGATGACGATGTCCCAAGCCCCTAAAATCAATTAACAACAAGAACTAATCGTAATCACACTTCAATAATCTTCAAAATAACACGGCTTTGCAGACCAATTTCACACGCACCTAAGTCCAAGGGGATGATCACCACGATGTCCCACGCCTTTAAAAGTTTCAGTTGAATCACTTGATTTGGATACAAGATACCAAAACAGGACTGTTTATATACTGTATACTGTATTTCGATGCTGATGGTGATGATAATTGTTGTTGTAATGGGCCTAACATCTAGGTTATCAGCCCCAAATGATATGACTGATACCACAACGATCTTACGTACAATAAGAAGAAATGGATAGCAAAAGAGAAGATGGGAAATAAAAGACAGAGAAAAGAAATATCCTCAACCCTGGAATAGTGAGTATTCAGGGACTCGGAATGAAGCAGAGCAATAAAAGTCAGATAGAAAAGAGAAAGAAAAGGGGGTCCGCCCCAAAATCAATGCAAAAATAGCCCAGCTCAGGAATCCCTCGGCTCGCCAACTCCTTACCTCACCAGGCGTGATCACTTGTGGGTGTACGACTATCCAGACTGCACCAGAAGTGGTGGGGCTACACGCACTCTGCCTCCCTTAGGGCCTTGTGGAGGAGGTAGGAGATACAAGAGAAGAGTTCTGACCCCTCGATAATGAGGGTAACAGAAAAGATAAGGCAAGAGGCGGGAGAATGAAAGACGCCCTAGACATAGGATACCCTAATTCTGTCGAAGTGGGCAGAGAACAACAGTTGACCACGGGAGGTTGACCGGAAAGAGGAAAGACAGGAGCCCGGCATAAGTAAGTGGATGCTATGCTGGAATCAGCTGTGGTCCCGTGGTCGCCAACCCACGACCCAGAAGTTGTGAGCACCTTTTGGGTTTATATATCTCCTTACACCTCCTAACGTTTAGAGTCGTTCTCCCAATGTTCGGTGTAAGGTGGCAGGCAGTATAGCAGGTGCTGCTCTGCGGAAGTAACATGAACCACACAAGTAGTCCACAGTTCAAGTTTTACTACTGTTATGAACAGAACTCCGAGTTATAGTCTGCAATATAATACACCACAACGTGAAAGACAGAGTTGTTGTTGTTGTTGATGATTCTTTTCAGGGCTTTGTGACAGCGTAGTCATGTAGTCCCGTGTTCTTGGTTATGTGTAGACTTTGTCTGATAACCTGTGTCACTGTGATGTTTGTATTAGTGTGTGTATTTCTAATTGAGTTAGGATATGGGTAGGCAGCAGCATTGGCCTAAGGTACCAACCCGGCTTTTGCCTGGAGTAGAAGTGGGAAACCGCGGAAAACCACTTCCAGGATGGCTGAGATAGGGATCGAACCCACCTCTTCTCATTTTTGCCTCATGAAGTTGAGTGTACCCGTTCCAGTCCTCAAAGAAGAGTTCAATTTATTGGCATAGCCGGGAATTGAACCCAGGTCTCCGCGGGAAAGACAGAGTGGAAGAACGACCCAATATCAAGCCATGGCTGGGTATGGGGTCCGAATAATCCACGTTATAGTGAGACCACTGTGTCCCCTAACGCATTACTGGCAGGAAATATTTTATTCAAAGTGCACCTTTTCACAAAATTATCTGATTGCTTGATAAAAAAGAGTAGTTTCATTTACTATAAATTATGTTTTTATTGATTTCCTTCCCTTATATTTGTCGACGACTTCGTAGCGTAGTGAGTACTGTTCGTGGCTGCCACTTCTGAGGTCCAGTTTTGATTTCCGTTTCTGCCAAAATGAAAAATATGTTTTGAGGGCTGGAACGGGGTACACTCAGCCTCGTGAAACAAAACTGATAAGAGGTGAGTTCAAATCCCCACTTCAGTCATCCTAAAAGAGGTTTACCGTTGTACATTTACTCCAGGAAAATGCCAGGACGGTAACTAAATTAACGTCATGGTCACCTTCTTCCCCAATCCTCACCTGAATTACAAATACACGCCATCACAATAACACTGGTTATCAGAAATGTTTCATACACACCTTAGTACATGATACTACATGACTACGATGTCGCAAAGCCCCTAAAAGAAATAACAAACGATCTGTGGGTGTTCAGGCAAACTGCCAGCACCCTATTGCGTGGTATAGGACAGGCTGCCAAGGGAAGTAGGGGTTAAAGAGTGGTTGGTCGGATAAAATAAATGCACGAATGCAGGCTACTCTCTGGGCACTACGTCTTCCATGCTCCAGTAAATAGGTGTTATTTCACCCTAAATGTAGATAGAACAAGTAGATTTGGGGAAGATATGCCGTCCTTTTGGTATGAACAACGTGTAAGTTATACACTGTTTCAGCTAAATCGGGAAGTTGCCGTTCGTTAGGTTCCTTTGTGAGCGTCACAGAGCTACCCAGTGTGTACAGAAAAAATGGAAACATTTAGTATTAAGAGGCTGATAATCTTGGGATCATAAGCCACGGGTCCTTCATTTTTACGTGGTAACACTCAACGGGACATCTCTCTTTAAACAACTTGTTCTATGAAGAACTAAATACCCCATTTCTCTTAAAATTTAAGATTTATACCATTGATCTATATTGACCTATCTAGAATTATGAAATTGAATAGGTAATACCGGCAATTATGATTTGTTCGAAATATACAGTACCTGAAGTAGTGTAGCCTAATAGAGCACTACAGTTTGTTCGAAATAGTTGGTAGGTCTGCTGCCTCTGAAAATGGGCACAAATGTAAAATCCCTTACAGCATACACATATAGGCTAGCAGGTGAATCAGCTGCCCCTAATAATATTGTTTTATGTTGCCTAACTAGCGTTGTTGTCAGGATGGTTGATATTTCTCCGCTTGCATCCCGTATAGTACTAATGCACTGCAGGCATATCCTGCAAACGATACTGAACTCTTATCATTTTTCCCTCGTATTAGTCTGTAGTCACATTGAGGGAAAAATAGTAGAGTTCAGTATCGTTTGCAGGATATGCCTGCAGTGCATTAGTACTATACGGGATGCAAGCAGAGAAATATCGACCTTCCTGATAACACGCGCCAGTTGAGTTGCATGAAAAAATATTAGGCTATTTGGGGCAGCTAATTCACCTAATTTGTAAGTTATCCATCAAGTAATATGGAAGTTACATGCAGTTTATTATTGATCCTATCAGCACGCTTAGAATCATATTGGCAGCACTGCCGTAGATCGGTTACACGAAATTAATCTACAATTTCGATTAGGATAACAAAATACAGATATATTTGTCAACATTTGGCAAACCTGGTGGATCTATAGAATAAACAAAGTCATATCTGTTACGATACACTTACCACATACGAAATTTGGTTGAAATTTGATTTGATAGTAAAGAAGTTACTTGCATTTAAAATTGGACCCCTTCATCAGGCGTAGAATAATGTTAGCGACACTGTCATGCATGAGCTCCTTATAATTAATCTAAAATATTATCATTGGCTCCTTGAGATTAATCTAAAATATTATTATGTATAAGTGTGACAATTTTGGAAGAGTTTCTTTGGATACCTTCTGAGATATCCTACATAGAGGTCTAACTCCAATTGTGATTCTTCATCAGTTGGTAGCACTGACGTCATTTTCAAATATGGCCATGTCATGTCCTGGTTCAGATCTTAACTCATACCAAATTTGGTTTTGATATCTGCAGCTATTTAGTAGTTGATAGGGGGACAAACTCACACACAGACAGACGGGCGGACAGACAATTGACATACAGAAGGACACACAAACACACACACCTCTGCCCGTGTTACCTCATCAGACTACTTTTTCATTATTTTTGCAAAATGTGAAAAGTAGGCCAAAAATCTCAGATGCATTGCCCGGGAATCCACCCGGTCCGCTTTGGTCGAAGGCAAGGAGCTAGGACGCTACTCCATCACGCTTTTAGTATAAAAATCCCTGCATTGATAACATCTGTGGTGAGATTTTTATGGAGAGCGAAAACCACCACACAGATCTTGAGTTATGTACTGGGGTGTGTTGAATTTGTCTGATATAATCTGTTTCTTTCTATGTTGACTGTGTGTCTGTACCTGTAAATACTAGGATCAGGGGTTAGGACACGCGCCACGGGACGTAAAATAAGGAACCGTTGTTGTTGTTGATGATGATTCATTTAGGGTTTTCATGTTCGACAATGTCGAAATGTAAATATTATATGTCAGAAAACTGCATCATAATGAGGGTCATTATAACACTATTCTTCATTATGAAACAGTTTCTCCCACCAATCAGAGCTCAAGAATCAGTTGTGTGACCAATTAGGTAAGGATAGCATCGCATCTTCTCTGACTTCCACGGCCTCCTATTTTAAATTTCATTGCGTGGCTAGTGTCATATTGGGGTATTTGAGGAGGCCATGGTCATTAAATACAAGGTATTCTCTGCGTCCCATGCGCTCTGTTCAGTACATAAAACTGGCGAAATCTCGACAGATATTTATCAATATTTACGTTCGAACTGAAAATAGTTATAATTATCATCGAACATAAACAGTCGTATGCAACTCGCCTATAATGGTAATTAAGACATACGTATGGAAATTATAAAACTCGCTTCGCACTTTTTATAAACATACTCGTGTGTTAATTATTGCCATTATAGGTTCGTTGCATAATGTACTATTATGACTTCATGGTTACGTAGCCCCGTGTACTTGGTTGTGTATGGAATCTGTCAGATAAATTGTATCAATTTGATGGCTATATGTAATGTATGCATCTGTACCTTATTTAGGCTAAGATTTGGAACGAGGCAGCTGAGGTCTTAAGTATGGAACCGTCCCAGCACTAGCTTGGAGTGGAAGTTCATATAAATCCACTTCTACGACAGCTCAGGTGGGAATCGAACCCATCCATCTCTTCTCAATTTTGATTCACGAGTCTGAATGTGCCTACCGTCGGGGAAATAAGTATATATACTCGAGTTTAGAGGTCAATAAAACCATTACCCTTAGTCTTACATAAGAACAACCTACACCAAAATGTTCCTTGTTTTATTTGTCGTTTAACGATATAGAGTAAATATTTGCATTGTATCTCGTTAAAATTGTATAGCAGATTAAACAAAAAAAGTACCGGTTTTTCTTACCAAGTTCACGGAGCGCTCACTTAGAAAGATCATTACGTTAAAAGAATTGATCTGATCGTAACGAAACTTTAATACGTCTTAAAGGAACTTATTGTTAACGCGTATATGAAGTTTTAAAATGATCTGACGTTTCTTAAAATAGTTGTTGTGAATTTTGTAAAACAACTTTTTCTCGGGCCTGGGTTAGTTCCTGCTGTTAGACCAGTTTGTTTTGGCAGAGCAGGGAATCGAGCCCAAAACAAATGGATCCGTAGTCTCAATACGTACCCCGGGATCACACAAGGCGGAAAAAAAGAAGAATGATCCTGGAATTTTCCTGAAGGGAATGTGGAGAAATGGGAGGAAACTCTCACACAAGGTGGCCTTTGTCAACACCTGAATTCAAACCACTGACCTCCGGGATTGCTACACCTCCCCGTCACAGTCGTGGTGCACGATTTAACACGCGCGGCTACGTCGCGTGGACACAAAGCTTCCATGTGGAATGGTCGTCCCTCTTACGGTTTGCTCGGATGAGGCCGGGCGAAGTGCCACCTGCTCCTCATAATTCCCTAGCAATAAACAGACTGATGTCACAATCGTTCGAACGAGCTCATTGGATGAGAAACGCTCATATAAATAGAAGTCTCATTTCAATGGTAAACAATCAGCTGTTTTTACACAGTGCTAGAAGGTAAGAAACAAATAATATACAGTAAATGGCCACTTTGGCCGGCCTCGTGGTGTTGGGGTAGCGCGCCTGCCTCTCACCCGGAGGCTCCGGGTTCGATTCCCGGCTCCGTCAGGGATTTTAGTAACTGACGTGAGGGCTGGAACGGGGTGCACTCAGCCTCGTGAGGACAATTGAGTAGCTGTCTGACAGTGAGGCAGCGCCCCGATCACGAAAACCAAGATTAACGGCCGAGGGGACCCGATGCGCTGATCACGCGTCACCCCAATATCTGCAGGCCAAATGACTGGATAGCGGTCGCTTGGTAGGCCTAAGCCCTCACGGGCTGTAGTGCCAGGGGTTATTATTATATTATTATAAATGGCCACTTTGCATGGTAGGGTTCAGTTCCGGGCCATGGTAGGAATTGAAACCTAAGGAAGCTTTTAGATTTACGTGACCGTTAATTTCGCGGTCATAGGCCATGAATCCGCCGCATGCCGCAGTGGCTAACATTCTTGACTGTCACCCCGAATTCGTTTCCCAGCTCTGCCAAAAACATTAGTTCTGTTGTTATTGATTCTTTATAAGCTTTTCGACATCGTGGTCATTTAGCCCCGAGTAGGCTACTAGGGTGAGTGTAGAATTGAGTGATAACTGTGTCTCTGTAATGTCTGTACTAGTGTGTGTATTTGAAATCGAGGTAGGTTAAGGTAGGAACCGGCCGTGGCCTTATATTAGGTTCCATCCCGCCATTTGCCTGGTGTAGTAATGCTAATTTATTAAATATGTTAAAATGTGTAAATGAGTTGAACTAGTTGGGCACTACGCTGCTGCTAGCACCAGCTACATTGACCCGGTTGTCACATGGCGCCTGCGAGTTTCCGTACAATAGAGAAGGATCTCACTGTATAATATAATTAGGCAACACTGAAAAATGACTTCTAATATTTCAATGTTATTCGTTTTACGTCCCTTTAAACATCTACGGCTTTTAGAGACGCCCGGCGCTCCGAGGTGCCAGAATTCTTCCCCGAAGGGGATTTTTAACGTGCCAGTAAATCTACAGACACGGCTCCCTCGCATTTGCGCACCCTCAAACGCCAGCTGACTGCGCCAGGGTTCAACTCTGCAACCTTGGGCACAGCAAGCGAGAACGTTACTGCAGAGCCACGCAGCCAGCCACTAGTAGTTTGTTATAAAAATCCACAGCCTGCTTCCAGTCTCCGACCGGGTCAGGAATGGAATGAATGAAGCCCCCATCTAGCGGCGAGGATATGAACTGTACCGGCTGCCGAGGCCTGACGCATTCCTCTGGGGCAATGATTAAATGAATGACAGATGAAATGAAATGATAGTGGAGAGTGTTGCTGGAATGAAATGTTGACAGGGAAAACCGGAGTACCCGGAGAAAAACCTGTCTGCCTCCGTTTTGTCCAGCACAGATCTCACATGGAGTGACCGGGATTTGAACCACGGACCCAGTGGTGAGAGGCCGGCGTGCTGCCGCCGAAGCCAGTAGTTTGTTATATGGTATATGAAAAGAAGCTTTCGATGTATAATAGTATAATTATACGATAGTCTTGTGCTTGAGTGAAACAGTCCACGGAAAAGAGTACTTTAATGACACACGTTCATGGCAGCTGCCATGTAAAGCCCTGCGAGGATGCGGATATCCGCAACATTTTTCGCCATGCGGATATAGTTTGCATGGCTGTGCGGATAGCGGATAAGCTGCGGATAATATTTGGAGTCTATTTGCGGATAGTTTTTAGAATCCAATCCAAACTTGTTGAATATCATAACTAGGACCCAGATGTTTATGATGATGTTGATAATTGTCGTTAAAAGGGGCCTAACATCTAGGTTATCGGCCCCTGATGGTTTGGGTGATCGTGAAGATGATAATGAAATGTGAAATACAACTAAAACTAACTAGGTACTAACTTATGTACTAGAAGAAGAAATGCAAAACAAAAGGAGAATAAGGCAAATAAAGGACAGGAGGAAAAGAAGGGACTTGGAAGGAAGGAGAGCCATGAAAGGCAGATAGGAAGGTGAAAGAGGAGGGGGTCCACCCCAGAGTTAATGGATAAAAGGGGGGAAAACCGGACCCAGCTCAGGAATCCCTCGGGGTCACCAACTCCCGAACTCACCAGCCGCGAACCCCTGAGGGTGTAGCAATATCCAGGGTACACCAGAAGTGGTGGGGCTACATACACCCTGCCTCCTTGAGGGCGTTGTGCAGAAGGCAAGAGATAACATGAAATGAAAAAGAAGGCTGACTCCTCGCTGAAGGAGGGTATCAGAAAAGATGAGACAAGGGCCAATTAAGGCGGGAAAGGAAGAGACTCCCTAGGCCTCGGATACCCTAATACTGTCGGGGTCGGTAAAGAACAAGAGTTGACCAAGGGAGATCGACAGGAAAGAAGACGGAGAGGAGCCCGGCACAAGTAAGTGGAAGCAATGCCGGACTCAGCTGGGGTCCCGTGGTTGCCAACCAACGTCCCGCTAGATGTGAGCCCCTGGGGGAGATATAGTTTGCATGGCTGTGCGGATAGCGGATTACCTGCGGATAATATTTGGAGTAAATTTGCGGATAGTTTTTAGAATCCAATCCAAACTTGTTGAATATCATTACTAGGATCCAGATGCTTATGACATAGCCGTTATATTTTTCATTTGTATATTTTTCATTACAAATGCAAGATGATGATTTAAGCTAATCTCATTCAAATTATGTCATTAAGCATAATTAACACTCAGAACTGTGAAGGGTTGCAAAATCTGTATAGCATTCATTTTAATCATAGCACATGGCATACATAGCTTAAGGGAGCGAGCGATATTCTCCTCAAATGTCTAGCTTAAATATTTTATGCTTTATCTAAAAAAATTACTGTAATGCCAGTAGATTCCGATAACAGTCGTGCGGATGCGGGGCGGATGCGGATAACAGTCGTGCGGCTGTGGGGCAGATGCGTATAACAGTCGTGCGGATGCGGGGCGGATGCGGATAACGTTTTGTTTATCCGCGTAGAGCTCTACTGCCATGATAACAGGAACAATTCCTGTGGCTGATGAGCTGAAACCTTGCACAACAGTTATAACCATGTTACGGTAATTTAAAGTCTTTTACAAGCTAATACTAAAGATTGATTTTCCACCTGTCACAAACTATTAAAATAAAGACTTTCGTAGCAATAAATATCATCTGGGCCAGTCTATCGGCATAAATTCTATCAAAATCTTTGCCAGTGATGTCATATTTCACTCCACGGTTATCAGAATACTGTGTGCTGGAGTCTTCAGTCATTTAGCCTGGTTTCAAGCAGCGTCTACGCCTCCCTGTTCTGAGCTAATCGTTTCATCGTTACGTAACTACCACACCCTACATCCAACAGAACAATTCACGTTAGGTTCATTGTCCTGTGTGTGAAACTAAGGGAAAACTAACCTTAAAAGTACTGTACTGTCGGAGTGCATAACTACACGGAAATAGAGTTTACTAAACTGTACAATGATTTAAAAAGATGGTATATTGGCTTCCACGGCCAGTGAATTATAAGTCAGCAATTCTTTTATTTTTGTGCCGTGTTTAGTATGGGGTTTCGCCTAGGACACCAAGCTGGCTCATCAGCGGGATCTTGTTGTCCCCGCCCGGACCCCCACAGGTGTAGTGAACTGCGCGCTACCTCCCTTTTTATGAAGCGCACCTGCGCCTCTTCACTGCGAGAACTGAAAGCTCAAGCAGCCACAACCTCCCTACGCAGGCTTCCAAAAAGATGGTATATTGGCTTTCATGGCCAGTGAATTATAACTCAGCAATTCTTCTAGGTTTGTGCCGTGATTTGTGTGGGGTTTCGCCTAGGACACACATCTGGCTCGTCAGCGGACTCTTGATGTCCCCGCCCGGACCCCCACAGGAGTAGGTAACTACGCGCTACCTCCCTTTTTTTTGAAGCGCACCTGCACCTCTTCACTGCAGAACTAAAAGCTCAAGCAGCCACAATCTCCCTATGAAGGCTTCCAAAAAGATGGTATATTGGCTTTCACGGCCATTGAATTAAAAGTCAGCAATTCTTCTAGGTTTGTACCGTGTCTTGTGTGGGATTTTGCCTAGGACACCAGGCTGGCTCATCAACGGGCTCTTGGTGTCCCCACCCGGACCCCCACAGGAGTAGAGAACTGCCCGCTTTTCTCTTTATACTTCTACACAGGAAAGTGAACCTAATGTGAACTGTTCTATCGGACGGCACATCCACATACGGCTGCGAGGCGTGACCAATCGTAAGGAACATAATGGAAAATAAGTGCATTATAAGATGTGTGGTATTGCAAGTTCTGTGACGATATCCTCTTTGCTTCGTCCATCACCACTATTTTGCTTCCCAAGTACCTAGCTGAAGTATCCAACATTCTTTAGCTTTTCACTTGCCAAGTTTATGTCAATGGAGGTTTCAGATTTCTTTCCGCTGCGTTCCATTATTACTCTAATTGATTTTCATCATGAATTCTTTCCTGAAGACTGAGCCCATACTATTCATGTTGTTGTTGTTGTTGTTGATTCGTTTGAGTGGCTTGGATATCGTGGTCACTTAGCCCTGCGTACATGGATTTGTGGAGAACTTGTCTGGTAACCTGCGTTATTGTGATATCTGTAGAAGTGTGTTAATTTGTAATTCAGGTAAGAATTGAAGAGGAGGCGGTCGTGGCCTCAAGTTAGAAAGCATCCCGGCATTTAACTGGAGTAGAAGTGAAAAATCACGGAACACCACTTCTAGGATGGCTGAGGTGAAAATCGAACCCACCTATTCCCAGTTTTACCTCGCGAGGCTGATTGTCTACCGTTCCAATCCTCAGACCAGAATTACAATTCTTGGTAGAGCTGGGAAACGAACCGGGACCTCAAGGGTGACAGCGAAGAAGGCTGAGCCCTGCGCCACTAGGCAGAGGCATATTATTTAGATACTCATTCAAATCCTCTGGTAGATCGGCCAAGATGACAATTGGCAATGTCATCAGTAGGGCCCGGATGTTGATGCCGGGAAAAAGTTTTAAAAAAGCACTTAAAATTTTCAAAAATGACTGTAATAAATGACCTAAAAATTCGAAAAATGCACTATAAAATGGAGAAAATGATCTTATAACTTAATATTAAACTCACCAATATTTCAAAAATTCGAAAAATGCACTATAAAATGGAGAATATTATCTTATAATAATAAACTCACCAATAATTCAAAAATGACATCTTATGCTCAAACTGAAAAGTCAATCAAAATTGATTTCCAGCACTTAACAAAAGGTTTATGTTCACTTAAGTCTCAGTTGCACTGCACTACGAATGTCATTATGATGTTGTCAAATGTAAATGATCTGCGGTTATCGGCCAACCAGTTTTTATATCTCGAAAAGCTGCGTTCAACAACAACTGATTTGATTTGAGCGAACTTGAAGTGAGGAAGGTCGTTTGCTGCTAACTCTGAGAGACGTAACTCACTCATATAAAGCTGTGGCTTGACTAAATTGAAAAAAAAGAAGACTTTAAAGGCCGATTTCTCTAAAATATGACCCAAAAAATCTACCAAACTTAAAAATATGCTCTTAAAATGGAAAAATAGCAAAAAGTGCAAAAAGATGCAAAATAAAAATGACATATTTGAAGACGGGGTGGCCCGTCCGGAGTTTCTATGTACTTCAGCATTGTTAGAGAGAGCTCAGTAAAAAGATGACATGTCATCAACATCCGGGCCCTAGTCATCAGCAAATCATAAAATCTAAGACACCCAGGTAGCCTATAGCAAACTTAGTTATGGAAGGAAGGGACGAGGGATAGACCAAGGTTACAAGAAATCAATGCTAGCACATCCTTTGTCAGGGAAAAGCCGGTGTACTTTGTGTGAAACAGCAAAAAATATAAAAAAGATTGTGAAGAGAATCAATCATCCCTGCTCCTGGTAGGAGACAGAGTTTGTATGACTGAAGAGAATGGTAGATATCTTGACATTGAGACACACGTATGTCAGAAGGAAGTGCTTCTCGCCTTAATGCGGGAGTGTCCAGTAATTTACAGCCATCCCCGAATGCGTTACACGAAGTAATTTCGAGACTAGAGCTTCATGTCGGGAGATGTTTATGAAGTGCCTTACTTTCGTGATTTTAGGCTTTCTCTTAACCCCCTCACCCTTAGCCTATTTCTATTTTAGGGGTGATTTCTACCTAAATAAAACCAATATTAACGGCCGGGGTAACCCAACGCGCTGACCACGCGTCACCCCATAAACTGTAGGCCGAATCGCTGGTCAGTGGTTGCTTTGTAGACCAAGGCCCTTCATGGGTTGTGGAACTACGGGTTCTTTTTATGTCTCCGTAAACACGAATTTTCAAGCCAGTAGTTTTGACACCAACCCATAGCAATGTGTCAAACAGGCAAAAATTCAACTGAGATTATTTTTGATCATTATCAGGGAGCGGATTTTGATGACATAAAATTGTTTAAAGAATGACTTAAAAATGACTGCGAAAATCCAATAAAATAACCCGAAAACTTTAAAAATCGACTTATTGAATAAAACATTTATTGCAGCCAATTGCCATAGAATAAATAATAACTCATACATAACATTGAAGTCACACAAATTCATTTCCGAGTCTGGTTCGAAGCATTTCGTTCCATATGAAAGAGAGTAGGAAAAAACACAGTGTCTAGAGTTCCTTTTAGTTTTCTGAAATGCAAAACTGTGTCAAAGGTCTCTCCCTGCACCACATTCGATGATATCTGTGGCACCAATCTCCACATAAATTGCATTTACATTCTGGGTCTGGTAGGTCATACAGTAGGCCTACATCGCTATGCTGCAGATCCGGTGATGAAAACCATGCACTGCATATCTGGTTGTCATATGTTTTAGCTCGAAATTTGGTCCTTTCCAGTTCTTTAGTATCATCGTATCTGTTGCAAAGAAATCATCCCATATTTCGTTTCTTAATTGGTCGTTTATTTGATTAATTTGAATGACGTATTCATTTTATTGAAATTTTATAATCAATTTGCTGATCGAGTTGATATAGTATAAGTATATTTGTGTTGCTGACATAATTTCAACACATAAAGAAATACGTACAAACAAACACTTTCACTTAACACATATTGCAGGAAAGAATTTCAGCATCGGTAGAAGAAAAAATATCCTCGCTGTATTCCGGTATTATTTGTTTAGATTGAACAGCTTTAGATGGTTTGAACTTCAGCAATTTAAATACACTCGTAGCCGATAACACAAATTACTTAACTCACGTATGGTTGCACTGAGGTACTTAACCCTACTAGCATTACTGGGCCTACTGTAGTCTGTCCTGCTACCATCGCTTTCAACATTACTCCCGGATTGGTTGCAAGCACAAGTGTGTCTCCTGGAATGTGGATATTTCCGAAGAATAAGGACTGAACAAAGGTAGTCTTCAGATCAACAATGAGTTGTGAAGACCCCCCTCTCACCGCATTCATCCTCCATTTAAGTTCCGATAATATCCGATAGCATACGCAAAAATGCACCAAATCCTTTGAAAATATAAGAGAATTACACGAGAAGTATAAAATAGTCTAATAAATTGCATAAATGACCAAATAATAATACATACTTTTAGAAAATGACGTAAACTTACAGTATAAATCACCAAAAAAATTGGCAAAAAGATAACGTAGTAAATTAACATTTCTACAATGTGGGAACTATAATCAGGATTTCTGTATAAACTAGCATTGTCTGTGATGAACCAATTAAAAGATGGCATGTCATCAAAAGTGCGGGACTTGCTCATTATACACCTTATCTCGAATAAATGCCAAATTTTGGCCTAAAAATCAAAACGTACAAACCAAAGCTTACTTCATACACATAGCCTGAGGTTAAAACAAAAGAAACCAATCTTTTCAACCTTTAGATTCAGTGCCTCGTGCGGAGACACGGATGTAGAGCCGTCCCTGATTATTGTATTATCTCCACAGCTCAGACCTTTCAGGAGTAGGAGATGAAATTCTCTGCTTTTATTTGAAACATCTCTTTCTTTTACAGTTATACGAAACGCTATTGTGTTGAGCCAAACCAAATAAATCCCCTTAGTTCATACTTCACCGGAAACCACATTACACTCGTAAGTAGTTTCGAGCAAACAGGAAATCTAAATTATATTCCTCTCAAATTCCATTAGAAATCCCAAAGCTTTGACAATGTTTATTTTAAAACTTCATTAAGATTACGCCAAGAAAAACGCCTTCAACAACAAACACAAAAGCTCCTAGAATTTCTATATTTCTGTCATCCAACTCTTCTCTAGCTCCATGTTGTAACAGAATTACAAAATAATCTTTAAGACTTGGTTCATACAGTTCTTAACAAGACAATGCTGATGGTGATGTTATTTCGTGGCTTCTTTCTTTCTTTCTTTCTTTCTTGCTTTCTTTCCTTCCTTCTTCTTCTTCTTCTTCTTCTTCGCGAATGGGTCTCTTTGAACCACGCGGAATCAACTCTTCTTTGTCTTCCTTTTAGCCCAATAATCTTTCATACGCAACGATTGGGTGTGTTTTCGTTGCTCGGACCATGTGTTTTGTTTTGTCTTTCGCTCTGATTCCTCTAAACCCCTTGTTTGTGTGATTTTTCTGATTGCTATTCGGTCTTTTAAATTTGGTGACCCCAATTATTTGAGATCTTTCTCCGTTTGTTTGTACCAATTAGGTCTGGCCATCTTATTCTTTAAGAATGTATGAATTCTATGTGTTAGCCTGTTTTCATGGTTTATTATTATTATTATTGTTATTATTAATATTATTAATCATCATGACCCACATGTTGCGTTCGAGTGTCAACTCAAATGACCTTCATCAGGCCTCCCCATAAGCTATACGTAATTATTAAAAACAATAATTATAATATATTTTCAGTCTTTCTTTACACTGTTGTCTCTTCCTTCGACTTAAATGTAGCCTTATAATTAACAAAGGTATTAATATAAAAAATTAAATCTAGTTTGCGTGGCTCACATCACCTTTTTTAAGCTCCAGAGCTCCTTGATTTAGTCAAGCAAAGCTAGTGCAGCATTGTAATGAGTTTAAAACTTTGACGACTACAACAATGCCACAAATATTGAAATCAGTTCACAAACGAATTTCCTAACATCAATATTTGTTACTGTTAATTCATTTATTTCTTTTATTTTAGGGGCCTGGGGCATCTTGGTGATCAGCCCCGTGTAGTTGAGTGTGTGTTGAACTTGTCTTCGACATTTGTTTCAAGGATATTCGTGGTCTCGCTGTGTACAGTATTAAACATCGCAAAACTTGAGTGATGTATCTCAATTTTGTCTTGCAAAAATGATCGTTGTACACTTCGAAGACATATCGGAGAGATTGAGAGGAAACGGCCTTACTTTGTTCTCGTGACGTGCACATAGAGTTATTGGCTGCACGACAGCACGTCAATGCAATACGCCAGCAATGTCAAAGTTGGTCACTGGTAGTTTTGTCACTCGACTGAGCTCATAGTAATCTCACGCTGTGACCTTCAAAAACGTTTCTGACGATGTCTCATCCCATCCTGTAAATAGCTCCAAATACGAGCGTGGTGTAGCCTACCGTGTGGAATCACTCATCAGTGGAATTTGGTTTATATCCCCCGGAGCGTAAGTTGTGTCACGCCCCGCTTCAATATTAACAAATGTTTTAACACAGAAGAATCTAGAAATATTACAGTAAACCTTATAATAAAAAACCCACAACGCCGACAGTGAATTTGTTTGTGAACCCTGCAAGTAAGCCTGCGCACGATGGTGTGCTAATGGCAACATTCTTCCATTGTAAAAAAATAAAAAGAATACTTGTGGATTTAAATGAATATTAGTCAGTGGCTATTCGAATGTACCCGAAGATTTCTGCCAATCTCACATTATGCAAAGGACGAATTAAAATGACTTATCGTGTAGGTCAGGGGTCTCCAAACTACGGCCTACGGACACCACCAATCCGGTCCCCCATAGATTATTTTTATGCAAGTTAATCATACAAAATGATCAGATGTTTTTATTTAACGAGCGATTTAAAAAACACAATCTGACATACATAATGAAATTGAACATTTTAACTGCAATTAATGATATGAGATTTATCCTAAAAACGTACAGTAAGTGACATAAATAGGTAATTCACATAATGAAATTGAACATTATGATTAATGAGATTTACGTAGCTGTAAAACACCACTGACAATTGTTTGCAGTTTTGGGTCGAGTTTACTAATGTAAATTATCAGCAGCGACTTCAAGTGCTCATCAGTGAATATGGCTCTGGGAATATTTTTGGTATATTTAATTTTAGGGAATGTATTTTTACACAGATAAGTAGTGCCGACAGCGGAAAAGAAAGCCACGAGTAAACGGAACGGAGACAACCCCTGGGCTATGAAACGATGTTCTTTTCTCTTCAAGGGCCTAGAAGAAAAGAAAAGATCTATCCATTTCACTCCCTTCTTCTGTCTCTGTTTGAAGGTAAAACCAGATTACAGGAGAAGGGTCTACCCCTCGCCCTTAAACAGATACTTAGCCAATGTTTACAGCTAGCTGAAATTACGATCATACACAATAATATTTTATACTATTTCAGTTCTCTGGTGTTCCAAGTACAGTACAAGTTTGTTAGCAAGTTCTCTGAATGAAGTTAATTTCTATAAATTAATGTGTTTTTACCTTTTATATTATGGAATGTATTTATTAAACATGCTGATTGTGTGCGACGTAGGATAATGAGTGAAGTGAAATTAATTAACATATCTATTTTCTTCTATACCTCTGAACACAAAGTTAGAATTAAAAAAAAGGACCTCATCAACCAATGTGATAGATAAATTTGCTTCATCCAAGCACAGGAGTGGAAAATATATTTACAAATAAGGAGCCATGTGAGTACTGTTTTTAATGCATGAACTATTTATTAAGATTTGTTTTAAATGTTGTGTTGTATGGAATGATGATAATGCTAATATTGGCAACAATAAATGTAAAATATAAAACGATGTTTAATATGAAACAACAATATAATCTGGCCCACCGTACAATTTTACTCAGGAGCTGCCCCTAATTGAGCCTATTGTTTTCAGTTCGCTAGAATAAATATTCTTATTCTATTTTAAAATGTTAATGTTTGTTTAATTGCCATACAATCTCATTGTGTGAAACCCTGACATGGGTATACTGTATGCCTGCGCGAGTAAATTCTTCATATCTTGTTTTATTTCGAAATCATTTGAGGGTGCAGAGTTAGGTGAGGCACCTTTATATAAGGTGCGTTCAAAAAGTAACGAGCCGGAGGCATAATTACAGAAACCAGTACCTGTATGTTAGAAGTATTGGCCCTGGCTGTTGAGGCACTTGTCCCACTGTGACAAGAGGCGGTGAATGGCTGTCTCATAAAATTCCCTGGGTTGTGATGTGAACCAGTTCCGCACGTACAGCTGGACGTCGGCGTCCGAGGTGAATCTTTGGCCCCGCAGAGCCCTTTTCAGGGGACCAAACATGGCATAATCACAGGGAGAGAGGTCTGGACTGTATGGAGGGTGGCCGAGAACCTCCAATTTGAATTTCTCCAGGAGTGCCGCGACTGTGTTGGCCGTATGAGGTCGTGCATTGTCGTGTAGCGACCACGGCGTCTGTGGCGTTCACTGTCACTCGGCGGTCCTGGATAATGAGTGCATCAACCAGCTGGACGTTGTCATCGGTAATGCAGGGGGGTGCCCCAGACCGGGCATCATCGGCTTACGACACCGATCCTTCCCTGAAGCGCTTGTGCCACGCCTTGACCCTTGCAAGTGACATGCAGTGTTCGCCGTACACTTACGACATTCGGCGATGAATGTCCGTTCCCCCTGGTACTCCTTCCGCTGTCAGAAACCGAACAACACCTCTTTGCTCTTCGGTTGACGCCTCCATGTCACTATTTGCAATGCGACTGGCAGCGTTGGACGATTGATGCATGCTGCTGCTTGCTTAGTATCGTCACGTGACGTGCACGCGTGCCCTGTAACGACGGACTGTGACCTTCCACGCTCTGGTCGGAACCACACCTCGTTACACACGCCACGATTAGCCGATGTCGTCACCGGTTTGCGCATTCCAGCTTCCGGCTCGTTACTTTTTGAACGCACCTTATTATATATATATAGCTTATAAGTTGGTTTCTGGTCTTCTCAACTAAACAACCAAGTCCAATTTAATTCTAATTGTTTAGAGTCGTGATAATTACTGAACTACGGTTGTATTGAATCACTGTGATACAGAGGCACATTTAGAGACATCAGATACACACACCTGTTTCTGACACCAGACTCAAACTAGCATCACAGCCTACGCATCGCATAGCTTCAAAGCCTGACACGCTGACCATGAGTTGTGGCTGCCAGCCATGGGCGACATGAGCAAGGGTAGAGCAGCTCTCATCAGGATCGAACACAGGCCACATGAACAATGCAGAGTGGGTACACTTGCACACGAACTCGGAAACAGGTAACGGGTGGGATTCTGCTCATGTTTACCAATGTTAGAAACGCCTTTACCGTAAGAGGCTTCTCTCGTTGCGTGATTTGTTTCGATAAACTGCACAGCTTGGGGCGAATGGAGTTAAATATTTAATAATAAAGAAAGCTTTCCAAAGGGTCACACACATTTGTGTTGACCGACTGGATAGCGTTCTTTATTGGAATTAGGTAACACTGAATAAATGGCTTCTATCACTTCAAGTTAAATGCTTATCCCTTAGAAGTGATTGTGCAATGTACTACCCTACCAGCGAATTGTTACCGGTGGCGGAAATCGGAACTAATGCGCTCCGCCCAGCCACATGCCTGCGATAGACGTGCAGTCGTCGCCAGCGAAACCTCATCGCATGTTGTGTGTGTGCATGTTTCGTGCTGAGTCGTGCGTTGTGCGGAGTGTTCATATTGTTTGACTGTACATGCATTCCCCTCTTACTCCGCACCCACCCTAGGCAGCCATAACGTGGCGAGTGACGTAATGTATACACAACAGCCCTGCTCCACGTCTAGCGATAAATGTTTACCAAACATCAGAAAGGACTAGAAATTTTGATTATTTCAAAAGGTGTGTTCGACAAAATGTATTCAAAACCATAAACCACGGATGGCCACGCTGTGCAAACGTTCACGTAGCCGTTCTGTGCTAATCGCGTGCAAGGCAGGCGTGTCTGATTCAGTTCGTCACCACCCGGAGCGGTTAGTTTTTCCAATAAGGCGAAGCGGAGAGGGCATACTCTGATTGTGAGTGTAAAAGGGAAGTGTGTGTCTGACAGGAAGTTTCTACACGCGTTCAAAGACTGTTCTTCACGTGAGAAAAGTTTCCCTCAAACCCTGGCTTTAACTATTTATCCATGATCTTCTACATAGCACACAGATTTTATAGAACATCATTGAACTATACACCTAATTCCACCCCCCTCCCGGATTATATCTGTCAGGAAAGGAGAGGAAATATTTAATAATGGTTTGCGTTCCAAAGAATGAGTGGATATACCCTTTCACGAATTGATTGCCGGCCGTGTCACACGTCAGCCTACTTCGTTGACAGGTACAGTTGCGCGAGTAGGAAATGACTTAGCTCCAGTAGCCTCAAACATCGTTTAACTGTCCGTGGTAACATGAGCTCCTGTGACGCTTATCTGACGCAATGCTGCTTGACTTATGTCATCGTTGTGTCCTCCGCTACGCTCAGCGGCAATCAAATGTCGAATAGGTATATGCATTTACTTGGGTATTACATAGGCTAAACAATTTAACCGAAACGAAACGTATCAGGTTTCGAAGGTCTCCAGATGGAGGTTCAAATACCGGTGCTGGTTGCGGTCATTCTGAGAGTACATTACTCCCAGGTTTTTCGCACTCCCTTCATGCAAAGGCCAAGATGGTTTCTTCTGTGTCTCAATCTTTGACCATAATAATAACAACAGATAAACTTACTCTCATTGCTACAATCAACACAGACACAGCACTTAGGCTCGCGTGGCTGATCATGACTAACTTGTCCCTAACCCCCGACTTTTTCCTCACTACCCTCCCCGGGGGCTCACATCAAGTGGGACGTGGGTTGGCGACCATGGGACCCCCAGCTGAGTACGGCATTGCTTCCACTTACTTGTGCCGGGCTCCTCTCCATCTTCTATCCTGTCGACCTCGCTTGGTCAACTCTTGTTCTCTTCCAACCCCGACGGTATTAGGGTATCCGAGGTCTAGGGAGTCTATCACTTTCCCGCCTTAATTGGCCCTAGTCTCATCTTTCCTGATACCCTCATTCTTTGAGGGGTCAGCCTTATTATTCTTTTCATGTTATCTCCTGCCTTCTGCACAAGGCCCTGAAGGAGACATGGTGTATGTAGCCCCACCACTTCTGGTGCTCCCTCGATAGTGCTACACCCTCAAGGGCTCATGGCTGGTGAGTTCGGGAGTTGGCGACCCCGATGAATTCCTGAGCTGGGTCCGGTTTCCCCCCCCCCCCCCCTTTTTTCCTTTGCCTCTGAGGTGGACCCTCTCCTCTTTCACTTTCCTATCTGCCTTTCATGGCTCTCCTTCCTTCCGAGTCCCTCAATCCGCACTCTTCGAGGGTTGAGGGCATTTCTTTTCCTCCTGTCATTTATTTGCCTTATTCTCCTTTTGTTTTCGGGGCGTGGTGGCTCAGCGGTCTAGCTGTATGCCTCTCACCAAGGCATTCGATTCCCGGTCAATGCACGTGAGATTTTCGAAGTGAAATGCCATGTCCTGTGGTTCGGATTCCACGTAAAAAGGAGGTCCCGTGGCTCATGATCTCAAGATTAACGGTCACGTTAAACTACAAGCTTCCTTCCTTTTGTTTTCCATTTCTTCTTCTACTTTATAAGTTAGTAGTTAGTTTTAGTTATAGTTTTCATTTCATTATAATATTCACGATCACCCAAACCATAAGGGGCCGATAACCTAGACGTTAGTCTCCTTAAAACAACAATTATTATCATCATCATCATCATCATCATCATCACTAAACCACCACCTCCCACAACATTGTAAATAACGTGCCACCCCCTAGTGGCACTTTTGTTAACTGGATTATGGTGGGTAGAAAGCACAACACCAATTACTGCTTTAAAGAAACGTATTGGCTTTATTGCGGGCCAGAAAATACACCACACAAATAGCACATGCAAGCAACTAGTATCTCTCTCTAGCTTCTCTCTAGCTGCCGTCACTTCCCTTTCACTCTCTCGAGCAGCTGTCCGTTCACTATTTTGGCTGGCCGGTGTCTAGCCGGTCTGTCACTCACCGAAATACCTGTCCACTTCCTTGTACGCAAACTAAAGTTATTTATGATAGCCAGTCACTCGTCACCGCACACTGCCTCGCTATCCGCTGGCTAGAGAGATGCCCAATGCGTTTCGTAATTCACCACAATGTCTCCGTCGCCCTAGGCAAGTACACACTCCTCACACTGCTCCGCGGCTCGGCAGGAATCTCACTGGGATTCGCAAGTCACGTCACCACACTTCTGTCGCTCCGGAAAAACACGCACTAGCTCAGAAACACTGTCCTCAAAAATTCGGTCCCCTCACTGTTGAGGCCGCTTATATAGCAAGCTGGTGACTCAATGAATTCTAGAATCGTCCAGGATACACGGCTTCTCGAGATTTCCGTCACTGGCTGGATTACGAATATTCTGGACCATCCCTTTCACTTCGCAGCCCGTTGCGTAAGGCGCACGTAGTACACTGAGGCAGGGCACAGCCCGGGCCAGCTGTGCCGCAACCGGCGAGGCGGCGAAACAACTCACAGCCGTAACACCACCCTCTTCCTAAAAGGCTGATCGTCCCGATCAATATTGGTCCGTCTGTGCCCCTCCGTAGGCTGCCAGGCGATCTCGATGCAAGATCTTCATCCTCGCCCTCGGGCTCCGCTGGATCCTGTAGACGACATCGTTGATCCGTTTCACGACTCGGTTCGGGCCCTCCCAGGACTTCTGCAGTTTGGGTGACAGGCCTTTCTTCCGTAATGGGTTGAAGAGCCAGACCAGGTCGTCCTCGTGGAATCCGCCGGCATCCGTCTGCTGGTCGTATCGGGTCTTCATTCGGTCGGTCTCGATCCCCAGTTTCCTCCTCGCGAACGCGTGCACGTCCTCCAGTTGGTCGACCAGTTCTTGACAATACTGGCTTACCGGGACCGGACCATTCCCAGGCCGGCCGAAGGCAAGATCGACTGGGAGACGAAGTTCCCTCCCAAACATGGCCCGGGCTGGTGTGCACCCGGTGGCTTCATGCACGGCGGCGTGGTAGGCCAGGCGAAATAGAGGAAGATGTCTGTCCCAATCCCTCTGGTGCTCGCTGAGGACTATTCGGAGATGGTTCTCGATGGTGCGATTGAATCACTCTACCATCCCGTCGGAATGAGGGTGTAGCGGCGTCGTCCTTGTCTTCCGGATCCCCAGCAGCTGGCATAGGTTCTGGAACACCTGCGACTCGAAGTTCCTCCCTTGGTCGGAGTGCAGCTCTAGGGGTACTCCGTACCGGCTGACGAATTCCTTCACCAGGGTCTCTGCGATCGTCACGGCTTCTTGGTTAGGGAGCGCATACGCCTCCGGCCATTTGGTGAAGCCTCGCTTAACGGGAATGGCCCAGCAACATCGATGGCCACTCTCTCCATGGGGCCCACGTTGTAGGTCTTCAGTGGACCCCGTTGCCTCCGTCCTGGGCCCTTGCTGGCTGCGCAATCGTGGCACCTCGCGCAGTGGTTCTCCACGTCTGTTCGGCATCCAATCCAGTAGAACCGCTCTCTCAGCTTCTCCAGGGTCTTCTTTATCCCCAGGTGTCCACCAGATGATCCTCCATGTACTTCCTTCAGGACTTCCTCCGTCATAGCCTTTGGAACGACGACTTGTTCCCAAGTTGTCTTCCCGTCGGTGCTCTCCCAGGTACGGCAGATGAGGCCATCCTTTACAATCAGCGAGTCCCACTGCGCCCAGTAGGACTTAAACTTTGGGCTGCAGTCACTCACAATGTTCCACCCGGGTCTGGGGACACAGGCCCTCTTCCATTCGGCTATCAGTCCCAGGTCACCATCTTCTGCTTGTGCCCGCGTGAACGATTTGCGGCTCCAACTCCCTTGAAGTTGCACGGTAGTCCTTCGGCACTGTATCCCGGTGTTCTCCTCTCTCCTAGTACAGAAGGTGCAGTCTTCGGGGCACGGTCTTCGTGACAGGGCGTCGGCGTTAGAATGCAGTTGGCCTTTCCTGTGCTGGATCTCAAAGTTGTACTGTTGAAGCCTCTCTAACCACCGCGCGAGTTGACCCTCGGGCTGCTTGAAGTTCAGGAGCCACCGCAGGGATGCATGGTCGGTCCTGATGAGAAATTCCTGCCCGTACAGGTACTTGTTCAAGTGTTCAATGGTCTTCACGATGGCGAGCATCTCTTCCTGGTGACGCAGTAGTTCCTCTCTGGCTTTGACAGGGCTTTGCTGAAGTAGGCCACTACTCTCTCCTCGCCGTCCACTATTTGCGACAGGATTCCCCCTATGCCAAAGTCGCTGGCATCGGTATCGACGATGAACCTTGTTCCAGGTCTGGGGTAGGCCAGAATAGGCGCGGTGCGCAGAGCCTGCTTGAGTTGTTCGAAAGCACTGTGGCATTCTGCTGTCCACGTGAAGAGTTGGTCCTTCTCCGTCAGTCGATGTAGTGGTTTGGCGATGTCGGCGAATCCTCTCACGAAGCGACGGTAATAAGTGCAGAGTCCCAGGAAGCTTCGTTGTTGAGACTTGTCCTTCGGAACTGGCCACTCCCTCACAGCTGCGGTCTTCTCTGGGTCGGTGCGCACCCCTTCCTCGGAGACGATATGCCCAAGGTACTGGACCTGCTTCTGGAAGGGCTGACACTTCTTGGGGCTCAACTTCAGCTGGGAAGCCCGTAGCTTCATCAAGATCTCCTTCAGGTTGCTGTAGTGCTCCTCGAAGCTTCTCCCCAGAACGATGACGTCGTCTAGGTAGACCAGGCAGGTCTTCCAGTGTAGTCCCCTCAGAATGGACTCCATTAGCCTTTCGAAGGTCGCAGGGGCGTTGCACAGACCAAATGGCATGACGGTGAACTGCCAGAGCCCGCTGCCCACAGAGAACGCAGTTTTCTCGCGGTCCTTAAGGTGGACCTCCACCTGCCAGTAGCCACTCTTAAAATCCAAGGTGGAGAACCATCTTGACCCTGATATGGTGTCCAGGGTGTCGTCGATCCGGGGTAGAGGGTAGCTGTCCTTTTTCGTGACGTCATTCACCAGCCTGTATACCACGCAGAACCTGGTGGAACCGTCCTTCTTCTTCACTAGCACGACCGGAGAACTCCAAGGACTATGTGATGGCTCGATCACTCCTTGCTCCTTCATCTCTTCTACCATCCGGTCGACTTCAGCTTGCTTGGCGAGCGGGACACGTCGGAATGGGGCCCTAATCGGTGCGCTGCCCACAACGTCGATTCTGTGCTGTACCAAGCTTGTCCTGCCGAAGTCTTTGCTCCCCACAGAGAAGACATCCTGGAATTCGCGTAGCAGGTCCTGAAGTTGGCGTGATTGCTCCTCGTCTAAATGGTCCTGGGATCCTTGGTACAGCTTCTGTAGCTCTTCTGGCAGGGCGCGTCTTCTTCGGTTGTCCGTCTGCAGGTGTGCGTCCGTCGTGTCTGTGATGCGGGCAATCCAGGTAACGGGCTCGGAGACTCCTATGTTGGTGTCCCGGTGAACCGTAATGTCGTAGTCGTTCAGGTTGGACAGGCGGACGTACGGTCGAGACGTCGTGTTGATGAGGGTCTTGGTAATTAGCAATCCTTTTGTCTGGATGTCCTCATATATTGGCTCGATGACAGCCGCCACTCCCTCAGCAGTTCCGTCGACAATTACGGCAGCGCTGACCTCCGTCCTGGCGGGAACGATGACGTCCTCTCTCAGCCTTACTCGTCGTGCGGTGATGGCCTCGTGTGCTCGTTGCAAAGCAAGTTCCTCACCTCGGAAATGCAGGGTGTTGGTACTCAGGTCCAAGATGATGCCGTTCTGGTCCAGAAGGTCCAGTCCGATGATCACTTCGTTTGATACGTCAGCCACAAGCACTGGATGCTTAACCGCCCGTCGACCAATGACGAACTACAGTGAAGCTTCGCCATGTAACGGTGCAGTCTCTCCAGTCGCGGTTATTAGTTGGAGGTTCATTTGTGTGGGTTGCACTCTCCACCTCGGGATCACGGTGGGATTAACGATGGTCCTCGACGCTCCCGTGTCGATCAGCATGGGCCAGCTCACTCCGTTGATGACTCCGTCGACCATCAGGCTGCTATTGTCCCTCCGTAACTTCGTCACACGAACTTGGACTGCCGGGGCTTGACGACTGTCACAAGCCAACCTTTCCCCCCCAAGGCTGGCTAATACTCGTTTCCCCGGGCCGCGCGGTTTTCAGACGACTGATTTCCCGTCGGATCCCTTCGGCGGCGGCGATCACCACAGTCCTTGCTCAGGTGGCCTTTCTTCCCGCTGGTCCAGCAGGTCGGCAATCCTCTTCCGGGCCGCCTCTCCGGTTGTCTTCCAGCGGTGTCGTTGCTGGTGGCGCCGCGACTATCGAAGAAACGGCTTAGCGACTCCATCAATTCGTCGGCCAGGGGCTTGGTCTCGTTTGTTTTTACTGGTTCGTCGACGTCCACTTGACGCACCCGCGCGTGCATTCTAGATACCTGTTTTGCCGTCTCGAACTCAAGTGCGTGGCTCAGCGCATCTGCCAGGGTCTTATTGCGCGCGAGTTGCAGCGCCTGTTGAGTGTCCGAGTCCCGTAGCCCGTCGGTGAAGGTCTGCGTCGCTATCTGTTCCAGAAAGTCGGCCGGCGCTGTTGGGTAGGCGAGCCTTACGAGGCGTGCGATGTCCATCTCGAACTCCTGCAGGGTTTCCGCGTTCTTTTGTACCCGGGTCCGGAGCTGCATCTGGTAGGCCTGCTGAAGATGGCTATCCCCATATCGGGACTCCATATGGGCGATTAGTGAAGCGTAGTCCTGGGATCCAGTCGGGATGGCCTGAAGGACGTTAAGGGCGTCGTCTCTCAGCGCTACAATGAGAGCTGTAGCCTTTTCCGTGCTGTTCCAGTTGTTTATGGAACAGGCTGCCTCGAACTGACGTAAATAGGTGCTCCACGGGACATTTCCGTCGAAGGTTGGGGGCGTCACTCTGCTCTGTCCCGTTCCTGATGTCCCCGGTTTACCTGAGGGTGGGCGTTGGCGCAGCTCGGCAACTTCCTCTTGAAGAGCGTTGAATTTCTCTTCCACCTCCGTCAGTGGGCGTTGGCGCAGTTCGGCAACTTCCTCTTGTAGAGCTTTGACTCTCTCATCCACCCCCGTCGGCGGGCGTCGGCGCAGCTCGGCGACTTCCTCTTGTAGGGCTTTGAATCTCTCTTCCATCCCTGTCGGCGGGTGTCGGCGCAGTTCAGCAAATTTCTTTTGTGGAGCGTTGAATCTCTCTTTTCCACTGCCGTGACTTCCTCACGCAGACCCAGTTCTAATTTCTTCAGGTCTTGTGCTAACTTATTCTGCCCGTCTTCCATCTTCTTCTGGCCGTCCTCTATCTTCTTGGTTCAATTCTTCTGGCCATCTTCTAATTTAGAAGTTAGGTCCTTGGCTAAATTCTTCTGGCCGTCTTCCATCTTGGCTTCCATGCCACTTAACTTTTCTAGCAATGCTGCAAATTGCGCTTCCATTTTAGTTGTTTGTCTAGTAAAGGGCATGCACTCACCGGAAAATTAGAGAACTGTGGTAAGATGACCTGCTCGGGTTTTGAAACCAGGACCTTCAGGTGTTGTGCTTGTGCTTGAGTTCGTAATCCGGCTTCTGGCACCAGTTGTTACGTGCCACCCCCTAGTGGCACTTTTGTTAACAGGATTACGGTGGGTAGAAAGCACAACACCAATTAATGCTTTAAAGAAACGTATTGGCTTTATTGCGGGCCAGAAAATACACCACACAAATAGCACATGCAAGAAACTAGTATCTCACTCTAGCTTCTCTCTCGCTAACGTCACTTCCCTTTCACTCTCTCGAGCAGCTGTCCGTTCACTATTTTGGCTGGCCGGTGTCTAGCCGGTCTGTCACTCAACGAAATACCTGTCCACTTCCTTGTACGCAAACTACAGTTATTTATGATAGCCAGTCACTCGCCACCGCACACTGCCTCGCTATCCGCTGGCTAGAGAGATGCCCAATGCGTTTCGTAATTCACCACAATGTCTCCGTCGCCCTAGGCAAGTACACACTCCTCACACTGCTCCGCGGCTCGGAAGGAATCTCACTGGGTTTCGCAAGTCACGTCACCTTACTTCTGTCGCTCCGGAAAAACACGCACTAGCTCAGAAACACTGTCTTCAAAAACTCGGTCCTCTCACTGTTGAGGCCGCTTATATAGCAAGCTGGTGACTCAATGAATTCTAGAATCGTCCAGGATACACGGCTTCTCAAGATTTCCGTCACTGGCTGGGTCACGAATATTCTGGACCATCCCTTTCACTTCGCAGCCCGTTGCGTAAGGCGCACGTAGTACACTGAGGCAGTGCACAGCCCGGGCCAGCTGTGACGCAACCGGCGAGGCGGCGAAACAACTCACAGCCGTAACAGTAACTACTTTCTGTTGTCGTTGTTTCATTTACGGGCTCGGAGATTGTGGTCATCTGCCCAGGCGACGTAGATGTGTGTAAAATGTGTCTCATAACCTGTGTGTTTTACAGTGTGTGTAGCAATGCAAGCTAGGTTTGAGAAGGAGGCGTCCGTGGCTTTGTGATTGGAACCATCCCGGCATTTTCATGGGGATAGTGGTAGAAAACTACAGTTAACCAATTCAGCGATGGCTGAGGTGAGAATCTAACCCATCCTCTTCTCAACGAGGCAGAGGACCACATGCCAGACCAGAATTGAATTTCTTGGTAGATATGAATAACGAACTTGGGACCTCAGGGAATGCAACCAACAAAGCTAACAATTACACCACGAGGCGTTGCATAGCTGAATAATAAATTAAATTGTTCATCTTAATTCTTGGGCACCAAAAAGAGGCAATGTGAATCCCTAGTGGTGCTGTTTCATTTAGGAAATTGCAACCTCGTGATCATCAGCCCCGTGTATTTGGGTATGTGTGGAAAATATATGGCAACCTGTGTTATTGTGGTGTATGTAGAATAGGCTACTAGTGTGCGTGCGTACTTGTAATTGAATCTGGGATTGGGAAGGAAGCGGCCTTGGCTTGAGTGAGGCACTATTCAGTTATTTGCTTGGAGCAGAACTGTGACACAACAAAATAGAAAAATCTTTTCTGGAAGGGACTGGAATGGAATCCATATTTTCTGTTACCTTCATATGCTGATTTATTCTCTTTCTAACACTCAGAACATAATGAAATGTATTGTCATGTACGGAAATCGAACTTGGGTCCTTAGAGACACGAGTCTCGATACACAGAAGGCTGCGTGCTAGGAGTGACACATACGATCTGGAAAGATACAGGGAGTTCAGAGCCTATCGCTACGGAACTTTCACCGGTGCTCGCCTCTGTCACGTGGCAGCCCGGACAAGGCCAGGCTCGGCCTGCACTCGCTCTGGTGGTTGATCGACAGTACGGTCTCAAGGTCAATGTATTACACACCATTTGTCCATCCGTCGCGCTTCAGCGATTTTAGGGTTTATCTGAGCTCGTCAGACGTGCGATAGCAGTAATGCGATACACGAGTGAGCAGTGGATAATTCTCGTTGAGGCGTATTCTCTTGAAGAAGTCGTGTGAAAACTATTTACGATTCATACCGTTGTTATCTGGAGGCTCCTTGTTCATCGAAATTACCATAGAGCGGTTGTTTAAGGAGTGGTCAGAGTCAGGCTCTGTATCCGGTAGGAAGAAGCGGTGACCTAAACGATCTCTCACCGAGGAACGGCTTGATATCCGGGCGAGGATGAAAAAGAACTGGAAAACTTCGCTTCGGTGGCTCTCCCAAGACTGTGGCATATTTACCGATTCTGCCTATGTAGCCCTTAACATGTTCAAGGTTCGCCTGTACTAAAGCAGGTGAGAATGAACTTTCATTGCAGATTTTTCTTCATACATTACTACCGATTTCCCTTACGTAGCGCCTCGCCGGGGCTATCTACTACACTAGCCGCCAGGTGGCAGACGCGTGCACCGCTGAAAGGCTCTGACCTCCCAGTATCTTCCCTCTTTTAATCAGCAGCTTCAGCAACATTGGGAAGAAAAGCTCATATTGGTATACTGTTACAGGGTCTTTATATTTGCTTGGCAAGGACATTCTCTCTCACGCGCTCCGTCAGTGACAGCTCAGTTCCCGGCTGCCGCGCGCGCGTATATACGGCAGAATACGGTGCTAAAAATCAGTATCATGCATTTTTACTCACCATGTTTACAGCAGATGCTGAAAATGTTCCCCATCCACTGCCAAACATAATCAGCATCTCCTTATGAAGTTTCCGGTTACTCCTGTTAATTTAGCTTCAGTAAGGAAATCTTCACGTCTATTTTTATTGTTTACTGAACCTGCACGTTTGAATCTCTTAGCCAGTTGTCTTATTGTCCGATTTATAGGAATGGGTCCCCCTGGAAATCTCACTCGAAACTTTTGTTTTGTTCTAGCGCACGATTTCATGCACTTTATGTACGTATTGTGCAGATACAGGCCTACACGTTCACGTAACGAATATTTTACATAAGGCATTACAGCACTACACACAAATACAATAAAACATTACACAATACGATAAACAGTACACATTAGCTTTATAAAACACTGAAAGACTGAAACACCAAATTAGCTCAGAGCTCACGTCTACAGAAGAGCGAGGGAATACCCGGCTGGAGACCACGCGCCAACCTGGCCGGGGACCGGTGGCCAAGGCCGAGCGAAGGTCTTTACAATACGTGTCGTACATAACGTGCGCTAGAACAAGACAAAAGTTTCGAATGACATTACCATGGAGACCCATTCCTATAAATCGGACAATAAGTCAACTGGCTAAGAGATTCAAATGTACAGGCTCAGTAAACAATAAAAACAGACGTAAATGTCGTTATTTTCTTACTGAAGCGAAATTAACCGGAGTAACCGGAAACTTCATAAGGAAATGACGGTTATGTTTGGCACCGGATGGGGAACATTTTCAGCATCTACTGTAAGCATGGTGAGTAAAAATGCATGATACTGATTTTAATCACCGTGTTCTGCCGTATATACGCGCTCGCGGCAGCCGGGAACTGAGCTGTCACTGGCGGAGCGCGTGAGCGAGAATGTCATTGGCCAGCAAAAATAAAGACCCTGTACTTATGAATCAATGTTTAATTCACGTTTGAAAGATTAGAAATGTTCGGAACAGTATATGGCGCCGAGAGAGTAAGGTTAACTTATGAGACATTAATTCTTATAATGGGAATCAACACGACCCAAAGCTTCAGTGGTTGATTCCCGCTCTGGTGTAAAGGGTTGCAACGGAGTGCACATACCCTCATGGCGATTTCATCTCATCCGTGTTAGATCTGTGTTTTCATAGTTTCCATCTTTTCTTTAAAAAGATAGTTGTGAAGCCAATTTTCAGTGTTTCATTTTTTATAATTGATATTGTCAATAAAAGATAATTCCAATTACTGGAATTTGTGAAAAAATAACCTGAAATAAATTACATGCGATTAAGATAAATAATTCCCTTAATTTTCTCCATAAAAATATATTTTATACGTGGGCATTATACCTGTCTTACGGTCACGGGTGCCTAATTTCCAAACCTAGCCCCAACTTCATATACACGCATTAGCAAATGGACCAACATTACACAAGTTTTTAAGACATATTTCCCAGTCACCCTGTTCAAAGGGACGATGACTTTGGACGTAAACAAATCGAATAAATATTCCTGGAGAAAACTGTTAGTTCTCAAGTCGTCCACGCAACGGCCTCCCACATATACCACACATATAGGACTTTATTCTGGTCCGATAGAACGTTTGTGTAGCTGCTTCGTTGAAGATTTTAGACACGTATGTGGAGAAATATGGGATAGAGCAGTCCCTTCGGATTTACACGCATTCAACACGCTTTTGTTGTATAAATGGATCCTATTAGGCCCCTAAGTCCCACAAGTATCAAAGCCTAGCTGCTTAGCTTCACTACAGTACATTTAATCGATGAGCGCCAGAGAAAAACGAAGTGAATTCTATTCGTTAGAACCCTATAAATGGCAGGCTGTAGAGAAAGCTGTAAAAAAGGAATACGTTAATATATTATCACTCAGCATGCAGCTGTAGCTCATAGGACTTCGAGATTTGCGTTCGCTGGCTGCGTGATTGGCTTATAGGCGTATTGGGGAGAATCAACCTTATTGCGAGTGCCAGGTTCCACCCACACCGTCTTAAGATCTACACCAGTATACATAATGGAGCCATATCATGACAGAGATTGCGTGACATTAGTGAGAAGTTCGTTTTTCAGTATGATACGATCTACTGTAATAAATAAGATCGAGTACCGTATATATTTAGTATTTTCACAACTCTCACTCCGAAAAAATAACTGTTTTACCTATTTGAAGAGCATGAATTAAAAGTACTCAGGGATGAACTATGCACCAGAGGCGTAGCGCTATAATACGCCGATACGCCGGGCGTTCCCTGATTTAAAATGTGTAAAATATAACATTGTTTTTATTTGATATAAATGCGGCGTTAGCATATTACATGGCGCTTAGTTTTTTTATATCCGTACCCCCCATATAACTAGTCTTAGCCCAGCCGCGGTCTACTGCTGTGCGTTGCTCTTCTTGTCTGTACGCCAGACCTTCTTGGCGTCAAGAGCTATGTACCACCCTGGTCAGGCCCAAGGCTTATAAACTACAGAGGTTGCCTCAATTTTCACTCACCAATCAGCACTCACAAGGCGGATGACGTCACAAGATACCAAACGCGCCATGTGGGGAACGTAACGAAACTGTCAACATCAGCTGTTGAGTACGCAAAGAACAGTTTATTCTCATGAAATTATTGGTAAATGGGTGATAAAATAACTGAATGTAGCCTACTTACATTTTATGTTGTGATCTTCTTGAATTTCTTGGAAATTCGCCTAGAGTCGGTAGCAGTATCGTGGGTGTTAGTGACTTCCAATAACCACTTCTTATGCAAGATAGAATTGGAATGTTTCAATCTGATGAAGAAAATTGTTATTACAGCTGCCTCAACCCCACCAGACGGTACGTCAGGAACTTCTCTCGACTCAAAATCTGTCGTTCTTCTTAGAACGTTCTTGCCTCGTTGAAATCCGTATTTTCCGTGAAATGTGACGAAATTTGCTGAAATGTGCCGGAACTGGTTTAGCCAAGTTTCTGAGGGTTCGGTCATACCACCGTACGACAAGTGTAAAATCCAGGTTGGTAATACATAATCGTGTTGAGTTTGCATTCCATAGGTTAAGTTCCCATGTTGTGGAAATTTACCTTGGAACTTGTGGGCCACATAACCTGCAACATAGGCCTAAGCCTTGCCATCTTCCTCACTTTGTTCCATGATATTGGCAATGAAGGACTCAGGTTGCACATTGCTCCCTAAGGTTGGTTCTGGAAGCACGTTACTTGATTCAGACACTATGCCAGCTTTGTTTAGTGCTTTAGCAACTACATATTCATCTGAATCTGGATCAGCAGTGTTTGTTTACTTTTGAAAAACTCCTGGATTTTTTCCTAAAATAATCATCCTCAGTCTGTAAATGCAGTCAAGGGGAGCCACCATGGGTTCGCAATTGTGAAAAGAGGTTTTCCAGTACATCTTGATTTAGCCTATGTGTGAGAATGTACTTTGTATTATGCCTACGGGCCATATCTTGGAACAGAAGTCGAAGGGATTTTATTGAAAGGATGACTGCTTCCTGGAATATTTGCAAATAATTTTTACCAATACAAAGAGAATTACTCATGAAATTTTCCATCTTGTCCAAAAACAAAATACCATGCATGGGCGTATATAAGGGGGGGGGGCTGAGGGGGCTCCAGATCCTCCCCGAAAAAGCCAACTTGGGTACAACATAAAATGTATTTCACAGTAGTCTACTTTTAAGAAATAATTATCAATTTGTAAAAGAAAATGAGTGTTTACCTTTCTGCTTTATAAATTGACAAGTAGCCCATTTAGATATTTTCCATTCATACTCCATAGGCTATAATAGAAAATTCAATAAGTACTCACAATTTTCCACGATAGTTACCCCCCCCCCCCCCTCTCTCTCGAAAAAATGTATATACGCCCCTGATACCATGTACGAAATATGTCAAAAATATTAACAGCTTTAAAATCATCCTAGCAGGTCATCAAAACATACGAGTAGGCCAGCTAGGCTCACCATTTGGTTTTAGATTCCTTGGAAATCTTGGCTTTATATTAAGCAATTCGGCCCTGTAGTCTAATAATAAATAATGTTATTGGTTTTACGTCCCTTTTAACTACCCTGGCTTTTAGAGACGCCGGGGTGCCGGAATTTTGCCCCGAAGGGGATCTTTAACGTGCCAGTAAATGTACTGACACGGCTCCCTCGCACTTGCACACCCTCAAACGCCAGCTGACTGCGCCAGGTTTCGAACCTGCAATCTTGGGCTCAGCAAGCGAGAACGTTACCCCTGAGCCACGCAGCCAGACAATCCCTGTAGTCTAATTCGAAGTCTTCACTCTTAAAGTGCAGGGAACATATCCTACTTGTTTGAGGGTTGCAATGATCTTTTCAATTACATGCAGCAATCCACTGATTGCTAAGGCATGCGTCTTTAGGCATCGTGAAAATCGACACGTCATTTCCAACTTTATAATAACTGTGACAAACTGCCACAGCACATCTTTGGCCTGGCATGATTATAAACAAAAGGGCTTAAAACACGCGTTTAAACCACTGCAATACATACAATATAAGTTGGCTTTCTTTGCATATCTCGCACCTCGCGCGCTACGAGGAAACGTGTGACGTCACGTCCTTTCCCTTCCCTCCGCGATCCCCTCGCCTAAGAGCTCCATATTGAGGCAACCTCTGTAGTTTACTAGCCTTGGGTCAGGCCATGTTGCAGCGCATGCGCCAGTTCATACTTGTTTCTCGGAAGGGGAGCGCTACCGTACGCTGGCGTTTGCTGGCGTTTGAATTGTATGATCACTGTTCTGTTAACTCAATAGCCCAATCGCTGCGCTAGTGCTATAGTTCGAACTGTAGAAGTGTAGTTTCTTTTAATTGTGCGTGTGTGTGTTTAATGCTGCCAATATGATTGAAGTACCTGACTCGAATGTTGTTAATTTTTTAAAGGCAACCCCTTTGAGCACTTTATCATATGAACAGCGATGTGAATTAAAAACAAAAAACCAAAGCCAAATTTATCAATTAAAGAAGTCGGTAAAAATCGCACACGGAGTTTTCAGCTTTCTTGGTATGACAGGTTTTCCTGGCTAACTGGGTGTGTTGAAAAAAAAAATGTTTTGTTACGTATGCCTTATGTTTGGAGCGAAAGATACTGAATGGTGCACGGAAGGAATTTCGGACCTGAGTAATTTAATTAAAAAGGCTGTAAAACACCAGTCTTCAAAACACCACTTGTTACATTCTGTAGGGGGCGTGGTGGCGCAGCGGTTAAGCTGTATGCCTCTCACCAAGGTGGACCGGGTTCGATTCCCGGTCAATGCATGTGAGATTTTCGAAGTGAAATGCCATGTCCTGTGGTTCGGATTCCACGTTAAAAGGAGGTCCCGTGGCTCATGATCTCGCGATTAACGGTCACGTTAATCTACAAGCTTGCTTGCTTGTTACATTCTGAAGCATTTCATCTGCTAGGTAAAACTCGTATTGAGCATGCATTTTCTGAAGCTCCTCGACTACAAGCAATAAAACATAATGAGATCGTGTCTTCGAACAGGCAGTATGTGCGACGACTCATTCAATCAGTAGTATTTCTCTGTCCACAAGAACTAGCCTTCCGTGGGCATAGAGAAGATGAAAGTTCTATTAACAAGGGGAATTATTTGCAATTGTTGAACCTGCTCGCTCAAAATGAATCTATAGTTAGAGACCATTTACAGTCATCATCATTATTAAAAGGAACATCTCCAGACATTCAAAATGACTTGATAGAAGTTACAACAATTGCATTAAATGAAAAAATCAAATCAGAAAAAATGAAGCCCCCTTTCTCTCCATAAAAGCGGATGAGACATTAGAAGTATCGTGTAAGAGCCAGATGAGCATAATATTTAGATATTGTGTGGATGATAGAATAGAGGAGAGATTCGTCAGCTTTTATGACGTTTCCAAAAATAAAACAGCTGCGGGATTATCAGAAATCGTGCACAAAGTTTTACTTGACTGGGAAGTAAATGGAGAAAAAGTTGTAAGCCAGACATACGATGGTGCAGCTGTAATGGCAGGCAGACAAGGAGGAGTTCAAAAGCTAGTGAAACAGTTTTGCCCATATGCTCTTTTCGTCCATTGTTACGCCCACCAATTAAATTTGGTACTTCTGTATGGCTCAAAAACAATAAAACAGGTTCGTTTGTTTGTCTGTGCCTTGACTGCTTTTCATAGTTTTTTCAGCAAGTCTTCTAAAAGGACGGTTTTGTTGACCGAAAGAGGATTTAAGCTTCCACAAACTAGCAATAAGAGATGGAATTTTCATTCGAGGGCAGTTTTCACCATTATGAAACATTACCAAGGATTGTATAGTACTTTTGATGAAATTATTGATGATGAAAGTAGTGAATGGGACGACGACTATGTGAACTGTGCCATTGGTCTCAAAAGATATATGGATGACCCTACCTTTGTATATTTGCTATGTGTATTCGAAGCTTGTTTCATTTACACTGATCATCTTTTCAAATTGTTACAATCATCGACAGTGAGTATTGTAACTTGCCATAATGAGATAGAGGCTGTCGTCAAAAGAATAGAAAACTTAAGAAATGAAGATTTCACTGACAGATGCGTTCAAAAAACCATCTAGTTGAATGAAAACGTAATGTATGATGGCAATAAAAAGAACACTTTGAGAGTGCTAACTTTTGAAATAGTAGATTCACTAACAGCTCAAATGAAAAGTAGATTTGAAGATCTTAATCATCTAAATTTCATTGAGTTAGTACAAGAAAAGAAGTTTAAAGAATACACTGAAGCATTCCCCAGGGCAAATTAGATATTTTGGTAAAACAGTATCCATTCTTTAATGTTAACCAATTACTAAATGAACTTCACATTGTTTATGGAGATCAGACAAAGCATTTAGCTCCAAAAGACCTTTTAAAATATTTTCTTGCCAACGGTCTCGACTCCATCTATCAGGAAATAACTAAACTACTGCGCTTAGTACTGACTATTCCAACTACTACAGCTAGTAGTGAACGCAAAATGAGCACGCTGAAAAGAATTAAAACATACCTTAGAAATTCTATGAGCAATAGTCGCTTGTCGTGTTTAAATTCACTGGCCATTGAAAAACAGTTATTAGGTGAGCTTTCATCAGAGCCGGCATTTTTTGAACACATCATTGACATTTTCGCAGAAAAGAAGAAACGACGAATGGAGCTGACGTACAAGACTGTGTGAGGTATGTGACAGTATCTTTCATATTAGCTTTTTGATTTTTTCCTCAGTTTGTCGTTATAAACTTTGGCGTCCCCAGCTCAAAAGTTCACGCTACGCCACTGCTATGCACACAATGACTGCACACGTTTATGTCGGCGACCGTAAATGACATTATGGTCATTAGCTTTATTTTACTGCGCAGCCGTGTGTATGGTGGAAGATACTGACTGATACTGAGGTTTCTGATGGAGCCAGGGATGCACATATCGTGAGACATTCTACGGATTCTTAATTATACATGTATCTTAACACAACATTGCCAGATTTCGGGTAGCTTCTTCGTTCTGAATGTGGCAATTACTGTACATTCCAAGACAGCTGTTTAGAGTTCATAATTTGTCGGGTCATTTGGTTATGAGACGATCATGTTTTTCAAATGGTTCTCTGCTTGATAACGTATAGCTAACGAAGCATTGAATTAAAATCTGACGTGCCTTCGTACGCCATCTTCTAATGCTCATTACTAGTACCTCGGTGAAGGTGCGCATATTTGGAATATCTGAGCTTCAATGTTCTATCCCAAAACTGGAGAGTTCATTCAATGCTTGGAGTGCACAATGTTCAACTCCTCCTCCTTGACATTTCTCATTCCAGAAGTGTAGTGAATTTCCGGCAAGGATGTGCCTTAAATTCAGCCGTTCTCAACAGCGCAATGCACCGGCACATGCACCCTGAGGGGCCTTGCACTTCACCATTAACGTGTAAAATTGTCATACTACGCCCAGACGCCATCCTGAATATTAGGAGTAGCCATGTATAGGAATCTACCTCATCAAACATGTTCGTTACTGCAAAAAAAAAAGGAAGGAAGCTTGTAGTTTAACGTGACCGTTAATCTTGAGATCATGAGCCACGGGACCTCCTTTTTACGTGGAATCCGAACCACAGGACATGGCATTTCACTTCGAAAATCTCACATGCATTGACCGGGAATCGAACCCGGACCAATTTCGTTACTGCAGCTTTGAAACATAGAGTTATTTAATTGTAAATTATGAAATTTCAAGATGGCCACTGCGCGCTATATTCAGTGTGAAATGTTTAGCACTAATCCCCTTGCCGCCTCCTGTATAATAATCCCGTGAATTCCCCTGGTTGAAATATCCTGTATCTTTCCCATCTGGGGCGTGATGTGGTCAAGCTGCTTGCCGCTCACCAAGGGTTTGATTCCCAGTCAATGCATGTGAGGTTTTCGAAGTGTAAAAGCACGTCGCGTGGTTCGGATTCTATCTTGGAAGTAGTTTTCCACTCCAAGAAAATGTCGGGATGGTTCCTAACTTAAGGCCACGGCCACTTCCTTGCCATTCCTCATCTGCATTACAAATACGCACACAAATACAGCCTTCATAATAACACAGGTTAATAGACAAATTCCTCCCCTCACACAATGGAGGTCCTGTGGCTCATGATCACCAGATTAACGGTCACGTAAAACTCCAAATTTCCTTTTCCATATGTTTTTCTTTCAAGCCTCAAATTTACAAATTATTACTCTTTATATATTTGTTTAATATATAAGTTTGTTACCAACAGAGTCGAACCCTCCTCTTCACAGTTTTGCCTCACGAGCCTGATTGTATCCCGTCCAAGCCCTCAGACCAGAATTATTCTTAGAGTCACCTGGGGCGACAACCCAACATGCCATCAACATTGACAAGGAATTACCAATACGTATTCACGGCCCTTCCGCCTCATTTATTAGCCTATTTTAATTTATGAAAAAATAGGCTTATGAGATCACCTTTTGTCCGTGTGTGTGTATTTGTATGTGGGTATGTGTGTGTGTTTCCCACCCCTAATAACTTCTAAATGGCTGAAGCGATTTCATTGAAACTCGGCAAGGACATAGTACTATTTTGGCCGACACCTACCCTGCCCTTCAAATTTTATTACGTCCTACCAATCCAACATGGTGGTTGTGCGAAATATTTCATTGGCGTTTTATATCACCGAAACTATTACTCATATCACCATGAAAATTTGTACGTTGATAAAGTGCACTACTAGACGTTCACTTATATAGCTTTCAAAATCCCGTTAACTACAAACCGAACATGGCGGGCAAGTGAAGTTGAAACATTTAAATAGACCTTTCTCATGATTTAACCATCCAAACGCAGTGAAACTCGGTACAGCAAATTACTATACAAATTTCAATGCATTTACGTTTAATTTAGTTCAATGGTTTACATAACCTCAAGATGGTGGCTATGCGAAATTTTAAAATTAAGTTTTAATTTCTTGTGTTCTAAGCATGCGATCGAAATCAACGTTTGAATAATGAACGTACACAATAATACTCATCTTAGAGTACACAACTATATGGCCTACATATATAAAAATCCAGCATGGTAACCATCCGAAATATTTAGACGGTTCCCAATATCTATTAATATATGACATCAATCAAACTGAAATTTTGTATGTGTACTGAGCCTATAAGCATAAGTTCACCTATGGGTCGTTCAATAACCTGGTGAGCACAAATCCAACATGGCGGTGACGCGATAATTACATATTCAAATGGGGTTTCTCGCGATTTAACCATCCGAGCGCAGTGAAACTTGATACGGTATATGATTATATAAATTTTAATCCACTGGCATGTAAGTCATTTAAATTATTTGCATAACCACAAGGTGGCGGCTGAGCGAAATTTTAAAATCTCGTTTTTATTCCTCGAGTCCTATTCATGCGATTGAAGTTTGAATAAAACACCTACACAATAATCTTCATTTAATAGTATTTAACTCTCAGGCCTAAATAATAGTGAAGCTTGATATAAGAACAAAGTAACGTAATGATACAAGGTAAAGACTCAGCAATTTGTTAACACGTGCACGACAATGACTACCCTTTTTGAACATAGAAAACGGGATAAAAAATGTGTAGGCCTACTGTGAAAATAAAGGCAAACTCCGAAATATTAATATGTTCATTGAAATGACATTCATTTATCGGAAGCGTTCGGCTTTTCACACTTCCTAATAAAAATAATTAACTGGACAAGCATGCAAATAAAATAAAAAGTAAACTGAACTGACACAAAGGAAGTTAACGTAAATGAGGTCACCAATGGCGACAGCAGCGGCTATTTGTGTTTATTAAATGTAATTTTATTTCAGAAAAAAAAAGTCCCCCACTTCCTGCCAACAGTTGCACGCTAATAATCACAAGTACAATGTAAAAATTAACCACACCCTTGCACAAACACAGACACAATGCTCGCGCGCGCACACACAGAATTAGGAACACCTGTATGCGGCCATTGCACACTGGACACTACCAAGAGTGAGGCGGTTAAATCTCGATACTAGGTGTGGCTGTCACCAAATAACAAGCGTGGCAGGTATCGATCAGACTTATTTTAAGTTCCAGCACCTCTGAGTGAACAAAGTGCCTCTACAGTCCACAATTTTCAGGTGACACTGTTTCTCATCTATTTCTACACCACTTCTCTTGAAATCGTTAAATACTGAATTTCAACAATAGTATATTAAGTATACACCTGTCCATTTACCCTATAGAATTGCATTTAAGTGTCTCTTGTGAATCTCTGTAATCTATTCTCATAGTTTGGCCCCTCCATTCTAGCCGACTCAAGCGAAGAACCTAATCCAACTCGATGATTCCCAATCTGTTCTTTATACCTTGATTAAAAGTATCCTCCTGCCATTGGAATCATTCACGCTACATTTATGTCTGCTAGCTCTAGTAATGGATAAGGTGCGACTAGTGAATTAGTCTTGCTATAACTTGACTCCATCATTAGCACTATGCAGAACTAACATTCTGGAAGAAATACATCCCAGGGTCACCTGCTCCAATTTAGAGTCTCCGCCAGACATTGGATCTTCTTACGTTCTGTTCCAACCGAAAACTTCCTCGTCTTTTTCTAATCACACTTCCAAGGACTTCTATTGAGGTTCTAATTATATATAAGGCCGCAAAATTTCGGCAGGCTCCAGTTACAATAAGATCATCACCGTAAGCCAAACTCCTAGCACGTTATCCACCATACTGAACCCTAATTTCCAATTTATTGCTATCAGTAAATTATCCTTTTACACAATGTGAAAGTTTGTCTGTCTCTCCGTATTAAACCTACGAAGTACATTCAACCAATAGATATTCTAACTGCAACTTAGCGTAAGAATCTTCGATTGTACATAGAAGTTCTCTACAGATATCAAAATTCCACACTGGATTCGGTTTTATTTTTACAAGGTACTCGAACATAGCCTAGACCTTCTACAGGATGTCGCTTTAACCGAACTCATGGGTTTCACTTGAATGTTAAATTGCTGATCCGTATTTACAGCATCAAGCGAGTAACACCCAATTAATAGCAAAACGATAATTTTACCTTTTAGCTCTGTTAGCCTAATACACATTGTCCTTGTAGCAGTCCGAGAATGAGAATTTGAATTTAATTGACAAACACATAATTGACTTTTCTTCAGAAAATAGTTCTCCACAATTTGATGCACACTGCAAATCTGATTCCGACAACGTCGTTGGTGACTAAGACCACTCCGATTTTCATCCATCTAATTCCGTCCCAATGATCGCATTTCTCTTTTAACGACGCCTGAGAAGAGTTTGCATTTAACATTTTCTCTATAGCTCAAAATGGCTTTACTGTCACCTAACTTAATATTACCAATTCATTTTCGAGTTCCACTTTAGAGTCAATTTAGAAATTTGATAGGTACATTGCGTTCCATTTCAAGAGTAAAGTTTTAACTTTTCGTGGGCAGCTGCTGGTTCTGCGCAACTTCACCTCTGTCTAAAAGAGTGTTCTATTCTCTAACCTTGCATTACAATTCACTATCAACACTACAGTAGCTTTGCTCTACATCTTGGTTACCCCATCACTCATTGCTTCTCACGTGGTAACATGCATTGAAATGATCCTTACTTTAAATCCTGAAATTTCAAGATCCACGGTGTAAATTATTTCACCTATGTTACGACCTATGGATTCTGTGGCACAAATCTGTGTGCATTATTCCGGTTTTTAACGGAGAGAAACACCATGTAGCTAATGAATGTGAGGTTCATCGTTTTCATTAAAGGTCGTCGAAATACTCTAATTTCTCGTCTGCTATTCCCAAGGTTGGAGGATCGATTCCTTGTGCATTCATTTGACATGTTAGGGTGCGCAAATGCGAGGTAGCCGTGCCAGTCGATTTACTGGCACGTTAAAGATTCCATTTGGGGAACATTTTCGGCATCCCGATGTCTCTAAAAGCCGCAGTAGTTAAAAAGGACGTACAGCCAATAACATTATTATTATTACTCCCCCTAATCACATCCATCTTACGATCGTTACAGCAGAGGTAGCACTACAGTAGTAGGCCTAAAGGGCATCTCAGTGTCGTATTTCATATCGTCGACATCTACATGAAATAAAAATGGTGGCCAGCCGAGTGTTCGATGCTTAAATCTAATTTTGACTAATCATCGCATCTCTACCAATTTTTGGAAAAATAAGCCATCATTTGTGAAGCGTCTGAGGCCCAAAGTACAAGGGCACCCACCGAATAATTTCAGGATGGTGGCCGCGCGTATAATGTAAGTATAATACTGTATAAGTTATGATCGAATTAATCAATGCTCACAGTACTTAGTATTCAATTAGTTACGTATAAGGACCCTCTGTTACCAACGTAATGACTATAGGAAAATGAGTAATACGTCCAGCCGTCATCATAATACTATAAATTATAAACATAAATAACGCTCAACACTTCAGAGATACAGTAAAAGAAAATTAGTTACACGGTAGGATCATATATGTGGCCTTAGATGGCCGAGGCAAACGAATAGAGACTCCATACATTCAAGATGGTTCTGTGCGAACAATTATAACATTAAACTCGATAACTCAGAATTTAATCGCATAATTAAGACGAATCTCGGTAGCTGATTGAGTATCATATGTTATAAGGGTTTTCACTAGTGATGGTCAAAATTTTATCACACTGAATATTGAATAAATCTATATGTTGTAAGGAAGAACCACATTCCATAAACAAAAGTTTGGTGTCGCCAAATGTTCAAGGTGGTGGCTGAGCGTGCTTTTAAACTTCAAAATCAATAATTCAGGATCCTATTCCGCAATTAGCATGAGACTTTATATAAGACAGGAGTATCGTATAAGAGACCTCGCTAGCATTAGTCATAATAATATCCCGCAGCATACAGTACGCAGCCATCATCTTGAATATAGGTTATAAGACAATAATATCAATAATCCAACATGTATTACAGTTAGGCTACAATGACGAAACGCAGCAAGTATGGAGACTTACTTAAGAGATTTTCTCTGCAGAACAATGTAAGTTGTACTTGAAAGTGATAAGTTCTGGCACTAGCGATTAAATTAAATTGTGCATGCATTCAGCTTCAAATTGATCATAATGTGTGAACTCCGTATTAGCATGGGAGAAAAATACCACTTTTCTAGTAAATAAATGCATTTCTTTGGTTACCAGATAAAGGAATAGCTAATGTTTTAAAGTAACGTATGGAGTATGAATAGATAGTCATAACTACTTAACATGTAACAAATATTTTGACAACTGCCACTCCCACTACCCCTATCCCGTTACTTATTTTCATCTGAGCTGAAATTGTAAAGCACCTGAAGTATGGAAAGTCTTATGGAACTTATAGTACCTTGGTCCGCCAAGTCATACCTGGAACATGCGATGCAGTTGGAAACAGCGAAACTTACCTGAAACAAAACATATTTCAATTAGTTTATGGAAATAGTTCAAGAGAAAAACACATTCCACACAAACCACACTTTTGTCGACTTTCGAATTTTGTAAAAACTGAAAGTAGACTTATGAAATCTAAACAGGCAAAATGTCCATGTGTGTGTGTGTGTGTGTATGTACATGAAATTTAAATGCTTTTCAGTCGGTCAACAAGATTATATCCAAATGGTAATGTGTATTTTTCCCTAAACTTGAAAGAAATTACATGAGATTTTTCTAACTTCGACCAGTTTCCATGGTCAAGCGATCAGCATGAGATCCTTTACACACTAGGCTCTTTATCTATATCTACAAATATGTGAGTTAAGATATGTATATAGACTATACACAATGTTTTAGTTACATGTATGAGTGTATGTGTGTCTTCCCCTATCAATTCAAACATTTCGAAACAGAATTGAAGTAAATTTGATACAGTGGAACCACTAGCAGAGGACACTTCCGTGTCATGCATTTCATTGCCGCCATCTTCTTAAAACAAAACGGTGGCCACCCAAATGTTCAAACCTAAAGTAAAATTACGACTACATGAATGACTTGATTACTAACACAACTTGGAAAAAATATACCTTTGTGTGGGAAGCGTCTTGCGCCCATGCCTTAAGGTCATCAGGCAAATGATTTCAAGGTGGCGACCGTGGAAATCGTGCAAGCATTATAATTCATAACTTATGATCCAATGAATCAATGTCCACAGTACTTCGCATGTATATATTACTATTTAATGACCTTCTGTTACCGACGTTATGACTATATGCCATATTACACGCAGCAGCCTACTTGATATTGTAAATTTAAATAACTCTCAACACTGCAGTTACGAAAATCAGTGAAACGATAGGACCGTATATGTGGTCTTGTGAGGCCCAGGCAAAAGAACAGACCCTCCACACATTCAATATGGTGCTGTGCGAAATATTAGAACATTAAAATCGTCAAATCAAAATTAGATTAGACAATTAAGACGAATCTTGCCAAAATGTGAATATCATATAAGGTCTTTCCGTTGTCACAGTAAAACAAATATTGCACTTAATATAGCGCATAGAGGCCATCTTGATATTTTCAAATAAATGCCTTTTGGTATCCGAAAGCTATAATAGCGGAATGCTGTAATATAATAGAACCTTATAATTCGCTTCGTATCCCCAATGCAGAAATATAGTGACTCTATGCATTCAAGATGGCGGCTGAACATACTTTCAAAGTAATAAAATGAGTAAGTCACAACAATTAAGGCGAAACATGGTAAAAGAGGATTATTATACGTATCAGAGGCGTTAGTGATAAGTGTATCACACTGAATATAGCGGGTAGCGGCCGTCCTCAAATTACACAATTTAAAAATAAATAACTTTCCAAGTATTAGAAATACAATGTCGAAAATTACTGATAAGGTAGAAACCTATATGGAGTATCGTCTGCCCAAGACAAAATATCAGCGTCATTAAATGTTAAAGATGGTGGCTGGGCGTGATATTCAAACGTAATAATGAATCATTCAGAAAGTAGTTGTGCAATGAATACGTACCTTAGTGATGAATGAGTACCATTATAACCTTGCTGAAATAGACCATAAGAATAGGCTAACGTACTGAATATATTTAATTCACGATATAATAGCACAAATAACGCGAAATTTGTGAGAGTGGAGTACCATACACAAGACCTTACTACCATTAATCACAAAAATATCACACTGAATATAGCGTACATTGGCCATATGCAATTATAATTTATACAAACAAATAACCCTATATATTGTATAGATACAATATCTCTTAATGTAGAGGTATATATGGGCAAAAGAACCGCCATATATTCAAGATGGTGGCTATGCATAATATTAAAACATAAAAATTAATAACTTGGGATACAATTGCGCAATTAACACGACACTTTGTATGAGTGGAGACACAGATAAGATACCTAGCTTGCATTACTCATCAGATTTCCACACTGCATATAACACGCAGCCACCATTTTGAATATATAGGACATTAATATCGGCAATCCACAATTTATTACAGTTACAATGATGAAGCGCAGCATATATGCAGTCTCACATGGAAGGTTTCTCTGCACAAAGCACAAGATAAACGATTCGATACATTCAAGATGGTGGATGGGCGTACTTTCCTAATATTCAAATCAATTCCTCTGGATGCAACAGTGGAATTACAACGCAACTTGACAAACGGGAAGACTTATTATAAGGTACAATTCTTAACGTTCATCACAAGAACATTCAATTATACTCGTTGATAAGGGTAAAGAGTTAAAACCACTGCCATATGTGTTCCTTAGGCCAGGGCTTCATTGGCAGTTTGTTTGCTGCTTTTACGAGCAGTATTCTACTGCATATGTTCTGCAGTAGAGCAGAGTGGCTATATTGATTGTGTTCTTAAATAACTATAAAGATAAATATTTCGGCTACACTACAGTAAGAAGCAGTGTGCAGATTAGTGGAAGCCGATCAAAACGAGATATAATAAATATTTTATTCACTGTTTATGGCATATTGTGAACATGACAAGATTCCTTTTTGTAACTGTTATTTAGTGTGTGTTGTGGCTCATTTGACATAGAAGATTGTGTCAGAGAAAATGCTGGTTAAATCCACAATATACTACTGCCAGTGGAGCCAGTGCACGGACGCTAAACTACTGCAAGAAAAAGGAACCCGACCTATTCTCAGCAGTTCGACAATGAACCTGCCGCCACCATTCATACTGCCACAGTAGGATACTGCACATGTAGCCGCATCCAGGGAAAAGCATGCTTCTCATTTTCAGACAGTACAATACTGCTCATAAAAACAGCAAATGCCAGTGGAGCCCTGGCCATACTGAACATCTTGTTTCTTTATTTAATTGCGAATTGCGATTTCATTTATCATTTAATGTTCAATAAGTGTTCTTTTTCTGAATTTCTGTGCTAGCATGGGATTAGCAGTTGCCAACTCATTCTTAAAGCACAACGAGATTCGCTGAAACAGATGGGAGGTGGGGAGGGGGGTGGAGGAACCAGGTCGATTATAGACCATATCGCTTCCGTGCTACAACATTGTCATAACTAACCATATGATGTTTGCGGGAAACTGCATTTAAAGATTTTAAAAGCAGTTGGTAAACTGTGGATTATTTAAATAATGCCAAGGTTTTAACGCCATATTGAATTGAGGATTAAAAAATTGTTTCATATGAATGTCACGGACACTTACGCAACTGGGGAATATCAGTGTTCTGAATAAAATTGCAGTATTTTCAGAAACTGGCACAGTGAATTGTGTAGTCTCACGTCGTCAAGAAAAACGATAAAGACATTTTGATGTAATCAATCGGTAACGAACTACACTGTAGTAAAATATGTAAAAGTACAGATTTCTAGTTATGCCACTGTTGCAGCAAATGAGCCATATCAATTTAAGAGGTTTGTTAGGAAATGTACAGTATTCAGGGCATTGATTGATGAAAACAGAACATAAACTGATTTGCTGTGAACTGAGCATAGCATAGTTTAGACCTACCTATGTGCAGAAAGTGATGGCTGTATGCAGACGGACCGGGGTTGAATATCTCAGACAGAATAAGTTACATCGAAATGATTGGTGAAGTGAATAGGGACAAGAATGCAAGAAACTGAAACGGAGTGGTCAGGATGTACAAACGGCATGTCTTGGGGCAACGGAGCTTGAAGACAGGGAATACTGCACATCCTGGAGGAATGACATAGTGAAGTTGGCTTGTAAAAGTTAATATAAAGCTTACCAAAAATAGATAAAATTAGGAATCGGCCAGCCAGAAAGTGTTATGAAGGGGGCAAATGAACAGAGCCAAACAAGTAATAGAGTCTTCCAAAAAGAAATCATGGGAAGAATTTGAGGATAAATTGGAACATTACGCCAAGTGCCAAAAAGCCATTTTAGAGTGTTATAAAGAATTTTACATAGCCTATATACTATAAGGAGAAATGAGCAATGTTCTTGATAATTCTGGGAAACTCAATGTTAATGCCAAGCAAGCACTGAGATGAATCCACAGTTGTCGTTGAGTGTCATAGGCCCAGATAAGGCGTACGACAGAGTACCAAAGCAAAAGAGGGATTATGGTATCGAGGGAAGGCTGCTATAGGCAATCACCATTATTTACCTTGATAAACAGGCTGCAGGAGACTTGGATGTAGGATGAGTTATTAGTGTATTTATGTTACAGGAGTGAGGAAAGGCTGTAATCTTTCACTGATACTTTGTATTTCATATGTATGGATCATTTTTTGAAGAACATATACTCGTGAGTGGGATTCAGTTAGGTAGAAACCAGGTAAGTAGTCTGGCTTCTTATGATGATCTGGTTGTAATGACACTCTATCGAAAGCTTACAAGCCAATATGGTATGAAAATCAGCATTTTATTAACGAAGGTGATGTTGTTAGGGATGCTGCGCAAGAAAATAAAATGCCAGGTTGAAGGAACTAAACTGGAACAAATTGACCATTTTATGTACTTGGGGTGTGTATTCTCTTAGGATAGCTACCACACCCTCCATCCGAGGCAATTTGTTAAACGTATTCTAACCTTGGTCCACCTTTACAGTTCTTATCCTCGACCCTTCCTTCCTTCCATTACTAACTTTGCTATTCCTGGGTGTCTAAGTACGTGTCCTACCAACCTATCTCTTATCTTCATTAGTAGTCACCATAAACATCTCTCCTTTCCCAATCGCCTTAATATCCCTTCATTTGTAACCTTATCTACCCATCTGATCGTCAGCATTCTCCTGTAACACCACATTTCAAACGCTTCAATTGTCCTCTTTTCTGCTGCTCCAACAGTCCAAATTTCACTTACATAGAGCACCACGCTGCAGAAATAGGCTTTCAAAAATGACTTCCTAATACATAAATCTATATTCGAAGTCAATAGATTCCTTTTCTGTAGAAATGCTTTCCTTGCCTGTGCTAACCTACTTTGCTTCGTCCATCGCTGGTTATTTTTCTTCCTGAGTAGCAGAATTCTCCTACTCCCTTCAGCTTTTCACATGCCAATTCGACGTACATAGGGGTTTCTGATTTCTTTCGGCTACATTCCAATATTTTTGTTTTACATTTATTAATTTTCTTCATGAATTCTTTCCGCAAGATTGAATCAATACCATTTGAAAACTCATTCAAATTCACTGGTGTGTCGCCTAAGATAACGATGTCATCAGCAAATCTCAGAGTTGAAATTATTTCTCCTTCAATCTTTACTCCTACTTTGAATATTTCTGCAATTTCCTTCATTGTTTGTTCAATTTAGGCTATAGATTGAAAAGTATGGGTGATAAGTTGCAGCCTTGCCTTACACCTTTTTGAATACCAGCTTGTTTCTCATGTCCTTCGGCTCGAATAACTGCTGTCTAGTTTCTGTATAGTTTGTAGAGCACCCTCCTATCCCTGCACTTTATTCCAATCGGTTTCAAAATGTCAAACAAATTACTCCAATCAACGTTATCAAAAGCTTCTTCTAAGTCTACGACTGCCATGAACGTTCTCTTATCCTTCCTTATTCTAGCTTCCAAAATCAGCCTAAGACATAGTATAGCTTCCCTTGTTCCTACGTTTCTTCTAAAGCCAAACTGGTCTTGACCCAACTCTGTTTCTATCTGTCTTTCTATGCTCAATAAATTACTCTCGTCAGGATCTTTGAAGCATGAGTGATCAAGCTGATTGTACGGTAATCTTCACATCTGTCAACTCCTGTTTTCCTCGGTATAGGGATGATAACATTTTTCATGAAATAAGAGTGTACCTCACCTGTCTCATAAATCCTTCACACAAAAGTGAAATAACCTGATCAGACCTGTATTACCAATGCAGCGGAGCAACTCAATCGGTATATCATCTCTGCCTGGTGCTTTGCTCCTGCTTGAGTCTTGCAAGCTTTGTTATTATCATCCGTAACGTATTACTTCTCTGGCGAGATTGAAGACAAAACGTGTTTCTGTCTAGAGTTATGTCATTTTTATGGAGCAGAAAGAAGAGAAAGTGGTGCCTTGGCCGTCTTACGCCGGTATATTTCATTTCTTAAAATCGGATGTAACAAGGAGACCCGATGAGCCCAGTTCTCTTTAACATAATGACGTCAGCAAGGAGACCCGATGAGCCCAGTTCTCGTTAACGTAATGATGTCAGTTACAGGGCAAACAATAGATACAAGAAATGTTAAACTGCTCATGTACGTAGACGACATGGTCATCCTCTCTAGGAACCAAGAAGATCTGCAAGCAGCCATGGAGAACATAAGAGTATGGCCACTAGAAATTTCTATACAAATAAACAGTGCTAAAACAAAGGCAATGACATTTAGGAGTGGAGGAAGGATATCTAGGAGGGACCACCTCATATGTGGAGGAGAAACCCTAGAATTCGTATCGAGTTTAAAATACCTGGGTATCATGCTACAAACGACTTGATCCGCTTTCTTTCTACATACACAGGAGCGAATGACGGCTGCAACGAAAGCCATATATGACATCCCTAAACTCCAAAGTCTATCCCTGCCAACTACGAAAACGTTGTTCAAGCTCAAAGATATGCCTGCCGCCACATATGGAATCCAACTAATATGACCTTATTTGACGGTGAATAATCATAAGAAACTAGAGAATGTTAAAGCAAGATACTGTTTTTCAAAAGATCTCTCTCAATCTCAGAGTTCACAAGGAACAGCTATGTCTATAAAATAGCGCAGGAATCGTTCTTTATCGAAGACGTAAGACACTGCTTCGGATTACCGGAAACGCAAGCATACAAAACCGTCATCGCGGAGAAACAGAACAAAGACAGCGAGATTCCAAGATAAATAACGGAAACAAAAGCGACGAAAACAAGAAACCTGGAAGGGACCAAACTTTGAGCTTCGCCACTTGTACAAACGATTAACCGCCCATGGACTCAATAGAAAGTTATGCCAGAACGAATCATCCCATGAATCCAAGGAGGACTGTGTCCGTAAACTATGCAGCAAACCATGCCCCAAGTACCATATAGTGAAGTGTGAAAACAGATCTCTACCATTGAACACGCTAACAAAGGACTGGTGATGACCAAAACTCAAATTAATGTTCACATTGTGTTGATTAATAGTACATTATGCAACGAGCCTATAATGGCAATAATTAAGACACGAGTATGTTGATAAAACGAGCGAAGCGAGTTTTATAATTTCCATACGAGTGTCTTAATTTCCATTATATGCGAGTTGCATACGACTGTTTATGTTCGACGATAATTGTAACTATTTTATGTTCGAACATAAATATCTGTCAAGATTTCGCCAGTTTTATGCACTGAACAGAGTGCATGGGACGCAGAGAATACCTTGTATTTGACCATGGCCTCCTCGAATACCCCACTATGACACTAGTCACGCAGTGAAATTTAAAATAGGAGGCCGTGGAAGTCAGCGCAGATGCGATTGCTATCCTTACCTAACTGATCACACAACGGTTTCTTGAGCTCTGATTGGTGGCAGAAACTGTTTCAGAATGAAAAATAGTGTTATAATGACCCTCATTATGATACAGTTTTCTGACATATAATATCTACATTTCGACATCGTCGAACATAAAGTTATTATTAAAATCGGATGTCAAGTGTGCACAGGGGGAATAAAAATACAGAGCAGTCGCCGCGAACATAAAGAAGCATGTCGTCCCTGAACTTGCAATACCGCGTATTCTCTTATTTTCCATTATTTCCGTTATGATTGGCCATGCCTCCCAGCCGTATGTGATGTGCTATCCAACAGAACAATTCACCTTAGATTCATATTCGTGTGTAGTGGCATAAAGAAAAATGAGCTTTAAATTCATAGTACTGTAGAAAAGTATATTTCCTTGTAGTGATGCACTCCTACAGTACAGTGTATTTAAGGTTCACTTTCCTTTAATTTTACACACATACGATTGGGAGGCGAGATCAATCATTAGGAAAATAATGGAAAAGAAGATAAAAATAATGTTATTGGTTTAACGCTCCTTTTAACTACTGTGGCTTTCAGTGACGCCAAGGTGCCGAAATCTTGCCCCGAAGGGGATCTTTAACGTGCAAGCAACTCTACTGACACGGCTTTCTCGCATTTGCACACCCTCAAATGCGACCTGTCTGCGCCAAGATTCAATCCTGCAACCTTGGGCACAACAAGCGAAAAGATTACCGCTGAACCATGCAGCCAGTCTGGGAAAGAAGAGCATTGTCAGATACGCGGTATTGCACATTGAGCGACGATGAGCAGGTAAGTCATCAGTAATTCGATGGTTTAACATTATTACACTGACGAAAATGGAAATTGCAACACCCAGAAGGAGTGGTGCTACATTGCTGCAATTGAACATGCAGGACGAGTGTTCGGTTGTGATTCGATGATTACACTTTCAGGTCCCTCTGACCGCAAGTTTGGACAACAATCAATACAGGATGTGCCCACCACGAGCTGCAATACATTGATGAATTCAGCGAGGCATGGAGTCAATAAGGCCCAGGATCGCTTACTGAGGAATTGTGGCCCATGCTTGCTGCACTGCACGGGTCAGATGTTCCAGAGTTGAGGGTGGCTGAGGACGGTTGGCCAGTTGTCGAACCATCATGTGCCACACATGCTCAATAGGACTGAGGTCTGGGGATCTGGCGGGTCATTCTAAGGTTGTGATGTCGTGAAGAGCTTCTCTGGAGATGCGTGCAGTGTGAACCCGGGCATTGTCCTGCTGAAACATCCCATTAGCAATGTTCGCCATCATAGGGACAACCAGTGGATTAAGTACCCTATCAACGTACTGTCGAGCAGTCATAATGCCCTCAACAAGCACTAATTGTGATTTCACATTAAAGCCAATAGCTCCCCAGACCATAATGCTTGGTGTTGGCCCTGTGTGCCTCTCGACAATAAGGTACGTCGGCGCACACGATTCCGGCGATCACTGCGGGCAAGACGGAAGCACGATTCATCACTAAAGACGACCCTAAGCCATTCATCAACCCACGTCGATCGTTCTCGACACCAGGCCAGCCTTACACGTCGCTGTTGTGGGGTCAATGGAACACCTTCTGCAGGGACACGGGATCGTAAGCCAGCGCAACGCAGGCGACTACAAACTGTTTGTTGTGTAACGTGGGGTGCCACAGCTGCTCGAATTTACGCTGCTGTTGGATGGGGTTCCATCCGGGCCATCCGAATGATACGGCGATCCTCACTCACAGCTGTCTGTCGCGCTGGGCCTGTGCCAGGTCTACGAGTGCGGGTACCTTCTTTTGACCACTGCTGCCATACACGTTGTACCGTAGATGCCTGTCGGCCAACACGTGCAGCGACAGTCCTTAGCGATAATCCAGCCTCACACAGCCCAATTATCCGAGCCCTCTCAAACAGCGTCAGTTGTTGATGGCGTGCTCTTCTTTGTCGTCGAGGAATGTTTGACGGGGAACACTTCACTGCACAGACTGCAAGTCAACTACGCTACACCAGAGTCCGTATACTGGAGTTGATTCCTCCGCTACTAATCACGTGGGGAGACCTGTAGCAACAATCCAATTGGTCTTAAACTTTGATCGTTTACATACCTACATGGCATCGTTCCATATCTTGAAAATCAACACAAACGACCAATGCCTTCATGGTGTTGCAATTTCCATTTTCTTCAGTGTATTATTATTGGTATTGTTACATTATTATTATTAATATTATTATTATTATTTTATTATTATTATTATTATTATGGTTACAAAATATTTTATAGTTTAATTCATGTCGACATTCCATGAAAATAAATATTGCTAAGGCATGCGGTATGCTACCACACGACGAGGGCCAGGTTGTTGTAGCGTTGTAGTGATAGTTCATTTTGTTTTGTCATGGATCATTTTCTTTTCCACATTACTGGAATCCACTATTCCCTTCAAATTATAGTAGCGGGGAAAATGGTATAAATCAGCTATATTTTTATACAAAAGTAACTTATTTGGACAATTGTAACTGTAATGTAGTTACTTGTGAAAAGTATCATTCCCAACCCTGGCAGGAAGGTACAGTGTGTAGGGTAAGTTAAAAATGAACACGTTGGATGAGGCTGTTCTTTGAGCCGATTCAGAGGTTCAGAACATGTGATGGGAATGGGGGAGGGTAGATTCACCAAGAGGGTAATGAGTTCGGTTGTAGAGGGTAAGAGAAACAAGGGTAAACCTCGAAGGCGATAGTTAGATTAAGTGTTGAAGGATTTCAAATTGAGAGATGTAAGAACAGAGGAGCCCACAGTGCTAACTGCTGATAGGTCATCATGGAGGCGACTTGTTTCCAAACAGAGGCTTGCAGACAAGACTGGATGTTGAAAGGCAGATGAATGAATGTTATAACCAAATGTGATACAACGTATATTTTACGCGGTGTCCTTCTTCGAATTGGACTACTGTGGATTGTCGACGTTCAAATATTTCGCCTTGTTAGGCTGGGAAGCGAAGCCCCAAATTTGGGATATGAAGGCAGACACTCGTCCGTAAATCGAAGGAGGAAGCTTTACAGGCGAAATAAAGTGCACATGTACTTCTCTTCTCACCCAGAATGTTTATCGGTTGCGCCGATATGAAACAATGCTTGACATGACATTGAATTGATCCAAAGCAATGAATGTATCGGTTAGTCTATGACTCATACTCTTATGAGACCTGATGGATATTGCTTTTGTGTGAGTTCCAAACAGCTCAGTCATTCCCAGAATAGATATGTTTGTCTAAACCCATCGACCTACGCTTTAACCAACCACGACGGAAATATCTCCGGTGGACGGTGTGTTAGGCATCTATTGCACAAGGACCACGAGAAGTCATTGCCCTAAAACTGCATTGCAACAGAAATTAGAGGACCGTAGATCAAGTGAAACCCAGATCTCCACGTCCCCATTCACACTGATAAAATTAGATGTGAATCATGTATTTTTGTACGCGCGTGGAGCTTAAAATATAAATAATATCCGAGAGACGAACGTATTTAGATCGACCCCAATCAAGTGTGCCAGTCAGATGTCTAGACAAATTATATTCAAATGTTAATTTATGAGGAAACATATATTGCCAACTTCGACACTGCAGATAGTCGTACCTTATTTTTAGTGAGTTTTTGTTATTTCAGTTAAGGGTTTGCGACATCATGGTCATCGTACCCAGGTTCCTGGTGCGTGTGGATGCTATATTGGTAGGCCTAAGTGTTGTTGTAATTGGGGCTAGTATAAGGAACAAGCCGTCCTTGGCTTTAAGTTAGGAACCATCGAGGCGTTTACCTGGAATAGAAGTGGTAAATCTCAGAAAGCCACTTCTGAGATGGGCGAGTTAAGAATTGAATTCACCTTTTCTCATTTAATCTCTTGAACTTGACGGAAGCCCGTGCCAACCCTTACACAGGAATTGAATTTGTTGGAGAGCCGAGAATCAAACTAGTGGCTTCCTGCCGCGCGCGTAATCTGATTGCACCAACTGGGTTGCATCAACTGGATGTGGAAACTGGTGTCTGAACAAAGTTAATACCTCATGGTGAGAGAACGCGGACAACTAACCCTCTGAGGAACGATATTTCATATTTCGGCAAAAAACCCCGTTGTATCTCTTGTTAATATTGATAGCTTGTTGGATAAAATCATTTGAGATACCAAAATCAATTGCTTAATTATGAGTGAAGACTGCAACACGCCAACTGTGTCTCTCTCTTCTCTGTGGACGACGGGGACGCCTCATAATAAAAATTACTCTGATCACTGTTCCACATAGGCTATTGTATTTCAACAATGTCTCCTGTGCCATGTGTTTACGTCTTCTATAAACTCGCATGCATTCCGACGAATAGACCGATCATCCCTTATATCCTTACATGTGACGAAAATGCTAATACAGTCTCGCAGCAGTGTCATATTCAGCATTAAGGCTGTTGTTGAACGTAATGGACGCTTTGCAATTCTCAAGCTTAACAAGTTCCATTGGTACTCGTGCCCACAGTTGCATGTGGCAGAAATGCACGAATTAGCCTTACTCCCTTGCCCTATTGAATTGCGATATTATGCATTACTTTATATTTTGCATTAGTGATTACCTGCTGTCGTCAGTGGTAGCTACTCTCGCTAACGCGCAGTGCTAGGGCATGGGACTTGGTAGACGTGGGTTCGAGCCCCACTGTCGGCCGCCCTTGCTGGGACGTTGCCGTCTAATAGTCCACGGCCACTTCCTTCCACATTCTTGCCCAGTTTCAATCATCTTCATCTCTCATGAGGTTGGCGTCAGGAAGGGCATCTGGCCGTTAAAACCACCCACCTTATAGACTTTCATTGCATCTCATCCCAGACTCCGTTGATAACGGGAATAATAAGGGGCAGACGTGCATTAGTGATCACCTGTTGCTCATACCGAGCGAACGCTTTTGTCAGTTTTTACTGAAGTGATTCATAATCACTCTGCACAGGGATTCACTTTTAATGCACGTATAGCGTCTCGTCAGCTTACTATAGCAGTTGAAGCCATAATAATAATAATAGTCACTATATTCTTTTGCCAGTATGGCGTGAGGAATACGTTCTCTAACATTGGTCCTACGCTTTCTCTGTAGCGATGGTTCAAACTCAATTTCAATTACGTGTCCTATTCCTCTGGCAGTAGGGAACCATGTCCTGCACTGCTCGTAGAGCTAACGTCAGGTACGCGCTGTTCCTATTCGTCATAACCCTCCAACAATCCAACTTATAGTATCTTCACACATCGCTGTATCCACAACATTGCATTTCTGCAGTATTATGTCATATAATCCATTCCGAATGTGTCTCTATAGTCAGCACATCGTAACATTGAATGTAATTATTTTTACGTCATTCATGAGATTATCAAGCCCCTTTATGCCACTCTTCACCCTTCCACACAACCAATCTCTCCACGGGACGGGATCCTTCTAGAAGGGTACACCATGCAGATAGCTGGACAGCACTGCTCACGTACAACAGATGGCGCTCGTCATGAGATGCATAGTTGATACCACCGTAGCTGTATCCATCGATTTGTACTTGCCAAATGATTTCGTTTGGATTCTCCCTCTCGAGCCCCAATATATAATTTGTGAGATTTATCTTTCAGTTTGTGGATTAAAGACTGCTAAATCCCTTTGGCGCTCGTTAGTTTTCCCATCAATTATGTAGCAAAGTGCTTTAACACAAAGGTAATTTATTTATCAATTCATTTTGTACCGCGTATATGCGCACCACATCAATATGTAAAAATCTCGTATTCACTGTGTCATGTGATACCTCTGAGTTGATTGACACGCAAAATTAGCCTACTGAAGTTAGTGAGATAGAAAAATGATGGTAGGTAATCCTATAATGGCTGTAACGTGCTTAGTGGTATATGGTGCTTCACACGACTAAACGTGGACATGCTACAGAACAGATGCATGGCTCATTGGAAAGACCCTCTCCCTATGACAGTCCCGTTTGTGGTGGGTCTACCACGATAATGGTTTTTATCTTTTCGAAAGTAATTGTTTGCTTGGTCATAAAGGGGGCGTGGTGGTTCAGCGGTCTAGCTGTATGTCTCTCACCAAGGCGGTCCGGGTTCGTTTCCCGGTCAATGCATGTGAGATTTTCGAAGTGAAATGCCATGTCCTGTGGTTCGGATTCCACGTAAAAAGGAGGCCCCGTGGCTCATAATCACAAGATTCACGGTCACGTTAAACTACAATCTTCCTTTTTCCTTGCTCTTAAGGCGTGCTGAATTTCTTGTTGCCAGCAGTGCCTCTGCATTTTCCAATGTTTTTAAACTCGCCACTAATTCAGCATTCACAAGACGATACTGAACACCATTATTTATTAGGATGTAGGTACATCGAGGGAAAAATAATTGTGTTCTGTATCACTTACAGGATATGTTTGCATTGCATTAGTAACATACGGGATGCAAGCAGAGAAATATCGACCTTCCTGATAACGCTAGTTGGGCTGCATAAAACAATATTATATACTAAGAACAGCTGATTAACCTGGTATAGTCTAGATTTATTTGTTTGTAAATTCTATAACGGCCGAAAGCGCTATATTCAGTACAATATTACTATGAATAAGCTAGTGAAGATTTTTTCTTGGTAATTCCCTATCACTACATTTCGCGTTAATTGTCGTAATAGCCTACATCGTGAATTAGTGATACAGTATTTAAGTCTTAAGAAAACGCCCAATTGCCATCGTAAATGTATTAAATTTTTGTTCTTTTGACTTGGTCAGAGGAAACCAGTTACATGGTTGCACATTACTGCTAATTTATGTTGCTGTATCTTAGAAATACGTTGAGTTATTCGCTATCATATTGTATGTTTTCAAGATGGTCGCTACGAGTTGTATTTGGTGTGATATTCATATGGCTTATTTCAGAAAGGCCCATTATATGGTATTTATTTTTTATTCAGTTTCTTTTTAATTGTGCAATTAAATTCTAAAAGATTTACTATTAAGTTTTAATTTGACGACTAGCCGCCGTCTTGTAAATTTGGTGTCGCTGTTATCTTACGTTTTCGCTGATAGCTAATAACTTATAACTAGCTTATAACTCATTTTCGTTATTTTAGTTCTAAAACATAGAAAGTTATTTATTTTTACGTTATGAGATATTAGGATTCCCACTGCGCACTATATTCAGTGTGATAAATTTAACACTAACGTTACTGACGTCTCTTATATAATACTCCTCTTCTACAAATATTTGCCCTATTTGTGTTTTAGCATCCTGAGTTACTCATTGGTATACTTTAATTGTACGCCTAGCCGCCATATTGAATCTATGGAGTATTGTTCATTTACTTTAGGCATGCAAGGCCATGTATACGAACCTACCCGGTCACTAATTTCTGCTACTACATAGCTCTTAGGTGTAGCGAGGTATTTTTATAATTTGTAACTTCAAACTGGCGGCTTCGCGTAATATTCACGCTCATATAGTCATGACGTTGGTAATAGAGGGTATTTTTATATAACTATCTGTATGCCAAGTACTGTGAACATTGATTCATTGGATCATAACTTATGGATTATAATGTTTGCTTGATTCGCACGGCCACCATATTGAAATGGTTTGGCTGATATTCTTGTACTTTGGGCACTATGTGCTCCAAACATAAGGGTATGTTTTTCCAAAATTTGGTAGTGATCTGATGATTAGTTTAGTAGTAATTTGATTTAAGCTTTGATCATTTCGGTGGCCGCCATTCTGTTTTCATTAAGATGGTGGCAATATAAAACATGACTCTAATGTGTTCTTTGTTTTTACAAAATTCGGTTCAATTCTGTTTCGTCGTATTTGGATTGATACTTGCATACATACATACTGTCACCGATATTGCATGGAGCTAAGAGATCCGGCAACGCAGCAGAGTCGTGAGAAGACGATGTAACGAGCGAGGATAAGCGGCCAGAATATTCGAGAAACGTACTTAAGTGAACTGAGAACCATGAAATTACTATTTGGAGTTCTTTTGTATATTTGGATTCACTTTTAATAATCTAAAGGGAAGTGAGTGACAACAGTGACCTAATATTGTCATGAACTTGACCGGATTATGAGAGCAGTCGACCTTTTGACGCGAGAAATAGTTCCAGAGCAGCAGGAGATAAAGAGGGCTCTGATTAACCCGGGAGAAGTCAACTTGGAAAGGAAGAGACAGGAGGTGAGGTCACTCGAGTATCATACTTCGTGGATGTATGAATTCGGCACAGCGCGAAGCGACGTATATAGGGGAAAGTGGGGCATAACCGGGTAGTCGGGTTCAAACCGGGTACCCCAATTCTGGCTCAGTCATTGCTTCTACCTGGCGGCCGACAGCCAAACATAACTACCAAGGCCAAGGTGAAGCTGCGGGAGCTCGCCATTCCACTGTGGAGATTTTTTCAGTTGTGAAGTATGATTTTGTATTTTTGTGATTTCTTGTTCCAACTTTCTGTTCAACTGCATCGATTACTGCCGAAATACTGCCGATTTTGATTGACTAGTCCATGTTTTTCTTTACAACTATAAGTAGGGTGAAACCGGGTATGACGCGTGGGGCAGGACCGGCTGGTGCCCGATTTTACCCCATTTATTAAGCACTCCACAATAATAGCTATTAATTAGATTTTTTAAAATAATAGTGTGCGTGGGGGAGAGAGAGAGAGATAAGTGTTATTATTTGAAATACAACTTAACAATGTGTAGGCCTAGACTTTTAAGTCTTTAATTTTGTACAAAAAAAGTTGTGTTGCTAATTTCATTAAGATTTTTTGTTTTAGAATCTGATGCTGTAATAAGATAAGATGCCGAGAATATACGTGATAAAATCAAAGAGACAGTCGTGGGAACAGAAAAGTATGGAATTAGCAATAAAGGAGGTAATTCTAGGCAATATGGGCTATCTTAAAGCCTCCAAGTTATTTCATGTTCCTCAGCCTACTTTAGAAGATAGAGTTACAAAGGCAAAAGAAAAACAACTAACACCAGTGAAAGCTTTTTCTAAAGGTGGAACGGGACACTACAAAACCGATTTCACCAATGAACAGGAGAATGATCTACTGTAGTTGAGTATAACTTGCTGCTAGAACAAAAGCTTTTTTTGGCCTTACGTTGAAGTGAGCATGTTAGCGTATGAGCTCGCTGTGAGGAATGAACTAAAGCATCTCTTTTGTGAGGAGCCAAACTGGCGGGAAAGTATTGACTCTACGGGGTTTTGACTAGGCATCAAGATAGGGTTTCTTGGAGGGATCCCGAGAAAACATCTCTAGCAATGGGGTTCAATAAGCAATCAGTGAATGCATTCTTCGACTTGTTGGATAGTTTGATTGATAAATACAAATTTCCTCCCAGTAATATCTACAATGTAGATGAGACGGGAATTACCACAATGCTAAACAAGCCTTCGAAAGTGCTAGCACTAAAGGGAAAAATGCAAGTGGATTATATAACATCAGGTGAAAGAAACAAGACTTTACTTCCAGCGAAGAAGAGGAGCTTCCCGAAGACGCAGCGTGGATTTTCTGCAAAGACTATTATTCTAATTCAAAAGACAAAGAAGGGAGGATACAATGCACAGGATGTTGGGGATGAGCACACGAACATCGTTGTGGTTTGGATGAGGAGGACGATGGCTTTGTTTGTGATTTGTGCAAACTAAAATGATTGATTGATTAATGTTTTTACAGAGAAGAACATAAAGTACAATTTTTACAGTAATTAATAATTTTGTCCACAACTATATTATAATATGAACGGTACGCTATTTAGTTGCTAAATAGGACTAGTTATCTCCGTTTAGCATTATAAGGTAGACAATGAAGAAAAAAATGTGTTTTCTAATTTTCCATATACTCAACATGTGTACCCGGTTCTACCCCACCTGTGGGGTAAAACCGGGTGATATTACTTTTTTTTTTTAGTCGTTTACCCTCCAGGTTGGTGGAACCCACGGACTCAGCGAGGGAATTCACCACTACCGCCTCTACGGGCAGTGTCCTAGAGCGGGGAACATCGAATCGGAAGGGATACAACTGGTGAGGTGGGATTGGCACCTCGCCCAGGCGGCCTCACCTGCAAAGCGAACAGGGGCCTCATGAGGGAAGGTAAGAGATGGTTAGGATGGATAGACAAGGAAGAGGGAAGGAGGTGGCCGTGGCCTCGAAGGAGGTACCATCCCGGCAGTTGCCCGAAGACGAAGTGGGAAACCACGGAAAACCACTTCGAGGATGGCTGAGGGGGAATCGAACACCCTCTACTCATTTGGGCCACCCGAGGCTGAGTAGACCCCGTTCCAGTCCTCGTACCACTTTTCAAATTTCGTGGCAGAGCCGGGAATCGAACCCAGGACCTCCGGAGCGGCAGCTAACCATGCTGACCGCTACGCTACGGAGGCGACCTTTTTTTGTAATTTTTATAATAATAAACAGAATGACTCTCTCGTTTATTGATGATGGCTATATTATGAAATAAAACTATACAGAGATCATGTATGTAGGTTTTAACAGTTATCTGAAAATAAACATAGCTTCAGGAAGCCATCGAAGTCTAGCCACCCGGTTTTACCCCACTTTCCCCTACTGTATTTAACGCTGTGTATCGCGAGTAAGTTGTATAAGGCAGTCGTACCGTGACAACTTGGAACCAGTGCGGTATTCCGATAGCATTATTCAGTGTGGAACTTAGCTGAAAGACGCAGTATTATTTCTTATATGAACAGTTCTGTATTAACGAACAAAGAAGGAAGATTGTAGTTTTACGTGACCGTGAACCTTGTGATTATGAGGCACGGGACCTCCTTTTTACGTAGAATCTGAACCACAGGACATGGCATTTCACTTCAAAAATCTCACATGCATTGACCGTGAATCGAACCCGGTCCACCTTGGTGAGAGGCAAACGGCTTGACCGCTGCGCCACCACGCCCCTGTACAGGAACTTGAACACTTACACTTAGATGTTACATTTTCCACAGCAGAGAAAAACATAACAATGAATATTCTCACACCACACGAAGATTTTGATTAAATTATTGTATGAGCAGAAGCGATTAATAGCTGAGTTAAATATAAGAGATGTGAGTTAGTAGATTTAAATGTTGTATAAAAATGAAACTATGGTTGTACTGTATGAGGAGAATATGGTAATTAAGCAAGACTTATGATGAAGATAAAGGTTCTCATTATGATGAGGTTCAGTGATAAATCCACAGCCTGCTTCCAGTCTCCGGCCGGGTCAGGAATGGAATGAATGAAGCCCCCATCTAGCGGCGAGGATATGAACTGTGCCGGCTGCCGAGGCCTGACGCACTCCTCTGGGACAATGATTAAATGAATGACAGATGAAATGAAATGATAGTGGAGAGTGTTGCTGGAATGAAATGTTGACAGGGAAAACAGGAGTACCCGGAGAAAAACCAAACTGCCTCCGCTTTGTCCAGCACAGATCTCACATGTAGTGACCGGGATTTGAACCACGGACCCAGCGGGGTGAGGCCGGCGTGCTGCCGCCTAAGCCACCGGGGCTTGATGATGAGGTTCAGTAAGGAGATATAATTGTGATAAATGTGGCATGGTTATTGAATGCAAACGATAAGTGAAGTCACTGTTAATTATATGGAGGTATATTAAGCTAAATGCAAGCCACAGGTGTATTAATAGAAATCTTATGAGCTATGTAAAGATCATATATTCATGGATCAAAATCTTGGGTTGAATCAACTAGGAGAAATTGGTGGTGAAATAAAGGTTAATATAGAGAAATTGTGGGGGGAGCGTGATGGTGCAGTGGCTTAGCTGCTCGTCTTTTACCCGGATGGCCGGGGTCCGACTCCCGGTGACAGCGGGGTGGAATTTTCACCTGAAAAATCACGTGGCGTCAGGAAGGGCATCCGGCCTTAAATCCCCGGCCAAAACCAAAATGAGCCTGGTTGGCTCCGGCGACCCCAATTAATTGGGAAAAGCCGAAGAAAGTTTATAGAGACATTGTGGATTATGAATTTTTATGAAGTGAAAGATAAGAATAATACCCTTAGTTGTAGTTCATGAATCCTGTGATTAAATCGAAATGTAATGTAATCGAAGTGTAATGGATCTGATGATGATCGCTTGACGATCGAAACTGGTCATCCTAGTGTATTTATTAATCTCATGTTTTTTTTTCAGGATTAGGGTATAACCCAACTCTTTTGGGTACATTCGTGTTGACCGACTGAAAAGCACCAAACTTTTGTTTACTAAGGCAGCACTGAAAAATGGCTTCAAACCCCATAATAGTGCTCAGAGTAATGAAACATGATCGAATAGAAGTTAATTAACATAATAAGGAAATACAATGAAGCTACTATTTAGTAGAATGGTTTTGTAAATAGGAGTATAACGATAAATATTCTTACACAACGTTTGTGGAGAGAAGGAAGGCATCCATATTTTAAACTTGAAATTATATAGAAGGAGATCAGAATAATTAATGTGATTTTTGAATATTTTTGTAAATATGCACCTACTCACAAATGGACTCTATTATGGAGAGGTGGCTAGATACCCTTGTGAAACTAAAGTAAATTAATTGGAAATTGAATGCAGATCTCCGTAAGTTTATTTGTGTCGACAGATAGGACGCCCGGAGATTTTGTCCCAATTAGAATTTTTGCTCTTGCGTTAATTATTTTCTTTTCACCTCAAGATTTAAACTCTAAGAATCTCAGAGTGCACGTAGCTTTTATTGATTTATTATTTGTATTTGTGTGGTTTGAAATAAATTTGTGGATGTATTTCTATCTTAATTCAGCTGGATTCTATATAATTTTTCGTCGCTAAACTTGAGTGTTGATCGAAATAATTTAGGTGTACCCAGTTGAACCCGATTCTTACTAATGCCCCGGGATTATTCGAAACTCATCCTATTTTTATCCGAAATTGTTTCGAACATTCAGGGGTTTTCTTTTAATTAGAGTTGTACCAAGTTCTTGCCGAGGATTGGCGTGTTGAGTTGGGCCACCCAATCGGAAGTTCGATTATCGGGCACAACAAGATGGCGCCCAGCGTGAATGACTCGATTAAAACTGGATTACCAGAGTAAGACCATCAACTGGATGGCAGCCGACATTTTAGCTCGATGAAACTGGAACACCAGAAGGGTGTGACAAGATGGAGGATGACCATGTGGTACAAATGGAATGGAGAGAAAAACAATTGAGTGCTGGTACCCCATCTTATTGTGCGACATGCTTGTCATTAATTTTAAGTTAACTTTTGTAGGATTCTTTTTGTTTGATATAGAATGAGGCACGTCAGTAACGTAATGTCGCTGAATTTATAGCGATACCATCCACGTTTATTATTTCCACATGCTATTGCATTTCGATTCCACTGCCAAATTGAAGTAACCACTCGTCCATAGTCTAAGTATGTCACTATTTGTAGCAGCTTCCATGTGTAATTATTAATTGTGAAATATAGAAGATTTTCCGGATTTAAGGAACTGTTGGATCAGTTAGGAAAAAGCTGGTTGATTTAACTAAAAGTCAAAAGAGTATGGAGACAGGTTTGAGTTCTCGACTGAACGACTATCAGGATCATATGGATACCAATTTAGATGGGTTAGAGTAACAATTGGATAGAATCAGAAGGGAGTTCAAACACAAATGCAAGTTTTAGACACTAAATTGCAAGGTTTAGACACTAACTGCAAGGTTTAGACACCCAAATGCTAGGTTTAGAAATAATCTAGAAACTAAATCAGGTGATCTACAACAAGGATTGGAACTATTTGAAGATCACCAATTCGAAATGAAACAGTGTATGCAAAGCGTACAAGCCGAAATGATAGAGTTAAAGGAGCAAATTAAGCAGGATAAGACCGAGATTGAAAGGAACATGGAGACACAATTAAAATCATTAGAGAATACCGTTCAAGAGAAAATGGATAGGAGCGTGGAGGCATTGATATTCAAAGTTGAAAATACTACATTAAAAGTCGAGAAAGGGTTAGAGTAGGTCACGAAAAAATGGAAGAGCGAGATGGAGCGATAACCGCAGAAGTCTTTGTGTTAAGAGAAGGGGTGAAAGAAAGAGATCTAAAGGTGGATAAAGCTAATAAGGACACAGACGGATGGAAAGAAGAATTATCGAAAGATGCAAAAAATATAACGAGTAGAATGTCTGAATTCACCATAAAGCAGAAAAGTAAGATGGGGAGTCTTAGAAATCAAATGGGGGAAATGAAATCAGAGTTAAATGAAGAAATTAAAACGCAGATTGTTACCGCAGCTTCAGCGATTGAAGATGAACTGAGTATTACTCACGGGGTACAATTAGAGAGAATTATTAGGTTAGAAGGATAAATGATAGACATAAAGACAACCGAGGAGAACAGAGAGCCAAGTCCGATAGGAACAGCGTTTATCCCATTCAGTAACAACTCAACTCAACCGATTGGTATCATTAGGATTCAGGAAGACCGCCCTAATCAATTTTCGAATTTGAGTGCCATCACACCCATAGAGTTCCTTCGGGACCTGAAAGAGCACATAGACGAACATAAAATACCTAAAGAAAGTGAGATAAGAGTTATAGAAAGAGCTCTCGAGGGTCAACCGCTAAACAGAATGCGAGCGTTTAGAAATCAATTTAGAGGTTATGATGACTTTTCGTGCGCATTCCTGAAAAGATTTTGGACTTCGGAAGATCAGCAGAGTATTAGGGCTGAGTCATATTCCAGGAAATACGCGACTACCAGACCAACACAATACGCAGGAAACTTCACAACTCGAGTAGCCAAACTAAAATTTTTGGATCCACCGCTGGAGGAGGAAGACTTGGTGCAGGCCATAATACATCAGTACCCAGTGATGACGGAACCACGTAGCACAAGAACAGAGCATATGGAGGCAAATATGGTTGTAATGGATCGTACGGCGGAGACGGAACCACAGCGAAATTACGGAAGAAACGATAGAGACAGAAGAGGTCATGAAAATGGCTTAAAACAGATATAGGATCCAAGGACAACCATATGACCGTAGGCCATACTATCAGGTTCGGAGGGGAAAATTTAATCTGAGAGAATATAAAAGGACAGGATATAATGGAAAAGAACCATGGCCAAGAGGGAGAAGACCGTACGAGAACTATCCGAAGTATAGGAACAACGAAAGGCAAAATTATATGCCATCACTAGAAGAGCGTCACCAAGAGAGCCAGAGATATGTGAGGCAACTTCAAGATAAAGAGCGAGGGGAAGATACTCAGACAAGACCACGCGAGGAACCGATACCAGCCCCAGTGGTCTCAACCTGAAGAAGAAAACGCCGATCTCAAACCTACACCAATAAGCAATAATAATGATTTACTAAATTTCTTGACCAAGCCGGGAATCAAACCAAGACCTCAGGGGCGACAGTCAAGAATGCTAGCCGCTACACCGCGAGAGGTGCATTCTTATTTCTGATGCATGAGCGAAAAACAACACATAATAGAACGTTTGGTAATTCGTTTTACGGGCCTGGGACATCTTGGTCATCAGTTCCGTGTACTGGAATGTTTGATTTATTTGCCGATACCCTGTGTTTCTGTGGTGACTGTAGTAGTGTGTGTAACTGTAATTATTATCACCGGGGATGTGGTAGGAGCCCCGGAACTTGCAATAAGGTACTATCCCGGCATTTGCCTGGAGGAAGTGCGGAATAAAATCATAATACGACACAGCGAGCTTCTAACACATGTAAGAAAATTGTCTTGCTGGTTACCAGAGTATCGTGAAAATTAAATGGACTTCTGACGAAGTGGAGACAAGCTCCGTCGACTCATCTTTGTGTGTTTTTTGCATACGATAATAACGACACGGATATAAACAAAAAATCAGAAGTGTTTTGGTCTCGTGCTGGTATGGATACACGCTTAATTCTACTGTATAAACACTGCTTACGCGCAGACATGCCACCCAGAATGCTTGTATCAATTCTCCATTGCATGTTTAGTTTGAATATAAAGAAGTTACTTGATGGGATAGATTGCTTTAAGGCAATTACATCCCACGGGTAAGAGTTGAACATGATACCGTCATCAGGATTCGAACACACAAGTCGCGTATCCAAGAGCATTAAGTCTCACAATCTGACTGCAATGGGGAGGAGATCTGAAGATTGGATCCCGTTGGAAACAGTGGCTACCCAGAGTATGGTGTCCCGGGTTTCACTAACACACTCTCCAGGTGAATTGCGGGAGTCTTTTTTCTTAAATTTTACTGAAGTTTATTTGACTGCGTTGATGTTTGATATTTGATATTACGTAAAGAGGCCCATGGCCTAAACGCTAAAACTGCTGGTTTAAATCTATTGGCACGTGGCTATAACATTTAAAGAGCCTCAAATGCCATTGGGTTGAGCCATAATCAAACACTTGTGTTTTTGGGCAAGCACACAACTAACAGTGCTTCTCGGCCCAACATTTGTTGTTGTGGTTGTTGATTTCTTGCTTTTGTTGTTTATTTTGGTTTTGCTGATCCGTTTAGAGTCATGAAAAATCATGGTTTTCACGTCCGTGTCCTTGGACGTGTAATGAAATTTTCTGAGAATCTATTTTTCTGTGGTGACTAGTAATGTGTGCAGCTGTATTTATTGATAGTAAGAATTGGTATTAGTGCCCCGGGACGTCGAATACAGTTTATATATGCAGGGTTATTCAGCTAAGTTGATCTAAGTTCTGTTTTCAAATTCTTAAGTTGTATTCAGGAGCGCATAAAACGCTGCCCATTCCCCTTTATAACTTACGTACATACGCGTTACTTCCCAACCCTACCTTATTAGTCTATTTATTTATTTATTTATTTATTTATCTATTTACTTATTTATTTGTACTCTGCAAACGGAAAAAATTGAAAGGGGCCTTCAGTGATACACTGAGTGACAGCTTTATGACAAATGGAAGTTAACAGAGTAACATTCGTACTCAACCCTAGATCCGATGTGAACTCTTATACTGTTACAGGGGAACAGCACGGGCTGCTGTAATGTAGTCATGAGCATGCTGTGTCTGGTGCATGATTACAACGTTCAGAACAGATATAATTATTGCTTATGTTAATTGGAAAATTACAAAACATTTCTACCTGACAATATTCATATCACGGAAATTACCGTACTTGTATCTGCCTAAAGCCTTTGAGAATGTCAACAGTAGAAATTGAACCTTAAACACTTAAAGCCGGAGGAACGACACGCACCATGCAGGTGTAACAGCAACTGACTGACGATGTGTTTAAGTCAGGAATAACCGGTATGCGCATGCGTTCTGTCGAAATCCCTCTCCCCTTTGCAGCGTGTCGAATGGACTTCTCCTGGCACGCATACAATAGGTGTTCTGGGACTTTAAAAAAGGTTGGGAGCTCACTGGTTAGCGATTCCGGGGAGAGGCGGAGGATGAGGGGATGGGGGTTCCCTTCCTTTCGTTGCCATGGCAGCCTGCTTGTTACTCGGCAGAATATATTGGCCCGTTGCGCACTCAGTAAGACCAGTAGGAAGTTCTGGCACAATGCGCTTTGGAAGGCGAACTTAGGCAAAACAAAGGAGCGCCACTTTCTTGGTGGCTACGTTTCTCTGCCGAGCATTCAAGTGAGGTCCCATCAGTACTATTCCGGAATTTTTATGGAGTGAGTGGGTAATAACAACCCTCAAGATTAGCAGCTGTCAGCGCCGCGATTCGAACCTGTGATCTACGGATTTGCCGCAGCACCCCATCGTGGTCGTGGTGAGTGATTTAACGCGTATTACAATGTCGAGGGTTGTTCTTGTAGTACCATTATCATAATCGCTAGAAACAGATAATTAGTGTTTATCCCACCCGCAGAATTTAAATTTGGTCTCGGCTCTTCCGTCATGAGTGTTCAAAGAGTCTACAAACAACAAAATACGACGAATTCTTTATTACTGGATTTGTTCCTCGCTTCTTCCTGCGTCTTCCCCACATTTACTTACACTAAATCCACTTTTTTTTTCCAACGGAGAGGTTTTCTTCTCTCTATTTGTTAACAACTGCTACTCTGCAGTGGGCAGGTTCTGCTAAGAGGTATCTTAAGAGCGCCGAATACAAAATTAAGGGATCAAGTATATACCACGATACGTACGTGTCTAGGGGAAATCTTTAGTGTATTATAGTCTATGATGACACAAATGACGTGAGGACGTTGATGTTCGTTTGTTTGATGGCATGTCCTGAATTCCCACTGTATTATTGGTCAGCTGTATGAGGTTTCAACAGTACGTCGTTACATCCCGATGTAGTCACATGTGTTCCAGTGCGAGGTGTGGTGGTGAGTTACGAATATTCATAAATTACTTCTAGGTGTTCAATTTAATTCAAAAGAGTACTGCACTATTCTAAAGCCATGGTAAGACAAAGCCATTGGTCGATACTTGGTTAGACGACTGTCTGGGCGAATGCATTGGCCGCTACTAGGTTAGACGACTGTCTGGACAAAACCATTGGTTGCTACTTGGTAAGACAAATATCTAGACGGAACCATTGGTCGCTACTTTGTTAGACGACTGTATGTGTGGAACCATTGGTCGTTACTTGGTTAAACGACTGTCTGGGTGAAACAAATGGCCGCTACTAGGTTAGACGACTGTCTGGACCAAAGCATTGGTTGCTAATTGGTTAGACGACCGTCTATACGAAAGCATTGGCTGCTACTTTGTTAGACGTTTGTTTGGGCGGACCCACTGGCTGCTCCTTGGATAGACGACTGTCTGGACGAAAGCATTGGTTGCTACTTGGTTGGTCGACTGTCTAGACGAAACCATTGGTCGCTACTGATTTATACGACTGTCTGGGCGAAACCATTGGTCGTTACTTGGTTAGACGCCGGTCTGGGCGAAACCATTGGTCTCTACTTGGTTAGACGTCTGTCTGGACGAATGCATTGGTTGCTACTTTGTTAGACGACTGTCTGGACGAAACCAATGGCCGCTACTAGGTTAAACGGCTTACTGGACGAAACCATTGTCCGCTACTTCGTTAGACCACTGTCTGGTCGAAAGCGTTGGGTAATACTTGGTTAGGCCACTGTCTGGACGAAACCATTTGCCGCTACTAGGTTGGATGACTGTCTGGACGTAACCATTGGCCGCTACTAGGTTAGACGACTGTCTGGTCGAAAATTACTGCTTGCAATATTGAAGCTTGGAGATCTGGGGCGTGAGCCCCAGGTTAGGTTTGTGTTTGTATGTAAAGTAAAGCCTTATTAGCACATGGAAGTTAACTTGTATGCATCGCTTAAAGCTTTAGTATCGTCCGGGGAGGGGCGTGGTGGGGCTGCGGTCAAGCTCTTGGCCTCTCACCAAGGTGGACTGGTTTCGATTCCCGGTCATTACATGTGAGATATTCGAAGTGAAATGCCATGTCCTGCGGTTCGGATTCCACGTTAGAGGGGGGGGGGGGTCCCGTGGCTCATAATGACAAGATTCACGGTCACGTAAAACTACAATCTTCCTTCCTTCTTTAAGTGTCGTCCAAACGTCACGGGTGCTGCCATTTTGTGTGTAGGGGAATTATGTGGTGTATTGTATGGCGATCCATACTACTCCCGAATTAAGATGCATTTTAAGCTTTTAACATTTACAAACTTCTGATTTGATTGTCGTTCTTGTATTAAACATGTTATCAGCCACAGTTAATACTCCGTAGTTTTCACCTACAGTATGTTATACGAATAAAGATAAAAACACCTAATTAGGAATCATCATAAGCATAATGGGACTTACAGGTATTGGTAGAGGAATTGTAAGAATCGGAGTGTTATTCCTGTTAGGGAATAGGAAGAGGAGGAAGACCACGAGGATAAGGAGCAACACTGAAGAGAGAACTATACGTAGCTATTAGTGAGTATCTACTCGTATTTTAGGTGCCAATGATCACTTCGGACAGGATTAAGTATGTAGTTAACCTCGCATATAGAAGGCAGCAGGATCTGATCTCTCTAGTTGCCATGCGAGTTTGTGCAAATCCTTTCCATGGTTCCAATTACACAGTATTTTCTCGCTGATACGTGTGAAGTTGCTCATGCATGTCATTCCCAAATGCTCGTAGTCTCAAATAAACGTCAATCATTAGTTTAGTGTGTGGGATAAAAAGATGTGATTTAGCTACATCCACTTAACCTAACACCTTGATTGGACCTTATAAGAACACGCGTACCCATGAATGAAGGTGGCCAGCGCAAGGCCATCGTGACGACGTCCTTAGCCACATTTTCATCAGTTGCTTTTTTTCCGTACCAAACAGCTTCTCAATTATCCCCACAAGGCTGAGTGCAACTTATTCCAGTTCTCACCTCACATTGTAAAACTCCGGTGGAGCCGGGAAGCGACTTCAGGACGCCCTTGTGAAACCTTGGTGAAAGTCAAGCGTATTACCCCTGTACTACGGAGCCAGCTACACCTAAGACCCACTAGCAACACTATACTGAGCCTTCTTGCTCACGCTATTTATGGCAAACAAACCCTTCATTCTGTACAGTGCACACCACATTAGTGATTAGGTAAATAATATACAAAGCACACAGTTATGCTCTGCATAGAAGAAGCAAGTATACAGGTCATTAGAATACATTGTTAAAGTGTTCCTGCCCAATACTCTACCGCTTCTGAACTTCTTGGAGTGGCACCTTTAGACCCAACATGGTGCAGTTTGATTCACTCTGATACACAGACATAGCTGCTGCACAAACTCATCAACCTGTTACAATTCATAAAATACATTTCTTCAGGTTTTGTAGCCTACTAAAAACAATTGTCATTTTTTCTCTCTATTGCACCATCTAATTGGACAGGTAGTATGACAGTTTCCTCTCTGTTGCACCATCCAATTGGACAGGTGGTTTGACAGTTTTCCTCTCTGTTGCACCATCCAGTTGGACAGGTGGTTTGACAGGTTTCCTCTCTGTTACACCATCCAGTTGGACAGGTGGTATGCCTGTTTTCCTCCCTATTGCACCATCCAGTTGGACAGGTGGTTTGATAGTATTCCTCTCTGTTGCACCATCCAGTTGGACAGGTGGTATGCCAGTTTTCCTCTCTGTTGCACCATCCAGTTGGACAGGTGGTATGCTAGTTTTCCTCCCTATTGCACCATCCAGTTGGACAGGTAGTTTGAGAGTTTTCCTCCCTATTGCACCATCTAGTTGGGCGGGTGGTTTGACAGTTTTCCTCTCTGTTGCACCATGCAGTTGGACAGGTGGTATGCCAGTTTTCCTCCATATTGCACCATCCAGTTGGACAGGTGGTATGCCAGTTTTCCTCCCTATTGCACCATCCAGTTGGACAGGTGGTATGCCAGTTATCCTCCCTATTGCACCATCCAGTTGGACAGGTGGTTTGATAGTTTTCCTCTCTGTTAAACCATCCAGTTAGACAGGTGGTATGCCAGTTTTCCTCCCTATTGCACCATCCAGTTGGACAGGTGGTTTGACAGTTTTCCTTTCTGTTGCACCATGCAGTTGGACAGGTGGTATGCCAGTTTTCCTCCATATTGCACCATCCAGTTGGACAGGTGGTATGCCAGTTTTCCTCCCTATTGCACCATCCAGTTGGACAGGTGGTATGCCAGTTATCCTCCCTATTGCACCATCCAGTTGGACAGGTGGTTTGATAGTTTTCCTCTCTGTTACACCATCCAGTTGGACAGGTGGTATGCCAGTTTTCCTCCTTCTTGCACCATCCAGTTGGACAGGTGGTATGCCAGTTTTCCTCCCTATTGCACCATCCAGTTGGACAGGTGGTTTGACAGTTTTCCTCTCTGTGCACCATCCAGTTGGACAGGTGGTATGCCAGTTTTCCTCTCTGTTGCACCATCCAGTTGGACAGGTGGTATGCTAGTTTTCCTCCCTATTGCACCATCCAGTTGGACAGGTGGTTTGAGAGTTTTCCTCCCTATTGCACCATCCAGTTGGACAGGTGGTTTGACAGTTTTCCTCTCTGTTGCACCATGCAGTTGGACAGGTGGTATGCCAGTTTTCCTCTCTGTTGCACCATCCAGTTGGACAGGTGGTTTGACACATTTCCTCTCTGTTGCACCAGCCAGTTGGTCAGGTGGTTTGACAGTTTTCCTCTCTGTTGCACCTTCCAGTTGGTCAGATGGTTTGACAGTTTTCCTCTCTGTTGCACCATCCAGTTGGACAAGTGGTTTGACAGTTTTCCTCTCTGTTGCACCATCCAGTTGGACAGGTGGTTTGAATGTTTTCCTCTCTTTTCCACCATCCAATTGGACAGGTAGCATGACAGATTTCCTCTCTGTTGCACCATCCAGTTGGACAGGTGGTTTGACAGTTTTCCCCTCTGTTGCACCAGCCAGTTGGTCAGGTGGTTTGACATTTTTCCTCTCTGTTGCACCATCCAGTTGGACAGGTGGTTTAACAGTCTTCCTCTCTGTTGCACCATTCAATTGGACAGGAGGTTTATCAGTTTTCCTCTCTGTTGCGCCATCCAGTTGGACAGGTTGTTTGACAGTTTTCCTCTCTGTTGCACCATTCAATTGGACGGGAGGTTCATCAGTTTTCCTCTCTGTTGCACCATCCAGTTGGACAGGTGGTTTGACAGTTTTCCATTCTGTTGCACCATTCAATTGGACAGGTTGTTTGACAGTATTCCTCTCTGTTGCACCATTCAATTGGACGGGAGGTTCATCAGTTTTCCTCTCTGTTGCACCATCCAGTTGGACAGGTGGTTTAACAGTCTTCCTCTCTGTTGCGCCATTCAATTGGACAGGAGGTTTATCAGTTTTCCTCTCTGTTGCGTCATCCAGTTGGACAGGTTGTTTGACAGTTTTCCTCTCTGTTGCACCATTCAATTGGACGGGAGGTTCATCAGATTTCCTCTCTGTTGCACCATCCAGTTGGACAGGTTGTTTGACAGTTTTCCTCTCTGTTGCACCATTCAATTGGACGGGAGGTTCATCAGTTTTCCTCTCTGTTGCACCATCCAGTTGGACAGGTGGTTTGACAGTTTTCCATTCTGTTGCACCATTCAATTGGACAGGTGGTTTGACAGTTTTCCTCTCTTTTGCACCATTCAATTGGACGGGAGGTTCATCAGTTTTCCTCTCTGTTTCACCATCCAGTTGGGTGGGTGGTTTGTAATTTTTCCGCTCTGTTGCGCCATTGAGTTTGACGGGTGGTTTGTCAGTTTTCATCTCTGTTGCGCCATCCAGTTGGACGGGTGGTTTGTTAGCTTTCCTATCTGTTACGCCGTCCAGTTGCACAGGTAGTATGCCAGTTTTCCTCCGTATTGCACCATCTAGTTGGGCGGGTGGTTCGGCAGTTTTCCTCTCTGTTGCACCATCCAGTTGGACGGGTGGTTTGTTAATTTTCCTCTCTGTTGCGCCATCCATTTAGACGTGTGGTTTGTTAGCTTTCCTATCTGTTACGCCGTCCAGTTGCACAGGTAGTATGCCAGTTTTCCTCCATATTGAACCATCTAGTTGGGCGGGTGGTTTGCCAGGTTTCCTCTCTGTTGCACCATCCAGTTGGACAGGTGGTATGCCAGTTTTCCTCCCTATTGCACCATCTAGTTGGACAGGTGGTTTGACATTTTTCCTCTCTGTTGCACCATCCAGTTTTACATGTGGTTTAACAGTCTTCGTCTCTGTTGCACCATTCAATTGGACAGGAAGTTTATCAGTTTTCCTCTCTGTTGCGCCATCCAGTTGGACAGGTTGTTTGACAGTTTTCCTCTCTGTTGCACCATTCAATTGGACGGGAGGTTCATCAGTTTTCCTCTCTGTTGCACCATCCAGTTGGACAGGTGGTTTGACAGTTTTCCTCTCTGTTGCACCATTCAATTGGACGGGAGGTTTATCAGTTTTCCTCTCTGTTGCACCATTCAATTGGACGAGAGGTTTATCAGTTTTCCTCTCTGTTGCACCATCCAGTTGGTCAGATGGTTTGACAGTTTTCCTCTCTGTTGCACCATCCAGTTGGACAGGTGGTTTGACAGTTTTCCTCTCTGTTGCACCATCCAGTTGGACAGGTGGTTTGACAGTTTTCCTCTCTGTTGCACCATCCAGTTGGACAGGTGGTATGCTAGTTTTCCTCCCTATTGCACCATCCAGTTGGACAAGTGGTTTGAGAGTTTTCCTCCCTATTGCACCATCCAGTTGGACAGGTGGTTTGACAGTTTTCCTCTCTGTTGCACCATGCAGTTGGACAGGTGGTATGCCAGTTTTCCTCCCTATTGCACCATCCAGTTGGACAGGTGGTATGCCAGTTTTCCTCCCTATTGCACCATCCAGTTGGATAGGTGGTTTGTCAGTTTTCCTCTCTGTGCACCATCCAGTTGGACAGGTGGTATGCCAGTTTTCCTCTCTTTTGCACCATCCAGTTGGACAGGTGGTATGCTAGTTTTCCTCCCTATTGCACCATCCAGTTGGACAGGTGGTTTGAGAGTTTTCCTCCCTATTACACCATCCAGTTGGACAGGTGGTTTGACAGTTTTCCTCTCTGTTGCACCATGCAGTTGGACAGGTGGTATGCCAGTTTTCCTCTCTGTTGCACCATCCAGTTGGACAGGTGGTTTGACAGATTTCCTCTCTGTTGTACCATCCAGTTGGTCAGATGGTTTGACAGTTTTCCTCTCTGTTGCACCATCCAGTTGGACAAGTGGTTTGACAGTTTTCCTCTCTGTTGCACCGTCCAGTTGGACAGGTGGTTTGACAGTTTTCCTCTCTTTTCCACCATCAAATTGGACAGGTAGCATGACAGATTTCCTCTCTGTTGCACCATCCAGTTGGACAGGTGGTTTGACAGTTTTCCCCTCTGTTGCACCAGCCAGTTGGTCAGGTGGTTTTACATTTTTACTCTCTGTTGCACCATCCAGTTGGACAGGTGGTTTAACAGTCTTCCTCTCTGTTGCACCATCCAGTTGGACAGGTGGTTTGACAGTTTTCCCCTGTGTTGCACCAGCCAGTTGGTCAGGTGGTTTGACATTCTTCCTCTCTGTTGCACCATCCAGTTGGACAGGTGGTTTAACTGTCTTCCTCTCTGTTGCGCCATTCAATTGGACAGGAGGTTTATCAGTTTTCCTCTCTGTTGCGTCATCCAGTTGGACAGGTTGTTTGACAGTTTTCCTCTCTGTTGCACCATTCAATTGGACGGGAGGTTCATCAGTTTTCCTTTATGTTGCACCATCCAGTTGGACAGGTTGTTTGACAGTTTTCCTCTCTGTTGCACCATTCAATTGGACGGGAGGTTCATCAGTTTTCCTCTCTGTTGCACCATCCAGTTGGACAGGTGGTTTGACAGTTTTTCTCTCTGTTGCACCATTCAATTGGACGGGAGATTTATCAGTATTCCTCTCTGTTGCACCATTCAATTGGACGGGAGGTTTATCAGTTTTCCTCTCTGTTGCACCATCCAGTTGGTCAGATGGTTTGACAGTTTTCCTCTCTGTTGCACCATCCAGTTGGAAGGGTGGTTTGACAGTTTTCCTCTCTGTTGCACCATCCAGTTGGACAGGTGGTTTGACAGTTTTCCTCTCTTTTGCACCATCCAATTGGACAGGTAGCATGACAGTTTTCCTCTCTGTTGCACCATCCAGTTTGACAGGTGGTTTGACAGTTTTCCTCTCTGTTGCACCAGCCAGTTGGTCAGGTGGTTTGACAGTTTTCCTCTCTGTTTCACCATCCAGTTGGACAGGTGGTTTGACAGTCTTCCTCTCTGTTGCACCATTCAATTGGACAGGAGGTTTATCAGTTTTCCTCTCTGTTGCACCATCCAGTTTGACAGGTGGTTTGACAGTTTTCCTCACTGTTGCACCAGCCAGTTGTACAGGTAGTATGCCAGTTTTCCTCCCTATTGCACCATCTAGTTGGGCGGGTGGTTTGCCAGGTTTCCTCTCTGTTGCACCATCCAGTTGGACAGGTGGTATGCCAGTTTTCCTCTCTGTTGCACCATCCAGTTGGACAGGTGGTTTGACAGATTTCCTCTCTGTTGTACCATCCAGTTGGTCAGATGGTTTGACAGTTTTCCTCTCTGTTGCACCATCCATTTGGTCAAGTGGTTTGACAGTTTTCCTCTCAGTTGCACCGTCCAGTTGGACAGGTGGTTTGACAGTTTTCCTCTCTTTTCCACCATCAAATTGGACAGGTAGCATGACAGATTTCCTCTCTGTTGCACCATCCAGTTGGACAGGTGGTTTGACAGTTTTCCCCTCTGTTGCACCAGCCAGTTGGTCAGGTGGTTTGACATTTTTACTCTCTGTTGCACCATCCAGTTGGACAGGTGGTTTAACAGTCTTCCTCTCTGTTGCACCATCCAGTTGGACAGGTGGTTTGACAGTTTTCCCCTCTGTTGCACCAGCCAGTTGGTCAGGTGGTTTGACATTTTTCCTCTCTGTTGCACCATCCAGTTGGACAGGTGGTTTAACTGTCTTCCTCTCTGTTGCGCCATTCAATTGGACAGGAGGTTTATCAGTTTTCCTCTCTTTTGCGTCATCCAGTTGGACAGGTTGTTTGACATTTTCCCTCTCTGTTGTACCATTCAATTGGACGGGAGGTTCATCAGTTTTCCTTTCTGTTGCACCATCCAGTTGGACAGGTTGTTTGACAGTTTTCCTCTCTGCTGCATCATTCAATTGGACGGGAGGTTCATCAGTTTTCCTCTCTGTTGCACCATCCAGTTGGACAGGTGGTTTTACAGTTTTTCTCTCTGTTGCACCATTCAATTGGACGGGAGATTTATCAGTTTTCCTCTCTGTTGCACCATTCAATTGGACGGGAGGTTAATCAGTTTTCCTCTCTGTTGCACCATCCAGTTGGTCAGATGGTTTGACAGTTTTCCTCTCTGTTGCACCATCCAGTTGGACGGGTGGTTTGACAGTTTTCCTCTCTGTTGCACCATCCAGTTGGACAGGTGGTTTGACAGTTTTCCTCTCTTTTGCACCATCCAATTGGACAGGTAGCATGACAGTTTTCCTCTCTGTTGCACCATCCAGTTTGACAGGTGGTTTGACAGTTTTCCTCTCTGTTGCACCAGCCAGTTGGTCAGGTGGTTTGACAGTTTTCCTCTCTGTTTCACCATCCAGTTTGACAGGTGGTTTGACAGTCTTCCTCTCTGTTGCACCATTCAATTGGACAGGAGTTTTATCAGTTTTCCTCTCTGTTGCACCATCCAGTTTGATAGGTGGTTTGACAGTTTTCCTCACTGTTGCACCAGCCAGTTGCACAGGTAGTATGCCAGTTTTCCTCCCTATTGCACCATCCAGTTGGGCGGGTGGTTAGCCAGGTTTCCTCTCTGTTGCACCATCCAGTTGGAAGGGTGGTTTGTCAATTTTCCTCTCTGTTGCACCATCCATTTAGACGTGTGGTTTGTTAGCTTTCCTATCTGTTACGCCGTCTAGTTGCACAGGTAGTATGCCAGTTTTCCTCCATATTGCACCATCTAGTTGGGCAGGTGGTTTGCCAGGTTTCCTCTCTGTTGCACCATCCATTTGGAAGGGTGGTTTGTCAATTTTCCTCTCTGTTGCGCCATCCAGTTAGACGTGTGGTTTGTTAGCTTTCATATCTGTTACGCCGTCCAGTTGCACAGGTAGTATGCCAGTTTTCCTCTCTGTTGCACCATCTAGTTGGACGGTTGGTTTGTCATATTTTATATCTGTTGCACCATCCAGTTAGATGTGTGCTTTGCCAGTTTTCCTCTCTGTTGCGCAATCCAGTTGGACGGGTTGTTTGTCAGTTTTTCTCTCTTCTTATGATTTGGATTCAATTGCAAAGAAAATATTTTCTATACAAAGGAGGATGGTAACCAAAGATTAGATATGAAAGTTATGATAGGCAACGGGAAGTAAAATTGAATGTTTTCTCGTACCAGATTAGGACTTGCGTTTTCTTGACTTTTATCATTCGCTAAAGTCGTGCTTCACCAGGAAAATGGAGCCAAGACACCTGTTTTAATTCCCAGGTATAAATGACTTAGCTCTTTAACGCCATTATTTGTTATAAACCAAATACACTTGTTTGCTGATTGTGGGAGGTATTATCGTCTGTATTATTAGGTTTAATACAACAGTGATTTAGCTATTCGTTTTCTTGCCAATATTGCTCTATGCAAATTGAAACATTCATTTTGCATGAAATTGTATTTGAACTTCGAATGAGATAACAAATATTATACAGAACCTATTAATAATATTTATTCAAGCCATAATGTTACTGGCTTTGATCTTCAGCAAGAACTGGATCAAATCCCTCTGCAGCTCCACATGTATTTGAACTCCCAGTAATTATTGTGCTTGATTTTTTTCTTCCTCTCTACTTCCCCTGCCTAAGAATTGAGACCAAGTGCAGTGGGCCGGGGTAACGGCGAACACAAACCTGGTGGCCAGTCTTGTACTATATACATCAGATTAAATAACTGAGCGTGGCATGGGGAAGTGAGTGAAGGTAAGTAATATAACCGTGCTGCCAAGAGGTGAATTTACCTTTTTTCTCAGAAACTACTAGTGGAAATTAATAGATTTCTTTTTCAGGGATGTCCCTCAAGACTCTCTACTAACTTTGACATACGTTCGCCTCGTTGTCTAGGGGCTAGCATTCTTGGCTGCCACTGCGGAGGATACACTTAGCCTCGTGTGGCAAAACTGAGAAGAGGCGGATTCGATTCCTTTCTCATCCATTCTGGAAGTGGCTCTCCGTAGTTTCCCACTTCTTCTCAAGGCAATTGCCAGTATGGTGTCTAAGTTAAGGCAACGGCGGCTTCCCCCCCCCCTAATCCTGCCTCAATTACAAATACACACACTATTACGGACGTCACAGTGACACAGGTTATCAGACAAATTCTATACACACCCAAGTACAAGAGGCTACATGACCACGATGTCTCAAAGCCCCTAAAAGAGTCAACATCAACAGTACAGCCTCCACAATGATATAGGTTATCGGGCAGATTCAACACACATCCAAGTATAGATCGCGCGCTAGTTATTGGCCGGTCCAATAGCTCGCCAGTCTAGCCGACGGGCCTATTCCCACACTCCACAGTCTAAGGGTGGGGAAGGGATGTTTATATCAGCACTATGCTGAGCAGCGATAAGTGTTTACATGTAGGGGGTGGAATGCGTTTAGAAATGTCCCAACCAGGTCCAGGACCCATGAGGCGTTTCTCACACCAACGGGGCAAGTAACTCGCTCTTAGCCTTCCGTTTGAAATGTGGACCCGCCAGGAACCAGCGCTCAATCTATACATAGGGCTCCATGACCACGATGCCAAAAAGCCCCTAAAATGAATAAACAAAAAAAAAATGCTAACTGAGCTTTGCAATTGTAAGGTACGTATTCCCTGTCTGTGGAGAACTCTAGCCAGAGCCTTGTAAACGTGGCACAACGTTTTTACATGAAACTCTCTGAGTGCTTTGAGGGGTTTGAAGCCATTTTCTCAGTGTTGCCTCGGTAAACAAGAGCTTAGTGCTTTTCAGTCGGTCAAAACGAATGTACCCAAAAGAGCTGGGTTATGCCCTAATCCTGAAATAAATTACATGAAAAGCACTAAACTCTTGTTCTCTGAGTGTTATTGCCTCTTAAGGTCGATTCACGCTATACATTACTTAACCTTTCCGTTTCCTTTTCATCACATCTCCGTACAAGAAAGTATACTGAGTACATGCACACTGCACATGACATACACCATCCGTGAGCCTTGTGTTTCCCGACAGGATTGTTTGGCAGCTATGTTTACGGATCGTATGCGGACATGTATTGACAGTTTGCACTAGCAACCACTTCCATTCCGTGTCTAGGAGTGCTTTGGCGCTCCCTCTGATTTTAACCTGAGTTAGATTTGGTTACAGGTTGCGGTTACACTCGCCAAAACGAAATAGTGAAATCGAGAAATATGCGTTACTAAATTTATCGGGATTTTAAAATGAACAATATTCCGTCGCAACCTAAAGTAATTTATGTCTTTTACTTTTAGTTTCAACATCGCCTGAAACAGTTCATCGTGGAATTTACTTGCACATACGATATACCGCAATAAAGCAAGTTGACATGAAATCCCTCCAAAGGGGGAAAAATGTATCATCATCTGTTAGCTCTTGGAATAAAGTAACATAGCCTTACCCTTCTGTATTTCACTCTTTTAACATATCATGAACCCATTTTCTTAGTTTCCTCTTCCTTGACCTACGCTCCTCCTCGTCTAAAATAATGGCACATGGAACTAAATTTTGTCTTGACGACATTCTGTCACTATGTCCCAAAATTGACGCATATCGTCGTGACAATTGAACTGTCCTTTGGTGAACTGTATTGTATGAATACAACAACTTTTAACGCAAGGGGTATGGAAAGGAAACGGGAAGGTTACGTGATGTATAGTGTGAATTGACCTTTCCAACTATAAAACTAAACTAAAATATCATTTAATCAAAACTTTACAGCCGGTGAACACGAATTGTGCCCAATTACGTACATTAGGCAGGAAACGAGTTTTTTTTTACATTCTAACCTGAAATAAATATTACAGTGGATCGGGGGAGGTGGTAAGCGGGGATGCCACTTTTGTTATAGTTTAAGAAGCTGTCAAGTGATCGCAACACCCATTTTGCTGCGCTGTTCTTCGCGCCATTAGGTAGTGCGGGTAGAGTGGGCTGGCGTGTATGTAGGCCTATGTTATTGTTCGTTTAGGAATTAAAACACTCAGATAAGTGTTGAAGAGTGAACCACTAACATAAGTACTGTAGATTCAATCGTTTATAAGATGTATATTACTGAGCACATTGAGATAAGAGTTCTGGTAATCAGTTACTGTACGGTATCGTACAAAGTATATTTAGTGCAAGTTGCCGGTGACCACCACATTTGTTCAAACTTCTAATAGAGACGACGTCTAGTAGGCATCTTGCCCCGACGCTATGGGGAGATGCCACTCGTTTAACAGGGTAGGAGGCCGATTGCAGAAAATGCTCAGAAACTATGTAAGGACGTCTAACAGAGTTGATTAGTCAGGAAAATAAAAATATGGCTGAACGAAACTCACACACAAGAAAAAATTGTTGTAGAAACTGTGTGGCCTAAAGTGACTCACTATTGATGGATTTAATATATTTTGTTAATAATTAAATAATTAATTACCATATTGTTAATAGCAAAATCGATTTTAAGGGATATAAATATTTTTAATTGATATAACAGGAATCTTATAATATTGGCATCTTACCCCGACATTCGGGGCGATATAACAAAATGCTGATTTGAAAATGATTAAAGATTAATTCATAAATATTTTGCTAATTTTGTTGTTAATTTAATTGTAGTATTAGAATGCGATGTGGAATGCAATCATATGTAATGGGGAATAAATACATATATTTCCAACATGAAGATATATATAAAGTATAATGTCAGGCATCTTCCCCTGATTCACTCTCCCAATATACCTTACGTGTTTGCTCTGTATAAGAAACGAGTATTCCCTGCTTTGACTAGCGGCGTAACCCCAAGGTAAACACAGCCAGTGCCTGCGCCCCATATTCAGTAAGTCGTGTTTGCCCTGTTATAGTGTGCGGAGTGTAGCCTCGTGGTGAACGTGACAACATAATGGCACAACGACGCCATTTGGACCCCGTGTTGCAGGGTAGAATACTCAGCCGCCTGGAAGCAGGCCAGGCACAGACCGAAGTCACCGTATCCTTGAATGTGCCACAAAGTGTCATTTCCAGGCTTTGGAGACGATTTCGAAACAGATGTTAGTCGTAGGCCAGTACCAGGTCGACCATGAGTAACCACCCCACAGCAGGACTGATATCTGGCCTTAACCGCCCGACAAAATCGGAGTGCACCTGCAAGACAATTATTGTCGGCAGAGCTTGCAGACGACTCAAGGGTTGCCGTCTCTTGGCAAACTGTGTACTGGAGGCTTATTAGAGCGGGGCTGTTTGCCAGACGTCCAGCGGTGTGCGTCCCGCTCACTCCAGCACAGAAACGGGCTCGCTCTCTGTGGAGCCGTCAACGTCAAAACTGGACCATGAATGAATGGAGGCATTAGCTCTTCACAGATGAATCCCACTTCAGTTTGCAGAACGATTCCCGTCGCACATTAATCTGAAGAGAACCGGGTAGCCGATACAACCATAGGAACATCGTGGAACGGGACCAATATGGTGGTGGAGGCGTCATGGTGTGGGGCGGCATCATGTTGAATGGCCGTACGGACCTGCACATCTTCATGGGTGGTCCAAGAAATACTGTGAATGCTCGGAGATACAGGGATTAGGTACTGAGACCACATGTTTGACTCTTCAGAAGTGCGGTTGGTCCAGACTTCCTCTTAATGGACGATAATGCCCGACTGCACAGCACTGCTCTGGTGGATGGATTTCTTGCTGGGGAAGATATTCATCGCATGGACTGGCCAGCGAGGTCTGCGGATCTAAATCCTATATGACTGGGAAGCATTGGAGAGGGGATATGCATCCCGTCAGCCTACACTAAGGACCCTCCAAGACCTTCGCATTGCCCTTTTAGAGGAATGGGATCGACTGCCACAAGAGGTCTTGGACCATCTGCCACGTCGCTGCGAAGCATATGTGGCCGTTAGGGGTAACCATACACCCTATTAACAGCATATTTTGTTGTGGAAGACATTGCCAAGTTTTGTTAGTTGTTGTCAAAGGTGTACCTTAGCTATTAGAACCTTTCTGACACTGTTTTGTTTGGACAGGTTGTGTGACATATGGTGAGTGATTCGGCTTCCGTTTGTTCAACAATCCGTCTGACATTCCTATCAGGAGGTATGGCCTTGTTTTCCCGCCTAATGTAATTTGACACAATTAGTGTTGAGCGACTGGAAAGCTTTCTTTACTGGAATTAGGCAACACTGAAAAATGGTTTCTAATACTTCATCTAAAATCTAAAATTTTAATCACTCTATTCACAGGTTATCAATGAACAAGGGTCTCTGTACATAAATCACCCGAATATGTACGCACTATATGGGGATTTGATCATAGCAACCTTGGAATTGCGAGGTGAACGCTACGCAGGTGATTAGGATACAGCCATTTGAAACATTCAAAAATGTACGATTATCAAATCTCCAAATTCTAAACCGAAGACAAGCAACAGATTATATTTACATGCTGAACTCAACCAATTACAGGACGATGTTTGTTTACATGAAATAAGTTTTAGCTCATACTGAAATGGATTTTAGTATGGAGGTTAACAAGTACATAGTTTTTAGTGGTCAGCTGACGTACGGAACATATTTTTTTAAAGTTCAGAGTATTGGAATATGACAGTATATTGGTTTTAAAATAATAACTGAAATGCATAATAATAATAATACAGAAAAATACTAATACTACTACTACTACTACTAATAATAATACAGAATAATAATAATAATAATAATCATCATAAACATATTAATACTGTAATAATGGTGTTTGATGCCATTCTTCAATGTTACCTTAGCAATCGAAATTAAATGTTTTTCAGTCGGTCAAGACAATTGTACCCAATTGTATGGGGTGTTTCCCTAATCCTGAAAAAATATTCGATCTGATGATCGCTTGACGATCGAATTAGGTCATCCAAGTATATTTATTAATCTCATATAATTTTTCATCAGGATTAGGGAAACACTCAATAAAATTGGGTGCAATCGTGTTGACCGAATGAAAAACATTGAATTTCGAAAATAATAAAAATAGAAACAAGTTAAATGTTGACCGTGTTGAGAGCTCTATGAGGCAGCAAACGTGCACTTAAAAAGAGAATAAGGGTCTATCGACTTACTTAGCCTTAAATGTCTACTGTCTATACGGAGATATGGCCCCTGAAACCTTGGGATTATCAAGTGAGCGCCAGCTAGCTGACTAGGATAAATGCAATCAACTATTTTGTGATCAATGTTGCCGAGGGAATTAAATGCTGCAAGAAATCTGAGACAAGGGAAATAGCGTGGGCTTATCACCATGGCAACGGGGATGCTATGCTTGATGGAGACGCCTGCAGGTATCGTATTGAGCTTCACTTCAAAAGAAAGGTTAAATGAAAGAACGGGCTTTATCACGATAACATTAAAAACTGGAAATTCGAGGTAGAGCCACAATTCAAAGCATATTTCTAAAGCAGGTTATCTCCATACTAAATAGATCACAGATGTATATGAACCTTTTCAAACATGGAGATATGATTTATAAAGGAAGTTCTTTGTAAACATGACCGTGCAAACAGCATGGCTCGGAGATCCAGAGGTAAAGGGATAGTGTTTACAATACTGTAGAGATGACCACCGGATAACCTCTACACTGTGAGTTGCCTGAACCATCTAAGCCAGCCATTCACACTCCATCTTGCTGGCCACCGGGCTGCCTGCTAACCATTTGCTGGATTGTGTATTGCGTTGCTGATAGCGAACGAACGAACGAACGAAGATTGTAGTTTTACGTGACCGTGAATCTTGTGATTATGAGCCACGGGACCTCCTTTTTACGTGGAATCCGAACCACAGGACATGGCATTTCACTTCGAAAATCTCACATGCACTGACCGGGAATCGAACCCGGACCGCCTAGGTGAGAGGCATACAGCTAGACCGCTGAGCCACCACGCCCCCGTTGCTGATAGCACAATCGTGCTGGATGAAAAATACGTCCAACAAGTTTTCCCACCACTTGTCCGTACTGATGGCATGTTTGTGTCGAGGCGGTCAGCGAAACATCCAGCCGCATACGTAAATGTATGACAAAGTAATCGGTTGATAGATAGTGGAACTGCAATAATGGATAAAGAGACTTGGGGAAAATTCATACAAGCGTAAAAAAAAATCCAGTTCCCAAAATTATTCAAATAGACGAATTTGAAAAGCTGCTTTGAAGGATTTATTGGAGGGTCCCCCACACTTTCTTTCTTTTCTTTTGTAATGACAACAAAGTTACAAAGTAGTGCTAGTTTATGTCGTTTAGCCTCAAATCGCAATGCCAGTGATATTTTCACACATACAACCTATCGCATTGACAGTCAAACGTGAAATGAACCTGAACTCCCCGCTGGAGCATGAATGAACTAGACTCTTCCAGCCGGGCGGCCAGCAAGCTGGAGTGTGATTGGCTGGCTTAACGAATTGATGGTAAACGTGATAAATTAAGGGAAAGGGTTTCAAACATTATCATAGAAATTAAATAACTACACATTTGTGAAATGAATTCAGTTCTTCAAATTTAATCTGGCATGTGGTGGCTAAACCATCTCATAGTCTAATTAAAATAACACATTTGAAGAAAATTGAATTTATTAATATTTAGGGATTCTTGATTGATACTAGTGGTACTAGGGCTAAATCCACGGTACTTTGTATAAATCCGCAATATGATAAGTCGAATAATTTACTTAATTACTAACACTGCGGCATCACTGAAATTGATGAGATTTTATAAATACTTCACAAACCAATAGCACAGGTTTTCAGGATTTTACCGTTAGGTGTTAGCATTTTTCGTTTCGAAATTCATAGGCAGGATAAATTAAATTGTTAACTTATTACAACTGGAAGGATGAACTCGTATCTTGCACTGGGGTATTTCAAGTATTGAGGGATTAACCGTACCGTGGAGTTAGCAAAGTCTACATGAGGGTGTGATTCGTGAACACAAGTGTTGCTGTCGTTTCTGGAGGTACGCGTAGGTAAAGAAACTATCAAGCTACGGGTAGACGAACTCTACTCATTTTAGCCAATGTGTGTATGAACATGCGAGATGACACAACATGTAACAGCTTGTGCTTACCAATTCGCCCAGTTATCATCTACTGAAACGAATACAATATTTCATCCCTTTCAAGCACATGAAATTGACAGAAATTCTAACTCTTGAGGCAAAAGATATTAATTTATTACACTATTGTGCTAAACATTTTTGAACAAGTTTAAAATGAGATAAGAATATCCATGAAATGGACTATCTGTTGGAGAAAGCTAGGACTATAAGCATATAACACAATGTGGCACAGAGAGTGTGCAAGCATGCCGGAAGAGGTAGACTTTCACCATTTCGTGGTACATTCCCTGTACCGTCATGCATTGAAGTGATGCCTGCTCGTAGTTAATTTTTTGTACCACCTAACCTGAAAGAGTTAATAGATTGAAGATGCCCGTTGATTAATTGTTAAAATCGAAATGTATGTGAGGAATTTTTGTCGAAACTTGGCAAGTGAAGAGATACAAACAGGCTGAGTAATAACATATCTGCGACGCAGCACTGTTTTACTGAACATTACACGTAGTTGCCATCTGGATATAAATGAATTTCCACTTCTACTCCAGGCAAATGCCGGGATGGTTCCTAACCTAAGGCCACGGGCGCTTCCTATCCAAATCCCACCTCGAATACAAGTAAACACATTAGTACGGACATCACAGTGACACAGGTTATCAGGCAACTTATAAACACACCCAAGTACACGAGGCTCCATGACCACGCTGTCTCAAGACCCCTAAAGAATCAACAACAAAGAACGACATAAATAACACCATTACTTATAATTGAAGCAGCAACCCGTCCCAGTTTCGCCCGGTATCTTAAACGGTTTATCCAGCGAAAGTTTAAAAGGCACACGGACGACAGGTCCCAAACGCATTTCAGAAAAGCCAAGGCGAACAGCGAAACTCCAAACACATATACTCTTCTCTGAAGTCTTAACTCGACATAACTCGACAGTTTGTTGCTGGGGGTGATAGGCTCGCTCGCTAGCTCGTTAACACTCTCCGATGCTAGTAATTTTAATTTCATTTGAGTGGAGATTGTTGGAAGAAACGAAAAAGTAAAAACACTTAGGCCTATAGTGGGCGATGTATTAAAGGTAGAGATATGCTGTCACGGACATTTTTGTAGAACATTTCATGCTAAGCAATTATTACATTCATAGTATATAGATATTTTGAACGGTTTACCCGGCGTTAGCTTAAAAGGCGCACGGACGGCATGTTTTTCTTTGACTCGATTCACTGAAATCATTACTGCTCGGCTTCGTTTGGACAAAAATGAATGCTTTTCTGCAGAAGCCTTCCTCGAGAAATCCTTTACAAATTGGTGAAAATCGCTTCAAATCCGTCCAGTGGTTATCGAGATCACCCGTTACATACAAGAATCGGGGACTTAATTTTATACTACGTAGAGGTACGGATCATGTAATAAAAGAAAAGTTTCGTGTACCAATATGAACTGTAAAGGCATTTTACTTTTCCTGGTGACATTTATGTAGGCCTACATGACGTAGACATTTTGCTACCCTAATTGTACTGAATCTTATTGCGTAACAATAACAGAAGGATTTTTTTTTAGCGTATGGCTTTTATTGCCGGGAGTGTCCGAGGACATGTTCGGCTCGCCAGTTTTTTTTGTAGCTGCTTCGAGACGGACACCCAATGGGTGAGCTACAAGTACCGTTGGGGAGGGAAGGAGGGAAGTTGGAATGTAAGGACGAGGAGTTGGAAGGTGGCGGCTGTGGCCTATAGTTAGGGACCAACCCCGGCATTTGCCTGGAAGGAAGATGGGAAACCACAGAAGACCATCTTCAAAGTTGCCGGCGGGGGGAATCGAACCTCCTCGCCTCCCGGATGTGAGCGACTGCCATCAGTCATGCCGTAACCACCACGGCTAACTCACCCGGTTATAACAGAAGGTACCGGTACCTCACAAGGAAGTCTGTTTCAGGAAGTGTTCATTATGGAGCATCTTGTTTCCAAGTTAGCACAGTCAGGTGTAAAACTATGTCCGAGCAATAATGATTATAATCATGTGGAAAAGGACGGTGAGAAAGCACACTCAACATGGCTGCTGTCAACACCGGGATTTTAACTTTCAATTTAAGGATTTCCAACACCCCCTTACAGTCGTGATGCGCGCCTTAACATGCACAGTTACGCTGTATTCTCCTTTAATGCATGAAATGTTTCAGAACGAAACACCCTCCAATAAATTACAAAAGATTATGAAAAACGGCTTTAGCTTTGCATGTTAGATGTTTCGTTGCTTATTCTTTATTTACCTTCTGATTGTGTCCCCGTTCACCAACTCATAGGGGGCGTGCTGGTGCAGCGGTCAAGCTGTTTGCCTCTCACCAACGCGGACCGGGTTTGATTCCCGGTCAATGCATGTGATATTTTCGAAGTGAAATGCCATGTCCTGTGGTTCGGATTCCACGTAAAAAGGAGGTCCCGTGGCTCATGATTGCGAGCAGAACACGAACACATATAACATTTGCGTTTAAGTCAACCTAATTGCAAAACAGTTAATTTGTGTAATCTTGTTGTTGTTAATTCATTTAGGGGTTTGCGACTTCGTGGTCATGTAGCCTCGTGTACTTGTGTGTGTGTGTGCGTGCGTGAGTGCGTGTGAAATTTGTCTGATAACCTGTGTTATTGTGATGGCTGTATTCGTGTGTGTATTTGTAATTCAGATTAGGATTGGGAAGGAGGCGGCTATGGCCATAATTTAGGAACCACCCCGGCATTCGCCTGGAGTAGAAGTGGAAAACCACGGAAAACAACTTCTAGGATGGCTGAGGAGGGAGTCAAACCCACCTCTTCTCAGTTTTGCCTCACGAGACTAAGTGTACCCTGTTCCATCCCTCAGACCAGAATTAAATTTCTTGGCAGAGCCGGGAATTGAACCCAAGCCTGCTTGGTGACAGCCAAGAGTTCTAGCCACTATGCAACGAGGCGTACTTGTGAATGTAGACGCATGCCAGTAGTGTTCCGTAATTGCAATTTCAAAGGTGGAATCCCTCTCTGGTTTATTGTTGTCTACTGACCTCTCGCCATATCCCACGGTTGGAACAGCAGGGTGTGCCTTACGCTGGCCGTGCACAATATTGAAATGTCAAAGTGCACAGCTTTGTTCCGCCATATTGAATATTTCACAACAAAAGAGGAATAATAGCATTCCAACCCAAATATCCCAGCGTGAGGGCTCAATCTAATTAAACCTATACTGTTCATTGTTGGGAGTACAATAGTTCGCTATCAACAAATGCATTTCGAAAATAATTGTACATGTAAAATAAAAATACAAGGTACACACGAATAAATGACGAACAATATTCTTTTACGCGGTGGAATAAGCTTTGAGCCAGATATGTATGTCAACATACTATTCCCATTTGAACAGGTTCGGGGATGAGATCCGATAAATGTGTAGGAGTTTTTTTTACGGCTGGAGCCATATAATAACGATACTGTTCATAATAATAATATAAAGAAGTAGATCCAGTTTCAATGCAAATTATCGATCATCACCAAATCAGAAAGTTGAAGAATGAAATGAAGACTACAGTGATAGAATTTTATGGAACTGATGCAAATTGCAGGCCGAAAATATCGAAAGCAACGGTTCAAGAAAGCTGACAAAGATACTGAGTATCATGAACCGGAATGTTTTGCCAGAACATGTTGAAGCATCAGCAAATCTAGAATCCCTTCATACTATTATTTAATGTGGTGCAGTAACTGTTGTGAGAGCTATGGGCATTGAACAACATGAACGAAAAAAGCAAATGCCATCTATGCCAAACTGGGAAAGAAGACTTGTTGGAAGGATTGAACAGATCAGAGCAGATATTGCAAGAATGATACAATAGGTTCGTGGTACAAGAAAAGTACTGAGGAAAGCCGAGCATATAATGAGACAAAACACAGACCACATCCAGCGAGATGTACTGAATTCAACTCCTGAAGAGTGTCTTGATACCTTGAAACAAAGGCTGTCCGTTTTATCTGCCAGACTTGTAAAGTATAGGGAGAGTATGAAGAGGAAGAAAGATAACTTCCTTTTCGCCAACTCAGAGAGAAGATTCTATCAGACTGTAGGTAAGATAAAGGTTTCTGTGGACAAAAACTATCCAACTAAAGAAGAAATATAAGAATTTTGGGGCAAACAACTGTCTATACCATCTCATCATGACACTCAATCAAGTTGGGTAAGAGAAAAACAGCAAGCTTCCCAAAGATTGGAGCAAATGCAGCACGAGAAATTCACCACAAATGATATTAAAGAAGTTATCAACAACTTGGCGAATTGGAAAGCTCCTGGCCCTGACCAGATTAAGAATCTTTGGTATAAGAAGTTCTGGAGTATCCACGATTGACTAGGTGAGTTCATTAATTATGCCAACCTTCATCCTGATAGCTTGCCCGAATTCCTCACACGTGGCATCACACATTTGCTTCCTAAAGATCTTCAGAATACGTCGGATCCTACAAAATATCGTTCCATCCCATGTCTGTCCACGTTGTATAAGATCATTACATCATGCCTGGCTAACAGGATATATGCACACTGTGAAAGAAACAACATAATTGCCGTGCAACAGAAAGGTTGTAAAAAGCGTGCAATGAACAAATAATAATTGACTCAGTTGTGTGTGGCCAGGCACACTTGAATCAACTAAACCTTCATATGGCATACATCGATTATAAGAAGGCCTTTGACTCTGTGCGTCATGACTGGCTAGTAGCAGTGCTGCGATTGTATACGATCAATGGGATGTTTGACACTTTCTTGGAAAAGGTTATGTCAGCATGGCAAACTAGACTATGTCTCAGTACACCACGCGGAAACATACGAACAGATGAGATATCGATTCGGAGAGACATTTTTCAAGGATACTCCCTTAGTCTCTTATGGTTTGTCTTGGCAATGAATCCTTTATCTACCAAGCTTAACTCTTCTCACTACGGCTTTTCTATTAAGATTAGAAAGAAAGTTGGTAGTCGACTAAATCATCCGCTATACATGGACAACCTTAAACTCTATGCCGAAACACAGTCGCATCTGGAAAACTTGCTGAGAATAGTTGAAACATTCTCACGAGACATACAATTGGGATTTGGTTTGGACAAGTGTCGGGAACTAGAGGTGGTAAAAGAAAAAGTACAGAAGTCTGGGTATGAGCTGGAAGATGGACAGCATATTAAGCCTATGTTGGCTGAAGACACCTACAAATACTTAGGAGTAAACCAACCATAATTGACCATGTGTCAATAAAGAACGATCTGTACTGTGAATTTGTTAAAAGATTAAAACAAATCATAAAAACGCACTTGAACAGCAAAAACCTGGTGAAAGCTGTTAACACGTATGCTGTCTTGTGATGAGCTACTCCTTTGGCATAATCAATTGTGTAGAACGGACATCAATGGTCTTGAATGAAAAATGAGAACGATGCTCAAAAAAGGAAGGAAACACCACCCACGATCTTCAATAGAGCGAATGACTCTACCCAGAAGCTTAGGTGGTCGTGGGTTCGTTGACATTGATAACCAGATGAAACGACAGATATACAACCTTGGGGAGTACTTCTACGGAGAAGTGAGGTCATCTGTACTTCGCAGAGCCATCAGTGAGGCGGACAGATCAACGCCACTGGTCTTGTGTCAACAAGAGATTCAACACCCCCTTCATACTGACCTTCAGAAGATGGAGGCATGGAAAGCAAAACCTTTGCATGGAAGACATTCAAATGAGGTGAGTCAAGTTAATGTTGATATAACTGCGTCACACTACTGGCTCACTTCAGGACAGATCTTTCCAGAAACTGAAGGTTTTATGCTTGCAATTGAAGACCAATTCATCCCTACAAGGAACTACCTCAAGTTTATTGTAAAAGATTCCGCTATACCAGGTGATAAGTGCCACTACGGCTGTCAACAGTCAGAAACTATAGTGCATATTACATCGGCATGTACACATTTCCTGGCGACGGAGCACAAACAAAGGCATGATGCAGTTGCTAAAATCTTGCATCAGAAGTTGGCTGATAAGTTTTAGCTTCTAAAAGGAAAGAAAGTTCCGTACCACCAATATCAGCCAGAGTGTGTTCTTAAAAACAAGCAATACAAGTTGTATTGGGACCGAACTATTCTGACTGATCAATCGGTATCACACAACAGGCCGTATCTGGTGGTTGTCAGCAAGAAAATCAAGCAAACTACCTTGATTGATGTTGCGATACCTAACAACATGAATCTTCAGTCAAAATGCATACAAAAGATCAGCAAATATGGTGAGTTGGTCGACCCTATTAAAAGACAATGGCATGTAGAACGAGTAAAGGCCATACCTATCGTTGTCTCAATACTGTCGTGATCCCAAGTACCTTGCTCCAAGGCGTTAAAGAACTGGATCTGGATGCTCAACTGTACAATCTAATGCAGAAGGCAGTAGTTCTCTCAACAACCCAAATCGTCCGGAAGTTCATGAATAGCGACATTCCAGCAGTGAAGTTGCTATTTTAGTAACTGTACTTTGGTTCCCTGAAGCCCGTATAGTTATGTTGTAATTTACCAGCAATTCTAGCAATAATTAAAAAGCTACGTAGAAATATATCGAAAGGCCCCGACAATATTTGTGGAGATGTGCTAAAACTGGGAGGTACAGCCATTGGGCAATACTTGGGGGTGCTGTTTAATGTATCAATTAATAACACTCAAATACCCGAAGACTGGAAAAGGGCTACAATAGTTCCAATATTCAAGGGAGGGAACAGATTGGTAATAGGAAACTATAGGCCTGTTAGCCTCACATCCATCATATGTAAACTGATGGAGCACCTTATTTCTGATTACTTAAGGGAAGTGTGGGGAAAGTTATAATGACTTAATGAGAGGCAACACGTATTTAGACAAGGGTACTCATGTGAGAGCCAAATGTTATCACTCTTTCAGGATATTAATGACTCGCTTGACAGGGGGTGCAAGTTGACGTTGTAATTATAGATTTTGCGAGGGCATTTGATGCCGTACCACATGACATACTACTCCGTAAATTAGCGGCAACGAAGATTGATAAAAGAGTAATTTTATGGATTCAAGAGTTCTTGTCTGATCGCTCGCAAAAAGTTAAAATGGGTAAAGTATTCTCGGAGGACATTTTGATAACGCCAGGTGCCCTCAGGGTAATGCGATTGGGCCCCTGTTAATTCTGGCTCTTATTAACGACCTACCGAATGGGATTCGAAGTGACTGCCGATTGTTTGCGGATGATTGTGTAATAGGCCTATACCGCAAAATTCAAACATCATAAGATAACGCTCAGTTGCTCAGGCCATTGCTAATGAATTAAATGTCATTTATGATAGTGTGTTCAATAAATCCAAAAGCTGTGTTTTGTACCTTAACGGTGAATCAGGGGCTCCACTTCTCCAAATAAACCAGTCAGCAATTGTAAAGCTAATACAAAAATTACGTTACAATATATCGAAGGGTCCTGATAATATTGTTAGTGAAGTACTTAAACTTGGAGGTAGGGCCGAGGCACGATACTTAGAGGTGATGTTTAATGTGTCCATAAACAATGCGGATGACTGGAAAAGAGCTACGGTAGTCCCAATATTTAAGGGAGGGAGCAGACTTGAATTGGGCAACTACAGGCCGGTTAGTCTTACGTCCATCGTTTGTAAACAGATGGAGCATCTCATTTTCGACTACTTGAGGGAACAGTGGGAAACATTATCATGGTTTAATGATAGGCAACATGGATTTCGGAAAGGTTACTCATGCGAGAGTCAGATGCTATCACTTTTTAAGGATATTATCGAATCGTTAGACGATGGAGTTTCAGTCGACGCCGTAGTTATAGATTTTGCGAAGGCATTTGATGTCGTGCCGCATGACATGCTACTCCATAAATTAGCTTCGACGAAGATTGATAGAAGAGTAATTTTATGGATCCAAGAATTTTTGACGGGTTGTTCCCAGAAAGTGAAAGTTGAAGGCCGATTCTCGGATGAAATTACCGTAACGTCGGGTATCCCTCAGGGCAGCGTAATCGGAACTTTGATATTTTTGGCGTTTATAAATGACTTACCAAATAGGATTCGCAGTGACTGTTGATTGTTTGCGGATGATTGTGTAATATATCGAAAAATACATGACTCAAAAGACAATGCAGTACTTCAAGATGACCTGAACCTGGTCTATAAGTGGGCGATTGAAAATAAAATGAAAATAAACACAAGAAAATGTAGTCTAATAACAATAGGGAAAGTGCGAAGGCAAGATTTTCACTATAACATTGGCTCGGAAATACTTGTAGAATAAGATTCTTGCAAATATTTGGGCTTTCACGTAAGAAAGGATATGAAATGGAGTAGTCATATAGGATGTGTAGTTTCTAAAGCTTACAAATCCCTGCACTTTGTAATGAGGGTATTAAAAGGAAGTAGTACCTCCGCTAAAGAATTAGGATATTTGTCACTTGTAAGACCTATTCTGGAATACGCCTCGGTGGTTTGGGATCCATATCAAGTAGGGCTCATAAATGAGTTGGAAATGGTACAAAGAAAGGCCGCTAGATTTGTGCTCAGTGACTTTAATCTCAGGAGCAGTGTGAGCCGTATGTTAAAGAAACATGGGTGGGAATCACTTGAGTCAAGGAGGACGAAATCTAGACTCTGCTCTATGTACAACACGTATACAAATCAACCAGCATGGGGTGAGCTTAGCAAACGTATGGAAAAACCTACTTACATGGGTAGGAGCGATCATCCTTTCAAAGTTAACGGCCGACCACAGCGAACAAATTATGGTAAATATTCTTTCGTAAACCATGCCATTGATAATTGGAAATCTCTACCTGCCGCAGTCTTAGAGCCTTTTCCCAAACATATAGGGGTGTTTAAGAAAAGATTGACTATTTGTGTAAATACTCCAGTTTAATTGTTAGTGAATTGTTATGTACAATTATTTATTTGTTATGTATATCTAATTTGCCACCGGAGGACATGCCCCAATTGCAAATAAACGAATGAATGAATGAAATGAATGAATGAATGACCTCAACCTGGTTCATAAACGAGCGGTTGACAACAAAATGAAGATAAATACGAGTAAATGTAGTCTCATGGAAATAGGGAGAGGGCAAAGGCATGATTTTCAATATAATTCCGGCTCGGAAAAACTCGTAGAAGAAGACTCGTGCAAATACTTGGGCATCCATGTAAGGAATGATATGAAATGGAGTACTCATGTGGGTTATGTCGTCTCCAATGCGTACAAATCACTTAATTTTGTAATGCGGGTATTAAAAGGCAGTAGCTGTACCGCAAAAGAATTAGGATATTTGACCCTGGTGAGGCCAATCTTGGAATACGGCTCAGAGGTTTTGGACCCATATCAGGTAGGGCTCATCAATGAGCTGGATATGGCAGAAAGGAAGGCTGCTAGGTTTGTGCTCAACGCTTTTAATCCTACAATTAGTGTAACTCGAATAATAGAAAAACTAGGGAGGGAATCTCTGGAAGATAGGACGAAACCCAGACTATACGCTATGTTTAACACTTACTCTAATTGGCCAGCATGGGGATAACTAAGCAAACATCTGGGAAATCCCACCTACCTGTGCAGGGCAGATCATCCAAAGGTCAAGATCCGACCACAGCGTACAAATTATGGGAAATATTCTTTGATTAACCATGGTATTGATAATTGGAACGAATCACCTGCCTCAGTCTTAGAGCCTTTCCCCAAACATATTGATGTATTTAAGAGAAGATTGAAATTTTGTGTAAAGACTACGATGAAATTACTATAGTTCCTAAATTGCGAATTGTGTATATTGTGTTCGATGTTGTTGTTGGTAATTTTCTGTATTTGTACAATTTGCCACCGGGGAATTATCCATTTACAAATATTATATTTAATAATAATATGTTATACGTACTGTACAAAACAATAAAAATAATATTAATAACAATAATAATAATGCTATGATTAAACGGTCCTTTGAACTGATGTGGTTCTAGAGATACAGCGGTGTCAGGATTCCAACCAAGGTGATTTTAAGCTTGCCACTAAAACGCTGAAATAAATCTCTGGCATTTAAACACCCTTATATGCCGGTTCAAAGTGTATACCGCGATCCTTACGTGTCTAGGGGAATTCTTTAGTGTAGTCAATGACGACACGGTTGACGTACGGAGGTTGATGATCGTTTGTTCGATGTTGTGCCTTGATTCGCCACCATGTTACTCTGTTATATGAGGTTTCAAACCGTGCGTTGTTACATGCAGATCTAGTCACACGTGTTTAAGTGCCAGTTTTGGTCGTGAGTTATGAGTTTTCATAAATTACTTTTAGTTGCCCAATTTAATTGAAAAGCTTCGCTGAACTCTTCTTAAACCTTAGTGAGACAAAGCCATTGGTCGCTACCAGGTTAGACGACTGTCTGGACAAAGCCATTAGCCGCTACTGGGTTAGACGACTGTCTAGACGAGACCAATGGTCGCTACCAGGGTAGACGACTATCTGGACGAGACCATTGGTCGCTACTAGGTAAGACGACTGTCTGGACAAAACCATTGGCCGCCACTAGGTTAGACGACTGACTGGACGAGACCAATGGTTGCTACCAGGTTAGACGTTTATCTGGACGAGACCATTGGCCGCTACTAGGTTAGACGACTGTCTGGACAAAACCATTGGTCGCTACTAGGTTAGACGACTGTCTGGACAAAGCCATTAGCCGCTACTGGGTTAGACGACTGTCTGGACGAGACCATTGGTCGCTACCAGATTAGACGACTATCTGGACGAGACCATTGGTCGCTACTAGGTTAGACGACTTTCTGACAGAAAATTACTGCTTGTACTACGCAACCCCAGGTTAAATCTGTGTTTGTATGTAAAACTTTATTAACACATAGAATTTAACAAGTATGCATCGTTTAAATATGTACTGTCGTCCAATACGTCATGGATGCCACCCTTTTGTGTCTAGGGCATTATTAAAGTGTAAGGAATTGCAACCTATGCTACTCCCTAATGCCAAGCGACTGTGCCACGATTTGATCACCCAACCATTGACTTAGGAGACCAATTCAACAACGGCCTGAACCATACAGCTATCTTGATATTATTGTTACGGCTGTGAGTTTGTGTCATCACTCGCCGCATGAGTCGCAACTGCCCCAGGGCTGGGCTGTGGCCTGCCTCCTGTATTGCGTGTGCCTTATGCAACAGGGCTACTAGGACAAAGGGGTAGTCCAGAATATTCGTGACTGGACCAGCGGTGGAAACCTCGAGAAGCCGTGAACCCTGGATGGATCTAGAAGCATTTATTGAGTCACTGGCCTGCTATATAAGTGCGACCTGTCTAGCAGTTGTTGTTGTGTTTTACGAGCTAGTGCGAGCGATTATCTTGTACAACAGAAGTGTGGTGACGAAGTGCTGTGCGAGTTACGAAATCCAGTGACATTGTTTCTCCAGCTTGTGGACAGCGAAATAGCCTGCAGCAAGTGATCGTAAGTAATTGTGGTCGGTGAACATAAAGGAGAGGAGCAGGTAGTTTCTGTCAAGGCCACCGTACTCATTAGGACGGATTAACTTCTGTGATCTGTTGACAAGTGGAAGGGCCAAGAGCGCTCAAGGAAGAGACTGTGAGGAAACTGGAGTAAGGCTCCTAATTGCTTGTATTTGCTGATTAGTGTAATTTTCTGGCCACAATAAAGTTAATTATTTCTTTAAGCAGTAATTGGTGTTGTGCTTTGTACACCCACCGTAATCCAGTTAACAAAAGTGCCACTAGGGGGTGGCACGTAACAACTGGTGTCAGAAGCCGGATTACGAACTCGAGCACAACACCTGACGGTCCTAGTCTCAAAACCCGAGCAGGTCATTTTCTCTAATTTTCCTGTGAGTGCATGCCCTTTACAAGGCAAACAACTAAAATGGAGGCGCAAATGGCCGCATTGCTAGAAAAGTTAAATGGCATAGAAGACGGCCAGAAGAATTTAACCAAGGAGCTAACTGCCAAATTAGAAGACGGCCAGAAGAAGCTAGAAGACGGCCAGAAGAAGATGGAGGACGGCCAGAAGAAGATGGAGGACGGCCAGAAGAAGTTAGCCAAGGACCTAACTGCCAAACTAGAAGACGGCCAGAAGAAGATAGCCGAGGACCTAACTGCCAAACTAGAAGACGGCCAGAAGAAGATGGAAGACGGTCAAAATAAGCTAGCGAAGGACCTGAAGAGGATAGAGGACGGCCAGAAGAAGATGGAAGACAGTCAGAATAAGTTGACACAGGAACTGAAGAAATTAGAACGGGTTCTGCGTGAGGAAGTCACGGCAGTGGAAAAGAAGTTCGACGCCTTACAAGTGGAAGTTGCCGAGCTGCGCCAACGCCCGCTGATGGGGGTGGAGGAGAAATTCAACGTCTTACAAAAGGAAGTTGCCGAGCTACGCCAACGCCCACTGACGGGGGTGGAGGAGAAATTCAACGCCTTGCAAGTGGAGTTGCGGAGCTGTGCCAACGACCGCTGATGGGGGTGGAGGAGAAATTCAACGCCTTACAAGTGGAAGTTGCCGAGCTGTGCCAACGCCCGCTGATGGGGTGGAGGAGAAATTCAACGCCTTACAAAAGGAAGTTGCCGAGCTGCGCCAACGCCCACTGACGGGGGTGGAGGAGAAATTCAACGCTCTACGAGAGGAAGTTGCCGAGCTGCGCCAACGCCCGCCCACCGTTACACCGGGAATATCAGGAACGGGACATAGCAGAGTGACGCCCCCAACCTTCGACGGAAAGGTCCCGTGGAGCACCTACTTACGTCAGTTCGAGGCGGCCTGTTCCATAAGTAACTGGAACAACACAGAGAAGGCTACAGCTCTCATTGTAGCGCTGAGAGGTGACGCCCTTAACGTACTTCAGGCCATCCCGACTGGATCCCAGGACTACGCTTCACTGATCGCCCATATGGAGTCCCGATATGGAGATAGCCATCTTCAGCAGGCCTACCAGATGCAGCTCCGGACCCGGGTACAAAAGAACGCGGAAACCCTGCAGGAGTTCGAGATGGACATCGCACGCCTCGTAAGGCTCGCCTACCCAACAGCGCCGGCCGACTTTCTGGAGCAGATAGCGACGCAGACTTTCACCGACGGGCTACGGGACTCGGACACGCAACAGGCGCTGCGACTCGCGCGCAATAAGACCCTGACAGATGCGCTGAGCCACGCACTTGAGTTCGAGACGGCAAAACAGGCATCCAGAATGCACGCGCGGGTGCGTCAAGTGGACGTCGACGAACCAGTAAAAACCAACGAGACCAAGCCCCTGGCCGACGAATTAATGGAGGCGCTAAGCCGTTTCTTCGATAGTCGCGGCACCACCAGCACCGACACAGCCGGAAGGCAACCGGAGAGGCGGCCCGGAAGAGGACTACCGACCTGCTGGACCTGCGGTAAGAAAGGCCACCTGAGCAAGGACTGCGGTGATCGCCGCCGCCGAGGGTATCCGACGGGAAATCAGTCGTCTGAAAACCGCGCGACCCAGGGAAACGAGTATTAGCCAGCCTTGGGGGGCAAAGGTTGGCTTGTGACAGTCGTCAAGCCCCGGCAGTCCAGGTTCGTGTGACGAAGTTACGGAGGGACAATAGCAGCCTGATGGTCGACGGAGTCGTCAACAGAGAGAGCGGGCCCCTGCTAATCGACACGGGAGCATCGAGGACCATCGTCAGTCCCACCGTGATCCCGAAGTGGAGAGTGCAACCCACACAAAGGAACCTCCAGCTAATAACCGCGACCGGAGAGACCGCACCGGTACATGGCGAAGCATCACTGGAGTTCGTCATTGGTCGACGGGCGATAAAGCATCCAGTGCTTGTGGCTGACGTATCAAATGAAGTGATCATCGGACTGGACTTCCTGGACCAGAACAACATCATCTTGGATCTGAGTACCAACACTCTGCGCTTCGGAGGTGAGGAACTTGCTTTACAACCTGCGCACGAGTCCATCACCGCACGACGAGTAAGGCTGAGAGAAGACGTCATCGTTCCCGCCAGGACGGAGGTCAGTGCTGCCGTAATTGTCGACGGAACTGCTGAGGGAGTGGCGGCTGTCATCGAGCCAAAATATGAGGACATCCAGAGAAATGGATTGCTAGTTGCCAAGACTCTCATCAACACGACGTCTCGGCCGTACGTCCGCCTGTCCAACCTGAACGACTACGACATTACGGTTCACCGGGACACCAACCTAGGAGTCTGCGAGCCCGTTACCTGGATTGCCCACATCACAGATACGACAGACGGACACCTGCAGACGGACAACCGAAGAAGACGCACACTGCCAGAAGAACTACAGAAGCTGTACCAAGGATCCCAGGACCATTTAGACGAGGAACAATCACGCCAACTTCAGGACCTGCTACGCGAATTCCAGGACGTCTTCTCCGTGGGGAGCAAAGACTTCGGCAGGACAAGCTTGGTTCAGCACAGAATCGACGTTGGGGACAGTGCACCGATTAGGGCCCCATTCCGACGTGTCCCGCTCGCCAAGCAAGCCGAAGTCGACCGGATGGTAGAAGAGATGAAGGAGCAAGGGGTGATCGAGCCATCACATAGCCCTTGGAGTTCTCCGGTCGTGCTAGTGAAGAAGAAGGACGGTTCCACCAGGTTCTGCGTGGATTACAGGCGGGTGAATGACGTCACGAAGAAGGACAGCTACCCTCTACCCCGGATCGACGACACGCTGGATACCATATCAGGGTCAAGGTGGTTCTCCACCTTGGATTTGAAGAGTGGCTACTGGCAGGTGGAGGTCCACCCTAAGGACCGCGAGAAAACGGCGTTCTCTGTGGGCAGCGGGCTCTGGCAGTTCACCGTCATGCCATTCGGTCTGTGCAACGCCCCTGCGACCTTCGAAAGGCTAATGGAGTCCATTCTGAGGGGACTACACTGGAAGACCAGCCTGGTCTACCTAGACGACGTCATCGTTCTGGGGAGAAGCTTCGAGGAGCACTACAGCAACCTGAAGGAGATCTTGTTGAAGCTACGGGCTGCCCAGATGAAGTTGAGCCCCAAGAAGTGTCAGCTCTTCCAGAAGCGGGTCCAGTACCTTGGGCATATCGTCTCCGAGGAAGGGGTGCGCACCGACCCAGAGAAGACCGCAGCTATGAGGGAGTGGCCAGTTCCGAAGGACAAGTCCTAACTACGAAGCTTCCTGGGACTCTGCACTTATTACCGTCGCTTCGTGAGGGGATTCGCCGACATCGCCAAACCTTGACATCGACTGACTGAGAAGGACCAACTCTTCACGTGGACAGCAGAATGCCACAGTGCCTTCGAACAACTCAAGCAGGCTCTGTGCACCGCGCCTATTCTGGCCTACCCCAGACCTGGAACAAGGTTCATCGTCGATACCGATGCCAGCGACTTTGGCATAGGGGGAATCCTGTCGCAGGTAGTGGACGGCGAGGAGAGAGTAGTGGCCTACTTCAGCAAGGCCTTGTCAAAGCCAGAAAGGAACTACTGCGTCACCAGGAAAGAGCTGCTCGCCATCGTGAAGACCATTGAACACTTCCACAAGTACCTGTACGGGCAAGAATTTCTCATCAGGACCGACCATGCATCCCTGCGGTGGCTCCTGAACTTCAAGCAGCCCGAGGGTCAACTCGCGCGGTGGTTAGAGAGGCTTCAACAGTACAACTTTGAGATTCAGCACAGGAAAGGCCAACTGCATTCTAACGCCGACGCCCTGTCACGAAGACCGTGTCCCGAAGACTGCACCTTCTGTGCCCGAAGGGAGGAGAACACCGGGATACTGTGCCGACGGACTACTGTGGAACTTCAAGGGAACTGGAGCCGCGAATCTTTCACGCGGGCACAAGCAGAAGATGATGGCCTGGGACTGATAGCCGAATGGAAGAGGGCCTGTGTCCCCAGACCCGGGTGGAACATTGTGAGTGACTGCAGCCCAAAGTTTAAGTCCTACTGGGCACAGTGGGACTCGCTGATTGTAAGGGATGGTCTCATCTGCCGCGCCTGGGAGAGCACCGACGGGAAGACATCTCGGGATCAAGTCGTCGTTCCAAAGGCTATGACGGAGGAAGTCCTGAAGGAAGTCCATGGAGGATCATCTGGTGGACACCTAGGGATAAAGAAGACCCTGGAGAAGCTGAGAGAGCAGTTCTACTGGATCGGATGCCGAACAGACGTGGAGAACTACTGCGCGAGGTGCCACGGTTGCGCAGCCAGCAAGGGCCCAGGACGAAGACGACGGGGTCCACTGAAGACCTACAACGTGGGCAGCCCCATGGAGAGAGTGGCCATCGATGTTGCTGGGCCATTCCCGTTAAGCGAGGCAGGGAACCGCTACATATTAGTCGTCAGCGACTACTTTACCAAATGGCCGGAGGCGTATGCGCTCCCTAACCAACAAGCCGCGACGATCGCAGAGACCCTGGTGAAGGAATTCGTCAGCCGGTACGGAGTACCCCTGGAGCTGCACTCCGACCAAGGGAGGAACTTCGAGTCGCAGGTGTTCCAGAACCTATGCCAGCTGCTGGGAATCCGGAAGACAAGGACAACGCCGCTACACCCTCATTCCGACGGGATGGTAGAGCGATTCAATCGCACCATCGAGAACCATCTCCGAATAGTCGTCAGCGAGCACCAGAGGGATTGGGACAAGCATCTTCCACTATTTCTCCTGGCCTACCGCGTCGCCGTGCATGAAGCCACCGGGTGCACACCAGCCCGGGCCATGTTTGGGAGGGAGCTCCGTCTACCTGTCGATCTTGCCTTCGGCCGACCTGGGAATGATCCGATCCCGGTAAGCCAGTATTGTCAAGAACTGGTCGACCAACTGGAGGACGTACACGCGTTCACGAGGAGGAAACTGCGGATCGAGACCGACCGAATGAAGACCCGATACGACCAGCAGACGGATGCCGGCGGATTCCACGAGGACGACCAGGCCTGGCTCTTCAACCCATTATGGAAGAAAGGCCTGTCACCCAAACTGCAGAAGTCCTGGGAGGGCCCGTACCGAGTCGTGAAACGGATCAACGATGTCGTCTACAGGATCCAGCAGAGCCCGAGGGCAAAGATGAAGATCGTGCTCCGAGATCGCCTGGCAGCCTACGGAGGGACACAGAGGGACCAATGATTGATCGGGACGATCAGCCTTTTTAGGAAGTGGGTGGTGTTACGGCTGTGAGTTTGTGTCATCACCCGCCGCATGAGTCGCAACTGCCCCAGGGCTGGGCTGTGGCCTCCCTCCTGTATTGCGTGTGCCTTATGCAACAGGGCTACTAGGACAAAGGGTAGTCCAGAATATTCGTGACTGGACCAGCGGTGGAAACCTCGAGAAGCCGTGAACCCTGGATGGATCTAGAAGCATTTATTGAGTCACCGGCCTGCTATATAAGTGCGACCTGTCTAGCAGTTGTTGTTGTTGTGTTTTACGAGCTAGTGCGAGCGATTATCTTGTGCGACAGAAGTGTGGTGACGAAGTGCTGTGCGAGTTACGAAATCCAGTGACATTGTTTCTCCAGCTTGTGGACAGCGAAATAGCCTGCAGCAAGTGATCGTAAGTAATTGTGGTCGGTGAACATAAAGGAGAGGAGCAGGTAGTTTCTGTCAAGGCCACCGTACTCATTAGGACGGATTAACTTCTGTGATCTGTTGACAAGTGGAAGGGCCAAGAGCGCTCAAGGAAGAGACTGTGAGGAAACTGGAGTAAGGCTCCTAATTGCTTGTATTTGCTGATTAGTGTAATTTTCTGGCCACAATAAAGTTAATTATTTCTTTAAGCAGTAATTGGTGTTGTGCTTTGTACCCCCACCGTAATCCAGTTAACAAAAGTGCCACTAGGGGGTGGCACGTAACATTATTATTAATGATAACAAAATAATAGTTTTCAGCACATTTCCTAGAGTTGGTACTGTACCCGAAATTACCTACCATCTGCTTGTTGAAATCCCACGATGACAACTGGATCGTGGAATCTGAAAACCCCGGCTAGAAGAACCCCAGATACTACCAACAAGTGACGGGGATAATAGGGCACAGGTTGACCTAACCGAGGAAACGTTAAGAAAAACCATAGCAAACCTAGAAAAAGATAGCTCAAAGAACACGAGAATTACGTGGGAACGTAATCTCAGGAGTGTGGGATACCCCGAAATACCCAGCAATGGCCTTCTTAACGTTACCTCCTATCACTTTTATAAATCATCACACTCGAAGAATTATGATTAAACTGAACAAAAATGTATTAAAAATATATGGCATAGTAAAATACCATGTCTGTAGAACAACCATCCGAAAACAAGAAATTCCTAACACAAATTAGGATCGTGGCAAAGTGAATGCCGACCCCAGTCAACACTGAGAAGACTGCATTTCACTAAGATCAAGAATCATATAAATGATCCATTTAACAACAATACATTCAATAGTGGATCAATCATCATAAGTATTCCATATCTATAAGTTGTTCAAACCTACAGATTCATAATAACTCTTATATATTTATGTACACATTTACAATGGTAGTGCAACACTTCTACGAGTATTGTTTGCAAGATTCTTATAATTGTGACACCCTCCATGAGTGTTATTCGTTCGTAGTATCAAATGTAATTCTGGGTTAAATTTGTGTCACTCTGACCCAACAATCAATCTTAATAACATAGAAAATTCACCTAAATTCAACAATAATCACCAAGTCAACAGGTTGCGAAGACTGGACAACCTAGTTAGCGTCGTGAGATAATTCCTTGATTAGGATGATGAAAGTCCTCTAATTAAACAATCAATCATTCAAGCGTCGAAATGCATGTCTCTAACCAACACAATATTCCCATGGAATTTTGCTACAACAATTCTTTCAGCATTATAAGTCACACCTGACTTCATATTTCCATTTACACATGGATTTCATTAATAATTCACCACATTATATTGCTTTGAATATTCCTCACAATAAAGGTTGCCTCCAAACGGCCTAACCATTATACATGTTTACTCCACTGAGCACTTATTTCAACATTTAACTTCATTACCATCGATAATTGATATTAGCTGTCACCCTCACTGGTGATCGATGAATTTCATTACTTATATAGATTTACAGCTTCATTTCGCATATGGAATTGCGTTGTCAGAATTATACAGTATCATTACATTTCATGTAAAATTGTGAAAAATATTATCTCTAATTTATTTAAATATCCATCAGAATTATCAACTCTGCTGTACGTCAGTTTTATTACCGTCACAAGTCTTATGAAAGACGTGCCTCCACATTAATAAAACCTGGGATTTACGTTGAGGAAAAGTGTGAATGTTTCTCAAAATAATCATTAGTCAACAGACTATGCCTTCATTAAATGTGAAAATTCGATCGATAATGGATTTCAATAAGCTTGGATAAACATGCCTATCATGGATCAAAAATATGAAGTTCAACGAAGAAGTAAAATTAATCAAGCTAAATATTGGAACAATTCAACTCAAATAGATTTTAGAAAATCGAGTAATGTCTCTACACCATCGACCTAGGTAATCATAACAATTAGTGCACTATTGGCCGATTAGAAAACACGACAGGTTTCTAATTTCCACCAGAATAGGAAATAGTCCCTAACAGAAGCAAAATATTCTTCTTCTTCTCAAAATAAGCTTCCAATGAGCTCTAAAATTTCTATTAAAGTCACTATAAATCTTCAGGATGCAACTCTCGAGCGTAGGACTATTACGAATTTCAACTATAAATGTAGCTCAAGCAAAACTATGAGAGTGCTAAATAATGTCATGCTAAATTAGCAAGTGTTCACAACACTATCAAAAATGCGTAAAATATATTATATCTTCTCCTATATGTTCCTCTTCTCTACACTAAAAAGTTCCTATTTAAGTTACCTGAATTTACTGTTACTTAAATAAATCAAACTACTATACACTGAAAAGGGATGCATTCTTAACTGGAATCAAAATCCAGTCGAGAATAGAATCAGTCATGAGTAGAACGTCAAGCCTAAACTCTATCCTTCAACTAAGCTACTGAAAGAGCAAAATAAATGGCAGCAAAAGAAACGTTAGAAATGTCTATGCTTTACTACAAATGATGGAGCTGTTCTTTCTGTACCTTGTCGAATCTTGAAGAATGGATGAAGAACAATGTTATGCCCTCCATATCATATCTTCCTTCATACATGGTAGTAGCATGGATTCTCCTGGTCTGTGAGAATCGAACCCTGGAACCCCAGTCTCCAATCCACTGGTTACACATCGTCATCTGAATAACTCCAGCAACTGCTACCTCACCACCTATTGTCCATATCAATCCAGAGAAAACGCTCGTCACGTTGTAGTAATACGACATCCGTGTCGAACCGAAACGAAAGTTCACTTGCATCGCGATAATGTCACAGTGAAAAGTCATACTTGACAATCATCAGCTGTGTCAATGGCACTCGGATCCGCGATTAGCAATGTCGGCTGTCCACTAGAATGATCGTTGCCTTGCTCACATGGTGGTATTCACGTTTACTGTGCTTAACCTGCCATGGTTATGAAAATACAGTTCACTTCAATCCTTCCTCCCGACATCCTGATGTTAAATGTGTCGTGAATATTTGAGGAAAGCACTTTAGTGTTTATGAGATGAAGTTCCGTTACTATGTGCATATGTCCATGTAAAATGCACTATTCCAGAGTACAAAGTTCAACTCCGTGAGTTCCAGTATGCCTTAATTGATTACTGTTCATCTCACTATTCATGGTTGTTACTGTAAAGTCTAAGTTCATACGTGAAATATTGTATAACAAGCTTATAAGAATATCACAAGATCAACGCATTACATACTGCTTGAAATATCCACTAGTGTGTGATAATATTCAGAGTTTTTCCGTCACTAGACTCTGTATAGAAATACTAAGTATTCACACACGTTCTAAATCGAACTGGGCACTCCCGATATCCGATATATTATTACATTCAATGAAAAATCTGGCGATCTCTCTTGCTCAGAGACACAATATGATCGGCTCTGTCCTGGCAGTGGAGGTTTCCGTGAAGGTTCGCCTACCCCTCTCCAGTGCCGCATGAATCGAAAATCCATGGCATTGTCGTATTGATAATACAACTTAAATGATCCGTGTAGCTCACATACATGAAAATATATCATTATTCACTACATTCTAAGTTAAATAACCTTCTACAATAGTGTAGAACATGTATAAAGATCCCATTTCTTCTTAATTAGCATAAATATGATTCTCACGGCCGGTCGATACACCATGTCAATACTCCTGGTGTGCTTGCGTCGTCATAGATCCGAAGTTTGCCCTCGGGAACGCTCGGTGTGACTCGTAAGTACCGTTGCGGGTCCTAGCCAGCTGTGAGACACATCCCAGCGACTGTGCACCGTGCTGTCTTTAAAATCAAAAGTCACGCTGAAATACTTTACATTCTGTACATGAGGATAATGGTACAGTACCAGAATGAAATCTCTATCAAGGAGGCATAGAAAGGACGGAAGGAAGGAAAGAAGGACGCTTGTAGTTTACGTGACCATTAATCTCGCGCTTATAAGCCACAATACCTCTATTTTACGTGGATTCCCTACCAATGTACGTGACATTTCAGACAGTTCACCTCGAAAATCTCACATGATGCACTAACTGGGATTGGAGCCCAGTCAACTTCGGTGAGAGGCAAGCATCCTGATTGCTACATCATCCAACCCCATCATATGGGGAGTATATATAGGCCGAAGGTCACGGGGGCATCTCAGTCATTATACAGTACACAGTCTTCAGAAAATGAAATATAATTGGGTGTCCGAAAGCATTAACAAGCCAACTTTGCGAGAGGTGAGTTGAATTATAGTAGTTGCTCTACTGGTCTCTTTCCCTGCTGAACGAAAAGGATGGCTTAGAGGTGTGCTTAAGGTAGGGTTAATCGTTCGCCACTCCTAGAGTAGTTCAGGTGGTGCTCTACAGGTTTCTACCTGAATGAAGGAGAGTTGTATAGGTGAGCAAAAGACAGGGCTAATCATCCCCTACTCCTAGAGTAGCTCAGCTGTCAGGTCTCTACCTGCATGGAGGAGAGTTTTATAGGTGAGCTAAATATAGGGCTAATCATTCCCTACTCCTAGAGTAGCTCAGCTGTCAGGTCTCTGCCTGAATTGAGGAGAGTAATATAGGTGAGCTAAAGGTAGGGCTAATCCTTTCCCACTCCTAGAGTAGTTCATCTGGTGCTCTACAGGTCTCTGCGTGAATGGAAGAGAGGTGTTCAAGTGACACAAGGAAAGGACGTTGTTCTCAAACTCTCAGGGAACAGTTGAATCGTTACCACGGGTCATCCTGTTTCATAAATATAAAAGCAATTAAATAATTTTAAAAATATATATATAATAAAACGGGAATTTCTTAACCGTTGTGAAATTTTGACATATTGAGCATGTTTTGGCATATTGCTGAAATATAAGCAATATACTCGTGTAATCGTGAAATCAAAGGAATTATGACAATATATGAACTATTTGGTTCTTAGTTATGTGCTGGTTTTATGATTAAAATGTTTATATCAATGAGTTTGTGTAATACAAATCTGGTCTCCAAACAGCAAAAAAGAAACAAAAAAAGCAATGAAGTAACGCTTAATTGTTTGTAATATTACCCCAGGATATCGTCGCACGTTGCATTATGACCCTCTTATTGTGGTTTGTAGAAGTGAACACGAAATGTTGTGGCTAACAGGTTACGTGTTTAACTCTGGGGGTGGTAAATACATAAATAAATCAACAAATAAATACATAAATCAGTCAATCAATGAATCAATTAAATAAATAGATCAATCATGCATCCAAAGAATGAAATAAATAATGAATAAATAAATAAGAAACAAATAGAAAATAGATCAACCAATCAATCATTCATACAAATAAATAAATAAATAGATCAATTATTTAATGAATCAATAAATTAATTCATAAATAAAAATAAAATAAATAAATAAATAAATAAATAAATAAATAAATAAATAAATAAATAAATGGATAAATAAATAAATAAATAAATAAATAAGTTATCAATCAATAAATCAATCACCAAATTGTCAGTGAATTAATGCATCTAATAAACAATTAGATACAAAAGTAAATACAAAACAAATTAATAAATATATAAATAAATCATTAAATACAGTACGTACATACTGTGCCCGTTCATTACCCTGGGACTCACACGGATCGTCTCCAGACTCCCGTTGATCAGTCCCAGGCCCGTGAAGTAACCCCAGGCAGGATGCATCCAGGAAATGACTTACCTCGCACGAGATGCCAATATACACTCGTGATGGGGGGGGGGGTTGAATCTGGTTCGAGATAGCTGGCTCCGGAATACAATCGGGAAGGTGGATACAAATCTAAGCCCGATATTAAAAATGTACTTCCATCATTTATTACAAAAGACAAAAGAACACATCAAACACAATCATAACATGAACTCTCAGAACCCAAATGATATTATGTGACAACGTTAATACATATGTTACCACCACACCATGTGATGATTAATTAATAAATTAATTTCTTAATATGATAATTGTTGCTACAGCACGTAATATTTGATAAATAAATAATTTAATGTTTTTATAAACATCGCCAAAACATGCGATATTTGATTAATAAAGAATTTGTTGATGTTGTAAATGTTGCTAAAGCATGTGATATTTGATAGATGAATAATTAAATGTTTTTATAAACATCATCAAAATATGCGATATTTGATTAATAAATAATTTGTTGATATATTAAATGTTGCTAAATCATGTGATATATGATTAATAAATAATTATACCTCTTTGTGTCGTGACTGCAATGATTCACGCATGTAGAAAATACCAATACATATTTATGTCATGGCCAACTATGGCGCATGCATGTAGAATAATTCTATTTCGGGGGCCTATCACTCAGTAGCGGTATATCACAACAGTAGCCTACTATTACGAATAGCTGTATTTTATTAAGATTTTTCTGCACCTTCGCGAATTAGTGCCGGTGGTCTGAGATAATTTTTGACTACCATTATGGGGTTTTATTAGTTTTTCATAGAGCAGTTTTGTTATTTTGTAGGTAAGATTGATTTGACAGGTTAGGCCTGCATGTACAGTATTTTTTTCTGGTTTTGGGAATAATGCTCACTACCATTAGGTGCAATCGTGTTGACCGACTGAAATACATTTAATACTTCGTTTATCAAGGCAACACTGAAATATGGCTTCCAACACGATATGGACTTGGATCTTATGTTCGCTTAACGAATGATAAATCAACACGTCATCCTTGTAATCTCTGCAAATAATAAAAATATTTCCCATCCAATATAGGCCTATTCATGTTGAACGGTAGAAAGTTATCAACCGTTATTAAGGCAACACTGAAAAATGTTCATTTTGATCTCGCCTACTTACTCGGAGTCATCTGCATCCAAGTCCCTAGAGGTTCAGTTTTTTTTAATTCTCCATTTCCTATGGTCAAATAACACACGGATATTCCCTATTTTTCTTAAGAAGATTTAATGATCTTATGCTGAATTAATTGAGAATAGGGCATGCACCACAACCCCTTAAAGTATGAAGTTGTCAGGATAAAAGCATGTCCATAGCCATCAGAAACTTGAGAACACTGAGATCAGGAGAATGTTGATCGACCATGGATGCAAGACCAGAAAGTCTTAAAGAGGGGTGTTTCATTTAGAGGCTTGGAACATCATGATCAAGACCCCTGTACTTGGGTGTGTGCTCAATCTGTTTGAAAACCTGTTGTCAGATCATGAGTTAATCTGCTATGCTAAGCTGGGAGTGCTGGCCACCATTAGTGTTCTGTATCAATTTCTGAAAGTTGTGTCATATGCATACACAATTTGCTGAGAATGTTCTCTGAATGGTGAATACCAGTAGGCTAGCCTACTTAGCTGCCTCCGTCACAAGCATTTCCAGGCATCTGGTTAGTTGGTAAAATGAAATAGAAAATCACTTGAATGGTTAAAGTTGTCCTTGATTGTCCTCGTGGGACAGTGTACCCCAATCCAGATCTTAGTTATGAATTAGTTTACTTAACGGAGTTGGAGAAACAGTCACAATATCTATGGTACTACTAGACCTAGTACATGTAGATGGGAGCAATGTGAGACTAACAGTTAGGTAGCTTATGTCCCTTTAGTTGGGAGTGTTAGGGAATGAGAGATTGGTTCATGTCAGCCTACGTTGTATATTTCATTAAGGTATGGAATCTAGAAGTGTATCATAGGAATATTAAAGCAAGCCATAATATATTACCAGCTAGTCACTTGGATACAGCAATTGGATGAAACATTCTGCTAATAATTAGGAAGTGTCGTAGGCAACCAGAGAAGCGACACTACAAACAACTCCTGAGTCTACAGGCAGCCACTTACCATGCAGATGACAGACAGTTGTCATCAACTTTATTTCACATAGAGAAGAATGACTAAAATAGTTCCTCATGAAAGAAATAACTGGTCAATAGCTTGAAAGACAGTGGTAGGGACATAGATGCTGTCAGTAAGAGTGGAGTCTGGAATATTTAAATCAGTAGTTGATAGCCAGGATTTTCTAAATTACCGTAGGTTAAGGATTAGCAACCAGAAGTGACTGAGAAACCTCTTGCACCATAACATGATTAGTAGCCTATGTGCAAGTTTTTAAATGGTAGGTTTTTCTGTGAACCAAAAAACAGCTCTTAACATGGATTATATTCAGGTTAGGCCTACAAATTATTGGGAGGGAGGTTTATTCTACATACCTGTTGCACATACAATGAGCTTCTGATTAGAGCTCTGTGGGAATGTTTAAATGGATTGAGGATACAGGGTTTATCAAGCCACTTTCTATGCATCTTTTAAAACATTTTAGCTATTCATAAGTTACTGTTATCATTGCTAACGCTGTAATCTGTCATGTTATTTATGCACGAGGAATTAGGAAACATTGGTAGGATTGGTATATTGAGTGGAGATACAGTAGGATAAAATGCAACTGTGTAATGGAAATCTAAGATATATTTTTATTTCTCAACTTTATTTTCTGTAGACTCCAACACAGCCTACCGGTAGGGAAAAAAAACTTCTTGGTGATGTTTAAAGAGAGCAAAATCATGAAACACTGTGATTAAAGTGGTTGGTATCAAGTTAAGTTGTATAGGAAAACTGAAAACGGAATGTGAAGTCGCGCCCAAGTTTACGAAGCATTGCCAGACTCAGCTGAAAGTATCTTGGATGCAAATCAAGTCTCAATAGTTAAAACTCTAGGACGAACTTTGACATGAGCACTATAATACGTTTAGGATCGACATAGCCTGCAGTAGGACTTATGCTATGCACCTAGGCATGTTTAAAAATAAAGTCAGTCTGCAGGTTAATAAGGTAATATATCTACTTAGTATAAAACGAAGTCCCCGATTCTTGGATGTTACGGGTAAACTCGAGAACCTCTGGATGGAATTTGATGCGGTTTTCACCATTCTGTAAAGGATAGCTCGAGGATAGTTTCTGAAGAAAATAATTTATTTATGATCAAAGGAAGCCGAGCAGTAACGATTTCAGTGGAAAAGTCGAAAAAAAAAAAAACTGGCGTCAGAGCGCTTTGTAAGCTTACGCTGGGCAAACCGTTAAAACATATCTAAATACTTTGAGTGTAAGAATTGTTCAGCATGAAAAGTTCTACAAAAATGTCCGCGGGAGCATATGTCTATCTTCAATACATCGTCCACTATAAGTGTTTTTACGTTTTCATTTCTTCCAACCATGTCCATTCAACTACTGAGGCGACAGTTGACGAGCTAGCTATGGGCGAGTCTATCATCCCTGTTACAGCCTAGCTAGCGGGTGAACATATTGCCCCCAGATACAGCCAGCAGCAAACCGTTGAGTCATGTTGAATTCAGACTTCTGAGAAGGGTGGTTGTGTTTGGAGTTTCCCTGGAAGTGCAAATCGGGTTTTCTTCATTTCGCCTGTGAAACACAGCCAAGTTAAGGTTGGACGGAAGGGGGATTTGTGTTTCATGCACCTCGCCATTCTTAAATTACGTCTGACAAGAATTTGTTGCACATGCATCTCCATGATAATATAATTAATAGTCCAGTAAGTGATTTTAACCCATCATGCCGAGACGTAAAACGGATATTAGTGGTTGTTCATTGACATTGAAAAAAAGAGCGCTTATCACGTAATGCATTCATAACTCTTCCCGGGCGAAGCCGAGTCGGGTTGCTAGTATTACTATAAATCTATCTGAAGCAAATCCAAGAAGTTACCGAACTGAGGAACTATATATCAATATTTAAAAATAGAGCAGCAACCAACCACTGCTCGGTATTATTTTGTGATAACAGACCGGTCTATGGACTGAATACTCGATTAATCTAGGAAACATATGTAGGTACCTTGCTTCATTAGTTAAACCATAATATGTGTACATATAAATACAGTAAGGACTTCACATTACAACCGGCCACTGAAATTATATGCCTTAGGCCTAACCTACAAATTACATGTCATGAAATTGGTAAATATATTCAGTCAGCAACATCAATACGCAATGGTCAATAATGTAGTCTTATAGTGCACAAAGGGTTATTGTACTGAATATATTTCGAACTGATGAATGAAACTGGTGGAAACGACAGCCATTTGATTTGCATCCAAAGTAGTAGAAACTTTCAGTTGATCAGCAAGAGTGTTGATTTGCACTTCTTATTTTCACATAGTTTTGATGAACAGTGTCACTTTGCAATTTAAATATAAATGCACATACGATTCCTCATCGATAAATGAATTGCACTTCATACTGTCATGAACTGGAATAGATTTCTACATAAATTAAATTGTTAGCAAGATCATCCTCCTCTCGCCGCCGTGTTGGTGATAATTGTAAACAAGCCAGCGGTGACCAGCGGATGATAATTCGCGTTCCACTCTCACTGAGTATTAACTTGCGGTTACGAATCAGCTGTTGATTAACGCCATGGGGGAGGGGGGCATTTTTAAAATTTTGGCAGATATAAACACACCCTAAGAGTTTAGGGCTGTCCTACATTAATTATAGTCGTTCGATAACATGTACGTGGGTCGACAAGGAAACAAACGATGGAGGGAAACAAATACTGTAAACACTAGCTATAAATCGCACAGAGTTTGTTGACACGGTACCTTACTTGAAGAGCGACACGATGTTCCTTCTGGTGTTGATCGATTTCTTCTTCCAAGGCCCCCTGGCGTCGATAAGCGCCGCGACGTCAACCAACACCTCGGGTAGGTCCTCTCCATTCTGTGCCGGTCACTGGCATTCCAGATGTCGAAAAAATCCCATTGGAATATTTAGCGCCTCATGTCATCGGGACGGATGACCATTGGGATAAAGCGTCTCTCCCGGTCCACGAACGTCGCGGCCTTAGCCGGCATCAGTCTTCCTTCACGCATGTTGATTTCACGGAGATGATCGGATCCATAGCTTATATGCACGTCCACGGCTAATGTCACTGTTTGCAGATTATTTTACTGGACGCTCTGTTCCAAACAAGTATAAACATAACAAATAATGTCGTGGATAATAACTCCGAAGCTATTAAGTAGTGTACATAGTACTGAATTGGGCAGCGAAAACGGCATCATTTAATTCATTAATAATCCATTTTTATCTCTATAGATGATTGTGCATTCTCTCAAGTATAGGGTAATTATTATTTAATAGTATTCGTCGATCATATTCAAAACAAATGGGCTCTCATGAAGAAAGACTATGAATATTTCTTTATTTTTCGTGATGCACAAATCACAAGACTAGATTGTTTTCGCCACCGCACATTTATTTTAGATCACAGGGAAGTGCTTGTTTTTGATGTGTAACATCTTTCCTCTCGGTATCTGGATATTTTTGTGGCACTAGGTAGCTGGACATTTTTGTGGGAGTGATTTTGGAAAAGAGACGGAAGTGGATGGGACGGAAGTGCATGGGACGGAAACAATGAGCGCGCGCGGTGGCGGAGATCAGTACAACGATGCACTGTAAGCCATGTGACTATGTGGAATGTAAATCGCATACGGTTTACCTTAAGGTTTGGAGGCCCCAATAAAGAAATTGCTTCAATAAATCATCTTTAAACTGTCGTTCTTTGGTGTGAAAATATTCATTATATCATATTTGCTGAAAACAATTACGATTTATTAAATCTTCATACTTTTGCTGTATTCTTATTTAATGTAAGCGATCGATACCTCGAGTGCTATATCGCATCAACCAACACTCCAAACAACGTAGGAATTCAGTATATTAACACCGACTACTAACAATAATTGAAACTTCGTTGGTCCAAATAGCTTAATCACTTAATCACTTTGTATTTTGTAATGAAAACACTCATACATAGCCCAAAAGTTACACTACTAACATGTGCAGATAAACTTGCCAGCTGATTGAAATCGAGTTCGTAGTTGTCTGCGCGAACCGCTAGATGGCACGCATAATCGGTGTCGCCAGTTTCTCGTGGGAGTTTCCACTATTATCATATTAAGCTATTTGGTTGGTCTAAACTTATCACTGGGATAACACCTTTAATATACCTACTGCACACCTAATTTTTAATCGCGCCTATACTTGGCAGTGCGCTATATCGGCAATAAGAGGCCATTTTCACTAACACCGCTGGCATGGGTTCACTAACTGGCCGGTATAAAGCGCAGCTCGCATCAAGTATAGGCAGTGAATTGCTCCCGCATACAGTTGCAGTTATATGTCACTACTGCAGATGCATTGGAGAATCCTTTCATGTTTGCTGGCACAAGGTAGCACTATGAGTTCATTCTTTAAAAAATGCGAGTAAGTAATATGGAATTATTCGAATAACATGTCAGATGTTACACATCATATTCGACTACTGTAAGGCTCGCAATTTTTTATTTCTTTGTTGCTGACAGGCAGATATTCATGAATAAATGTGTGAATTGATTTTCTTTTAAATGTATGTGTTCTGACTTGTGTATGTGTTGTGTACATATTCCTTGAATCCTTTACGTGAAACATGAGGACAGTGTGTAGTGAATTTTAGCTAGCATAACCCAGGAAGACCTGAGATCTCATCTTGTGCTCACACTCTACTCATGTTGCTTCGCATGTGGTCGCCTGTCCATCCCAGGTGAACAGACGGACACAATACATACATACTGTACATACAGAAACAAAATGTGGTATTCTTGTATCAGTGATGGTACGCATATCATCGTTTGAGAAACCTTGTCGAAAATTATTTAGAGACGAGGAGCAAAATTGTTGTTGATTGATTTAGTGGCTTTGCGCCATCGTGGTCATGTAGCCCGATGCATTTGGAAGTATGAGGAATTTATCTGGTAACCTGTGTTATTGTGATAGCTTTATTAGTGTGTGCTTTTGTAATTCAGATGAGGATCGGGAAGGAGGGGGCCGTAGCCCTTAATTAGAAACCATCCCGGCATTTGCCTGGCGTAGACGTGGGAAACCATGGAAAACAACTTCCAAGATGACTGAGATGGGAATCAAACCCTCCTCTTTTGCCTCACGTGCCTGAATGTGAACCTGGTTCCAAACCTCAGGCCAGAAAAAAAAATTCTTGACAGAACTGGGAATCGATCCCAGACCTCCGGGGCGAGAGCTAATAATTCTATTCGCTACACCACGAGGTGGTCAACAAGGAGCAAAGTGAAACCTTTTTGTCGTTTTGTTTTTTAATTACAGGCTTTCCACATCATGATCATGTAGCCCCGTGTAGTAGGGTGTGTGTTTTGTACCTGTATGATTACCTGTGCCATTGTGATGACTCTACCAATGTGTATTGTTTATTTGTTTATCTTTATAACTGGGACTAAGGTTGTGAAGGTTGAAGCCATGTCCTTTATTGCGGTACCCTCCTATCAGTTGTCTGGAGTAGAAATGACAAACCATGGATAACTAAGATGGCTGAGTTTAGAATCAAACCCAATTCCTCTCACCTCTGGCTCATGAATCTGAGTGTACCCCGTTCTAGCCTTGAGATAGGAATTATATTTCATGTCAGAGCCTGGAATTAAACCCTGGTTCTTTGGAAGCGGAGTCTCAATACGGCTCCGTGACTATGAAGGCGCCTCTCCCTCTCTCGCACACAGAGGAAATGTAACCCGAATAAACGGCACGTACACGGACTCGTATCACTGAGAGTAATTCTATTGGATGATACTCGGGGGGGGGGGGGGGGGGGGGAGATGCAACCCCCCTGTCGGGCAACCAGGCACGCCCGTGCCAGCAAGCATGCATCAACAGCCCTCTCACCAACCCCGACTCGGCTGGCTCGGTTCTTCGTCCGAGTTATCTGAAGATCGATAACCTACATAAGCGCCATGTGAGAGATTCGTGCTCCAAACAAAATCCCCGTTAGTTTTTTTAATGCAGTTCTGAGTGTTCTACACCATTGGGATTGTGTTAATAAAAGTTTTGTAATTTGGTAAGCAATTTGGGACAATATTCTCTAGGATAATTACATTTGTTCGAAATACTGGGAGGTGAGGCAGAGAATTGATGTCTGCAGTGGCAGTAGTGTGGGAAGGGGCATTGAACTTCACCAATGTGAATCACACGTGTTCAGGCTTGTCAGAGGCCCAGTGTATTGACTCCAACGAATTACTTTGTATCTATCCATTGCACCCTTGCGGTCTCACATGTGGTGTTTAGAATATGTAATTAAATTCCATATAAACAAATATCCAAATCTGTAAGCACGCTTGAACAAAAATAATTAAATAAATAAACAACGCTTCTCTTAACAACTTAACGTTTCACCTTCTGTACTTCTTCAGTTCCCCGAGCCCTAGGTCATACCCTGGCCAGTTAAGAATTCAGGTAATTACCGAGCACCCACTAACCAAATGCTGTCAGGTCCAAACCATTTTAAGATATGGCTCTAAAGGCCTACGGGCTGAGAGGCTAAATTTCACGCGCGTATCGCTGGGTTCCGACCGTTCCCCCTAATGAACAAATAAGTAAATATATAAATAAATATATAAATAAATAAATAAATAAAACAATGCACGTCCTTACTATACTGGTATTAGTTTGAAAAAGAAATGACGTAAAATTAGAGTTATGGGATCAATAAGAGTCTTGGAGTGTCCGTCAATCTATCTGTCCGTATATCTGTGTATCTTCTCGTTTATCGTTTGAATGCCTGCGATGAATTTCACAAAATATAATATGCATCAAGTCCCCCCTGGGGAGGGGGGTATCTTTTGTTTTATACTTTCAAACGTGCCTTTTCACCCAACTGCAAATTAGACGTCATTTTGAATTTAGATACTACAGGGTATACTCACTAGCCCCAAAACCATTCAATCGTAATGATATGAAATTTCATACATTCATTAGAAATGACAAACAAAAGCCATACATTTATATACAAGTAGATGAATATTGCAGTAGTTGTACGTTAATCAATCTTTCATTTCGCTCAGTTGAGTACGCTAAAAGGACAAAAGATATATACTCAGTAAGCCAAGGCCTAATTTAGGCAGTATTGTAGAGTCCAAAATTGCGTTCAAAAGTGAGGTGCGTGATATATGGACGATCTGCTTTACGAGTGACAAACGATAGAGTCTGGTCTATAATAGTTGGGAAGATTCAGAACCATTGTCATACAGCACCATAATTTAGGACTCACAGCCTGTTCAACACACGTTAGAAAGTTAAGTTGCAAGATGCAACATATGATAACGCTTGTATCGACCCCCCCACTTCACCCATATAGTTCAAGGTATTGCGTCAGATAGCGCCAGCAACCTACGAGTAGGCATAATGGGATTACAGGCACCAGTCGCCAGTCCACAGTGGGGCGTGAAGTAAAGTGGACGTCAGTACAGGAACTTCCAGAAATCATCTAAGTCTAGGAAATTACATCATCAACTCAGTTATATTTCAGTGTTTGTTCAAGTTATTAACCAACTTTACGAATTACAAAATCTCATTACCTAAATTAGAAAATCGTATAGTAACGATTACTAAAAAAAAAAAAAAAAAAACTAAAACGCTACTTCAAAAGCTCGCTATGGTAGATGTTAACGATTCATAGGTTTTTTAAATTTATATACATAAAATGTACTAACAACAAAAAATGCGACACTTATAGAAGTGTAATAGACTAATGGAATAAAGAAGAATTGGTTAAACAATCTGACTCCTTACCAAGTTTATTACGGGACTTCTGTAGTAAATACTGCTGTACATATCCACTGAAACTCAATTAAACCTTAGTGAGCAAGAAGATCTGTTGATGTTTGCTTGACGTTCGGAAGTAGTCATCCAATTTCAGCCCCTCCCTATTTTTGTGAGAAGTGTTTTATTACTGTACTCGTATGTGTATTCACGTATTTATTTCAGGCATCACGAAAATAATTCTAACTCCCCGTCTAATGAATTGGGCACATTCGTGTTTATCGTCTGTAAAGCTTCTACCAAGCGATTAGTTAGGCAACACTGAAATATAGCTTGTAATATTTCAATATGAAATAAGAATATGATATTTAAAATTTCGTGCAATTACCATCTGGAATTTTATAACAATGGCATTAAATTAAATACCCATATAGGCCTACACCTATTTAGCTCTCTATAAAACTTCACGATGCCAAGGTTCATTCGGATGATTAAATCACTGTATTAGCCCAAGTATGTATTTCAAAATCACGTGACCACCATGTTGGTTTTGTGCCTTTTCAAAGAAACACACGTGAACTTACTGTAGCGGCTTCTATCACCTTACAAAATTTCAGGTTGATTGCAGCAATAGCTTCGGAGATAATGAATTCCTGTGAAATATTTCGCACGGCCACCATGGTGAACTGGTAACACTTATTAAAATTTGAAACATACCGTCGAGGTTGGATGGGGCAGTATTAAGTTCTGACCAAGTTTCACTGAAACCGCTCGAGCCAATCAAAATACAAATACGCGCCCACAAGAAGCCACGCGGACAAAAGTTGCTCTCATTAACTTATATTTATTATGATGAAAATGGGTTGAACATTGATAGAAGAGGACATAATTAAGCAATGACCAGCAAATTTTGCATAAGACGAGTCTTTTACTTACTTGCACAATTCACAAGATTATCACGTTGAATAACACGCACAACCACCCATCTTGAATATATAAAATATTAAAGTTAATAAGTGACCGTCTAATAAAAGTGCACTTTCGTAACACGACAAGACGGTAGTATCGTGCAAGAGCTTTACTCACCTGAAGACATAAGTCTTTTGATATTGTACATTTAATATGGCAGCAATCCATACTGCTGAAACTCATAAATAAATATTCAAATATACAAAGCGATTACCACAGATGATTCTGTAACTGTAGTCTTGTAAATGGGAGTTCACTCATGAAATTTTAATACTAACCGACTGAATATTACGCATAACCGCCATCTTGAATAGTCAAAATCGATCATTCGACATTTAATAAACTTTCGACTTTGAAATTTGGCAAGAAACTAGCTGAGTTTAACTTGGCTGATTACACACATCTATCGATTTTATGCATTCGAGATCATAAACTTGTTCACTTTTAAAAGTTTATAATTGTCCGATGAAGATGTAACAGCGATTAACACCTGATTCAGTTAAATATAAATCTTAATAAAGAAACCTCGCTTGCACGAGACTGACGGAATATCTCACACTGACAGAGACTGGAATAAATATAACATTAAAACCGCAACACACGATGCAATGAGTCATAATGAAGAAGATTGAGAAGAAAGTAGTATTTATAATAAATGTCCTATACTAAAAGCACAAGATAATCAGATTGAATGGTACACAAAACTCAATTTTGAGTATGAAATATTAAACTCAACAATACAGGTTGCACTTGAATGATCATGCAGAAAATTGACAACACTCTAGATTTTGAATGACTCACTGCTCCAAAGGAACAATTTCGCGTTAATCGCTTTATTGGAAATGGTCAACATTCATTATCTCGCTCATTTAAAGATTTAGGCCTTTCTTGGATACAAACGACGAAATATTTAAGTATCGAGGGGCGTGGTGGCGCAGCGGTCAAGCTGTTGGCCTCTCACCAAGGTGGACTGGGTTCGATTCCCGGTCATTGCATGTGAGATATTCGAAGTGAAATGCAATGTCCTGTGGTTCGGATTCCACGTAAAAAGGAGGTCTCATAATCACAAGATTCACGGTCCGTAGAACTAGAATCTTCCTTCCTTATTTTAAGTATTCTTATGAAATTCTCATTGTGAGTAGTTCACAAGAGACGTCGGTTTTCAGGGTCTAGAGAAACGAGTTGGAGACATTTCAGAAGAATAATTCTGTACATAAGCATAGGACATCGTTAGGTACCACTGCATAAGTGCCGGGTGAGTTAGCCGTGGTCGTTACGGCGAGACTGCAGGCAGTCGCTCACATCCGGGAGGCGAGGAGGTTTGAATCCCCCCACCGGCAGCCTTGAAGATGGTCTTCTGTGTAGTTTCCCATCTTCGTTCCAGGCAAATGACGGGGTTGGTCCCTAACTATAGACTACAGCCGCTATCTTCCAATTCCTCGTCCTTACGTTCACACTTTCCTCCCCAGACAACACTCCACACGCGACGGTACTTGTAACCCTACCCTATGGGTGTCACATAGAAGCAGCTACAAACTCTGGCGAGCCGTACATGTCCTCGGACACTCCCGGCATTAAAAGCCATACGCAAAAAAAAACCTGCATAAGTGTGGGTTATGTTACAAAGTAGGATTCCTCTGGATACTTCTTTACTAATATGGAATAAAGGCACGTATTACCTTTATGATAGAGCCTCCGTGGCTTAGGTGGCAGTACGCCGGACTCTCACCACTGGGTCCGTGGTTCAAACCCCGGTCACTCCATGTGAGATTTGTGCTGGACAAAGCAGAGGCAGACAGGGTTTTCTCCGGGTACTCCGGTTTTCCCTGTCACAAATTTCATTCCAGCAACACTCTCCACTATCATTACATTTCATCTGTCATTCATTTAATCATTGCCCCATGGGAGTGCGACAGGCTTCGGTAGCCAGCACAGTTCTCATATCCTCGCCACTAGAGGGGGGCTTCATTCATTCCATTCCCTGACCTGGTCGGTCGACTGGAAAGAGGCTGTCTGTGGATTTTCATTTTCATTACCTTTATGATGCACAGAAATTCACCATTTATATTCTACTGAATATATCTGTAAGACAATTCCAAAAGATACTACGGAATCGGCATTCAATTTCAAAAAAGAAGAACTCGACTTTTTCTTCACCCATCCTGTTAATATGTTATTTGGCATTCCTGCTTAAATACCCTTTGATTTAATGTTTTTATCTTTCGAAGAGAAGCACATCAGTGCTTTGTTAATGTAACATGTAGCATGGCAGTATCTGCAAACATGCATTCTGTTTGAGCACTAACAGAAAACATACGGTATTTATTTTTAGCCTATATTAATTTTATAAAAAAAGAGAAATAGGCTTATGAGATCACCGTTTGTTCGTGTGTGTGGGTGTGTATGTGTGTGTGTGTCCCTAATAACTTCTGAACGGCTGGTGCGATTTCAATGAAACTCGGTAAGGTCATAGTACTATTTTGGTCGACTCCGACCGTGCCCTTCCAATTTTATTACGTCTCACCAATCTAAAATGGTGGCTGTGCGAAATATTTCACCGGCATTCCATATCTCCGAAACTATTACAGATATCACCCTGAAAGTTTGTACGGTGATAAAGGGTACTAGCCTACTAGAAATTCAGATTTGAGACTTTCAAAAATCTGTAAAATACGAAACGAACATGGCGGCCATGCGAAGGTGAAATATTTCAATAGACTTTTCTCGCGATTTAACCATCTTAGCGCAGTGAAATATGGTACAGCAACTGTTCCTACACATTGTAATGCACTGGCATTTAATTAGTTCAATTGTTCACATAACCTCAAGGTGGTGGCTGTGCACAATTTTAAAATTAAGTTTTAATTTCTCGTGTATTAATCATGCGATCGAAGCGAACGTTTGAAAATGAACCTACGCAAAATTCGTCATCTAATAGTACATAACTCTATGGCCTACATACAGTATATAAAAATCCAGAATGGCGACAAACCGAAATATTTAGACGGTTCTCAATATCTATTAATCTATGAAAGCAATCAAACTGAAATTTTGTATGTTGATAGAGGCTATGAACACAAGTTCACCTATAGGACTTTCAATAACCTCGTGAGCACAAATCCAACATGGCGGCGAAACGAAATATAAATATGTAAATGGACGTTTCTCGCGATTTAACCATCAGAGCGCAGTAAAACTTGGTATGGTAAATGTTTATACAAACTTTAATCCACTGGCTTCTAATTTATTTCAATTGTTTTCTTAATCACAAGATGGCAGTTCTGCGAAATTTTAAAATCTGATTTTTATTTCTTGTGTCCTAATCATGCGATTGATATTTGAATACTACACCTACACAATAATCTTCATATAATAGTACCTAACTCTTAAGACCTACATATATAAAAATCCAACATGACGACCATCCGGAATATTTAGACGTTTTTCAATATCTACGAATGTATTATAGGAATCAAACTGAAATTTTGTGTGTTGATAGAGGCAGTTAACCTAAGTAGGATATATGAAAATAGGCTGTATAGTTCTTCACGGGACTACCTGTTCTATCTGCGTAGGTATCTATCTATGCATTTGGTACATGATGGCGTAGTAGTCTAGCTGCTTGCTTTTCATCAAAGGAGACAAATCCCCCTTAGTGACTTGCTTGACTGGTTGGCAAAAAATGGGTAATAGTTTTAAAACTAATTGGCTCATATAAAACCACACCAAGCCAGATTGCTCACCAAATCACGCGGGGTTCAGTTGATTTGGAAACTTGGCCTTGTCTATACATTATAATTTATACATTTTAAGCCAATTTATCACATGAAATACAGACTTATGAAGTCACCTTTTGACCGTGTATGTGTGCCTGTGCCTGTCTCCCATGAATAACGGGATGCGATGGCCCGACTAATATCATCACAAAACGTCGGGAGGGGAATAACTACGCTAATTTTACATATTTATTCATTGGAATTTAGTTCGGCATCAATTGACACTCCAGCGTGTTAGGAAGAGATTCTTTTAATCTCAGGGTTATAACGGTATCGTTGGCTGGTAGATTTTCCATCAAACTAAATACATAAATACGTAAACTAGACCTTTTCAACCAAGTAAATGATCTAACTAATATTGTCAACTCTGAAAATTTCTGTAAGACGTTATATAGTCCTCTTAGAAACACGCATGATATATAAATGCGCTGCTGTACTACGATCTACGCGACGTTAGGCAATAATTTAAACTGCAGTATTAAATAATTCTCGTTATTATTTGTTGTTGTTGTTGTTTGAGTCTTCAGTCTTTTGACTGGTTTGATGCAGCTCTCCATGCCTCACCGTCCTGAGCTAATCGTTTCATCTCTACATAGTTACCACACCCTTCATCCGAGGCAATCAGTTTAACATATTCTAACCTTGGTCTACCCCTACAGTTCTTGACCTCGACCCTTCATTCCATAACTAAGCTTGCTAATCCTGGGTGTCTTAGTAGTCTATGTGTCCTACCTACCTATCTCTTCTCTTCATTAGCAGGCGCCAGAAACATCTCTCCTCTCCCACTCGTCGTAATACCTCTTCGTTTGTCACCCAATCTACCCATCTGATCTTCATCATTCTCCTGTAACACCACATTTCAAACGCCTCAAATTTCTTCTTTTCTTTTATTTAAGAATATGCAATTGTTCCTAGATATTCACTTAGTTAAATAGATAAACAAAGCCTAACGCGAGTGTTGCGTTAACATTCAAGGAGATTAACCAAAGTTATAACAATTCTTGAAAATAAAAATCATTCTGGCGATAGTCTGTCACCGAAAAGCGTTAAATTCAACCATTAAACAAATACTGACGCTGGTATTACAACATAAATAATTTCATTTGGTTGACCTATCGCTGCTCTATTATTTACATTCTTGATCTAAATTTATACATTACAATCTCCTTGTTGACATTAAATGTGCAATATCATCAAGCACTGCTATTGCATCTAATGATCATTAATATTGCCATTAATTATTATCACCTGTTCTCCAAAATATAAAATATTCATGTATCATTTTACTATTTGAATAACATACTTTTAACCATTAAGGCACGCGCCTATTTTATAATTATTATTTACATGGCGTCCTTTCTTCTTTCTGAATTCAGTATCCTTCCTAATGATCACTATTACATGTGCTTCCTTTAAAACTTCTTTATGGAACAAGCGTCCAATCATATCTCTCAAATAATAGATGGGGCGCATCCAAAAAGTAAATTTCTCTATTTCTTTTTAAGAAAGAGAACATAGTTATATGCAAAACTTTGTTGACAACAGATACAGCAATGTGTCAGCTAGTTTTCGGCATATGCACCAAACGAATTGAGACACCTGTCATAGCGTGGTATCAACGTTTGTAGTCCTGTGTCACAGAAGTCTGCGCCTGCGAATGCAACCAGCGTGTGATATCGTCTTCAACTCTTCGTCAGTGTGAAAATGCTGACCGGAAAACAGAATTTTTTTGAGGTGCAAGGAAAGATGGAAATTGCTTGGAGCAAGATCAGGACAGCAACTGTTCAGCAGAAGTTTGGCTGGAGCTGTTTTTGTAAGCACTCTTTCCCGTGAGAATTCAATTTCCATAATCATGCATTCAGGAGCTAAGTCCTTTCATGCATTGGACTCAGTAAAGTAATTTTACACTTTATACGCTGCCATGCAAAACAAAAGTTTAGTGCTTTTCAGTCGGTCAACACGAATGTACCCAAAAGAGTTTGGTTATACCCTAATCCTGAAAAAGAATTACATGAGATTAATAAATACACTAGGATGACCAGTTCCGGCCGACAAGCGATCATCATCAGATCCATTACACTTAGGCTACAAATCTATGTCTGAAAACACAGGTGAAAATATTTACAATCTGTACACTTATTTAGTTGCTGTATGGGTAATGCAACTTATCGGCATTTGTTAGTTGTTGTCTATATGATGTTTTAGTGAGATGCTGAAAGTTGTGATAGAACTCCGGAATTTGCCTGTTTAAGGAATGACTATGTTGTTGTTGTTGTGAATGGTCAATTCTGAATGGAAAGTATTATACAGGCTACTTATCTAATTAGGAGACTTGTGCAGTTCGGCAGCGCGCTGTTCACTCGGTAAAAAGTAACTCGCGACTGAACTGGTTTGATATCTCCCAGGGCTGCTTCCCCCCCCCCCCCCTCCCCGCATTCCTAAATGTTGTTTGTGTCAAGTGCAAGTGTACTTGGTGGTTTTCCAAGACTAGACATATGGTGTATGTTACTGTATGCAGGAAGGTCATCAACTATTAAAGACCGTGGAACGTTTCTCGCCACGCGTAGACTAGTAGCCATACATACTAAGCGCACCCAGTCTGTGAGAAAATTCTGGCACCTTTAATACTGCCGTGATTAACGCATTCACATAGTTGAAGCGTGCGAATGTTTTCCCATTAATGTCCAGTTTTGGACACATTTTATCTTTATTTTTATGTTTGGCTACAATTTGGTCTATTTTGCTTGGAGGGAAATTATTTTCTTTGCTATTTGTTTAATGGTTCTAATTTCCTTATTATAATTGTCTTTTGACATGGGTATGTTTAAAGCTCTGTACACCATCGAATTGAACCCCGCTAATTTATGCGTACTGGGATTATTAGACTGATTGTCGATTGCATGCGAGGTTTGTGTGGTTTTCCGGAATATGGAATATGAAAGCTAGATTTCTGTCTCCCAATTACACCGATTTTGGAAATCATGATACAGTCACTGAATTGATAATTGAAATAAAATTATTACACAAACCAGAACCAACAATGTATACCTGTATATGTCGATAGGCCTTTTCTCTAGTTATCAAAGTGGTAGTTTTCTAGCTAGTAATTCATTTCTAAGCCTGTGTTTATATTTTACACAAGATCAAATTTAGATTTATCTTTTATATTAGGCTATATTTAGTTTAAGTTTTTTACTTCTATACATTTAGACGTTTGTGTAAACTTCTTAGATTTAAGGTTTGCTTTTATATATTAATACTTAATAATGTAGAAACGTATTTTACTGTTTAGGTGCACTGTTTTTGGGGCGCACACTGAGCCCTGTTGTGTACCATAAACAAATAACAATTTAAATGTAGCAAGTCGAAGAAAAGAACCAATATCCATGCGCCTCTTCAGCTTAGGGTGGCTAAACCATTAAATAAATTTTGTTCAGTATAATTCTTCTAAATCGTCCGTGATAGCATATTGTTGTGTCCTCACCTGTTCGTACGGACTTACCATAAGCCAATCAGGAGTTCTGCAAGATAGTGTACTAGAATCGTTATCGTGTCGTGGACTGCTGACTAACGGAAGGAGTGGACCATTCTTAATGCCGAACGCATTCTTCGGTGAAATGTCGTAAGTAAACATCCTTACTGGACCATGGCCTACAAGCCCGGACAACTTGTACATAGCTATGAACGCCGGCCGAGAAAGCCTAAGCTGTTCGTATGATATTATTTAAAAATCTTTGTTCTATGTTAATTCTGTCTGCTCCCTTTAACGTTTTGACGGACGGACAGCCTCAATAGAGAGATTGTCAATATTTAACTTTAGAGACTACGCTAATATCTACAGAAAATTACGATCAAGGGACTGGCAGATTCTAGTCAAAAGCTGAGATCCATTGACAGAGCTTACTTCAGTGATGTAACAATGTTCAGTATTGAATGGAGTCAACAGAAGGACAATGACTATGATTTAATATGTCATACTACTTCGTTGGCCAAAATAAATTAGTTTGCTTCACTTTTACAACTCGAGTTACATTTCTTGTATAGCTATACTTATTCCATACGTCTTGTCACTTCCCTTTCTCTAATGAACTCCTATTGTCGACCAAAATATTATGTGTACTCGAGTTTGAAGGTTGTTTGTGAAGTAACCAGTAGACCTACATAAAATCCAATAACATCATCATTTTCATCGTTCTATTTTACGTTAGTTTATGTAGGGTTGAGTTTTTAATTTATATTTTAATATTTTCTATCGCAGTTGGAACACAAAAAGTGCCTGTTTTTAAGCGTGTTTCAACCAAGCGTCACATTTAAGAATTATTATCTCACAAACCTGTCATCAGATTGAATCCCAATTTTAACGCAACATACATTGGAATGTTGTATAACTGGTTTATTAATTTCAAAATTTTGTGTGTTCAAGAACGAAAGTTGTTATCATTTTTGTAAGGTAAATTTTTCTCAGCTCGGGGTCGTTGGAAAATATAGTTCTTGGTTGCGTTGTAATCCTTATATATCAAAATTAAGACATGGTTCACCAGTTAGCCGCTCCGGTGAAAGCTGTACAGCGTTGCCAAGGTGGGCTCCAACACGCTTCATGGCACGCCTCGCTCGGTAGTGATGGGCTCCATATCAGCAACGCTGTACAGCATTTTCCGGAGCGGCTAGCTGGTGAACCATGGCTTAATTCCTCGTACAAATACAAACCGATATAAAATAAGTGAATTAATTTACGTATTTCACAGTCATACAGTATAACTTTTTGATCTATAAGGATTACAACGCAACCAAGAACTACATTTTCCAATGACCCCGAGCCGAGAAAAAGTTACCTTACAAAAATGATAACAACATTCGTTCTTGAACACACAAAATTTTGAAATTAATAAAACAGTTATACAACATTCCAATGTATATTACGTTAAAATTGGGATTCGATCTGATGACGGGCTTGTGAGATAATAATTCTTAAATGTGACGCATGGTCGAAACACGCTTAAAAACGGGCACTTTTTGTGTTTCAACTGCGATAAAAAATATTAAAATATAAATTAAAAATTCCAAACTTACATGATCTAACGTAAAATAGAACGGCAAAAATGATGATGTTATTGGATTTTATGTAGATCTATTGGTTACTTCACAAACAACCTTCAAACTCGATTGCACATAATATTTTGGTCGACAGTAAGTTCCTCCATCCCTTTGCAGAACCCACTTCGTTCGTTACTTGATTCATCCTCATGTACCTTACGGTGTCGAGGGATTCTACGAAGTCTTGCGTGCTGGTTCTGTTACAAGTCCGCTATTATATTGTCTTCTTGCTTCCATTGCCACTCTCACGTCTTCCTACCAATCTTTCTAGGTCTTGTTAGTGGCCTTATTCCCTGCAACCGAAACTTGCCTCGCAATTCTCGTGTCTTCCATTTACTGCCACAGCATGCTGCCTCAGCTGGTCTGCTCCACTCTTTCCAACATGAGTGAAACAACATTTCTTGAACTTACGGTCTGAATTTATAATTAGACTGTATTTAACCTTCAGTTTTGCCAAGGCTTCTCATTTTATGTTGCCCATGTAGTTAATACCGTTTTAGCGTAAATATTTCGTAATAAAATAAATATTTTTTGAATGAATGAATAAAAAAACCTCAGTGAAATAAATAAAATAAAAAATAAATAAATACGTAAGTGATAAAATTGATGAATAAATGAATAAATAAATAAGTAACTAAATACGTAAGCAAATAAGTAAGCAAATAAATAAATAAATAAATAAATAAATAAATAAATGGATATATGAATGAATAAATAAACTAGCAAGTAAGTATAAAATCAATTAAATAAATCTGTAGTTACAGAAATATCAGTTTGAGGACAGATAAGCAAGCTTTGTGGTTTACGTGGCAAACCATTACACGTGGCTTACCACCTCGAAAATATAGACTACATTAATCAGGGATTCAATCCGGTCCACCTTGGTGAGGAATAAGCAGCTTGCCGCTATATTGTACTATCACAACCCTAAATGTCATATTTGCCAATTGTACAAAAAAATTAATTGCAGAAAGAATCAAACACAGGGCAAATTACCGTTTTGCATGAAATCCATATTTCACATAGTGTTGTTTTGATTGGACATCCTAGTCATTTCAGCCCCATGGTGTTGTGTTTCTGTAGAATTCGTTTGATAGCATGTGTTATGTGGAGTCTGTAAAAGTGTGAGTATTAGTAATTGAGACGAGGATTGGGAAGGAGGTGGCGGAGTCCTTGGTTAGGAACCATCTTGGCATTTGCGAAGAGAAACGCCGGAAACCACGGAACACCACTTCAAGGATGACCTAGGTGGGAATCAAACCCACATATTCTCAGATTTGCCTCACGAGGCTGAGTGTACTCAATTTCAACCCTCAGACCAGAATCAAATTTCTTGACAGATTCGGGAATTGAAACCGGACCTCTGGGGGTAACAACCAAGAATGCTAGCTACTATTCCATGAGGTGGTCCTGCTTATTTCATACCGACAGTGGTAGCTACGCTCACTAAAGCGCAACGTTAAGTCATTGGGCCAAGCTCTCTAGCTGACTCGGTAGACGCGTGGGTTCGAGCCCCACTGTCAGCCGTCCTTGAAATGGTTCTCCGTGGTTTCCCAATTTTTAACACTAGGCAAATGCTGGGACGATATCTTCTGACAGGCCACGGCTGCTTCCTTCCACATCCTTGTCTAGTTTCATTCATCTTCATCCATTCCATCTCTCATCCCGACGCGCAGGTCGCCCACGGGTGTCGACTAGAAAGATTTTCACTCGGCCTCTCAGGAGGTCACTTGAAAAAAACCCACCTTATTTCATACTCTTCTGATACAGAAAGACTAGCCCACCATACACACGCAAATTACGGGACTTTCACCGCTATACTCACAAGAACGCTGCAACGCCATAATAGTGTTGTTGTTAATTCATTTAAAGGGCTTGTGGAAGCTTGGTTATCAGCCCCGTGTAGTTGGGTGTGTGCTGAATTTGTCTGTTAACCTGTATTTACGTGATGACTGTAGTAATGTGTATAGTTGTATTAGGGTCAGGGATGAGGAAGGTGCCCCGGGACTTGAAGTAAGGTGCTATCTCGGCATTTGCCTGGCGGGAGTGTGGAAATTTCGGCTAGAAAAATACACTCAGGATAGCCGCTGTCAGCGCTGGAACTCGAACCTACGATCTCCAAACTTCCTGCAGCTGACCGCATGGTCGTAGTGTACAATATAACGCCGCGGGACGAACCTGGAGGCTAGTGGAAGAAGCACTTTTTCTTCGCGTGTCATTCGTGACTGTGATATTCGCCCGTCACCGACTCTGAAAACGCAAAATGTTCTTTAATACTTGATAACATACTGTCTAGGTAGTTTCTGCACATCTACAGAACAGCTCCTCTTGTTTTTATCTTCACGAACTGTTAAAAGGTTGTTGATTGTTGTTGATTCTTTAGGGGCTTTGCGATATCGTGGACATGTAGACCCATGTACTTGGGTGTGTGCAGAATTTGTTTCATAGCCTGTGTCTCTATGATGTCTGTACTAGCGTGTGCATATGTAATTGAGATAGGATTTGGGTAGGAAGTGGCCGTGGCCTTAAGTTAGGTACCATCCCGGCATTTGCCAGGAGTAGGAGTGGGAAACCACGCAAGACCACTTTCAGCATGGCAGAGGTAGGAATCGAACCCGCCTCTCCTTAATAATAATAATAATAATAATAATAATAATAATAATAATAATAACAATAATAATATTAATGTCATTGGTTTTACGTCTCTTTTAACTACTGCAGCTTTTAGAGACGCCAGAGTGCCGGAGTTGTGTCCCGAAGGGGATGTTTAACGTGCCAATAAATCTACTAACACGGCTCCCTTGCATTTGCGCACCTTCAAATGCGAACTGACTGCGCCAGGATTCGATCCTGCATGTCTCTCCTCAATTTTGCCTCACGAGGATGTGTGTACCCCGTTCCAGCCCCCAGACCAGATCTAAATTCCTTGGCAGAGATGGGAATCGAACCCGGGCTTCCGCGGTAACAACCAAGAATGCTACAACTGGAAAAGAAAAAAGAAATGCTGCTCCGAGTCTTCTATCTGCAGAGGGGGATGATGTTATATTTTAAGATGACTTTGAAGGTAAGTGTCACCTGTTTGTTGAAATACTCCGTCTTTCCGATTTCGATGTATTGGACCCAGCCAAGCACAGCTCCTGTAAGCCCACGTATGTTCTCATACACTTCCTGTTGCTAACAAACTTCACGAAAATAGAGCTCGCTGCCTTCAACTACACCCCTCCCCCCTCCCCCGCACTCCTCCTGCCCCCTGAAATCCTTTATGTTGTACAAACAAGCCCTTACAATTATTCAGGTGAACTCTTACAATGACTCCATTGGCTATGGCAGGGAACGCAAGCCACAAACTTGGCTAACGTGAAAAACATTTGTACGCATTCAAAGGCCTTTCATGTGGCCGCACACTTCATTCGATACATTTGTAGCTTTCAGTCCGTGAACACCTTTTGGTTAATTGTAACGTATCATGTTTTGTATCGGACTATTTCGTGTACTCTCTGCCTCAGTTAGCATGCCGGGGAAATACCTTTCGCAACCATAAAATACACAACTGTTGGTTTGTTGCCAATGTAATAAATAGTCTACAGTCCGCTTCGTTGCGTAGTGGCTGGCCATCTTGGCTGTCTCCACGGAGACCCGGGTGCGATTCCCGGCTCTGCCAAGAAATTTCATTCTAATCTGAGGGCTGGAAAGGGGGTATACTCAGCCTCGTGAGGCAAAACTGAGAACATACAGGTTCGATTCCTACCTCAGCCATTCTGGAAGTAGTTTTTCGTAGTTAACCACTTCTACTCCTGGCAATTGTCGGGACGGTACCTAACTGATGACCACGGCCGCTTCCTACCCAAATCTACCTCAAATACAAATTAAGACTCTAGTACGGACATCATAGTGGCACAGGTTATCAGACACACACCCAGGTACACTGGGCTACATGACCGCGATGTCGCAATGCCCTTCAATGAATCAAGAACAAGAACAACAACAACAACAACAACAACAACAACAACAACAACGAAAAATCTACAGACTACATGTGGTGCGGATTGTCCTGTCTGTGATTCAGTACTCCATGTCTGTTGTATTATACAACAGGTTCTTACGTTCATTTTGCATAATTGGTTCTTTACCTGCCTTTATAAGTTTTTCTCCGGACTTCATTTCTCTCAACAAAATAAAAATAATTGAAATGTATATGTTACAGGAAAAGTCGATTCTCCAGTAAGAGTTGACTCTCCCTAGGTAAAGTCGACTCTTACTGATCTTTTCAGTAAAAGTTGATTAAAAGCGGTATGTGTTCAATTTCGATCAACATTTACTAGTCCGAGTTGACTATACCTAGGGAAAGTATACTCTGACTGGCTTGAGATAGTAACAGTTGACTATTTGCAAGGAAACGGTACTAGCTAATAAAAAACGAATAGGGAGGCGAAACCAATACATTAAGAGAGAGAAATGTTTAAGAGAAACTAATAAAAATAAAAAACCGTTATAATACTGTACATAATGTGATAGAAATATTTATCATTTATTACAGCAAGGTAGAGATTTGTGACACTTTGAGTTGCAAAGTACACTTTTCTTCTTGCACATGCACTTCATGGATTCGCATTTAGTGTTGCAAGGACATATGAAAAAACCTTGTCCACTTCCAAGTGATTGTGAAGTTGCAACAGTCCTCACAGCTATTGTTTTATCCATAGAAACTTCATTTTCTTGGATAATGTTCGTAGGACATTAAATTTACTGAATTGAGACCTGAAAAAAATGTAATCATTGTCATCTGAACAATTTAATACTATGGGCAGCGAGAGAGAGGGAGATATATATTTTATTTTAGCTTTGAAAACTTACCTTGGGAAAAGCTGCTTTAGAATTCCATTTCTCGTTCCAATTCGATAACAGCCATCATCGACAACCTCCAGTACCACGCCAAGGATAGATCGAGCATCTCCTCTACCGCGGTTATTTATTTATTTATTTATTTATTTATTTATTTATTTATTTATTTATCGTATGGCTTTTAGTGCCGGGAGTGTCCGAGGACATGTTCGGCTCGCCTGAGTCTGCAGCTGCTTTCAGCGGACACACTAAAGGGCGAGCTACAAGTTCCGTTCAATTTCAAGTAGTTCCAACTTTCGCCACCAGATATCAATGATACCTAGTGGTGAACGTTGGAACTTTTGATAGAGCGGTCAACATCGGGGATAGGAATTCGAACTGATGTTCCTTTTTCTACTGGCGGATGAATGTGATCTGATATTTTTTCCATGCGTTTAGCTTGTTGTTCTAGACAGTAGAAAGCTTCATTTCTCTGTATCTTGATGTCCTCAGTAGATTTGTCCAGGTCAGTGAGGAGATAATTACAATCATCTAAGAGCTTTTCACCACTTGATATATTTTGGTTTGTTTCATTTTCATCAAGATTTCCATTCCCGTTACTTCCAATTTCGTTTTCTTGTTGTTGCTGAATTTGATCAATTTCGCATAGAAGATCCTCTTCTGTTTCTAAATTTGCCAGTACCTCAGTTGGTAGTTTGGGTTGGTGCATAAGTCCGTAGCGTTTTCCATAAGTTTATCCACATGACGTTTATAAGTTTATTAAGCACATCAGATACACCTAAGAGCGTAATTAATTATCAGTAACATATTCTCATTCACTATCTACAACAGTCCGACGACGCTGTGGTAATTTTTAGTTTCCGCGCCTGTAGAAATCACGTGGTTTTGAGTTGAAGAATTCATCAAGCCATGTTCGGAGCGCATCTTCATTCGGAAAGGAAGTTCCTTGAAGATTGTTCGATAGAGAGCGGAAAAGGTGAGAATCTGAGGGCGCAAGATCGGGCGAATAAGGTGCGTGTGGAATGATTTCCCAGCCCAACTCCTGTATAGTGTTTTTGTCAGGTTAACAGAGTGCGGCGGGCGTTATCATGGAGGAACAGCACTTCACGCAGTCTTGCTGGTTGTTTCTCTTGGAATATATCTGTAAGAAGTCTCATATGTTGGCAATAAATGTCGGCAGTGATGGTTACACCTCAGGGATGCAATTCGTAGTACAGCACACCGTCGGTGTTCCGCCAGATGCATAACATTATCTTTATTTGATGCGCGCAGGTCTTTGTACGGGGAGTTGCTTGTTTGTTTGGGCTTAACCATTCCTTTCTTCTCCTTATATTAACGTAAAGATACCATTTTTCGTCACCAGTAACGATACATGATAGGAATGGTCGATGTTGTTCACGAGCCAATCGATAACTAGCAAGCAGAGATGCACATATGGCCACCCGCCGAATTTGTGATTTTGGCTTAGAGCATGCGGTACCCATATACCAGATATTTGAACCATGGGGTTAGTACTGCTGTTCTGACTCCGTGAGGAAAGCATGTTGCCTAGTACGCCTCAATATAGCACTGCCTTGGGTTTTTGTGGGTATCTACTCACATAAACTAACGGCGGTACTTTTGAGGATCCAACCAGCCTTCGGGCTGATTACCTAACAGACAGACCCATTGAATGTGAATGTCGCACATTGGTGGAATGATCACAGTTCATCACATTTGCCAGTTCCCGTGAACATTGATATGGATCATTGTGAATTAATGCGTTTAAACGATCATCATCAAATTCCGACGGCCTTCCTGAACGTGGGGAGTCACTAAGGTCAAAACGACCCACCTTACAACGAGAAAACCACTTTCTTGCCATGCTCTCTGCAATAGCATTGTTCGTATACACGGCGCAAATGTTTCTGGCCACCTCCGCTGCTTTCGTCCCTCTATTGAATTCAAAGAGAAGAATATGTCGGAAATATTCCAATTTCTCCACTTGGCACTCCATTTTCTAGCGTCCACGGCTCCACTCACTATCAGAAAATGACAAAACTTCGATATGTAAACTCAAGAACAAACATTGAACTACAAAGCAACAATGGCAGTAGATAAATAAAACCATAGCAACCGGAATACTAACAGGCAAAACAAAAACGCTACGGACTTATGCACTAACCTAAATAGATAAGCCGTGTCTCGAGGGGGGCAATCGAACATTGTCTCATACGGGGATCGTTTTATCCCACTATGCAATGCACTGTTTTTCATAAGTTGAATAAACTTTAAAGCCTTCACTCCATTTTGATGTTTTGTAGTCTTGCATCCAGGTGGTTATCATATTCTCTATGTCCTGGTTGGCTCTTTCGTCGCTACCTTGACTCTGACTATGTCGTGGTTTGCCATGCACCATTTTGAAGTTCGGCCATGTATTAACCAGACTGTCAATAATTTTATTAACAAATTCTCTCGCATTGTCTGATTGTAAAATACAAAGAGCGCCTAACAAAGTAAAAATATCAACGATATTAATACACACTTCGTCTGCAGTCTTTGATTTCAGTGGTCTTATCACAACAAACTTTGTAAAATGGTCCCGGTACACCATTATAAATTTGAAGTCTTCATCAGTTTGCGACTTAAAGTCAATCAAGTCCACTTGACATCGTAAATTCATTTCCTTGAATAACCAAGGCTTTACAACCAGTCCTTTCATCTTATGTCTTAATTTTTGATCTCAAGATTCGCACAAGATTAAAAATAGTAAAATGTCCTTTGTAATAACATTTTGAAATTTCCCTTTCAATTGCTGAATCATACGATCTCTTCCTCCGTGTCCAGTGGATATGTGCGCTTCATTAAGAACTGCAAACAACTCTTCATCAAAAACATAATACCTTATGCTGCCTTGGTCTGTGACAGGGTGTATTAGTTTTGAAATATCATTTACTTCAAGAATGCCATATCGTCTAAAAAACCTGATATCGTTACTTTCTTATTTAATTGCAGTTTTTAGATTTTTCAATTTTTGAATGCAGCTATCATATTTCAATTTGGTCAATGTCAGTGAATTTACCTTGGAAGTCGAGCGTTCCTGCTGCAGTTTTTCACGAAACAGTTCTGCCGTGGTGTCTGACATATTATTACACACTTAAACTAATTATTTATACGTAAATGAATCTTTTGTCACTATTGCACAATAATAAAGAGCCGAGTAATGACGAATGGCAACTGCCTGTTGTGTGGTGGGGTAATAAAAACAGAGAATTGTTCTGATCTATAACGGTCGGTCCAATAATGGAAGTACGAGTCCAAACAATCGCAATATTTTAATAATCATAACAAAGGTTTGGCGCGCGCGGTTACATTTTCAGAGCAGCATCTTTGAATCAACTTTTACTAAACCCCAGCAGGCATAGTTAACTCTCCCTAGGAAAAGTTGATCTGTGTGTTTTCAATCAACTGTTACTGATACTTTCAGTAAGAGTTGACTCTGCCTAGGGAGAGTCAACTCTTACTAAGAATCGACTTTCCCTGTAACATATACATCCAATATGTTTTACAGATGAATAATGTTCTAAAACAACATTCATCTCTACATAGTATAAAACAAAGTCCCCGATTCTTGGATGTAACGGGTAATCTCGAGAAACACTGGTTGAATTTCGATGCCGTTTTCACCATTCTGTAGACGATTTCTCGTGGAAGGTTTATGTAGAAAAACATTCATTTATGGCCTATGGAAGCCGAACAGTAACGATTTCTGTGAATCAAGTCGAAGAAATACCAGCCGTCCGTGCGCTTTTTAAGCCTACGCTGGGTAAACCGTTAAAATATATATAGGCTATACTATGAGTGAAAGAATTCTTCAGCATAAAAAGTTCTACAAAAAGTCCGCGACAGCATATCTCTATATTTAATACATCCCCCACTATAAGTGTTTATCCGTTTTCATTTCTTCCAACAATCTCCAATAAGTGGAAATTTTAATTATTAGCTTCGGAGCGAGTTTACGAGCTAGCGAGTGAGCCAATCACCCCAGCTTCGGCCAGCACAAAACTGTCGAGTCGTGTCGAGTAAGACTTCAGAGAAGAGTAGTCTATATGTGTTTGGAGTTTCGCTGTTCACCTCGACTTTTCTGAATTGCGTCTGGGACCTGCCGTCCATGCGCCTTTTAAGCTTTCACTGAGTAAACCATTCATGATACCGAGAGAAACCGGGGTGGGTTGCTTTTTAAGAATATAACTTTATTACAGAGTTGCGGTGTCTCCTTCCATAGCACTGAAATTCTAACAACTTTCTGAGCAAAATGAATAATCAATTCTTAAAGTAATATGCAGATGCAGTTATCACTCTGTAAGAATATGTTACTTAAAAATATTTTGTATCAAGCACAGTTTCCTAAATACAAAGTTTGATTTTTCACTTCGTCAACACGTAGACGGGAGCCCAGTTATTTTCGCTGATTTATATACATTCACTATCCACAAGTTTAATACAGAAATTGTACAGTTACATGTTATACGCTGCAGTACATAAAATACAATTAATTACTTACCGATACTCTAAAGGCATTTTTATGCAGATCGAATTACTACTAACGTCCCTTGGTATTTGGCTCCCTATTTCGTGTTGATGAACTGAAAAATAATATACAGGCCTACACCCTGGGCACAAAGTTCCGTTACCCCTATACATTTCAGGAAATACATGGATTTTTTAAACATTTTCTGTTTCAGATATAATCAATGGCTGATACTAGTGACTATAGCATTGAAGAACGCATTGTCACAAGCACTTGGGTTCATGAGAGACCAAGAACAGGGAAAACGTTGGAACAGGTGCGACCTGACTTTGAGCAGCGATTCGGACGACAGCCTCCTCAAAAACAACACTTTTACGTTGGGAAAAGAAACTGTTCGCTACAGGCAGCGTGAAGGACATACCAAGAAGTGGTCGACCATCAACAAGAGAGGAACAATGCCGAGAAGTCGCGGGTGGAAAGATCACCAACGAAGTCAACTCCTAAGCGTACCGCGGAACTGGGTATACCCCGGGCAACTCTGCGCAAACACATGAAACATGACTTAAAGTTGCACCCATATCGACCAACAATATAATACAGAGTCTTCCACGTTTCCTATTTCTCCACGTTTAAGCACATGGACAGGTGCTGTGGTTACTCGAATGTTGACCGGCTGCGTGGTTCAGCGGTAACGTCCTCGCCAGCTGTGCTCAAGGTTGCGGGTTCGAATCCTGGCGCAGTCAACTGGCATTTGAGGGTGCGCATATGCGGGACAGCCATGGCAGTAGTTTTGCTAGCACGTTAAAGATTCCCTTCTGGGTAAAATTGCGGCACCCCGGTGTCTCTAACAATCGCAGTAGTTAAAAGGGACGTAAAACCAATAACATTTAAGTTACAATCGAACTATGCTCCGTATTTTAGAGACTGCCAAGAATGAGCAGTCTAGCCCAAGCCATATGACTGTATTTTGCCGACCTGGATCAGAGAATTGTCCACTACTTCACACGCGGGCAGCACACTGCAGACGCGTGCACTTTTACACTGCTTTGCCATCCCAGTGCTACCGAGTGGCAAGAAGAATTGCTGCTCTATTGCATGTAATACAAAAACTGATAGCTATAGTGTGACTTAAAGGAAAGCAACAATTACCGTCGTTGTTATGATGTTAATTCGTTTTAGGACCTTGGAACATACTTGATCATAGAAAACTTAGAAGTCGCAGTAATACTTTGTTGGAATGTGGGTGTATGTAAAGATTACCATTCAGTTGATCAACACGAAGCAGGAAGCCAAGTGCCAGTATTAATTCAATCTGCTCAAAAATGCCTTTAGGGGAATTCGTTAACATGGTTGTCTATTCCATTTGTCTGATAACCTGTGTTTCAGTGGTGTCTGTTTGTGCAACTGTATTCATTAGGGTCGGAGATAGGGTATGTGTCCTGGGATTTGAAATAATAGGCTATATATTTGAATTAAAGCCAATGGCCATTGGGGAGTATTGTTAATTCCAACTTTGGCTACCAGAGATGCTAATGTCACTGATATCTAGCAGTGAACGTTGGAACTTGATAGAGCGTTTCAAACCAAATAACCAACAAATTTAGCTACACACTACCAATTGTAGTGGTAGGTTCTTTTACATGCCATACATCTATGAGCTGGGCCCGCCGGCTTTACTTCCCCTCCGAAGGAGGGCATACTGAAGGATTTTAAAGCTCTTATAAATCCGACGACTTCAACCGAGTTTAAACCGCGATCTTAGGCATAGCAGTTCAGCATGCTACCGACTACGCCACCAAAGCCGTACTTGAAATTGGCATTTGCCTGGAGTGAGTGAGGAAAAACATCCTTGGGATATTTACACCCAGGATAGCCACTGTCAGCACGGGAATTCGAATCTCAGATCTGTATAATTTCAGTTCCCAAATGCAGTCGTGGAACATGACTTAACGCACGTGACTACGCTGTCAGAACATCTCTATACTATTGCGAACACGAGAAAGAGTACATAAAATAATAATAACAATGTACCTGTTCATTAAGGCTGTGCGATCGCCACCGCCGTCAATCGCATGGCAAGAGATGGCAGCACTACTGTATTACCGATAGCAGCCGCTGCATTTGTGTTAGTGACGTGTCACCCTTCAATTATCACCTCCTTCCGCCTCTACTCCCACCGCTTCTCCTCGTCACTCAATGTCTTCTCTCTTCTCACTGATAGCGTTGTTTTGCATCTGAAAAACAAACCAGACTTGCTTTCCGAGCCGTATTGCCAATTTGTGGACTACTATTGGATTTTTATTAGGGATACTCGAGTTTAGGCCTTAATTACAACCAAACCAACAGACCTATTGAAAAACGAGTTATACCAATATTTTCCTTGTTTAATTCTGCGTTAGACTATATAAGCCAATTATTTTCAAGTTTATTAATAATTTATTTATTTGTGGTTGTATGAAAAATTGTCCGTGTTTTTGACGTCTTTTCTAGGAACCGCTCACTTAAAACTATATACATGGAAAACTACTTGGCTGAGGGTAATAATAATAATAATAATAATAATATCGTATGGCCTCGGGTGCCTGGTGCAAGCTTTGTTAATTGACACCCAGAGGGTAGCTTGCATGTCGAATTTCGTCGTTCCTTTGAACGCTATGAAAGTCAAGGAGGTTAGATATATAATCTCCTTGACACTACAGCGCTTTCAAGTAGAGAATGGAGGAACTTTGTGTTGGCGGAAAATCCCGAGATTAATTTTGCCATTGAACACGGCCTACTGAATTCAAATGGGTTCTTTAACATGCCAACATCGTATGACATGAGTATCGTGATTTTTGTCGCCTTCAAAAATCACTTACCATGGCCAGGGGCGAACCTGCAATCTTGGGGTTGGTAGTCCGACACTATAACCACTCACCCACCGTGGCAAGCTTGCTGAGGGTAATGCAATTTTTATATGTGATAGGCACAAGTATTGGTAGTGCAAATCTCAAGTTTCAATTTTTTTCAACTACCCGATAAAAAGTTCTTATACTTTTTCTGACGTAACGTTTTCTCAGCCCAGGATAAACGTACAGCAGGAAACTTGGTCTCATTTTGAAGCTCTCATTCGTGATTATCGGAAACTACGACCACTGTAAACGTACAGTGTGATGACGAATTTATGAAGAGTAATATTAATGGGAGGTTTTGTGCGTTGTGTGTAGGTATTCTCCCTCCGTCCAGCCCAATAAAAAAGAATATATTATGATATAGGCCTATTATGATTATATTTTGATATAGTATGATATGATTCACGGAGTGAGGTTGTGGTTAGGGTTGTGCAGCTGTGAGCTTTCATTCCGGAAATAGTGGGTTCGAACCCCCCTGTCGGTAGCCCGGGTGATGGTTGTCCCTGGTTTCTCATTTTCACACCAGGCAAATGGGCGCTGTACCTTAATAAAGGCCAAGAGTTTAGTGCTTTTCAGTCGGTCAACACGAATGTACCCAAAAGAGATGGGTTATGCCCTAATCCTGAAATAAATTACACGAGATTAATGGGTACATTCGTGTTGACCGACTGAAAAGCACTAAACTCTTGTTTACTAAGGCAACACTGAAAATATGGCTTCAAACACCACAATGTTAATAAAGGCCAAAGCCGCTTCCTTCCCACTGCTAGTCTTTCCTATCCCATCGTCGCCATAAGACCTACAGTATCTGTGTCGGTGCAACGTAAGGCAAATTGTAATATGTACATTATTTTGATATATATTGAAGATTACAACTCGCATAATAGGCCAGGCGACAGGTAGTTCAATAAGGAAATAATTAGTGGAAAGCTGGAAATTGCTTTAATCGCTTTATTTGGACCCAGATATTACTCTCCCAAGTCTCTTCCTCGAGCGAAGTCGGTGTTGGCCCTTCTGGCCCTAAGAAGGTACCATTTTTCAATTTCTTTGCAAATATCTCCCAAATCTTCAACTTTATCAACAAAATACCTATTATAAAAAATAATCTAGAGTAAATTTCCTACAACAATTTTCCCTACCTTTTGTCTCTAATGTGAACCGTTACGATGCTACGACCATTCAAAGTGGAGCCCTTTTTGATTCATGCGGAAAAGCTATGGAAATGATATGCCATATCAACGTTTCTACATGTTTTAATATTTGTCAGCATTCCAGATGCACAAGCTGTTAACTTGTTACAAGTATAACAGATTTTCAATGTAAACAGCTGTGGCAAAATACCTACCATTAGTATCATTTTGCAATATTGAGTTTTCGACTACAGAACAGCATGTGGATGCACGGTGTGCGCGGATCTCGCGGGATGATGCGGACTTGAAAAAATTTGTTGGATGGTTATCAACTCAAGAGCCCTTTCCCCGTGGACAACACGTTGTTTCGTTAAGCACAGGAGTTGTCGGGGATGGACAAATCACTTGTCATATGGCCTATGAAATTGGAATAGCAGCACAAAAAGGCATAACCGGCAACAATTTTCACGATGTGAAGTTCCTTAGAAAAAATGGCGTGATGCCTCTCCGCGCGGTAAATTCGAAAATAACAAGTAGTTCCGTGAAGAACTATACAGCCTATTTTCATATATCCTGCTCATGTTAATTGCCTCTATCAACATACAAAATTTCAGTTTAATTGCTGTAACAGATTCGTAGATATTGAGAACCGTCTAAATATTTCAGATGGTCGCCAGGTTGGATTTTTATTTTTGTACTATTACATTAAGATTATTGTGGTCGTGTGGTACTCAAACTTCAATCGCATGATTAGAACACAAGAAGTAAAAACGAGATTTTAAAATTACGCACAGCAGCCATCTTGTGATTATGCAAACAATTGAAATAAATTAGATGACAGTGGATCTACATTTGATAAGCATTTAACGTGAAACGTTTCACGGCACTCGGATAGTTAATTCGCGAGAAACGTCCATTTAAATATTTATACTTCGCGTCGCCGCCATGTTGGATTTGTGCTCACCAGGTTACTCAAAGTCCTATAGGTAAACATATGTTCATAGTCTCTATGAACATTAAAAAAATCTGTTTGTTTGCTGTAAAAGATTCATAGATATTGAGAACCGTCTAAATATTTCGGAAGCTCGCCGTTTAGGATTGTTATATGTATAGGCCATAGAGTTATGTACCATTCAAGGACAATTATTGCCTAGGTTCATTATTCAAACTTTCACTTTAATCGCATGATAACGACACAAGAAATAAAAACATAATTTTAAAATTTCGCACAGCCGCCATCTTGAGGTTATGTAAACAATTGAATTAAATTAGATGGCAGTGCATTACAATCTGCAAAATCATTTACTGTACCACATTTCACTGCGCTCAGAGAGTTAAATCACGAGAAAAGTCTATTAAAATATTTCAAATTCGCTTGTTCGCCATGTTCGTTTTGTACTTTACAGGTTTATGAAATATACATAGGTAAACTTGTATCAGTACCCTTTATCACCGTACAAGATTGCAGGGTGATATCTGTAATAGTTTCGGAGATATAGAATGTCAGTGAAATATTTCGCACAGCCGCCATTTTGAGGTTATGTAAACAATTGAACTAAATTAGACTCCAGTGCTTTACAATGTGTATAAACAATTTCTGTACCCAGTTTCATTACGTTTGGGTAGTTAAATCGCGAGAAAAGTCTATTTAAAAGTCTCAACTTCGCTTGGCCGCCATGTTGGTTTTGTAGTCACCAGGTTTTTGAAAGTCTCATAGGCGAACTTCTAGTAGTGCCCTTTATCACCGTACACAATTTCAGGGCGATATCGGTAATAGTTTCGGAGATATCGAATGCTAGTGAAATATTTCGCACAGCCGCCATGTTGGATTGGTGAGACGTAACAAAATTTGAAGGGCACGGTCGAGGTCGCCGGGAATAGCGCCATGAACTTACCGAGTTTCATTGAAATCGCTCCAGCCGTTTGGATTTTATTAGGGACACACACACACACACCTCACACACACACACACACGCACACACACACGGACAAAAGGTGATTTCATAAGCCTATTTTTTCAAAATTGAAAATAGGCTAAAAATCCGCAACACGGATATTCCTGTTGATCCTCTTGTGCTTTTCCAATGCATTTGCCTTGCAAAGAAATCCGATGCAGAATTGAAACAATATTTCCTGTTTGAACTAGCTCCGTATCCGGTTGCGATCTTTGATAAAGCGGGAATGCGTAGACGCAAAAGTCTGTGTTCAATAAATTATTCGATCCTGTTACCGATGAGCCCATATTTGAGGAGCTACATCATGTTCTCGACGGAGGATATCTTCTGCACCGTGTAATTTGGCACCAAACCGATACTTTTGTCGACATTAGTTTCAAATATGCGAGTTACGTTAAAAGATACGTTAAAAACAGTGTCATTATTTTCGATGGGTATCCTGACGACCCGAAGCCTCCGTAGCTTAGGCGGCAGCACGCCGGCCTCTCACCACTGGGTCCGTGGTTCAAATCCCGGTCACTCCATGTGAGATCTGTGCTGGACAAAACGGAGGCAGGCAGGTTTTTCTCCGGGTACTCCGGTTTTCCCTGTCAAAAATTTAATTCCAGCAACACTCTCCACTATCATTTCATTTCATCTGTCATTCATTTAATCATTGCCCCAGAGGAGTGCGTCAGGCCTCGGCAGCCGGCACAGTTCATATCCTCGCCGTTAGATGGGGGCTTCATTCATTCCATTCCTGACCCGGTCGGAGACTGGAAGCAGGCTGTGGATTTTTCATCCTGACGACCCAGCAGCTCGCAGTACCAAGTCCGTTGAACGTCTTCGACGATCGCACAAGCATGAAGCTGCTAATGTTTTTTTTTTTAATGAGTCCATGACGGCACCTATGCCACAAGCAAACTTTTTGTCTAATGTCACAAACAGACGAAGATTGATTGACTTGTTGCGCGTCAAATTCGAAAGCGAAGGAATCGAAACCAGACAAGCTCCAGAAGATACCGATGTGCTCATCGTTACCACCCCACTCGAGTTATCTCGGCCCGACAATTCAGTCATTATAGTGGCTGAAGATATAGATATCCTGGTCATCTTGGCGGCTTGTGTGCCACCCTCCACGAAAATGTATTTTATGAAACCCGGCCAAGGTTCAACCAAACAGCAACTATTTTGCACAACAAGTTTCAATCTCCCAACATGTGTGCAAGAAAACTTCCTCTTTTTGCATGCGTTTAGTGGGTGCGATATAACGTCTTCGTTTCACAGGCAGTGCAAAATGAAATTCGTAACACTGCTGAAGAGTAATGAGGAACTGCAGACAGCTGTTAGGGTTTTCCGAGACGTGAACGCAAACCCCGATGAAATTGACAAAGCGGGCCAGTTGGTTTTGGCTGGGCTTTATGACAACAAAACCACGGGAAATACCCTGAATGAGCTGCGGTTCCAACTGTTTGAAAAATCTCTAAGCAAACATCGATTTAATCTCGCAAGCTTACCTCCCACCGAATCAGCGGCACGTGAGCACTCTTTAAGAACATATCATCAAATCCAAACATGGTATGGAAATGATACAAATCCACTGGATTGGGGCTGGAAAAATTCTCAATGTGGTTTGGCTCCCATACCTACGAGGGATCCGGTGCCACAAACGCTTCTAAACACAGTGTCCAGCAAATGTTCGGAAGGATGTAACGCAGCTTGTGGTTGCAGGAAAACGGGCCTCCGATGCTCCAGAATCTGCATGAATTGTATGGGACGGTCATGTACAAATGCTGCCGAGGAAGATGATATGGATGATTGTGACGGAGACATCGATGTTAATCTTGAGCGCCCTGTGACGTCGGCGAAATGTACCGATACAGACGATGTAAGCGATGACGGAGAAATTGAGGCCACAGCTGTTTACATTGAAAATCTGTTATACTTGTAACAAGTTAACAGCTTGTGCACCTGGAATGCCGACAAATATTTTATAATATGTAGAAACTTTGATATGGCATATCATCTCCATAGCTTTTCCGCAAGAATCTAAAAGGGCTCCAATTTGAATGGTCGTAGCATCGTAACAGTTCACATTAGAGACAAAAGGTACTCTAGATTATTTTTATACTAGGCATTTTGTTGATAAAGTTGATGGTTTGGGAGATATTAGCAAAAAAAAAAAAAAAAAAAAAAAGAAAAGGAAAGGAAAAATGGTACCTTCTTAGGGCCAGAAGGGCCAACGCCGACTTCGCTTGAGGGGAAAAACTTGGGAGAGTAATTTCTGGGTCAAAATAAAGCAATTAAAGCAATTTCCAGCTTTCCACTAATTATTTCCTTATTGAGGCTGGCCTATAAAGTTCTATTGATCTTAAACATGATTTATTCTGCGAATATAACTTACAGAATTTTATAAAGTAACTCATAAATAATTTTTAACATTCTGTAAACGAAACACACACATATTTTATTATGAGCAAATATTCTCATGAAAACAAATTTTATTTCAGATTTTGAAAAATCATTTACATATCATATTGTTCTATATTGAAACATCTTTTTTTAGTAATAATCTGATACAGGTACGAAGTACACCATTTTATACTGACTGTATAACAATATAAAGTATTGACAGTAAGAAAACAAACAATAAAATTTAACAAAAAAAAGAACTTAATAATAACAAATTCATTGGAAATTAAATAACAAATAAAATAAATAACAGAGGTTATAAAGATATGTATGTGAGTCGTCCAATTCCAGAACTACCTAAGTCAATTTCATGAAATTTGTGAGAAAGGGCAAAACACTGTCTTGAGTTATCCGTGCGCGTTTAAATAGAAACAGTTTGAATAATAGTTACAAAATACGATTAGTTTTCACTTTATGTATGTTTTAAAAATACAGTAAAAGCAGTTTTTACGTAATAATAGAAAATATATTGCACTTAAGCAGTTTTGATACAGGATCTAGGACTTAAGTAGTTTTGGATTAGTTTCATTAAGTCAGTAATTATGGTTTCTATGTGAAAGTGAAATTATTGCTTTATTTTAAAGTTCTCTAAGAAACTACCCAGTATACAATAAAAGTAACCTTTCAACCTTAAATTTCCATTCACAATATGCTCACAGCTTTTCAAACTAGGCGAAATAGAGTCCATTGGACTGCACAGCAACGTCATTCCATGGGGTCTTCTTCTTCTTCTTCTTCTTCTTCTTCTACTTCAGATACATTTTGTCGAGCTATGTCTTCGCCACATAGTAGCAAGTCTCGGTAGAAGCCTAGATCCTCTCTGTTGTGCCACTCAGGGCCGAAATGCTTTGACAAAAGCTGTTTCACATCAGTCACTTACATATATATAAATATATAAAAGTGTACCCGTTCCTACGCCACTTTAACATGTTTTCTTGGCGTTGATTACAGTAGCAGTGTTTAGCTATGGACAAGTTCATTGTTAAACGTAAACGCCTGGAGAGTGAAAGTGAGCAGTCGGCTCCTACTCCCGAACCGTCGAATTCAACATAAAGAAGACAAACGAAAGAAAAGAACATACCAGGACAGTTACGTTGTGTATGGATTTACGTTGAATAAGAACGAGGAAAACCCTATCCCTGTGTGTTTAGTTTGTGGCAAAACACGAGGCCATGGTACCTAGCAAACTGAAGTGGCATCTCACAATTAAGCATCCTAGTGGGTCAGGGAAGAGTGTGATGTATTTTTCACGTGTACTAGAAGGGGAGAAAAAACCAGCTGTGCGAATGGTAAAGAGAATGACCATAAGTGATACTGCTCTTGAAGCCTCGTTTAAAGTAGCAGAACTGATAGGAAAAAAAAAATCACACACACACCTCATACTCTTGGAGAGGAAATCATAGGTCCTGCATGGAAAATTATAGTTTCAACAATACTTGGTGAAGGAGCAGCTAATCAAATTTCGAAATTTCCTCTTTCCAACAACACAATCAGTCGCAGGATATCTGAAATGTTTGCAATATCAACGAACAAGTCGTGGGGAAAATAAAAACTGATAGAGCATTTGCTTTGCAAGTAGATGAGAGTATCGATAGTGGTGACAAACTGCAACTCCTTGGTTTTACCAGATATATTGATGATAAAGATATTAATGAGCCGTTTCTGTTCTGTAGACCGCTGGAGACTACAACCTCAGGCCATGATATTTTTGTTTCTATTAATTCCTTTCTCAATGTCCAAGATCTTTCATGGAAAGACTGGTTGGTTGGTTCTTAAGTTTAGGGGCTGCGACAACGCGGTCATGTAGTCCCGTGTACTTTGGTGTGTGTAGAATCTGTCTGATAACCGGTGTTAATTGTGATGACTGTATTAGTGCGTGTTATCTGTTTTTAATTCAAGTAAGGACTGCAGTCTTTTGAATTTTTCAAATAGTTCCGACTTTTCCTGCCAAACGCCACCGTCAATGACTACTAGTTCAGAACGTAGCTACCAGACGCCACCGCAGTCGGCTCTTGACGACGAACGTAGGAACCTAAGAACGTTAGTCAAATGTTTAACCTATATATAATTTAGCTTCACACAGGTGTAATTAGTGGAAGGTTCTTTAACATGCCATAAATCTATGACATGGGACCGCCGGATTTACTTCCCCTCCGAAGGAAGGCATACTGAGGGATTTTTAACTCTCTTAAAAAATCCGACGACTTCGGCCGGCATGGAAAGACTGTTGTGGTATATGTACAGATGGTGAACAATCTATGTCTGGGAAATTTGAAGGTTTTTACTGCAAGAGTTCAAGATTTTGCTGCAGTGTTTAACGAAGTTGTGAAAATGGTGAACTACATCAAGTCTCGACCTTTAATGTGCAGGATTTTTAAACAGTTATGTCTCGCAACGGATGCACCTCATACCTCTTTGTTACTTCATACAGAGTAAGGTAGTTGTCGCGGGGTCGTGTATTGAAGCAGTTTCTTGAACTTAGAGAACAGGTGAAAACTCTTTTTAAGGATGAAAATCAAGATACATTTTATGAGCTGTTACTAACTGATTCTTGGTGCTTGGAACTGTCGTATCTGGCAGATATTTTTCATAAACTGAATTAACTGAATGTTTCAATGCAGGGTAGACAGGAAACAATAATTTCCTCAACCAATAAAATGAAAGATTTTAAAAGAAAACTTAGTTCTTGGACGTCTGCAGTTCAGAAAGGAGATCTTTCAAACTTTCTTCATCTGGCAGTAGATAACGATCTGGGTAAGCTGAAAGACCGCATTTGTGAACACTTATCAAGATTGCATGAAGCAATAGATACATACTTTCCATCTATTTCCACTATGAATGTCAACTGGGTTGTCTCACCATTTGATTTCATAGATAGTGCGAGGAAATAGATTTCACTGGTTGCGAACGAGATGAATTTATTGATCTTTGTGCCGATTCCACACTCAAAGGTAAGTCCACCAAGAGTGAGGCGTCGGTGGCTACTTTTGGGCTTCAGCGGAGAGAGTAGTATCCTAACCTAATGAAGAAAGCAATTAACACACTTTCGCCCCTTCCAAAATCCTATCTATGCGAGCAAGCCTTCTCTGCTCTGGTGACAATAAAATCCAAAGCAAGAAATAGACTGAATAACCTTGAGGATGATTTGCGTGTTTCATTGTCAACTGCAAGGCCCGATATCACGTATCTGTGCTCTAAACATGAATCACAAGTTTCACATTAACGATTTATTGAACAAAATTTTGATGTATTTTTACTCACTGACTGTAGTAAAGTTGACTGTATTATGTTATGGTGTACGTTACTTATTATAAAATATTTCAATAAATTTACATATGAAACATTTTTTTTTTTATTCAAGGAAGGATGCCCCTAGTGTTTAATGTTATTCCCAAGGGTGCCGTGAACTTCAAAAGGTTGGTAAACTCTGCTCTAGTCTGTGGTCGTGTGGACTGGCATGATGAGTCAGGGCGGGAGGGAGGCGGAAGCTGCGATAGCAAAGGTGTTGAAGGAGAGCGTAAGGCAGGTGCCCGAGCGCGCTCTTGCCCAAGACCTTGTCTTACCGCTGTGTGTGTGCACGCGTGTGTGTATGTGTGTGTGACTGATTCAACCTGCGTTTTGTAGAGTCTGAAAGGTACAATCACCACGGGTATATCGCTGAACCAATTTTCTTTATCGAACTTTTCTACTGCTCAGAATAAGAGCCACATCAAATTAATAAAACTTTGAAGTTAATATAACAATTTTTTCTCACTAAAAATGCTATTCAAATCTGAAGAGGTTAATACAAAATTTGAATTTCGTAATAAGAATTGTTCCTATTGCAGGTACTACTACAGGGGTTGTTGTACATAAATTTCGGTGTCTTCCGATTATTAGTTTCGTCGTGGAGATTGTACCTTTAACGCTCAAAATAGCCACTTTGAAGCCATGTCCTCAGCAAACGAGCCGTCGTTATTTTCTTCAAAACGCATATAATATCTCACAAAGACCTACATTAGAGATTAAGAGTAAAAATAAAAATAAAAATAAAATTTCAATTTTTGACCGCACAGCCTTAAGGACGGACATTTTCACACCTTTGCACAGTCGTGAACTTGAATTGTCCCTTTTCAAAATTACAAAGACAACGAAGTCCAATCATTGAAGATTATTGAAAAACTTTAAACAAATGTCATGTTTGTTGTTCTTCAATTAGGGGCATTGTGGCACAGTAGTCATGTAGCCTCGTGTACTAGGGTGTGTGTAGATTTTTTCTGATATCCTGGGTTTTGTGATATGTGTAGTATTGAGTGTATTTGTAATACAGGTAAGGATTAGGAAGTAGACGGCCGTTGGCTTAAATTAGGAACCTGGAGTAGAAGTGGGAAACAACGGAAAGTACCTTTCAAGATGGCTGAGATGGAAATCAACCAACCTCTTCTAAGTTTTGCCTCACGATGCTGAGTGTACCCCGATCCAGCCCACAAAACTGAATTGAATTTCTTGGCAGAGCCGCGAAACGACCCTGGACCTCCAGAGCTGCGACAACCAATACCAATACTCACCTTAATTACAAATACACACACTAATACAGCCATCACAATAAAATACATACAGAAAATACATCAGTCAGCTGACAGATGTGAAGATTACCGTACATTCAACTTGATTACTCGCGCTTCAAAGATCCTGTCTAGAATAATATACAAGAGGATGGAAAGCCAGATAGAAACGGAGTTGGGTGAAGACCAGTTTGGTTTCAGGAGAAATGTAGGAAAAAGGGAAGCTGTAGTATGTCTTGAGGTGATTTTGGAAGGTAGAATAAGGGAAGATAAGAGAACGTGGCATTTGTAGACTTAGAAAAGGCTTTTGATAACGTTGATTGGACTAAATTGATTGACATTTTGAAAACTATTGGAATAAAGTACAGGGATAGGAGGAACCAGACAGCAGTCATTCGAGCTGAAGGGCATGCGAGAGAAGCTGGTATTCAGAAAGGTGTAAGGCATGGCTGCCAATTGTCACCCATACTTTTCAATCTTAACATTGAACAAGCAATGAAGGAATTTAAAGTGGGAGTGAAGATTCAAGGAGAAACAATTTCAACTCTGAGATTTGCCGATGACATCGTCATCTTGGCCGACACGCCTGAGGATTTGAATGAGTTGTTGAATGGTATGGACTCCGTCTTGAGGAAAGAATTCATGATGAAAATTAATAAATTTGGTGGTGTTGGGGTAGCGCGCCTGCCTCTCAACCGGAGGCTCCGGGTTCGATTCCAGGCTCTATCAGGTATTTTAGAAAAGACGTGAGGGCTGGAACTGGGTGCACTCAGCCTCGTGAGGACAATTGAGTAGCTGTCTGATAGTGAGGCAGCGCCCTGATCACGAAAGCCAAGATTCACGGCCGAGAAGACCCGATGCGCTGATCACACGTCACCCCAATATCTGCAGGCCAAATGGCTAGGCAGCGGTCGCTTGGTACGCCTAGGCCCATCACGGGCTGTAGTGCCAGGGGTTATTAAAACAAAAATATTGTAATGCAGCCGAAAAAATCAGAAACCTCTATGGACATCAAATTGGCAGGTGAAAAGCTGAAGGAAGTAGGAGACTTCTGTTACTTAGGAAGCAAAATAACCAGTGATGGACGAAGCAAAGAGGATATAAAAAGTAGGTTGGCTCAGGCAAGGAAAGCATTTCTAAGAAAAAGGAATCTGTTGACATCGATTATAGATTTAGGTATTAGGAAGTCATTTTTGAAAGCCTTTGTCTGGAGCGTGGCACTCGATGGAAGGGAAACTTGGACTATTGGTGCAGCAGAACAGAGGACAATTGAAGCGTTTGAAATGTGGTGTTACAGGAGAATGATGAAGATCAGATGGGTAGATATGGTTACAAACGAAGAGGTATTAAGACGAGTGGGAGAGGACAGACTTTTCTGGCGGCTGCTAATGAAGAGAATAGATAGATTGGTAGGACACGTACTAAGACTCCAAGGAATAGCAAGCTTAGTCAGGGAAGGAAGGGTCGAGGACAAGAACTGTAGGGGTAGGAAAAAGGAAGGAAGCTTGTAGTTTAACGTGACCGTTAATCTCTGGATCATGAGCCACGGGACCTCCTTTTTAAGTGGAATCCGAACCACAGGACATGGCATTTCACTTCGAAAATCTCACATGCATTGACTGGGAATCGAACCCGGACCGGCTTGGTGAGAGGCATACAGCTAGACCGCTGAGCCACCACGCCCCCTGTAGGGGTAGACCAAGGTTAGAATATGTTAAACAGATTGCCTCGGATGTAGAGTGTGGTAGCTATGTAGAGATGAAACGATTAGCTCAGGACAGGGAGGCGTGAAGGGCTGCATCAAACCAGTCAATAGACTGAAAACTCAAATAACAACAATCAGAAAATAACTAAAAACACCCAAGTACACGGGGATACATGACCACGATGTCGCAAATGCACCTAAATAAATAAACAACTCATTGTTCATACCTCAGTAGCTCCCATATAGGCCTAATCACAGTAAATGATGTGACCGAGACATAGATCTTAACTTTACTGATGACATACAGAATTTAATGTAGCCTGCATCTTCTACAAACATAATACGAGGGGCAAAACGTTTTAGCACACCATTGCACTTTAAATATTTTCGAATAACTCAAGACTTCGGTGGAACAGAAGACTACTCACAAAGTAACGTAAATTGAATTTGCTTATGCGCGAGACGTTGATGGCATTCTCTCCGGATTTCCCATTGGAATCGATGCTGACTTTCCAAAGATAGGAGGTTCGAATCCTGGCATTGACAGCTCTATTCAATGTGTGATTGTCTCACGAGATTTCCACTCTTCTCATTCTTAGTTGAATTTCCAGGATTTCTTTCTCAATTTAGATTGACACACTACATGAATGCCAAATTATCTCATCACAGAGCACTAACATATACCCGTCCAAAAGGTTTTGCATAACACTTGTTTGCCATGATGCAGAGTGAATGTGGGATTGTGGGCGAGGTTATTACAAGAGAGACGGCATTCTGACAAATCCTGCAGGCTTTATTCATGTGTGAAAAGAAAATTACTAACTGAAATACATTTGGCCTGTTGAACAGGAACTGATATGTGTTGTAATCTTGCCATCCTGTGACGTTTCAATAAGGAACATGGCCACCACAGGCGTCCAGCAGGTCTGTTACTCGCTGTAGCATACCACAGATAAAATTGTCCAGGTCCGCTTGAGGTAGGCGATCCTACTCTTCAACGGTGGCCTCCATGATCTCTTGGCGGGTTATGGGAGGGCGTGGACGCTGAGGAATAACACGCTTCAGCATATCCTAGACATGTTCAATACAGTTCATGTCCGGTGACATCGCAGGCCATTCCATTCGTGCAATGGCGGACTCCACCGCCGCTCGATGTGGTAAGTATATGCAAAACTTTTTTGATGTGTATATTACGAAAGTGTGCAAGATTTAAGATAATGTTGCAAAATTTCCACAAAAATAATTTAGAGATGTTTGTATAGTTTGAGCTCAAAAGTCAAGGACGGAAGAAACTGTGCGTAAAGTGTACCAAATTCATAAATATGTAATGCTTTGATGTCTCGAATGTACTGCGTCAGTCGCCTTCAGTGGTCTCAGCCTATGTACTGTATGTGTTATCTCCTTTGTATTCGTGTTTTCAATATATTCATGCATTTTTAACTTCCAGCGCATACATAAACATGTTCCTTTTAACTACTCTGACTTTTAGAGACTGGGTGCCGGAAGGGGATCATTAATGTGCAAGTAAATCTACTGACACGGCGCCCTCACATTGGCGCACCCTCAAATGCCAGCTGGCTGCGCCAGGATACGAACCTACAACCTTGGGCCCAGCAAAGTCTGCAGTAGTGAGAGTATTTGTAATTGAGGTAGGATTGGGGTAGAAAGTGGCCCTGGCCATGGCCTTATGTTAGTTACCATGATGAAGATGATAATTCTTGTTTTAAGGGGCCTAACATCTAGGTTATCGGCCCCTACGTTAGTTACCATCCAGGCATTTTGCCTGGGGTAGGCAATATGTGGGTAACCAGAGAAAACCAATTCCAGGAGTCCTTTATTACTTTCAATTTTACTCCACTACATTACACACAAAAGACTCGTAACTGGTAACGTCTAAGATCACAAAACGTTAGACACAATACTAAGGTACATTCCATTTGGCAATGGACATTGCCTCGTGAGACAAAACTGAGAAGTGGCGGTTTCGATTCCCAACTCAGCCATCCTGGAAGTGGTTTTCTGTGGTTTCCAACTTCTACTCCTTAATGGTTCCTTAATTAAGGCCACGGCCGCCACCTTCCCAATCCTCATCTGAATTACAAATACACACACTAATACAGCCATCTCAATAATACAGGTTACCAGACAAATTCCAAACACATACAAGTACACGGGACTACTTGACCACGACGTCGCAAAGCCCTTCAATTAATCAATAGCATGTGAATTGGTAATAAATAGACATAGCTTGAAATCTAATTTGTTTTTGGGACATCAATGTTATTGGAATATACTGTAACTTCCGATGCATGTAACTTTTTTTCCGGGAGTGTTATTTACTTACTATTCATTTACTATACAGTATACACTGTAGCCCTCTCAGTCATTGGGCAAATTCATGTTGACCGAATGAAGAGTTACGACTGACAGTATTTTAATTGTACTACCATCGGGGAGATATTAACAAGCAACATTTGAGGTAAATAGAAATTGTATAAATTATTAAGGTAATTCTGATCACAACAACTGATTTATAGGATTCTGCAAAAAACACAGTGTGCTCCGTGTCTGATGGCCTTGAAAACAGAAGTTCCACTGTTCTTCATCATTTCACTGCCTCTTTATTAACTTAGCGCATTAATATGTCCAATTAAATTGGGTGGGGAGTAATAAATTTCCACTCACACATACGAACTTGGAAATAATGACACGTATTATTTATGTACTTATTATACTCTCTTCCCTTTCGAAGAATGTTTAAAATATCAGGTGTGAGAAGACAACGTTTAATCCCGGACCACTTTAATTACGCCTATTAACAACGAGTTGACCAACTGAAAAGCAAACACCTTCATTGATTAAGAAGGCAACACTGAAACGTGGTTCGTAAAGTTTCTATATTTTCATTAAGTATTGGGTCTAGGATTGGAGGAAGTGATTCAAGACTTGCAGCGAGGTATCATTTTATTGAGTGAGGAAGAAATTTTCATGAAGTGCCACACTCACAATGACTACCTTAATTCACCATATTTGATGCTACTTGGCCACTCAGTCATCTCACGTTAGTTAAGTTAATAATATCACTGAATATTTATTTAAACAAATAAATATACAGAAACCACGCACATGTGTGCATCAATTGAATTAAAATTATCAGATTTAGTCTTCTGTGCTCAACTCCATCACAGTTCTTGTGTTTTCCTTACATTGTAGGTCGTGGTATTTGCTACACTTGGCTCCACAGAGTTTGCAGATGCAATATTCAGTCACTGAATGATATGAGTTTTTGATACACACTTTGTGGTGAAATCCACGAGCAGCTAGTCTGTTAGCAGCACTTTTCATATTTTGGTTCGGCTTTTTCCAACTTCTATCAATCATGGCACTGGTGCAGAAGAACTCCTCTCCTATATTTTCCCCCTTCTGGGTGTTTTCATTTAGCAGGTTATGAAGTTAAGAACACAGCTTTGGAGGTAGATATACTAATTGATATTGGAATCCCGTTTTCCAGGCAATAAACGATTGTCCTCGACTGAAAACTCGGCACCATCCTTGCAGAAGGAAAAAAATAGAAGCTTCTTACTGATTGAGTATCGACCACATTGGTGAAGTTACGAGCGTTTCTTCTTTAACCCATAACCGCTGACGTCTACATTGAGGAAATCTCATCAATCCTTCAATCTATAAAATGCGTGGAAAAATACAGGACACTCAATTGTTAAGGTATATTTATTCATTAAAAACAGTCACGTTCCACAAAAAAGGAAGAAGCCACATCTGAACATAGGCTATAGCATATTCCAATAACAGTGATGTCTCAATAAGAAATTAGATTTCAAGCTGACTTTTTAAGTGTAAATGACAATTATTAGCCAAGCGTTACCGTGTAATACATACAACAGTGCTACTTATCCAGACAAATTACACACCCTACTGTATACAGGATGTCAAAAAGTAGCCAACGTTTTAGGAAGTAAAAAAATGCATCAATACAAGAAAAAAATGTGTAATAAACTTGGGTCCTACAGTACCTACGTTCTGTAATCTGTACACTTGTATATAGGAGCTTCAGACCACCAGATAATCATAGTTGACACCCCTGGCATGAAATACCAATACGTTTCATTTTCAATCGGTCAACACGATTGTTGGCCATTATGATAGGGTGAGGTTACACTATATATATAACACTGGCCATGAAAACAAATACTAGTACATTATGCATCGACCCTATAATGTCAATAATAAAGACACGAGTATGTTTATAAAACGAGCGTAAGCGAGTTTTATAATTTTCATACGAGTGTCTTAATTACCATTATAGGCGTGTTGCATACGCCTGTTTATGTTCGAAGATAATTATAACTTTATTATAAGTTTAAAAATAAATATTCATAAATATCTGTGAGATTCAGTTAGTGAACAGGGCTTTGCTGACTGAACAGAGCACATGCGTGGGCCAAGGCACTCCATAAGCAGAGACCATCCACTATGCTTGCCAACATTGAACACCTATTGTTTACAGCGAATTTTGAGTGCATGCACGAAGGTATCCTTACCTAATTGGTCACACAACTGTTTATTGTGCTCTGATTGGTGGGAAAAACTGCTTCAGAATGAAAAATAGTGTTATAATGAGCCTCATTATGATACAGTTTTCTGACACATAATGTTTACTTTTCGACATCGTCGAACATAAATGTATTAATATTATTCACTGATAAATAAGGGGGAATTTACGATTACGCGTTTCAGCCATCTCGTGGTCATCATTAGATCTTGATCACTAGGGTTGAGTTCAAATTTATATACGGATATTTATTATTGTGATTTTGTATTATACTGTATTTTTGTATACATCGTCATGTTAGTGCTAGTATTTGTAATTCGCAGTGAATCTCGTCATTTAAACAAGTTGTACAGCCCGGGGGCAGTACCCCCTGAGACCCACCCCGCCATCTTTTACCAAAACCACCCGCATAGGCAGACCATAAGCCTCATGCATTTCTTCAGACACAAGCGGGCCCGGCATACTGCTTACGGCCACACTTACAAAATATAAACTTAAACACGGTAAATGGAGCGACAGCTATGAGGAAATGCTGACCAGGCAGTGGGGGAAGGCCTTAAAGCCTAGGCCCGGAGGAACCCCATCATCTGTTCTGTTCTGTTCTGTTCTGCTCTTGGCCAGCGGCCCTGCCCGACGAGGTCCGTTCCAGCTCTACACCAGGTGAGATCTAGCTGTGCTCAGAGTCCTTTATCTTTGTAGACACCTACCCTGAACAACTGTACACTTTACAAATTGTACTACATTTTATATTTGTTTAAACTCCCCAAGAGGGACAGCACATCACATCTACTGGCCAATAAACACATGGTCAGTAAGCATACACATTTATTACTAATCACACTCCATTTTACATCCTTATACCCAACCTGATCTTAGTCATAATTGCCCCTGACCGTAGAGGCCAGTAACTGCATCGTCAGGTTCTATTGCACTCGAGCAAGCGACTCGACTGCAGAGTGCCGAGTCACCGACTCTGCACGTTCGCTGAATTGCTCACTCTACTCAATTGGCAGGCTAGACTAGCAGCCTGCACTTAGACATTCATCCCCTGACAGGCAATTGAATCCTGCAGAGACGCCCCCAATAGCTTGAGCACTCACACCAACACACTACACTGGTAGTCTCTCCCAACTACGGGAAACTACCCTCATCCGGAAGCAGCCCTCAAAATTAGCACACCTACACCACCGTGTTTATCCCACCCCCAACCAAGGGATAAAACATATTTGGTGGAGGTGCGGCTACCAGGCAAAATAAGGGTAAGGGACTCAAACAACGAGCCCTCGTGGTAGAGCGATCCGTACCGCAAGCAGCCAAGCAAAAAGTTGATTTTTTTTGGGAGAAAGCATTATTTTTTTTCCTTCACTCTAGGCACACCAGGGAAATTTTGGGCAACCCCCCCCCCCTAGAAAGAATCAGAAATCTAATACATTAGAAGCCGCACACATTTCTTTTTATACACACACTTGAATCAGGATGGCCCCTCTATACCGTCTAGCTGTGCTGAGGAGCATTGGGGAATACCAGGAATTAATTGCCTGGCACAAGGTCTTTGAGACAAGGCAGGACTACCTCAGAAGGTATCAGCAGCTCCTGCACGCCCAGTATATAAGAATTATAAGGGCACTTGTCCGGCCACTCCGCAGCGCCAAGAATCGAAAGATTCGAGCGAAAATCCCCACCCTCCGTACACAAATTACTAAAGCACACTGGAAACTACACTGCAGACACGAAATCATGTTCCAGCAATAGGAGACACTCATCAAAGAACACAAACGGATAGGAACCAGCGGTACTAAAGTTGCCGAACAGGCCATACGCCTCAATAGGCAGTACGCCCAAATTTGGGAAGAATATCGGGAACTCCAAGCCAAAAAGGCCATTTTTTAGTTCACGGCTGGGCCACCAGCCCAGCCAAGAGAGGACATAGGCGTAGATACGCTAATTCAGCAATTCGCGAGGATGTCCCTCTCGGCACGTACCGCTACACAAGGTAAGGTGTCTGCCGTGGCCATAGGCCAGAAATCGGTCAGACTACCCTCCAATACATTGCAAGAGCGCTCACAGGCAATTACACGACCCCTACCGCCAGTTCAGAGGGCGATTTCGCTAGAATGGAAGCGGACACCAACATGTGCACCCCCAGTGCAAAGACATACAGGGGGATTGCTGGCAGTTCATCAGCATGCAACACACACGCCTGCACGCACTATCCTGCCTCCGAAACAAAGTACACGGGGTTTAAGGGAAATTTTACCGCCCACCCCACGCGGCCTGGCAAACAGGAGGGCATACACGCGCACAGACACTAATAGAATAGCGCGGAGCCAACACAGCCCTTCAGGCGCCAGCATACCTACGCCTATTAACAGGCACTACGGGGAACGTAGGCTTAGGCCTGCTTTACTTAAAACACCCCTGAAAGATAGTAAAGAAGCACCTCAATGGGAACCTGAGGCCTATGCCCTCATAACAGGGCGCAGTAACTCACCCCGACGGGCGGGGGCGCGCGCACAATAGTGAAATTCACTGGCCGCACAAGCCCATGGATAAATGTTCCCAGGACAAAACACACAGAATTTTCCACATAAAATGCCGAAACGTTCCCAAAACCCTCACGGGGGCGCGTACACACAATTAACACAAAAGACAGGTTCTACCCCTGTAGAGGGTAAACACACAAAAAACACATGCACAAAACTGTACAATTTGCATGCGTACATATATATTTAATCCATAAGTGTACGTTATTTCTTACACTGCCCATAGCAGGAATTTTTCTTGTCCCCTATGACAGCGCTCAAACTAAGCGTAAATACCATGAGATAACACTCACAGTTCAGGGGAAAATACTGTAATATATTTTTGAGGTCACACAGTAAACACAGTTACCATAAAAAGAGTCAATAAGACTGACAAAACTGTCACAGAGACACAGGCCCAAAAGGCAACAGGAATGATCATCCTGAACAAAGACGGTCTCAAACCCGCGACCTTCTGAATACCAGGAACTCAAGGTTAGGTAACTATCCAATTGGAGGATACAGCAATAAGGGACAGTCACGCTAACAGGGATTAATATGCATAAACTAATAATACCGCCTCCGACATCTAGTAACCAGACACGCGACTAGAAGCCTGGAGATACACGTACATAAATACATCACCTACTCACAGAGACATATCAAGAACAGGAATATATTCGCATCAGACCTACAATTACACAAAATTTGGGGACACAATATATATGAACAGAGGTAGGGTTTTTTACATTACGAGGAACCAAAGGCACACCATGTATGCAGACAATAGAAAAGCGTGTCAGCAAACTCACGCACATTTGCCCAACACATGCGATAAGCAGACCGCTACACTAGCAGCAGGTATTTCACACGCCATTGAAACTTGACACTATCGCTAGTCAGCGATAAGACGTAAATGAACATGCGACCTTCGCAAGTACCAGACAGGCTAGGAACGATCTCACTCGGGCAGTAATATACACAATCATTCACTAGAAGAATCAAAGCCACATTACGCCCACAAATTAAATCCAGGGTCGACCAATATTCGTACAGACAACAAACATGGGACATACATACAGGGGCGTAGGTTCGTTCTAAGGTACTCGCTACAATAGCCTACTTAGGGCATTAGCGACCCTGGGACTGCCAATAGGGGACGTACCGGGAACGCCAGGCCTCTACGGAGACCACAAGACACTTTTTTTTGAACCATAGCGCCCGACACCTGAATACGGGGGACGCCACGGGCACAGACAAACGCCCACGCAAAGTAGGTAACACCACATTTCTACGGCTAAAAAATCATGGCAATTTGGATTACCCCGGACATAAAATGATAGAACAAGACACAAAGGGGATCGAATCGCGAAATCAAATTCCCAAACAAGCTTGTAAGCGGAAAAAAGGTGACAAGGTAGCACCTTGGCCTTACAAGAATGAAAACACATGGCAACATACAGACAGTGGCGAAAGTCACGTTTCGTTAGCCTTCATACATAACATTAAAGACTTTCTGTATACAAGGACACAAAACAAATACGCAAAAAACACTGCGTTGCAAATAAGCGAATTCCAGCGCGTTCCGACACACTGTTGCCGGTAGGCATTCTTGTCATAACAAGACGTGACAATGACATGCAGACATGATGACACTGGCACAAAAACAATAACAATAACGACATACAGTAACACGGATGTTGATACAGAAAGGAGAGCGCCATTACAATAGGCTCTGCATCCAATAGCACACAAATACTGTGGGCCGGATTAATCTCGGGAATACAGGATACCATAGGCCTACCATTACCGACACTAGGAACATGTCTACAAGGGTGATAACACGCAACACGCGGCACCTGACAATTAGCCACGCGACACGAGGTAAAGCCTTCTCCGATAACATCCCACGCGCCAGCAGACGTCAGCGATAGGCGACCTCACACACACACAGGCGCGCTAATTACAGCCACGGCCACTTCCTTCCTACACGCGCCCAACACTCAGGGGCGGACACAGACAGATTCCAGGAGGGAACAAACCCCCCCTAATAATTTCTTTTCTTGTTTTTTATCTCTAAAAATCATTACAGGCCATCAGGCTATGCCAATTCAATCTTACAATCACATGCCACCCCAACGTCATGAACAGGAGACCAGGTTAAGCCGTGACGTCACAGCGTCACCGCACTTAAACATCCTAAGGGCAGCCCGAGGGCGGTGCCCACAGACACAAACATTCTCACATAACGTAGGTATCACAGACCCACAGGCACTCCACCGACTGGTATTTTTGAAGACAGTAGGTGCTTTATGGCATCTCAACTTTGCCAGCGTACATCCCAAGGAGCGAGTAGAGAACACATAGTGACTAAGAGAGGATGACACACCACGACAGGAGTAGAGATGGATAATGCCATCAGGATGGCCATGGTACCAAACTACGGGCTACCATCCCCGCACCCTTCTTCCTACATACCCTGTCACCTACAACACTATCCAACACAGACATACATATACGTAAAAACAGCTACACTACATTTCAATATATACATAGGGGTTGATAGACTTCATGCTTCTAATAAATTAAGGTATGCTACACCTTGGCCCCAAACGCCTACACCTGAGTATTAGGGGTGAGTCGGAAACTGATATCAAGCGGCAATGCACATCTCTGTGTAGAGAGATGAGGCCACACTTATACTAACAAGTATTTTATTAAATAATCCCGCATGCAAGGGACAGAAACTTATTGTATCCCAGCACAGGCCTTATCCTCAAGTGAGAGCGGACACGCCTCACATCCATCCCAATGCATGAAATATCCTATCCACACACCAGGAATTGTATTATTATTACAACCGCATGACATTTTTAAATTTTGCACACCTGGGAAAAACCCACCCCATCCACTCACAGTAAATACCTCCTCAAAGCATCATCGGCTCCCGGCCACCATAAACATGGAGTCCAACGATGCACGACCCCCTCCCACCACTCTTTAACCCCATTCAGCAAATAACACCCCCGGATCCTAATAACAAGGGACCAAACGCCCTACAAACCTACTAACACCTCTAGGAAAATACCAAGGCATCAACGCTGGAAATCCAACACGGCAATGACAAGCCTAAAGTAGCCACTGTATTTCGAAGATTCTACAACCCCAGAACACTATTTTTTTTACATAATTACATGGTACACACAAACATATTTGCAAAGCACACTTATTTTTAAAAGGAATCTGACATCACACTAGATGGTGATGAGAAGGTAAACGGAGGGAGCAGAAGCTCCACGGAAGGGCAGGGACGGGGCCAAACGCCAACAGATCCTGACCCAGACTAAAGACGGAATAATGAAAGGTCGAAGCAACGCTGACTTAGTGCGGGCAAACGTCGAGATCTCGGGTGTGCCTAGCCTGCCCCCGTGTCCGAGAAGGTTATACCCATTATGCGCTACGGTCATCGAAGCCAGACCTGCAGGGGAGACTTTTGACGGCTAGTAGGAGAATTAGCCAGCTCCACACTAGACTCAGGAGACGAACCTAGAGACGACCACATTAGGACTAGACTCTTAGATAGTTGTAATATAAGTAGCGTTCCTATGGCGGGGAGCGCGTCTTCCATTTCGAGGAAGTGAAGATAGTGTGCCAAGGGTCCAGCGGGACAACCCCTGGCCACGCAAGACCTCATCCGGATATGGGGCGAAGAGGATTCCCGGACGCTAAATTCCCGGATGATATTATTTTATCGGATGATATTTTCCCGAACGATGTCCCGTGCCCACATAAATGGATGACAGCGAGTCTCCAGAGCTTAAATGGTAACGCAGCGGGCGGCCAGAGATGTAAATGAGGAATGCGGCGAGCTCTCACAGGGGTCCGGGCAACCCAGTAATAAATATAAATGAATGATAAATGGCGAATAAAGCGAATATAAGCTACAACAATTATGGATATCCGCGCGCAGCGTTTGAACCTAGCAACGCAATCACACAGGCCTCTACACACTATACACTAGTTATAAAGGGGGGAAGTCGACAGTTATTATTAAGGGAAGGGAATCTAGAAGGGCTTTCGGGCCTGGTGGTTTTAGAGACTACCGGTGTTTCTAAAATACACACGGGTGGTGCCCTGAGGAGGTAAAACTGCCTCAGGCGATCGTTCCGATCAAAATTCTAGTATGTAAGGCAGTTGCATTTGGAACGCAACTTAGATTTAAGCAAATTTAATGAGCACTGTTGTAAAACAGCAGCTACAGCACATTTCGGCACCTGACTAAGGACCATTTCGGCTTGTAAATACATTTTTTTAAAGTATTAATTAATATAACCTAGGTTAAACACTTTTTAATTAAGATAGAGCGTTCGGCACCTGGCAACTAAAACCGTTACCAGTGTAAGACCGACAACACGTTGCGGAAACACGCGTATGCGACGCGAACGCGACATATGGCGTTCGGCACCTTATAGGGTAAGTCCGAACAACATTCAACGGCACATTAGTGTGAACGCGGCATATATACGCGAAACGTCCGAAGCAATATCGCCGGTACAGCAACCGAAGCTTACCGACCACATGTGCTTAATTTACATGCCTTTTCTTTCAGCAAAGAGCATCAGCATCGTGGGAGCACAAATGACCATGGTAAAGTTAAGGTGGGCCACCGACGTCACATACACACTTCACACAATGAGTACACACTGGGGAGACACACAAATACACAAATACACAAAGAGTAGAAACTAGTAGCATGATAGAATACGGCCACCTTAGGCTAAGTTAGATTTAGTGGCGCCATATATATTAAGATCTATGAACAATACCAGAGATAAAGTGTATTTTGATAAATGTCATGTAAATCCACCTTTGCAGATTCACCAAGAGCCAACACGAGTGCGCACGATGGCGCATGAAACAGCACTAATACATTTCATTTTTCAGAGAAAGCAGACATATATGCATTCACCCCTTGTAAATATAGCCCCCAAACACACATACCCTACACTAATTATGCCACACACAAATACACTGCTCCTAAACTATTTCAGTCGCGCCCCTAAGGCGACGGCACCGCAGTCAGCAACGTCAAGTGACCGTGGGGCACCGAGCGATGCTGACGCAACCACACACAAAGAACGCTTAAATGACGAGCGGAAAACGATAGCCAGGAGAGACGCAGCCTTGTGAGCGTCTGTCCTAGCCATCAAGGTGAATTTTTCCTGCCCACGGGGAGAAACTCACGAGCGTATAACAGTTCAGCGGTTTAACCACTAAACCGCAGGTACAGGTGAAAGAAATGAAGGTTGAAAGGTACGTACGAATCGGCGGATAATAGGAGAAAGTATGAGAAAGGCCAGATGAAAGCAACAGAGAAAGGTACCGAGCTCGTAAATGATAAGGTTTATTATTAGAACAATGATTATTGTCACTATTGTTATTCTTATTACTAATATTGTTAGCACTACTATGCATCATGATAAAATGTGAATATGAATTTACTATTGCCACACATTGACACCGAACACGTTAATACACACTTTTGTCTCTTTCCTTTCTATTCTACTAACGATAAAACTTGTGAAGGTGTTCCGTTTCATCCCAACAACAATAAACCATTCTGATATACCTTTAACTTACACCCTGGGGCACCTGCTTTTCTATTTTCTTCCACCTTTTATACTTTATAGACACAAGGTACGTGCAGGGAGCATATTTTTTCCTACACAGCGTCGGACGACACAACCACCCGTCCAACCATGGGTTTTTTCCTTCCTGCATAGCGCTAATACGCATATACTTATGTTTTTTCTTCCTCTTTAACAGCAATAACATCAAGAACATGTATTTTTCTGTATTTTTACTTTTAATGTCAACTTTTATAATGATTAATTTTAGATGAACAGAAATGAACTATGAATATACCCATAACCCACCCCCTCTGAGCACACGCTAAACTCACATCACCACCAGGATAACACGACATCGATACACCTACACGACACCGACACTGAAGAAGAAGAAGAAGAAGAGGGACAAGAAGAAAACGAGGAAAAATCATCACAGCGACACGCCCACTCTATTTCCCGTTCGCGAGGACGCCAACAAACGACGAAGGGGACTTGTACAGCCCGGGGGCAGTACCCCCTGAGACCCACCCCGCCATCTTTTACCAAAACCACCCGCATAGGCAGACCATAAGCCTCATGCATTTCTTCAGACACAAGCGGGCCCGGCATACTGCTGACGGCCACACTTACGAAATATAAACATAAACATGGTAAATGGAGCGACAGCTATGAGGAAATGCTGACCAGGCAGTGGGGGAAGGCCTTAAAGCCTAGGCCCGGAGGAACCCCATCATCTGTTCTGTTCTGTTCTGCTCTTGGCCAGCGGCCCTGCCCGACGAGGTCCGTTCCAGCTCTACACCAGGTGAGATCTAGCTGTGCTCAGATTCCTTTATCTTTGTAGACACCTACCCTGAAAAACTGTACACTTTACAAATTGTACTACATTTTATATTTGTTTCAACTCCCCAAGAGGGACATCACATCACATCTACTGGCCAATAAACACATGGTCAGTAAGCATACACATTTATTACTAATCACACTCCATTTTACATCCTTATACCCAACCTGACCTTAGTCATAATTGCCCCTGACCGTAGAGGCCAGTAACTGCATCGTCAGGTTCTATTGCACTCGAGCAAGCGACTCGACTGCAGAGTGCCGAGTCACCGACTCTGCACGTTCGCTGAATTGCTCACTCTACTCAATTGGCAGGCTAGACTAGCAGCCTGCACTTAGACATTCATCCCCTGACAGGCAATTGAATCCTGCAGAGACGCCCCCAATAGCTTCAGCACTCACACCAACACACTACACTGGTAGTCTCTCCCAACTACGGGAAACTACCCTCATCCGGAAGCAGCCCTCAAAATTAGCACACCTACACCACCGTGTTTATCCCACCCCCAACCAAGGGATAAAACAAAGTAGTTCCGTGAAGAACAAACTGGCCTCTATTCATATATCCTATTTATATTAATTGCCTCTTTCAACACACAAATGTTCAGTTTGATTGCTGTAATACATTCGTAGATATTGAGAATCGTCTAAATATTTCGGATGATCACCATGTTGGATTTTTATATATAGGCCTTAGAGTTATGTACTATAACAAGGATATTATTGTGTAGGTGTTTTATTCAAACTTCAATCGCATGATTATGACACAAGAAATAATAAAAACGTGATTTAAAAATTTTGGTCAGCCGCCATCTTATGGTTATGATAATAATTTAACTGAATTAAATGCCAGTGGATTAAAATTTATATAAGCATATACCGTGCCAAGTTTCACTGCGCTCGGATGGTTAAATCACGAGAAACGTCCAATTTAATATTTTAATTCGCGTCGCCGCCATGTTGGATTTGTGGTCATTAGGATATTGAACGTCCCGTAGGTGAACATATGTTTATAGCCTCTATACACATACAACATTTCAGTTTGATTTCTGTCGTAGATTAATAGATATTGAGAACCGTCTATATATTTCGGATGGTCGCCATGTCAGATTTTAATATACAGAGAGGTTAGTTTTTATGTATCGGAGACCCTCGCTAGCCCGCTCGCCCGCGGCGCGAGCCTGTCTCCCGCCACGCACTTTGCCGTTATGCGGCGCCCGTCCGGCACTGAGTCATTGAGTATAGGAATTTGTACTTACCTAGTTCACAGCTGGTGCTGAAAATGTTCGCCATGCACTGCTACACATCGCTGGCACCTTTTTATGAAACTGGCATTTACTCTCTGAAGTTCCTCAGCACCGATTGACTGTATTTCAGCTGTAATATACTGTTTGAACTTTTTTGCTAGATCTTTTATTGTTTTGACGCTAGGCACGGGTCTGTTTGGAAATTTCTGACGGAATTTTCGTCGTGTTTTCGCACAAGATTTCCTGTACTTTATAAAGGTATTATACATATACACACGTTCACGTAATGAAAATCGCATTGGAACAGCACACTGAGCACTAAACACGTGAACAATTGACTAAACTGAACCTCACACTGTTAAAGCTCTCAGCAGACTGCAAAGGAGGGAAACTTGTAGCGCCAAGAAGCAGATTACGGCCAAGTGCATGGCGGGAGACAGGCTCGCGCAGCGGGAGAGCGGGCTAGCGAGGGTCTCCGATACATAAAAACTAACCTCTCTGTATGTAGGCCATAGAGAAATGTACTATTTGATGAGGATTATTGTGTACATTTATTATTCAAACGTTGATTTCGATCGCATGATTAGAACACAAGAAATGAAAACGTATTTGTAAAATTTCGCACAGCCGCCATCTTGTGGATATGTGAACAATTGAACAAAATTAGATTTATGTGCAGTGCAATTTGTATAATCATTTGCTGTACCAAGTTTCACTGCGTTTGGATGATTAAATGGCGAGGAAAGTTCATTTAATTGTTTTAAATTTGCTTGGCCGCCATGTTCGTTTTGTATATAACAGGTTTTTGAAAGTCACACAGGTGAACGCCTAGTAGTGCCCTTGATCACCGTACAAAATTTCAGGGTGATATTAGTAAATATTTCGGAGATATAGAATGCCGGTTAAATATTTCGTACAGCCGCCATGTTGGATTGGTGAGACGTAAAGTTCGAGGGGCACGGTCGGGATCGACCAAAATAGTACTATGACATTACGGAGTTTCATTGAATCGCTCCAGCCGTTTAGATGTTATGAGGGAGGAGGGACACACACACACAGACAAAAGGTGATCTCATAAGCCCATTTTTTCATAAATGAAAATAGGCTAAAAAGGTTCTCGTTTAATGTTGTGTTACATGTTTTCGTCTACGTATGAATATTATGCACGTTTAAATAGTAAAACAACAGAGCACAATATTTCTTGTGCGGGAGCTTGGGAGAAAATATACGGTTACTCTTTCCTCGCTAATATTATAGTGATCGGTAGGTACAGGGGGCTTCAGATTAATTCTCCAGCGGTCTGCTTGGGGCTGCCTTAACTTTGATATGGTCTCTAACACGGTTCCTGTCCTTGTTCACATTCTTTGCCCAGGCAACGCCTGACTGAAATGCTAGCATGAGGCATGCTTTTAAAGTAAGTACCGTTTACGTATATTTCTGGTGAAGCGCTGCAGTTGCGTTGTTAGGCATGCACAGTGGCTTCATTCAACTGTTGACACACCATATACAACGTTGGGGACATTCACTTAGTCTGTCCATCTTGCAGTGAGTGTTTAAAATGTTCAATACTGTGAGATACTCGTACAGTTCATGATTCGCTTCTTGAATGCATAAGACATTAAACCAGTTTACTTTCATTGCCGTGTGTGTGACGTGGATAGTGAAATTACAATGTTGGATGGAATGGTGAGGGAATGGGTTTGGATGTCAAATGAAGGACATGACCATACATTCCTAATTTAGCGCCCGGTGATTTCCATCATTTACTTCATCTGACGAAGTTGCTTGGTGGCTAGCGTTTTGATGTACTCATAGACGGGGGCGTTTATGAGGATGACATAAAAATTGAAGCCTCATATGTGAAGAGCCTTAGTAAATGAGGTGACCATTTGGATAAATAGTTTAAGGTGTGTAGGAGCCATGAAAAATAAAGTGTTTGCAAAATGATATTCTCGTTTGTTAAAAAGAAATTCGTTACTTAAAATACTGGTAAGTTCCGGTGTCGGTTCAAGGCGAAACCGTATCGGTCATTCAACCCGAGTTCAACCTGGTCAGCAAGAACCATGCTGCCTTATTATAAAAATTGCGGGCTCAGGTCAGGGAGGTCGGTCAGGCACTGCAGAGACAGAAGTATGACAGTGACAGACGCCGATTGCCTTCCATCGGACGCTGGTTGACCAAGGGGTACGAAGCTGAGTCGATACTTGGGAACACCATAGCTAGCAAAGCTGAGGGAACAGGAGAGAACCAATATTTCTATCTCATTTCAGGTTTATAATCAATCCAATCCTTGTATCCCTGGTGGCAGATTCCTTTACTCCCTTGCTGAATAAACTGGGAGTTAAACATTTCAATCTGGAATCACGCCCCACTCCTAATTTCGTGTATAGTAGGGACTGTACTGTAATCCCTATCAGAAGCTATTGGCAAGGACACGATAACGATCCTTGTACATTATCTTGGAGTAAACTTGATCGGCCTTTGGCTTAAGTCCGTGCCATCAGGTGGTGACACAACAATTGATGGAGGCGCAACAATACGCTCCCCCATGTAAGGAAAACAACAGAAATTGTCTTTTAATACGATGATCACAGCGTACGTTTGCGGCATATAATTAGTAGACTATATTGTAACTAAATAAATTGTCCCTGAGTGCTGTGTTAATGAACAAATCTTACTGTATGTAGATCATGTCCGTGGAGTTCTGCGAGCTGGCACACCGCAATACATGTAGGAACGTGTAAACAAAACAATAGAAGGACATGGCGGCCTTGTCTATAAGTGATTAATATGCTGAAGTGGTCCTTGGGATTGCACCTTTGTAGTTTTGCAACAAAATGTGACTGCAATGCGTTCTGTGGTCATTTAAATTACATGTTGTATTCTTGTCACGTGTTCTGTTATTAATTTTCATATTGTCGAGCGACCCAACTCTCTGCCGCCTAAAGCTCGTATGCAGTGGCGAATACTGCTCGTGATGTTCAATTGTAATTTTGATATCATTCTGCAGTTAGGAGAAGAACTTCTGTTCAGGACGAAGATTGCATAGTACATCCAAGGTTATGACCTCTGTCCTTCAGCAAGGATATAGTCACCCAGTCTTAGTGATAACCCTTCTCCCATCTACTTGATTTAAAGGGATTATTAATAGGCTCCTATAAACTTCCTGGAAGCATATGTTCATGAGCTGATCTTTTAACCACCTTATGAAGCTGCTACGTACCAGTAAAGCTGTTAGTTAGTTAGTTAGTTAGTTAGTTAGTTATTGAGGTTCTAAGGGGCGGAACAGCGAGGTCATTCCCCCCCCCCCCCCCACGCTCCCCAGTAAGGCTGGTTATGCAACTTACAAATTAGTAGGAATACAAATATGGCGTGGTGTATCCGACCCCGTGGTGTTTGGGTAGCGTGCTTCCCTCGCACCAGGAGGCCCGGGGTTCGATTCCCGGCTCCGTCAGGGATTTTATAAACTGACGTGAGGGCTGGAGCGGCGTGCACTCAGCCTCGTTAGGATCATTGAGTAGCTGTATGACAGTGAAGTAGTGCCGCAGTCACGGAAACCAAGATTAACGGTTGACGGGAACTGACGCGCTGATCACGCGCCACCCCCTAATCTGCAGGCCAAATGGCTGGGCAGGGGTCTCTTGGTAGGCCTAGGCCCTTCATGGGCTGTATCGCTACGGGGTTTGGTTTGGTATCTACTACTCAAGTGTCGTCACAAAATTGTCTGTAATGCCTTATGCGAGAGTTCACAATACTGCCATGTAAGCGGATTAATGTAATTAGGTATGTTGAAACTAAATACCCAATGAACATCCGAATTTCCGTCCAAAACTTAGCAGCAAACTTCAGACTGCTGTAGAAACTTAAAAGGTCATCACAAGCAAAAGTGTCGCAGACAGTTACCACGATGTAAGCAAGCGAATCTGAAATAATGTACTGAAGAAAGCATTCTGAACAGTTAGCCTTCTATCCGTGTGAATGTTGAATAAAATTAACTTAAACAAACATCATGCAATGTAATATATTTCGCACAGCAGCCCACACGACCATTCATTCATTCATTCATTTATTTGGAATGGGGGGTGTGTCCCCCGGTGGCAAATTGGATATACATAACAAATAAATAATTATACATAACAATTCAATAACAATTATACAACAATTAAACTGGAGTATTTACACAAATAGTCAGCCTTTTCTTAAACACACCTATATGTTTGGGAAAAGGCTTTAAGACTGCGGCAGGTAGAGAGTTCCAGTTATCAATGGCACGGTTTACAAAAGAATATTTACCATAATTTGTTCGCTGTGGTCGGCCCTTAACTTTGAAAGGATGATCGCTCCTACCCATGTAAGTGGGCTTTCCCAATCGTTTGCTAAGCTCACCCCATGCTGGTTGATTTGTATACGTGTTGTACATAGCGCAGATTCTAGATTTCATCCTCCTAGCCTACAGTGATTCCCACCCAAGTTTCTTTAACATACGGCTCACACTGCTCCTGGGATTAAAGTCACTGAGCACAAATCTAGCGACCTTTCTTTGTACCATTTCCAACTCATTGATGAGCCCTACTTGATATGGATCCCAAACCGCCGAGCCATATTCCAGAATAGGTCTTACAAGTGACAAATAGCCTAATTCTTTAGCAGAGGTACTACTTCCTTTTAATACCCTCATTACAAAGTGTAGGGATTTGTAAGCTTTTGAAACTACACATTCTACATGACTACTCCATTTCATATCATTCCTTACGTGAACGCCCAAATATTAGCAAGATGACCAGGGGAACATCCCGCACGGAGGAGAAGCCCACTTGTCAGACATGGAGAATCATTGCTCCTTCCTGATCACACATCGATATTTGATGATTTTCAGTAGGTCAACACGACTGTGCCCATTTTTCATGGGTTATATCCTAATCTTGAAAAATATTTAAATGAAATTAATAAATACACTTGGATGACCAGTTTAAATCGTCAAACGATCATCATCAGATCCATTACACTTGAGCTATTAAATACATGTCTAAAAGTATGAGTGAATGTCAATCACCACTTTCAGTGCGGTATCTTAAAAATACTTCACATAGACTGTAACTAACAAATATTGCCTAGTTGCATTATTTCAACTAATGAAAATGAAAATCCACAGCCTGTTTCCAGTCTCCGACCGGGTCAGGAATGGAATGAATGAAGCCCACATCTAGCGGCGAGGATATGAATTGTGCCGGTTGCCGAGGCCTGACGCACTCCTCTGGGGCAATGATTAAATGAATGACAGATGAAATGAAATGATAGTGGAGAGTGTTGCTGGAATGAAATGTTGACAGGGAAAACCGGAGTACCCGGAGAAAAACCTGTCTGCCTCCGTTTTGTCCAGCACAGATCTCACATGGAGTGACCGGGATTGGAACCACGGATCCAGCGGTGAGAGGCCGGCGTGCTGCCACCTAAGCCACGGAGGCTTATATTATTTCAACTAATACTGTAACTAAATAAGTGTAAATATTGTAAATACATTCACCCATACTTTTAGACATAGATGTAATAGTCTAATTAAAATTGTAAATTGTTATCGGGATTAGGGAATAACCATTCACAATTGGCTACAATCATGTAGATCGATTGAAAATTATCGAATTTCGATTACTAAAGCAACACTGAAAATGGCTTCAATTACCATAATGCTTATTACACATGTATATCACCCCACTATTCAGTAAGAAATGCAATTTCGTCGAGCCATCAGCTGACAACGCACGAGATGACGGGGGAGAAACAAAATTATATCTTGTAATTTTTGAAACATAAAACAGAGTACACTGAGTTACTAAAAAAAGGAATAGTCGTTTCTTAATCATTTAAGATTTTTTTCTTCAAATATTGGACAAGATATCATCAGATAATTGCTGAGTATAGTGTCTTCCATCACCCCTTACTGCAGGCACCATATTTGAACTACAAATTGTAGAACTATATACTTTGACATTTGTGCACTATGAATCTTAGCCTATGAGATGCCCATGTTATGTCACCTACTTGCAAAACTAACTCTCCGTGCATACCAGAGCTAATTGGTTCGGCCACGGGTTGTAAAACTCCAATAAAAGGCAACGGTTCAGAAGCTGGAAGAGTGTCAATTACGATTCCAACGGCTTCAGAGGCAGAGTACCTAAACAAAGACTGTCCCCACTACCTCGCTGGTAGAAGAGGGATCTTCAAAGACAAAGGGATCAACCCAGAAGTAAACGGGTAGCTTCTCGGGGAGCTGAAAGAGCAGTGCCTTAATCCCTCTCCTAATCAACTTGCCTGTGAAAAAAAATCACTATTACAAATATTTCACTACGAAAGAGAAGCTGGAGTGATTTTGAAGTAGTGTGTGTATTTGGTATTGGGCTAGGATTTGGGTTGGAAGCGGTCGTGGCCTTATGTCAGGTACCATACCATCATCTTCCTGGAATAGAAGAGAGGAAACCACGGAAAACCATTTCCAGAATGGCTGAGGTAAGAATCGAACTCACCTCTTCTTAGTTTTGCCTCACGAGGCTGAGTGTACCCCGTTCCAGCCTTCAGACCGGAATTGAACTCCTTGACAGAGCCGGGAATTGAACCCGGGCTTCCGCGGTGACAACCACGAATTCTAGCCATTACGCAACGATAAGATTACTCACTTGTATTGTAGTTCTTACTGTATATTCATTTAGCGGCTTGTGAATTAGTGGACATTCAGCCCCGTGTACCTGGGTGTGTGTGTAGAATTTGTCTGATAACACGTGTTGTTGTGATGTCTGTTGTAATTTGTTAGACTGGTATTGGGATGAAGGCTGCCTTAAGTTAGGAACTATCACGGCATTTGCCTGGTGTTGAAGTGGGAAAACATGGAACACCACTTCTAGGAATGTCTGAGGGGGAAATCGAATTCACCACTTCTCCATTCTGCCTTACGAAACTGAGTGTACCCTGTTCCAGCCTCTTAGATCAGAAATAAATTTCTTGGCAGAGTTGGGAATCGAACACATAACCTTCGGGATCGGAGTCCTAAACCTTTCCCTGAGGCCACTGAAGGCAGTTCATGAATTAGAGGCCAGCTACATTCTCTTAACATCCAATTAACTCATGGAGTTGTTTATTGTTCTTATACTGTATTATTGTTGAAGCATTTTACTGTGTAAAATAATTGCGGCGATTCCTGTCTCAACCAAAGCCAGTAGCGAATTGAACACTTTATCATAATAATTCAGCCATCTGGTATATTTAACTAATATATTTAAATTCATATAAAGTACTTCAATTACATATCATTTTCAATTGATGTCATAATCATTTATTAATTTTACCTGAATATACTCGTATTTAATCATAATGTGTAATATGATACTGAAATATTAATTATTATTCCATATTATTCGTGAAATTGTCCTGGCAAATTCCACTCGGAGTTTCCAGTTTCATCATACAGCCTAAATCCAGAACCTCTGAAATCATTTACCGTGAGTCGAGTTTGGTACACACATTAAGGATACATTCATTAAGAGACATCATGTCATGTAGCCCCGTGTACTTGTGTGTGTAGGTGTGTTTGGGTGTGTTCTTTGCCTGATAACCTGTGTTAATGTGCTGGATCTATTATTGTGTGTAGTTGTAATCCAGATGAGGATTAGGGATGAGGCTGCCATGGCTTTAATTTAGAAACCATCCCAACATTCGCAAGGAGTAGAAGTGAGGAATCAGAGGGAAAACCACTTCCAGGATTGCTGAGGTAGGAATCAAACCCGCCTCTTTTCAGCATCATCCTCGCGAGGCTGGGTGTACCCCGTTCCAGCTCTCAGACAAGAGTTAAATTTCTTGGCAGTGCCGGGAATTGAACCAGGGCCTCCGCGGTGGCAGCCAAGAATGCTAGCCACTGCACAATGAGACGGACTCATAGGTAGGACAACCGTGCTTTTTATTATGTTTCACAAGTGCATGAAAAATATATTAGTTCATTTCAACTGAGCGAGTTCAATACTGACATAGGAATAGTTACTAACAGAAGAGCTCAGTAGGCAGTGTAGAACTAAAACAACAACAACAACAAAGAAACAAGGTGAAGAGAGCTCGCGAGAAGGAACAGATCGCTAGTAATTACTACCACTCATTGAGCTATCGTCATACAGTAATTTTCATTTTGATAGATATGCGTTGAACTAATAAACGGTGTACTGTAAATTTAATACATTACGAATATGAAAATGCGATATTTCACGATCGTTAAAAGCTAATGGCTGTTCGAAGATCGTGTTTCTGCTAGTTATTAATATTCATTCAGATACTAGTGATTAATAGTGGTATATTTTTTTCTATATACTCGTTATCTCCGCTTTAGTAGTCCTATTCACTCAATATTCTGTCGGCAGAATCCGAAACAACTATTTGTCCTAACGAGAGTTACAATTCAATAATAGCTCTAAAATATTATGTGGTGCGTGAAATTAGCTAACTATCATAATTATCGCCAGAACCCGGAATGTAATTAGGTGATATTCCGTAAAGCAACTATTGCACTGTTTGTCCTCTTAGGACATTTTTGTTTCCCTGGAAAGAGCCTGTTTTAGATATGTTTCCCTGGAGACAGCCTGCTTTAGATGTTTCCCTGGAGACTGTCTGCTTTAGATATATTTCCCTGGAGACAGCCTGTTTTAGATACTTCCCTGGAGACAGCCTGTTTTAGGCATGTATCCCTGGAGACAGCCTGTTTTAGGCATGTATCCCTGGAGACAGCCTTTTTAGGCATGTATTCCTGGAGACAGCCTTTTTAGGCATGTATTCCTGGAGACGGTCTGTTTTAGGCATGTATACTTAGAGACAGCCTGTTTTAGGCATGTGTACCTGGATACAGTCTGTTTTAGGCATGTATACCTAGAGACAGCCTGTTTTAGGCATGTATACCTGGAGACAACCTCATTTAGGCATGTTTTCCTGGAGACAGCCTCTTTTAGATATGTTTCTCTGGAGACAGCCTGTTTTAGATACTCGTATGTTTCCCTGGAGGCAGCCTGTTTTAAATATGTTTCCCTGGAGACAGGCTGTTTTAGTTATATTTCCCTGGAGACAGTCTGCTTTAGATATGGTCCTTGGATATAGCCTGTATTAGATATGTTTCCCTGGAGATGGCCTATTTTAGATATGTTTCTCTGGAGACAGCCTGTTTTAGTTATATTTCCCTGGAGACAGTCTGCTTTAGATATGGTCCCTGGATACAGCCTGTATTAGATATGTTTCCCTGGAGACAGCCTGCTTTATATATATTTCCCCGGAGACGGCCTGTTTTAGATACTTCCCTGGAGACAGCCTGTTTTAGGCTTGTATCCCTGGAGACAGCCTTTTTTAAGTTTGTATCCCTGGAGACAGCCATTTTAGGTCTATACCCATGGAGACAGCCTGGTTTAGGCATGTATCCCTGGGACAGTCTGTTTTAGGCAGGTAACCCTGGCGGCAGCCTATTTTAGACATGTATCCCTGGATGCAGCCTGTTATAAATATGTTTCCCTAGAGACTGCTTTATATATGTTTCTCTTGAGACAGCCTGCTGTAGATATGTTTCCCTGAAGACAGCCTGTTTTAGGCATTTATCCCTGGATACAGTCTATTTTAGGCATGTATCCCTGGAGACTGTCTGTTTTAGGCATGGTTCCATGGAGACAGCCTTTTTTTAGATTTTTATCCGTGGAGACATTCTGTTTTAGGCATGTATCCCTGGAGACAGTCTGTTTTAGGCGTGTATCCCTGCGGACAGCCTGATTTAGGCATGTATCCCTGGAGACAGTCCTTTTTAGGTTTGTATCCCTGGAGACGGTCTGTTGTAGGCATGTATCCCTGGATGCAGCCTATTTTAGACATGTATCCCTGGATGCAGCCTGTTATAAATATGTTTCCCTAGAGACTGTTTTAGATATGTTTCCCTGGAGACAGCCTGCTTTAGATATATTTCCCAGGAGACAGCCTGTTTTAGATACTTCCCTGGAGACAGCCTGTTTTAGGCATGTGTCCCTGGAGACTGCCATTTTTAGGCATGTATTCCTGGAGGCAGTCTGTTTTAGGCATGTATACTTGGAGACAGCCTGTTTTAGGCATGTATTCCTGGAGGCAGTCTGTTTTAGGCATGTATACTTGGAGACAGCCTGTTTTAGGCATGTGTACCTGGATACAGTCTGTTTTAGGCATGTATACTTGGAGACAGCCTGTTTTAGGCATGTGTACCTGGATATAGTCTGTTTTAGGCATGTATACCTAGAGACAGCCTGTTTTAGGCATGTTTACCTGGAGACAGCCTGTTTTAGGCATGTATCCCTGGAGACAGCCTGTTTTAGTCATGTATCCCTGGAGACAGCATGTTTTAGTCATGTATCCCTGGAGACAGCCTGTTTTAGATGTTACCTAGATTCGTTGTATTTTTCATTTTAGGGACTTGGGTAATCATGGTCATCAGTAAAATGCAAACACATTTGCCATGATAGCAAAGTATTATTTAGAGATCCGTATTATTAGAAGAATTATAAGATATTAAAAAATATGCCAATCAATACTACAGTAACTTATTGAATCATTTATATACTGTATTGAGTATATATTAATGTTGATACATGTTTCGTCCTACGTTGAGGTCTTTTTCAGTCAGTAATTAAAATAGGAGGTTGTAAATAGCTATGTTCTAATTTGAACGTTGGTAAGAAATACTATACTGTATAATAAATGTGTAATTGAAATAATTAATGAATCATAATGAAATATAATTTTTTTAGACAAATATAATATTATGTTTCACGGTAAAACCCTCAAAAATCGTGATTACAAAAACAAGGAATTTAGAATATCAAAAATAGTGGATATATACGTTAAAACTCTTGAAGCTGACGCATTATGTGACGTGCAAATTTACCAGGTGAAACCTAATTAGTGCGTTATAGCACCTTGAATATGTTTAAAGTCTATTAATTTCAATGAAATGTGTAACGAAGCTTCCTTGTTATCAAGAGGTGAAGTTTCCAGCGTAAATGGAGTGCAGAGTTTTCTATGTATTGAATCCTTTGAAGTTACTGCCAGGTATCGTGTTAACAATTAACGTATAATGTGGTTGAGAAGCAAAAGTTGACTTGATAAAACAGATGTTCTTTCTGATGAAACTTATGCCAACATATAATCACATATATCAGCACATGCTTCCCACAAAGCCAACCTCTAGGAATGTCTGTCGGAAATAGTTAAATATACAGTGTATACAATTATAAATATATGGAGGTAAAAACTACGATATTATCAAACTAATTTATAAAAAATAGAAGGTTAAGGGGAGATTATACTGAAATTTCATGCATTTCTAGGAAAATATCGAATTTGGGTTTATAGCACTAAAAATACCCGAATATGTCCTCTATCAAAAAATGTTTTTATTTTTTAAATACCGCCATTTTTAAAGTCTTCAGCACCATTTTTAAATGGCACTGCGGTGGCATTTAATTGCTCCATGCGCTACTCGACACGCCCCGTCCAGTTGCTTCTAAGAAATTATGTGTTTATGAAGTCTTTCTTACTGAGATTTCAAATGCTATTGAAGAATAGACTTGCAGAGGTGATATTTTGCAACTCAATGCTCAGTTGTTATACTACTCTATCCATTATTAGTAAAGTAAATACTAATAACCATGGTTTCACTCCTTGCGCTGAAATTTATTTCATAATATTACTTCATTTTTTATAGTGCTACTGGTAGTAATAGCTTAGTATTGTTTGTGCTGAGAGTGAGTTCATCATGGGGTGTGTTAGAACACTAGAAGTCTTACAGTCCATCAGAGCGAAGCCAGCACCAACCTATGCTGTGAAAATCAGTACCCAGCGAGACCAAAAGCGCATAAGACAAAGTAAGGAAAGGTGCTCAGGTGACAGCAAGGGGCTAAGAAAAAAAGAAGGTGGTGAAAATATCACTGGAGGAGAAAAGAAAGCAGTCTGAAGGGCATACCTGTAGTGCAGGGCAGTTCTAAAGTGTGTGAATTTGCATAGATTTTTATTTTGCATTTTATGGCTTAACAAAATTTTAATGTTTTCATTCATTAAAAAAGTCCCTTGTCATGCAGTTTTTGCCTGATACAAGTACAATTTTACACAGAAGTAGCTAGATAGTTGGTGCATAAATATTAGTATGCAATTTGTTGTGAAAATACGATTCAAAATTATTTTTGAGCTACCAAATTCTGTTTGCAATCATATTTTTTTTTAAAAATTCGACATTTCATTTAAAAAAAATCTAGTTGCTAATGTGTTTGTCAAACAAAAAACTGTGACACTAACTTTTGTTAGCATAGGTATTAAGAAGGTTTGAGGAAACTTTGGTACCAAATGGAAAAATATTGTGATGCAAGGGACTTTTTTTAAAGATGGTGGTAAAATGACATTTAAAAAACTCCTACTCAGAAATTTTTATCGGTACAATATTCAAACTTGGTAACATTACTTTACATGAAAAGGGCTATCACAGAAAAAAAAATTGGTAAAAATTCAATGAAAAATATAGAAGTTAGAAATTTCAGTATAATGTCCCCTTAAGAGAAAATCTTTAAAAAATTAATCCGCGAAAGTCCAAAGTTATGGTGTGCAAAATGTGAGCTAAACTGGCTAGGAATGAAAAGTGGTTCATGTATGGGTCAAAACTAGAGACTGTGAAAAAGTGTGAGTATTTAGGGACGATACTGGCGAGTAATGGACAATGGACAGAACAAATTAAAAGAGCGAAATCGAAAGGGCTAGCGGCATTGGCAAGTGTTAAAATGTTAGAACGAAAGTTACCGAATATTGAATACAAAGTTCATAAAAATGTATTCAATGCACTTGTCGTATCAAGAGTATTATATGGAGTGGAAGTGTGGGGTGGAGAAGAAGGAACTACAACCCTGGACACTATTGTAAGTAAGCTTGCTAAGATAATTTTGGGGCCACCTAGTTGCACGGCGAATTATGGAGCAAGAATGTTGTGTGAACATATTATAAAATGAATCATACAATCTTGGATTCGTCTGAAAGTAGGCGGAGGGAGTGGAATTTTAAAGTTAGCCTACCTGCGCCAAATGAAGCATCAGCAAAAGGGGTACCGGGTGGACGGGGTAAGAAATATACTGGAAAGACTAAGAATGTTTTTTATGGGATAGGGACTTACGAAGAGAGGAAGGTAGGGTGTGTAGAAGGGGTAATGCCATATATTTGCTGGTACTGAGAGAAGAGTGTGCCAACATGCGAACCTTAACGGAGTTCTGCGAGATAAGGAAATTTATGAGCATAAAGCCTGAATGCCTAACGAAAAGAGAAATGAGAGGGATAATTTGGTCGTTAATGGGGGTGTGTGATAACAAAGCATTGAGAGAAGTAGGATGCAGCTGATGGATGTGTCAAAACTGACAACCATATTTACCACACTATGCACACACTTGTTTAAAAAATACATGGAAGGCACACCAATGAAGACATCAACATGAAAGTTGGAAAACTTATAGAATATATATCACTTATTATTATTGTAAGTAAATCATGTCTCTAAACCAAAAGGGTTTAATGTTAAAAAAATAAGAAATGTGAAATCAAAATTACAAGTTTCAGATTTTGAAAGTTTGCAAGTAATTCCAGAAAATGGTATTTACAGCCCAAGTTTGTTATTCATGTCGGTAGGAAGGCTATAATATTGTTTACTAGCATAGAAAATATCAAGATTCTATGTGCATTAGATCCAAGGATAAATTAAAATGTTTAAAATGATGTAACACTGAAAAATGTCAGCCATTTTTGCATAAACACAGATTTCTCATAAAGAATATGTAGCACTCATCTATGAAGATATTACTGGATTATCATTATCCTCTACACTTTCCGATTCGGACAGAGTAACATCATCACTTGAATAATATCAAGATATTCAGTGATATCATCTTCAGCTAAATGAAGTCGTTCCGCCATGTCACACACGGCAAATAACTAGGCCTAATCTAACTGAACTATATCTAACACTTCACTATCACTATGCACCTAATTACCTAAGAAAACTATTGAAATAATGAACTAACACGTTAAATAAATATATTGTCTACGATATAACTTAATTTTACTATATAATCACGTACGAAAACACAAGAGAAATGCACGGAAGTTTGCCGGCGACCACGATGTAAACAAGATTTGGAACTCCAGTGAGCACATGTTTCAGACTCTAAGATTATCGATAAATACGGATAGCCGAAAGTTCCCGCGGAGTATAACGTGAGATACAACTATACTCTTCGTATTACGTGCAAAAATCCTGCTATCTGGCGCGTAAATAATGAACTAATAATAAAAAAGACGGGTAACGATAGATCGTTACCGTGTCAGTTTTAGCAGGACCCGTGGGTACCGATAGATCGTTACCTTGAAAGCCAAAGGGTTAATAAAATCTGTCTTTACTGAACTCGGCAATATACAAACAAGGATAATAGTAGGAGAAATGAAAATAGCACAATTTCCTAAAAGCATCTCATTTTATTTTAAATATTAAATTGAAATTTATATGACGAAAAATCAACAAAAACAAAACATAAAATATCAACACTCGGAAACTCTGTTTCCCCGTCGAAATATAGTTCACTGAGAAAAACTGAATCACTCGAAGTGTCAAAATTATGCTTCCTTGATGTCCAGAAAATTATTAGTCCATTCTAGAATCAATGTTAAAAATATTTACACTATTTATAGCAGGTGGTCTAGAATAAAATAACAGTTCGTCTGACCACTGTATGCAAATGCATATTTGAACACTGTTCACATCATTTCAAAAACACTTGTTATTATAATCACTGTTTCCAAATTAATCGTTTGAATCATAGCTCAAGTTTGACAAGTTCTGATGTAAAAAATCATCAGTAATCTAATTAGTTTATCACCATTAGGTAAATGTTGTTTCATTTGAAATTCCATTCTCCTCAAAATGTTTATAACCTTCTCACGTGTTTCAATAAGTTGTGATTGTCTGTTCTGAAGAATTATTCATATTATTCCTGTTCATTTACCATTCATCACTTGATGAATTAATCCCAACATTTGAGTACCATGAACGTCAAATATTAATATTGTTAATTTAGAACATTATTTTCCACAGACCAATCATCCATTAACCTTTGTTTAGATATTTATTTCATCGAGCAGTTTCAGTAATTTCTGTACTAATCATTTCCACATCAACAATTTATTACAAACATCATCATAAATTCATTTAACAAATAAAATAAAATAAAATAAATCATCTGATCCTAAGGATTGTATTATTATCATAATAATCCAAATCCATAATAACCAGCATTCTTATTATTATATTCATTATTATGTACATGATTATTTATAATTATTAAAATTTCTAATTTTCTAGCAATGATTTAGTTCAAAAGAAAATTATATTTTACTGCAGATTTAAGCATTATTATTAATTGTCATTTCTCCTAATTAAATTATGGCATGACCATTTCAATATTTATGCACTTCAATATTTATCACACATGATTTCCTATTTTTTATGCACTCTGATCATTTTTATATCTCATATCATTTTATTATACTTTATTCTTTTCAAAGGATCTGGCAAGGCTCGATCAAATATAATAGAAACTTCACCTCATAGGCGCATACAAAATAGTTAATAGGATAATAGACTCAGGTATCTATGAAGAAAATTCTACTGACACTACTTGGATGGAACAAAAATATGGGGCGACAACTCGGTTCTACCCATCTTTTCACTACTAGCAACATATGCTAACAACATATTTATTTCCATAACATCATTATTTGGGACACCATTTCCCAGTGGACGACTCATGGTCTCCACACAAATCACCATTTGCCGCAGCAAATCTATGCCAGCACTCCACGCTGCATAATATTCAACTTCATTACCCAATAACTTTCATTTTCCACATTCGTGTTATATTTCAGTCATATAGACAAACCTTGTACCTGTTATATCCAAGCACTACTTAGTTATTATTAAACAAATTTATTCTCATAAGTGTTCTACTGTATTAACGCCTGGTCTAAATCCTTCCTATTCCTTCGTCTTACAATAGTTTTCCCTATTTTATACAGTTATTTTATTTCGATAACCTTCCGCTCCTATATTCCCTTCTCTTATTTTTATAGTGCATTTGAGAATACTCAAATATGTTCGATGGATAACTCCCATTCGATTCTACTGCCAAAAATGAATTCATTTATTTTCATTTATCAAAGTCTTCAACTCAGTTATTTAATACTGGAAAATATTACGGTACTGAATTTTAAAATAATGAATCGCAATTATTTTATCAATTTTTTAATTGAAAATAAATATTTATAATTATTATCATCTCGGAACGAGATTTTTAATATCACTGGACTATTTAAATCACTGAAAGGTCCATGATTTTATAGAACTGAAAGAGCATTCATAAAGAAAATATCCTAAGCAAAACAAAATACATCAGCGTGTCACTCAATCTAACCAGACTGTACTGAAAATCACTCGTCACTAGTCAGTCGACTATTTCTATCGGAATGTAAATAATGTGAAAGTATTCACCAAAAATAAATGCGTAGATAGTGTTGATATTTTATATGAAAAACCTTCTCAAATGCATAAAGCTAGGATAATAGTAACATGCTCAGACTTTAGATCACATTTTCCTCCGTTGTTTCATGGTGATGCGGGTCCTCCGTTGAACGTCACAGTTCAATGGGTCTTCCAAGATTCAATGTGCATGGCACACCTTCCCCTCGGTCGTACGCGTCATCATCTGCTTCGTCACTCGAATCCACCATTGTCCTATCCGCTCGTAATTTAGTGACACATGTTTGCGCTCGGCATTTCGCACTGATAAAGTTCCCGATAACTTTCACGAGTGCCTGACTTCATAGCTTGTGCTATAATAAATATATCAGTGGTTTCCCATACTAGTTTCAAGGGTAATACTCTGACTATCAAGGAGTGTCGAAATATCGAAGATGCCTGCATTAATTTACACCTAACATGCGTACGGGATATGTTCCCACGCAACACGCTGGGCTATATTGGTCTCATATTGTAGGATAACCTGTGTTTGGGTAATGAAGAATGCTTAACCATATCCACATAAGCAGATAGGCCCCAACTAAAACTCCTATCTATACTAATATAATAAAGCTGAAGAGTTTGTCTGTGTGTTAGTGTATTTAAACGCGCTAATCTCTGGAACTACCAGTCGGATTCGAAATATTATTTTTGTATATGATAGCCAGATTCAAGAGGAATAGTTTAGGCTATGTTAAATTTCGGACAGACCACTCCATTCCCTGCATTTAGACCATTTGGACAAATCTACACAGTTTCACCGATCTAATAACTTGACGGACATATTGTCCCTAGGCGACAACGACTAACACTGTATCATGATAGAGTCAACGCCGCACCATTGATGGACAGGTTGTCACAAGGCAACAACGATTTACTCTGTATCATGATAGTCCGGTAAAATTTGCTAAAGGACACATGGGAAGACTGACCGATTGACAATCAAGGATTGTATTGGACTGTAGTATTCTCTATGCTATCGTATGCACAGTTAATCAGCATGTTAGCAAAACGTAATATAATGCTATCCCGTCAGACAAACATAGTGGCAAACATTCCTACATACTCCTATCGCCATTTTGCAGTTTTAATGTGTAGCCAGTTGTTATTTCATTTGCGGGGCTTTGACATCGTGGTCTTGTTGCCCCTTGTACATGGGTGTGTGTGTAGAAGTTTTGTGATAACCTGCGTTATTGTGATTGTTGCACTAGCATGTGTAAATTGGAGATAGAATATGGTATTTGAAGCCATTTTTCAGTGTTGCTCAAGGATTTATTGGACTGTAGTATTCTCTTTGCTATCGTATGCACAGTAAATCAGCATATCAGCAAATTGTAATGTCATGCTTTCCTGTAAGAAAAATAGTGGCAAACATCCCTACATTCTCCTAGCACCGTTTTGCAGTTTTCATGTGTAGACAGTTGTTATTTCATTTGCGGGGCTTAGACATCGTGGTCATGTTGCCCCGTGTACATGGGTGTGTGTGTAGAATGTTTGTGATAACATGCCTTATTGTGATTGTTGCACTAGGATGTGTAAATTGGAGATAGGATATGGTATTTGAAACCATTTTTCAGTGTTGCTCAAGGATTTAATGGACTGCAGTATTCCCTATGCTATCTATCCACAGTTAATATTTCATTTGCGGGGATTAGATATCGTGGTCATGTTGCCCCGTGTACATGGGTGTGTGTGTAGAATTTGTGATGACCTGCGTTATTGTGATTGTTGCACTAGCATGTGTAAATACGGTATAAAGCTCAATATTGGTTTGTCTGTCTGTTATTTTTTACAAATCTACACCGTTTCACCGATCTGAACCAAAATTTGTATACTTACCCTTTGGAGCCCTGCGAGTAACACTGTTCACATGAAATTTCTGACAGACCTCTCCATTCCCTGCATTTAGGCCCTTTGGCACAAATCTACACTGTTTCACCGATCTGAACCAAAATGTGTATTCTTAGCCTTTGGAAACCTGCGAGTAACACTGTCTACATGAAATTTCAGACAGACTACTCCTTTCCCTACATTTAGGCCCTTTGGCACAAATCTTCACCGTTTCACCGATCTCAACCAAATTTTACATACTTACCCTTTGGAACCCGACGAGTAACACTGTCTACGTGAAATTTCGGACAGATCACTCCATTCCCTGCATTTAGGCCCTTTGGCACAAGTCTACAACTTTTCACCGATCTTAACCAAACTTATTGTACTTACCCTTTGGAACCCTGCGGGTAACACTGTCCACTTGATATTTTGGACAACTCTCTCCATTCCCTACATTCAGAACAACAGACAAAATGAACTTGAAAACTACGTTTTAAGGTCATAGAACCATTCATGTTCGTATAGTGTAACTGTAGGAATATTTTAATAAGTCAATTCTGGGCTGGCAATGCGAGCTGCATCACGTCACCCCTACCAGAATTGAGAAAATAGTTATAACATGCGCTGCTTATAAATTGGAGTCACTGGGAGTAAATTTTGCAAGAAGATTTCTCAGGCCCCTTAAAAGAGTTATCATCATGAACATATTATGCCTCTGTATAAGTGCGATGGTGTTGGTGCAGTACATAGAGGTAATCAGCTGCAATAAGCGTTGGTGCTTTCAAATTTACTTTCATTTATTCAGATCCTTATCCTTGAGCGGTATGTGGCGATAAATGACACTATTGCTACTTCAGGAGCTCGGGACAGCCGACGTTTTCCAAAGTGCTCTGATTATATTCCTATGGCACTATGTGACAAAAGACGACACTATTGATCTCTACTTTTCTAACAGCCAATGAGATATAGGCCCTAGGCAGTGTCTTTTATTTCACATACTCCTCTTTCTAAACATATTTTTCAATTCGTTTGTAAATTACATGTGTCAGTACTGTAGTTTGTAAATAGCCGTTTCCCTATTCATTATTGTCATTGTCATTACGGGAAAATGACTTGAATGTTACGTCCATGATACTGTACTACTTATCACCCCCACCACCACCACCACCACCACAAAAAGTTATATTTTTAAAATATTTTTTATTGTTGTTAGTTTAATTATTATGTGCCAGTTCTGTAGTAGTATTCATTATCATCCATAAAACAAACAAATCCACCGGGCGAAGCCGAGCACTACTGCTAAAACTCCTATAACTGGATAAAGGGTATTGCCCTGCACAACCTGTTCAAAACAGATGGCTCCAGGTCGTTGATTAAATATTTTCAAACAACTCCAGATTGGTATCCCAGGAAATTACAAGTGCTATCTACTGAATATTCGTAGCATGGTTGTAATGCATCAGAGTCTCCGGCAGACTAAGTGCTACGCGTAGTATAACGGTGTAGTAACAATATGACGTCGAACAGTAAGACTGATAGAACTGTAATGAACTGAAAACTGCAACTGGCTCCTTATATATGGTTCGGGAATGATGTTAAGGATAGCTGGCTTTGCCATCAAGCAGGCCTACCCCAATCTTCCTTCGGTCGGTCTCGCCCCCTTGACTGTTCAATCCTCAGTGCAAGTTTACAAAAATATCCATAACTCCTATGTTTCTGGGTCGATTCACGTGAAACTTCTTCTCGTAACATCAAAATTCCATGGCCAATAATTCCTCATCGGTTCCAAACCTCAAGTTAGCAAAAATTATATTTCCATCAATAAGTTTCTTCAAGTCGGCCGTCAGCGCCACAGGTGCGATCTCTGATCTCCCCGGCGAACTACTACTCAGCGCGCTCTTCAAATTTGCGTCTCGCTAGTGTCATACAAAAATGATATCACATAGGTATCCGTAATTCAGGTACAGTATGTACATTTAAATGCATTGGCAACACATCCCACGATTGGCAGAAACTCCTTGCTGATTATCTGTGGGATATATTATAAATATTACATTGTTACAGTATTATAGCCAATGTCCTGGCCATGTTGAAACATCAGATGCCGTGAGAACTCCGCAGCATTGGGCGTGGTCGGAATTTGGATGGTATGCCGGTTCTAGGTACTGCGCGCTGTTGGCTAACTCCCGGACCCCCACAGGAGTAGCGAACTGCCCGCTACCTTCCTTTTTTATGAGCCGCACCTGCGCCTCTTCACTGCGAGAACTAAAAGCCCTAGCAGCCATAACCTCCCTATAAAGGTTTCCAAAAAGATAGTATATTGGCCTTCAGGGCCAGTGAATTAAAACTCAGTAATCTTTCTAGGCTTGTGCCGTGTCTTTTGTGGGGTTTCGCCTAGGACACCAAGCTGGCTAATCAGCGGGCTTCGGGGATCTGGGCGGGGACACCAAGAGCCCGCTGATGAGACAGCTTGGTGTCCTAGGCGAAACCCCACACAAGACACGGCACAAGCCCAGAAAGATTACTGAGTTTTAATTCACTGGCCGTGAAAGCCAATATACCAGTTTTACTGGAGTTTCGAATTTATATGATAAATCATTCATGTTGGGCATGGTTATTAGCCTATTTTTATTTATGAGACAAGATGTTCAGTAAAGAACATATAGCCTGCTTTCTCCTAAATGCATGGGTATAGTTATAACTCTTTGTCCTTTTTAAGGAGTATAATTGAATGTTGGTTATAGTAGCTTGTTGAAATACAACGTGCTATACGGATATTATACGTTGATTGATTGAATCCTCACCTGAATTACATGGACTATACACACACTAATACAGCCATCACAATAACACGGGTTATGAGACAAAATTCATCACTCACTCAAGTACAAGCGGGTAAATGACCATGATGTCCATGCATCTCAAATGAAACAACAACAACAGCTTCCTACCCAAATCCTTCCTCGTATAAAAGTACACACACTAGTGATCCTACAGACCTCACAGTGACACAGGTTGTCAGTCAACCTCTACACACACCCGTACACGGGGTTACGATACCATGATGCCGCAAAACCCCTAAAGAATCAACAACAACAATAGACTCTACCGTTGATCAAGGACAAAGAATTTTAATCACTGTAGTCTAGTGTTGAAAATTGTGGTTTTATGTGTACAGCATAATGATATTTTCGATTGCAAATACACACTATAACGTTATAACAGCGAAACTCAGGGGTATTAGTCCGAGATGCTACCACTTACGCTAAGCCGTAGTACTTACATTGGGCTAACAAAAGCTTTAGTACAACTGCCTAGAGTATTTTGTCTTGCAATGAACGATTTCATTAGCGTTTTCTGCCGTTTATATAAACCATTTGATACTAAATATGCATTATTTTGTTCAGTACATTCCTAAAAGGATATAAACTTACAAAGTTATGAAAATATATGCATTTACGAGCAAAAATAGCCTGACTCAACGGGACGGCATGGATAGGCACGATACGACATGGGCAGCCTGAGCGTTAGTCAATACTTACGGTTACATATTCTATTTTAAAATGCTAATATTCTACCGGTCACCTCCTTGAGGACAGTTTAAACTTCCCTATGTACGATGAGCGTATTTGGTAAGGCCAGGCCTTGTATAATCGTAAGTTACGGTTAGGCCATACTACCTACTTGCATGATTAATACAACCGCCGTCTTGAAACTATTTGGCTGATGACCTTGTAGTTTGGTCAAAGGACACTTCCAACATGAAGGTAAGTGTTCGCAATATTTGGTGGAGATCAGATGAATAGGTTAGTTGTAATTTGATTTAAGCTTTTAACATTTGGGTGGCCGCCATTACGTTTCCTTCAAGATGGCGGCGATATAAAACATGACACTGGGTTGCCCCTTGCTAGTACTACCTCTGTACCAAATTTAGTTCAATTCGGTTTCACTGTGTTTGAATTGATGGGGAGGACATACATACCAAATTCCTCCCCACACACATACACACTAACACTCACACACAGACAGACACACAATTTTTGTCCCCGTGTACATCACATAAGTCTACTTTCATTTTTGGCAAAAATCGAAAGTAGGCTGAAAGTAGGCTTATCAGATTACCTTTCGTCCTTGTGTGTGCGTCCGTGTTCGTGTCCCCTGCTAATAAATTCTAAACAGCTGGAGCGATTTCAATGAAACTCAGTACGGTCATAGTACTATTTAGGCCGAGTCAGACCGTGCTCTTTAAATTTTATTACGTCTCATCAATCCAACAAGGCGGCTGTGCAAATTATTTCACCGGCATTCTATATCTCTGAAACTATTATTAACATCACTTTGAAATTTTGTATGGTGATAAAGGGAACTACTAGAAGTTCACCTATGTGACTTTCAAAAACCTGTTTACAAAACGAACATGGCGGTCAAGCGAAGTTGAAGCATTTAAATACACTTTTCTCGCAATTTATTCATCCGAACGCAGTGAAACATGTACAGCAAATAACTATACAAATTGCAATGCACTGCCATCTAATTTAGTTCAATTTTTTATATCACCTCAAGATGACGGCAGTGCGAAATTATATAAAAAAATATTCCTTGTGTCCTAATCATGCGATCGAAGTCTACGTTTGAATAATGAACCTACACAATAATCCTCATCTAGTAATACTGTACCCATATGGGGGAGTACAAGAGATCGAATCCGTTATCTTTAAGTAAGAAATTCATAGAATCTTAATACAGAACTTGGTTTGAGAATTGAGAAGGGCTAGGAGGTGACGTCTAGTTATCTGATTTATAGGAGGCAGCTGAGTATGGGTCTGTGAGCAAACGTGTGCAACGCTAATCAGCCTCGTGATTCAACATCAAGCAAGAGGTCAGGGAAATTTCCATGCGAGTAGGCAGACAGGGGAATCCCTCGAGAGTGATAACTAGACAACATTTTGGCAACGGTGTCTGTAGGCGGAGCCAGAAATCATGGTGAAATACCCCAATTTGTGAGAAAAACGCAAAATTATTCGAATCAAAGAACGGTATATTAATAATTCTGGAAATTAGAATTTTAAGAAGTATAAAAATCTTTAATACGTGATTAGAAAAGGAACGCTGATTCAGCATGACGTCGTTTGGGTAGGTACCCATGAGGCTCGCTGGGAGATGGAAAAAAGAATTGCCACCCACGTAGAGCAAGAGCACTTATTAATTTCTATAAAATATAAGCTACGATAGATTTTTGGAAATTAAGGTAGTTTTGAGACATTGAAACGATGAGGAATATGGAGATATTTTTATACAAGCATACGAGGCTTGGTTTAGAGGTTAGTTTCGAGAAGAAACGCAATGTACTATTTTAAGCTAGTTTTGAATAAATAGCAAGGCCGCTAGGCGGAAATTATTCAGTCTACCAACAGCTCGTAAGCGTGTTGTACTGTTTCGACAGATATTCAGTTTTAGCCAGCCCTTGAGGGGTGTTAGGCTGCGTCAACCAACGTTAAATCTACAAAGGACCCGTGTCGAGGTCAGACCGCGTCAATATTAAACAGTTTATGGAACCAAGTGGGGTGCCATACTTTGACAGCGAAAAGTTTAGTAAAGTTTAAACTCAGTGAATACTAGAAAAAGGTGTTGTATATCTCACCAGTATCGGAGGATGTCGAGAACATTAGGAGTGTTAGAAGTCGTCTGAACTCGCTTATGCTTTGGGAGTCAGACCGGAGGGACGTGTGTTCGAAAGTTTATTTGAGTCGAAAGCAAAAGTATCGTGGAAGCAAAGTGTAAGACTTCAGAATCGTTTAGCAAAGGAATAACAGTCGGTAATTCCAGTAGAACATTTGCTAACAGGAAAGACAGCAGACAACTATACGAGATAAGCGCTAGTTCGATACCTGATTGTGTATATCGCAACTAGTGTCTACAGGAGACATTCGGCATAGTCGAAACGAATAGCCGTATTTAAACAATATAGTGCCAGTTATTAGGATATTAGGGCCGATAAGGAACAAACCTATAACATTGATATCACCAAGGTGATCATTGGTAGAACGGATAGCAGTATCCAGACTCTCAGTCAACTTCAGCAGATGTTAGGATCACAGCAGGAGTCGCTAGTATCTACATTCTTGATGGAGGTCACAGGAGAGTGAATCATGTGAATAAATCAAATCTCGATGGTTAAACAAGCAAGAATTAAGCTTGAATGTAAAATAGTTTATTTTGAGTGTAAAAATATTTTATTGTGTAGAAATTATTATCTTTGAGTGTCATTTAGTGTTATAAGTGTATACAATCATGTCAAAGAACCCTCAGAAAGAGGAAATCAGTGTAATCAATATGTGAAATTGTAAGATTATTGAAGAAAGGTTTTGTGTGGAAAGTGTTAAAATGGAACATTAGACCCATAATGTGGGCGAACAAGTCATCAGCCATTGGGTTGCCCGGAAATCACCGGAAGATAAATGTGAGTACAAGCTTATGATTATGTATTATTTTGGAGGGAGTTCGTGCAGCTCTAAATGATTAAAATGTCATACATATTTAAAGCAGGGATTTGTTATGTGAAAGGTGTGTAATGATAACCGACGGATCTGAAATATATTAAAATTTTGAATGTATGATGTCAAATAATGTTGAAATAAAACTTAAGTGGATTTATACGCTTTGGTATAATAGTATATATGAATTAATATAGTGTTTATACACCGTTTAAGCAATGAATAGTAGCTAGAAACTTCACTTAGAAGACATTGTTGAATTGTAATACTCAAAACAAAACAAAAACCTGGCGTCCGAGCGCTTTGTAAGCTTACGCTGGGCAAACCGTTAACAATATCTAAATACTATGAGTGTAAGAATTGTTCAGCACGAAAAGTTCTACAAAAAAGTCCCCGAGAGCATATGTCTATTTTCAAAACATCGCCCACTATAAGTGTTTTTACGTTTTAATTTCTTCCTACCGTGCCCATTCAACTACTGAGGCGACAGTTTTCGAGCTAGCTGAGGGCGAGTCTATCATCCCTGTTACAGCCTAGCTAGCGGACGAACCTATTGCCCCAGATACAGCCAGCAGCAAACCGTTGAGTCGTGTTGAGTTAAGACTTCTGAGAAGGGTGGTTGTGTTTGGAGTTTCCTGAAAGTGCAACTCGGGTTTTCTTCATTTCGCCTGTGAAACCCAGTCAAGTTAAGATTGGATGGAAGGAGGATTTGAGTTTCATTCACCTCGCCATTCCCTGGAAGTGCAACTCTCATTTCGCCTGTGAACTTTTCGTTCCGCAAAATTGACAGTCAGTGTAAGATTGGACGGAAGGGGAATTATATTATATTAAATTATACTGATTGGGGTATAATCTCTACTTAGTAAAACACAAAGTCCCCGATTCTTGGATGTCAGGGGTAATCTCGAGAACCACTGAAAGGATTTTGATGCGGTTTTCACCATTCTGTAAAGGATATCTCGAGGAAGGTTTCTGTAGAAAATAATTTATTTTTGACCAAAGGAAGTCAAGCACTAACGATTTCAGTGAAAAGGTCGAAAAAACTGGCGTCCGTGCGCTTTTTAAGCTTACGCTGGGCAAACCATTAAAAATATCTATATACTATGGGTGTAAGAATTGTTCCGTATGAAAAGTTCTACAAAAAAGCCCGGGAGAGCATATCTCTATCTTCAATACGTCGCCTACTATAAGTGTTTTTCCGTTTTCATTTCTTCCAACAATCTCCATTCAGTTACTGAGGCGACAGTTGACGAGCTAGCTAGGGGCGAGCCTGTCACCCCAGTTACAGCTTAGCTAGCGGACGAGCTTATTGCCCCCGATACAGCCAGCAGCAAACTGTCGAGTCGTGTTGCATTAAAAACTTTAGAGAAGAGTGGTTGTGTTGGGAGTTTCCCTGGAAGTGCAACTAAGTTTTTCTTCATTTCGCCTGTGAACTTTTTGTTCCGCAAAAATCACAGTCAAGTTAAGATTGGGCGGTAGGGGGATTTGTGTTTCATGCATCTCGTCATTCTTAAATTACGTCTGACAAGAATTTGTTGCACATTCATCTCCATGGTAATATAATTAATAGTCCAGTCAGTGATTTTAACCCATCATGTCGAGACGTAAAACGGATATTGGTCGTTGTTCATTGACATTGAAAAAAAAAAGCGCTTATCACATAATGCATTCATAACTGTTCCCGGGCGAAGCCGGGACGGGTTGCTAGTTCTTTAATAAATGTTATTTTTTGTACTAGGTATTATCCATGTCTTATTGGAAATATTTGTTATTTCAGAGGTAAATACATTTAAAATTGAAGGGATTTTAGAATACTTGTAATTAGCTGTTTATGCACTAGGAATAATGTAGTTTGCTCCTGTTTTAAATCTCGTATGTTGTTTATGTATAGGCACCGTGCGTGTCACTCTAGCGGCCGTGTGGAGAACTATAGGTGAGGCTGACTCCAGGCTCTCAGCACAGATTACCTTACGCTCGCAGTCCCTTCTTCTGGTACGAGCGTGTAGTCACTCCGACGATAATGGCAGAGAGACGATGATCAAGTAAACGCAATTGTTGTGTTGTCGGTTGTTCCAATACTTATGCAAATACGGGAAGTGAAATACGATTTTATTGTTTTCCAAAACGAGCGATAGAAGTGGACCGAAGTAGGCGATGAATACAAGCAATTAACCGAAGGAAGTAAGTACACGTACATACTGCACAAATTTGCAATAAGTTCAACTAACCCGATTTAATTTCATTTTGGTGTTAATTTTTAGCATTGATGGATCACTTTGGCAACCTAAGACTTACTCAAGAATATGCAGTGCACATTTCATCGGAAACAGAAGATCCGGATACCCACTAAGTCCAGCCTATGTTCCGACAATATTTCCTGATGAATACAAGAAGAGGAATGTTTCGCCGGGTCCTAGCTTACAGCGCTTTCACAGACAACTCAAACGATTAAAAAAGGAAGAACCAGGCGGAAAAGTTTCAGCTACAACATGATCAAATGTGTGGAACGGAAGACGATCATGCAGACGTCAAGAGCCCAGGTTTCCAAGGTTACAGTTCCATAAGGAACAATACACAAATGCGTGATTTAACAGGTGTAAACTTCCACGTCTTCGCCTTACTGATTGCGTTATTACCAAACTGTAACGTTTCAAAGTTTGTAAAGAAACCAGATTATTAATTTTCCTAATGAAAATGAAAACTGGACTGTCCTATTCTGTTTTGAGAGTGCTATTCGGTGTTCACATGACTACAATTTTACGTATTTTTACGACCGTTCTTATGCAACTCGTGCAGCGTACGAACAATTTCATATTCTGGCCTAGTAAGGAAAGTGTTAGAGAAACAATGCCTCCAGCATTTAAGAGAAATTACAATAATTGTCGAGTCATTATTGACTGCACGGAATTTAGGGTTGAACAGCCTCCCCAAGTAGATCAGAGAGTGTATTTCTATTCTCAATACAAGGGTTGCTACACTGCAAAACTTTTAATTGCTATCACGCCTAGTGGTATGATCGCCTTTAAATCGAAATGTTATGGTGGAAGAGCTAGTGACTCATTCATAACAACTGACAGTGGTTTATTAACTTTACTTCAACCTGGCGATGAGGTCATGGCTGATAAAGGATTTCCTGGCATCAGAACTAACTTATCTGGCCGCGGTGTCATAATAGTGACGCCACCGTTCTTACATGAAGGGAGATTAACAGTTCAGGAGGTTGAGACTACTTACAATATTGCGAGTGTTAGAATTCATGTAGAAAGGTGTATTCAGAGAATCAAAATATACAATTTATTACAGAAATTGCCAACAGAACTGTTTCCGTACATATATGACATTGTGCATATGTGTTGCGTAGTAGTAAATTTGCAAACTCCAATAATTAAAGAATAGTTCGAGAATTTTTCTACCATCAGTTTGTTTTATATATTCTTTGTTTTCATTTTCTATTGAACTGTTCAGTGTTTACCAAGTGATTACTTAATTATCATTAGGAATACTGCAAATTTTTGGCAAGTAATTACTGAAATAGAACTTTGAAATTTTGGTGAGACATTCCTCGACATACTTATTGTCCTTATAAACAGGTATTGTCAACTGTTGTGCTCTGCTATATACATATAGATCACATTTTTCTAAGCCAGTTGTGTACATTAGTATTTGTATTTGTGTGTAATACATATGGCTTGTCTTTAAATGTATGTTTTTTGCCCGTCGGCGTAAAGATAACGTACTCTCACATTCCCTGCCTCATCAACTATTGATTTATCTTTACAGGAAGATGGACACTTAACATCTAACACTCTGTCTGCTACATTCCCCTTGAGAACCATGCCATCTGGAGAGCCACAAATCCAAGGTTGTTTTTGGTGGATTATTAACCCACACCGAATAACACGAACACTGAATGAACTTGCATAACATTCTATTGCCTCACTTTCCATTTCACTTCCGTAAGAAAGATTGTTCAAAGCAGCTCCCCCGATTGGTGAATCAGTTACAAATGCGAGAGCTAAAGTATCAAAGTTATGTCTCCTAGTTTTGATCCGATGTGCTTTTGTGCTAGCAGATATTCGTATCCTTCTTTCTTGAAACCATCGAGGGCTTCGTGATTGAGGTACAGTTTCTAGGGAGATTTTAATTATCTGATCTGTATCAACCTGAACTTTGCTGGTAAAAAACATTTCGTCACTCACAGTGTAAAAGGTGTATTTGACCGGTGAGCACACGGCGTTAGAGACTTGTAAATGTACTGCCTGTGTCACAATTTCCTCACAATCTTCTCTCTCCACATCATTTACTACCCTGTCCATCAACGAGCTGACTACGGCCCTGCACGATTGTTCGATTTCAGTTCTTTCTTCTGCTCGAAGTATTGCACGATGACTGCAAGGGATGTGTTTTAAAATATCCTCACTTAATTCAAAGGGAGGAAGGGATGTCTCTAAAGTCTTTTTGCCGAACAGTGCTTCTACGCGTTTGCCTTTCCTATATTTAGCCTACTTTTCACATTTTGCAAAAATGAGGAAAAAGTATGAGATTGGGCAAATGTGTGTGTGTGTGTGTGTCTGTCTGTCTGTCCTTCTGTCTGTCTGTCTGTCTGTCTGGCTGTGTGTGTGTGTGTGTCCCCCTATCAACTCCTAAACGGCTGCAGCAATCGAAACAAAATTTGGTAGGAGTAAAGATCTATACCTGAATATCTCACGGCCATATTTGAAAATTATGTCAGTGCTACCAACTGCTGAAAATTCGCAATTGAAATTTGAGCTCCATGTTGGATATCTTGGAAGGTATGAATGCGAGCTATTTTAAAATTGTTACACATATAGATATTAATATTGCAGAGTAATTTCCAGGAGGCCACACATGGCAGTGTTGCCAAACTGATTATAAGCCTGCTGATAGGTCAAAATTTAAAATGCATATAACTTCTACACTATCAATTGTATTTCAACCAAATTTTGTATGTGCTATGTGTACATAAACATATATGACTGAGCGTATTCTTAAGAGCCACCAGGGCTGCCAACTGTTAATAAATGCACTTAATTTCTTTTATCCAAATACCAATATAGCAGAAAGTATGCAAGCCGACAGCTTTAAACTATGCACACGTATAGTACCTGACATTCTGTATTTATTTGGAGTAACTTATATACGTCAGTGCTACCAACATAATTCTAAGCCTGCTGAGAGGTCCAACTTTAAATACATGTAACTTCTATACTATCATTTGGATTTCAACCATATTTCGTGTGTGCTATGTGTACCATAACAGATACGACTATGCCGATTCTTAAGAGTAACCAGGGCTGCCAACTGTTAATAAATACTGTCTCTACTTTTGTTACCCTAATATCGATATATCAGAAAGTATACAAGCCAATAGCTCTTAACTATGCACACGTATAGTACCTGGCATTCTAGATTAATTTGGAGTAACTAATTAATATAGGCCTACGCCAGAGCTGCCAACATGATTCTAAGCCTGCTGATAGGTCCAATTTTAAAATGCATGTAACTTCAATACTAACTAACGGATTTCATTCAAAATTGACACAACAATAGATCATATTATTTCAGATTATTTCCGACCAATACATGTATGTCATAGTTGCCAACATGATTTTACGCGCACTGTTAGATCCAATGTTTAACTGCATGTAACGTCCATGCTATCCATTGGACTTCAACCAAATTTTGTATACTGTACCTTAAGAGATGGAACTAAGAATATATTCAGTCACCAGGGTTGCCAACTGTAGTTCTCTATTAGGCTACATTATGCCAGGTATACAGTATTTCGAACTAATTAGAAATTTCGATATTACCAACTTAATTTCGTCATTATTCTAGATAGATCCATATAGATTAATCATTGGCATGAATCTTAAATTTTAAGAAAAGTAGGCTCTTTAGTTCGTCACGGAACTTCTTGTTTTCTTTTGACACTGTTTTCGGACTCGGTTTTCCCCATTGTGCGGATGGTCTGTTTTCGAGACAACACTTTCATTATTTACAAAATACACTACCGCAGCTACGTGTTTGCAAGTTCCTCTGGCGCCTGCAGGACAGGAACTTTCACTGCTCGAGACATTACGATTCTGGTCAACCTAAACACAAAATAAAAATGGTTACAAGTTATTAACACATAGCAAACATGCAAACGCGTCAGCTGTATATATATTTTTAGCCGACCAAATATCCCCAAATTAAATATTACAAGGTCTGTTAGTGGTCGTGAAAGTCTACGTATTGAGATACATTAAGTAATTCTTCCTAAATAAACTTTATAAATTGTGACCTAACTACACCATGCCTACCTCAAGTTTCACGATATAAGACGGCAAAGTCACAGACGTTTGCCGGGTGACTTTTCCTGTGATATATCCGAAAGCATTCGAAATTAACTCTTCCACGTCGTTCACGTGGCCACTGACAACTAGGTTTTTTCCTTTCTTCCATGATGATTCACTTAGATCCCCGAATTGAATCTCTCTAAACCCGCAACTTGTTCGAACGTCACACATGCTGTACTGAGACTCTCGCAATACGCCTCTCCTCTTGTTTCAGAACGGGCCACTACGTAGCGCTAGTAGTAGCATTTCGAGCTGCCTGCACGGTGCCTATAGGAAGATTTTGAAGTGCTTATCATGAAGACATTTTGTTAAGATGGATGTGTTATTATAGTGCATTATGCAACGAGCCTATAATGGCTCGTATGGAAATTATAAAACTCGCATACGCTCGTTTTATAAACATACTCGTGTCTTAATTACCATTATAGGATAGTTGCATACGACTGTTTATGTTCGACTATAATTATTTTAACTATTTTATGTTCGAAGATAAATATTCATAATTATCTGTCGAGATTTCGCCAGTTTTATGTACTAAACAGAGCGCATGAGACGCAGAGAATGCCTTGTATTTGACCATGGCCTTCTCGATTACCCCACTATGACACTAGGCAACGCAGTTTAGAAGGCCTCGGAACTCCATGCAGGTGCGATGCTAACCTTATCTAATTGGTCAAACAACTGTCTCTTGAGCTGTGATTGGTGTGAGAAACTGTTTCATAATGAAAAATAGTGTTATAATGACCATCACTATGATACAGTTTTCTGACACATAATAGTCAGGGTCGATCATAAATATTATGTAATATTCAAATAGTGTATGGGGTGGCCATATTGAGTTTTAGAGATATATTCTATGCGTCTCATAGAGGTGTTGTATGAGATTTGAGTACAGACTTCCCCAAGCAAGGCGTATCTTAAGTATTCAACTACCGCTTAGTAATAGGGTAAGTTTTATTGTCAACATATGAGTTAAGGTTACCGAAAGTGTATAGATTCGTTCCTATACTTCTTATCCTTCGAATTCATTTCAAAGTGTTCATATATTGTTTGTCCTAGATATTTGTGTTCTGAAATGTATATTATAAAGTCGGGGCTTTGGTGGCGTAGTCGGTAGCATGCTGAACTGCTATGCCCAAGGTCGCGGGTTTAAACCTGGACAGAGTCTTTGGATTTTCAAGAGCGTTAAAATGCTTCAGTATGCCTTTCTTCGCAGGGGAAGTAAAGCCGGCGGGCCAATGTCATAGATTTATGGCATGTAAAAGAACCTACCACTACAATTGGTAGAGTGTGGCTAAATCTGTAGGTTATTTGGTTAGAAACGCTCTATCTGGTAGTCAAATTTGGAACTACTTGAAATTTAACTTGCTGGGAGCCTACGGGCATTCAATTAAAATACCCCGCTATTGCCATTGGCTGTGATTCAAATATAATAAAGTAGTTACAATTGCTGTTGTCAATCGCAGTTTGAAGATTTCTGGTGTATAATGCATTACCCTGATTTTCTTATATTAATGCAGAGGTTGTTATATTGACATGAATTTGTCAGGTTATTTAAGTTTTGTTGTTGTCTACCGAAGGCTACTTAAAATCATGATGCGTGGTAAATATGGTGGATCGATTGCGTAGATAAGATTCTTACACTATTTTATTAAAGTTTCATTCAGATCAATAACAAACGTAGGAGATAAGATGCTATCCTTTTGAATTCTCTGTGTTACTCCTAACGTTCACTAGTTGTATTGTAAATTTGTACTGATACTAGCCTATTTTTAGGTAACGATCAATGCGTTTACGAGTGGTGCCTCTTACAACATTATGCCGTGGTTTCTTCAGACGTTTGTCATGATTTATTGTGTCAAATTTCTTTGAGAAATCTAGGAGAAGTACGTTTATTGTAACATAAGGCATCATTAATAATATTAGGCAACACACTTAAGGAACTTTGTGTGTGCTTTCCATTTTCTATAACCATACTGTGTGTTTATATAACTCAAGTTAATTGGACTGTCCAACATTGTCACTATCAGTAGTAGAAATATGAGAATTGCTTTGTTATACCAAGTTAATATCTAAGTGCTCTCAAGAATAGACATAATTAAAGTTTTCCCTCAGTACCAATCATCACATGATGATAAATTAGAACATGACTCTTATTTTATCACGAGGACGTTGGGGCATAACCTTGCTTGTCAACATACCACTGTGCAATAGTGAATGATTAGGATTTATATTCTACTACAAATGGTATGGATTCACGGGTAATCATCATGTTTATATTGGTAAGTTATAACTATGTACACATGACTGAGATTTGTTTTTAATTACAAAATTGGCAAGATTTTAATGCAGGTAGTGATCTTTCGATTCATGGAATGGACGTGTTTTCCTGGGTATAGTATACTTGCCTAGTAGAAACTGGGTCAGCGTATCTTTGTCTTACGCATGAAAGTCACTTCCACATTCCTGCAGTAGCGTGAGATAATATCTTGCCGCCTGAGTCTGCGTTCTGATTGGATCTGGATTGCGGGCTGTACGTCTTGTGCTGATTCCATTCCTAGATTGTCTATCCACTTCAGCAAACCAATTCTACCAGGCTTCTGTCTATAAATTTATTGTTGAAGCAATTTGTTACTGCTCGAATGGCACCTAGTGTCGTCGTATGAATATTTGCTAGCTAGTCCACTCACCCTCCAATACTAAGACCTGTGGTTATGTATGGATCGGAAGGTTGGGTTCTGAATATAGGAGAAGAAGACTGGCTACGAAGATGGGAAAGGATGATCTTGAGGAAAATATACAGGCCAGTGAGAGGGGAGGAAGGTTGCAGAATAAGGACAAATGAGAAACTACAGGAACTCGTTGGACAGGCAGATATTGTTGTGAAAATTAAACAGGGGAGGATAAGATAGGCAGGACACGTACAGAGAATTCTAGCATCGCGTAGTAACATAAAGGTGTTTATACAAAGACCGAATGGAAGAAGAAGAAGAAGAAGACCCAGGAGACGGTGGATAGATGACGTGGAAGACGACCTTAGGAGTTTGGGAATCAGGAACTGGAGAAGGAAGGCGGAAGATGGAGATGAATGGAGGCAGTTGATAAACGAGGCCAAGGTTCTTCAGTGACAGTAGCGCCAACCAGTAAGTGAGTAAGTAAGTAAGTAAGTAAGTAAGTCCACTCACCCTAGTGATAAGGCTGTCGTATTTGTTCGCCTTCATTTATTACATGGCTGAGCCTAGATCGAACCCTCGATCATGGTTACACCGCGGGGGTAGGAAAGAAAGCAGTCGTGGTCTAATGAAGGTACATCCCAACTTTGGCATCGTGGGATGCCACGGGAAATTATCTTGTGACTGCCGCTGATGGGAAGGAAGGAAACTTGTAGTTTTATATGACCGTAAATCTCGAGATCATGAGCTACTGTACCTCCTTTTTATCTGGAATCCGAAGCACAGGACAGGGCATTTCACTTCGGCAATCTCACATGCATTGACCGGGAATCAAACCCGGTCTACCTTGACGAGAATCTAACGGCTTCACCGCTGCACCACCACGCCCCTTGCCGATGGTGGGACTCGATGCTCAGCATACAGCTACGAAATGCTTTTAATGCAATGTGGACTTTGACAGGTTTTCTAGCACCAGTAGGGTTTCGAAAATCTACATGCATGTTTTAAATTCTATAGTATATTGACTACAGTCGTCATTACTTGCATATCAGCCAGTAGTAGTAAGCTGTATAAACACTAGCACCACATGTAATAACCCCCGGCACTACAGCCCATTAAAGGCCTAGGCCTACCAAGCGACAGCTGTCCAGCCATTTGGCCTGCAGGTATTGGGGTGACTTGTGATCAGTGCATCGGGTCCCCTCGGCCGTTAATCTTGGTTTTCGTTACCGGGGAGCTGCCTCACTATCAGACAGCTACTCAATTGTCCTCACCCCGTTCCAGCCCTCACGTCAGTTTCTAAAATCCCTGACGTAGCCGGGAATCGAACCCGGGGCCTCCGGGTGAGAGGCAGGCGCGCTAGCCCAACACCTTGGGGCCGGCCAGCAGCACATGTAGATAATAATATTAATAATAATGAGAATTATAATAAGAGCTCTGGTCGTAGAGTGCTATCCCTCTTGAAGTTTCGATCTAGGTTCAATCTAAAGTAAATGAAGGTGATGAAAAACGACATCCTTATGTCGGTGCATTTAATGGCACGTACAACAAATAATCATGTGAACTCAAACTTCCGGCAACTTGACATCCTCGAAAAACTTAAAGTAGTGTGTTAAAAAATATTATTATTATTATTATTATTATTATTTTTATTATTGTAATGGCATTCATTTCATCACGTAAGTGGGACAAATCAACATATCGTCGGCTTGTTGGTAAGACGGTATGACAACTTCTTTTAGGGTGGCACATTGAGAAACGAGCGAACTATTATTATTATCATCATCGTTGTTGCGCTGTGTTTGCACAAACATAGACCATAACGGTTCCTTTCAATAATTTAGCACATCTTTAGAATTTCAATTTCCGAATGGAGGCTATGCACTATACCGTAGACCAATAAGTTATTAATAGGCCATAATATTGGCTGAATCCTAAACGGATTTACCACACCTAGTCATGCTGGCCACTCCCCGTGACAGAGTGTTTTTTTTTTCATAGGCTCGGTTTGTGTATTCATTGCTATTGGCAGAGATCACTCACCTTCAGACTCTTGTCTAAATGCCACAGCGTTGGAGGGGAAACCGGAGGGGAGAAATCAGCTGTGCTGCTGAGGGGAATGTAGTCTATTCCCTTTTCCAAGGCATTGACATTTTCATTTTATGAAAAAAAAAAAAAGGCTGATGAGATCACCTTTTGTCCGTGAGTGTGTGTGTGTGCGTATGTGTTTGCGTCTGCATGTGTGCCCCCCCCCCCACACCTAATATCTTCTAAACGGCTGGAGCGATTTCAATACAGCTCAGTAAGGTCATAGCACCATATTGGCCGACCCCGACCATGCCCTTCAAATTTTATTACGTCTCATCAATCCAACATGGCGGCTGTGCGAAATATTTCACCAGCATTCAATATCTCCGAAAATATTATCGATATCACCCTGAAATTTCGTACGGTGATAAAGGGCACTATTAGAAATTCACCTATGAGACTTTCAAAAACTTGGTAACTACAAAACCAACATGACGGCCAAGCGAAGTTGAGACTTTTAAATAGACTTTCCTCGCGATTTAACCATCCAAACGCAATGCAACTTGGTACAGCAGATGCTTATACACATTGTAATTCACTGGTATCTAATTTAGTTCAATTGTTTACATAACCTCAAGATGGCGTCTGTGCGAAATATTTCACCGGCATTCAATATCACCGAAACTATTACTGATATCACCCTGAAATTTTGTACGGTAATAAAGGATAATACTAGAAGTTTATTTATGTAACGTTCAAAAACCTGTTAAGTACAAAACGAACATGGCGGCCAAGCAAATTCGAAATATTTTAATAGAATTTTCTCGCGATTTAACCTTCTGAGTGTAGTGAAATATGGTACAGTAAATGTTCATACATATTGAAATGCACCGGAATCTAGTTTAGTTCAATTGTTTAGATAACCTCAAGATGGCGGCTATGCGAAATTTTAAAATTAATTTTTCATTTCTTGTGTCGTAATCATGTGATCGAAGTGAAAGTTTGAATAATGAACCTACGCAATATTTTTTCTTTAATGGTACATAACTCTATTGCCTATACATATAACATGGCGACCAACCAAAATATTAGACGGTTCTCAATATCTACAGATCTATTACAGCAATCAAACTGAAATTTTGTATGTTGATAGAGGCAATTAACATAAGTAGTATATGTGAAAATAGGCTTTAGTTCTTCACGGAACTACTTGTTGTGATTCAATTCTACCTACACTAATTAAGATACGACTACATTTCATGAAGATATTTGCTTAGAATACCATCTTCAATCGCCAGTGTAACGAACTTCTCGTATATCAATTACACCCTGTATTTCCGCCGTCTTAGCTTTTCTTGCTTGTCTTGCATGGACAGTTCGTTGTACTACATTTACTCAGAAGTTGCTCATTTTGTCACTCGAAATACTGTAGTTTGCTAGTTTTGTTGTGTGATCAACACCTCCTCCGAACAAGAAATTGCTTGCCATCATTATGTACCTTATACATTTAACTCTTGACAAATCCTGTCTTTATATTACAAATGTTTGTTTCTTAAATTGCGGTATTAAATTCATTGATCTAATAATGATGATGTCTCTTCAATCGTGGAGACATGCAGGGAGTTAAGTTAAATCAACTACTATAGCACAGTTTCATTCCTATACAAAGGATACATATGGCACAGAATGATTTTCACCGCTGCACGAACACAAGTAATATATGAATACTTGTGTTACATTATTGTGTACTTCACTAGTAGAATATTACTGTATCACGTTATGAAAACGCAAGGTATAGGACAATCTTTGAGTAAAGCAGCTTAGGAAAATACAAATACTGTATTGAAATTAGAATTAAGACATCATCGATTATTCCCGAGTATTACAATTTTGTTCGGAACAGAGTAATATAGGAACTGTTCTCTAAAAAATTAACATTGCCTATTTTCATAAATTTTCACACCACAAAACTCCCCTGTCAAGTAAATTGATCATCCAGGTGATTGACTAAATAGCTTATAGTTTATGACCTACACTATGATAAAATATAGGGTAACAATGTTAAACTCGTAACTCAATATCAAAACATTGTAGCCAATTGCAGGATTTAAAATTTTAAGATAGCAAAAGGGTATATCAGGGCTTGTCCGGTTTTGAAACCAACTTGCCACCGTTGCTCAAGATATCTCCATTCATCGCATTTACAGCACTGGAACACATGTTTTCGAAGTCACATGATGGGGCACTATCCCCAATACAATGATTAAATCTATAGAAATATGTACCAAAATATTTGTTCGTCGTAGAAAATATGTTTACTTCACGAAACTAACATTCGTATCATCCATATTTGCCGAAATTAACCTTGATCTCTCCCCCTTAAAACAACAATCACCACCACTGCTACCATGCTACCTAAATTACACACGAGCATTTTTGGCTCATATTGTCTCTCTATGATGACCACTCTCGTAGAGATCGCATCTTTTTGTGACAAGTCAGAGGAGTTCATTTTAAGGAAAGACATTATTTGTGAAAAGAAAGCAAGAGATTTATAAATAAATTATTTATAAGTTTGCATTATAGTGGTGGTTTACTATGCTAAATTTTAAGTGATCTGATGTTTTAGTGACGAGTTGGGTGAATTCAGGAATGAGTAATTCATATGCGTAATCTCTAATTTTTTAAAGGTTTTATGAAAGGTAAGATATTGGTTTATGCTCATATATGTTCAGTCTATAGCAGTGATCCGCTATGTCAAATTTTACAGACATTGGATCATTCTATGACGAGTTAGATATGTTCATCCCAAAATAATTGACGTGTGCGCCATCTACAACTTGTGAAAGTGAAGCAATTAATTTATACCCCTGTAGGTTTAGGTTATAGGAACCTACTTTATTTCGTGACACCAGACATAATATTTATCCTGAAGTAAGGTAGACATACTACACCGAGTTCCAAAAGTTCTCAACAGATGGCAGGAATGTCATGAATGTTCTGAGCGGAAATCGTCACTGGGAATACGACAGGCAGTTGATTGAATGGTATGTACGTGAAAACCCGTTGTTTATTGAGCAGCTCCTGTACTACAAGGTCGTTAAGGGAAGTTGTTGTCGTAATTATTCAAAACTTTCTATGCAGCCGTATTCTCTGAGGAGTATACTTGCAATCTCAGCGTCAGAGTTGGTTTTATATGCATTATTACTGAAATAATTGCTTAGCAAAATATAGTGTCACGGAATTAAGTATGTTACCATGAAATTAAGAAGCATGCCCACTACGCACATATCACTGTATAACATTAATAGTTTTACATTTCCTGACTGCTCTTTATCATGGATAAGTAGAACAATGTACTGGTTTCGTACGCATAAAATATAAAATTTGATCGAGTATTTGTTTTGGTTTATCATCTATAATCCTTGATATCACGAAGTTAGGTAGGTTTCCTATTATTATAATAATAATGTTATTGGTTTTACGTCCCTTTTAACTACCCTGGCATTTAGAGACGCCGGGGTGCCGGAATTTTGCCCCGAAGGGGATCATTAACGTGCCAGTAAAGGTACTGACACGGCTCCCTCGCATTTGCGCACCCTCAAATGCCAGCTGACTGTGCCAGGTTTCGAACCTGCAACCTTGGGCTCAGAAAGCGAGAACGTTACTCCTGAGCCACGCAGCCAGACTTCCTATTATTAGTCCACTATACCAGATTTCTCGGTGATCGGACGAGTTAGGGGAAATATGTTTTTAAGAACGTCTCTTCGATTAAAGCTTTAGTAACTAGTATGAAAATATCATTCTCATGTTGCGGTGTGTTGCGTGCACAAAGATCGTTAATTATGCTGTCAAGTTTTGTATACAATACTGCATTTGAAGTCTTTCATATCGAATTACTTTAACACATGACATTTTGTTTGTGTCGATAATAACATTCGTTTGAGTGGATTGTGGCAGTTTGACAAGGTTCCATCGTTCACTGTTTTTTTTAATTAATTAATTAATTAATTCAATTAAGTTTTAATTAAATGTCTACTTGAGAGATGCCGTCCACACTCCATCAGCTTCCCCGTGTAATTTGCGCGACCCTCTCTAGTTCGCAATGTCGAGGATTTTCCATTATGTTATGGAAAAGAGACATTTAATAAATCATGTCGCTTGACACAAGATTAATAATACAATTTTCATATTATTATATAGTACTCGTTTAAAACTACGATATTTTAGATATGCATTTATCGATTTATGGCAAAACGCGTGTTGACCGACTGAAAAGTATAAATTGATAATCATTTACTGTCCAATTCTACTCCCCACGAAGTGTTCTTCAATACTCAGCGCGCAATACCCATGTACCCAATCCCGCCACTGTCTGAACTCCTTTTGGTAAATTGTGGGAGGGAAGGTAATTAGTCACACTCCATAAAACATCAAAAAAACACCAAAACCATTTGTCAACATTTGTCAATAAAGCTCAAAAAGCAAAACAACGAAATGATGCGTTTAATCTATAAAACGCAAAAATCAAAATTAGTCAAAATACAAAAGAAAATAATCTAAATTTGTCAAAAAAAGTTCAAAAAGTCAATAACGACACAAAGAATTCGAAATTAGTCAGAATCCAAAATGAAAACAATCAAAATTATTCAAAATGTTTACAATGTATTCCGTCTGATATATGCTGCTGTTCATAGTCAACAAAATATCCTCCATTACCAACCAAAGCGCTCACAAAGAAATCAATAAAAAAAGGAGCATAAAACCCTCATAAATCCATCAATCCTTTCTTGGTGTTCTTTGTGATCAACAGTAAGTGTTATTATCAGTAAAAGGAAAGGTATGATAAGAGGCCAGGCATGATGCTTGATTATCGAAATTAGGGCTGTTACTTTTAATCGGTTAATTTCAGATCGAAACCGAATAATTGATTAATTGTGCAAATAACGATTAATCGCATAATATATTAATGCATTAATTGGTTTTCCAAATAATCGATTAATCGATTAATCGGTTTTCGATTTGTTTCGTCGATTAATCAATGTATTGAACCCGCTGAGCTATGGTTCATGTGCTATTTTTTCTGACAGAACATTTATGATGGGATGTTGTACCTTTGAACACACCCAGGAAGCCACGTGGAGCTGAGAGCTCACGCGATACTCTTTGAAGTAGCGTTGGATCGCACTTTTGACTTTGGTGAGAACTGCTAATTATTTATCTGAGGTCTTATTAATTAATATTATTCTTTCTCAAGACTCAGAATATTCCATTTCGTCATGCTGCATTATTAAAACATTTTTGAGAATGTTATTTTAGCTTAAGGTAAGGTAATACCCTTGCAGATACGCAAATAGGAACGTAAGTAGTCGCTCAACGACTTCGGTTTGACGACCTACTTCCTTGAGACACCCAGTGCCTTGCACTACGTTTGGAGAATCCGCCCTGTAGAGGCGTGTAAGTGTATTTGTCCTGTAAGACATAGAAGAATATCCGCTTGTTAGCGTTGAATTGGTTATCAGGTGCCATCGTGCACTGGCATATTGTAAAATACTGGTAATTATGCACAGTGAGCCGCAGAAACATATTGAAGATAATTATTGGCAAGTATTAGTGATTTATATAATTTTACCGGAACACCACATTTTAGTACCCACGTGTTTGTGGAGGGCCAAATGCCTTGTGGAAAATATACAGGTAAATGTGTTGCAACTACTTCAAATAAGTGTGATTATAATTGTGTAACATATTTGGATTGCCAGAGTGAAGTTTTTATTTCCAAAACGACGTACATTTTACCGATGATGCATGATAGAAAAGTAGCGTCATTAGCACGTGCAGAATCATAGAGCAGTGCTAGCTCACGTATCTATTCACATCCACGAAATTAAGGCTGTGTTGTCAATTACTATCAAAGCCTACAACACTTACGACGAACATTATATTTTTGGAAAGTGAAAGAATGAATTTCATAATTTATTTCACCGTCAACGTGACCAGTCTATTCTACACCATGCTTGAATCAGTCATCATTGGCTAATACCATCCTGGTATGAGGGTGATGTTTCTACGAGAACTAGCATGATGGTGGACCTTGCAGAACCGAGGACGAGAAGGAAGGAAACCAAGATGCCATTTCCAGGCATATCCAGCATATTCACGGAGTTGTCGACAGGGACGAATCGAACCCTGGTCTTTGGAGGAGTCCAGATGGGAATCCTGATGAGGATAATACCGTTCCAGAGATCCAGAGAGGAATTTGTACAACCCTGGTTATTGAATAGAGGGCTGAGTGATAGCTTCTTCATGTCGTGAATTTTTAGACATCCCTTCTCTTGTTCTAGTTTGAACCACTTTTCAGAATTTATTGTAATTATTATTATTATCATCATGATTATTATTATTATTATTATTGTCATGTGTTGTGACATCTCTATATTACGCCTCGAGAGTTTAAAAGTGCGCAGTTTGTCTGTATGTATCTCTCTGTCTAACGTTGTGCAACCCCTGGCTACATACTGCCTTGTTCTCTCGTATTGGCTAGTGTTGTTGCTACCTTGCATTTTGTTGTGCAATTCGTTCTGCCATTGGCTCTGACAATATTTGACGCGAGTTTGGGGCCACTCCCAAACTACGCATTTGATTTTTCTGAGAGGCTTCTCTCCCCTCTGGGGGGACAGAAGCTAAGTCAGTCTTAGACGCGCCGAGATGTAAGGCGAACGTGTGTATTCGGGCAGAGGCCCACCCTCATGGCGCAGCGGAATGTGAGTACGGCTCAATGTATTTCTATCTAACGCAATGTAATTGTTTTTGTTAAACGTTCCTTCTTTTGCTTAATTCTCTTTCCTTTTCAAGATGTTATTGTTAGTATTTTAATCCTTGAACCAGATCTCCGGGACCTTGCGTAATGTCATACGGCGGAGTTCTTTTTGTTGCTTTTGTTATGTGCCCTTCTCACAGTTTTATTATTTTGGTTAATACCTGTAAGATTCGAAAGTATTGCGTTTCTGCGTCTTGGCTTATATATATTTCCTGTCGGGCCTTAGTGCTCGTCTTTTGCGTCGGTGTCTCTTTGTACCACAAATGTTTCATTTGATTGGTAGCAATTGGACCTTTGTTTGTGGACAGTATGTGTGAGGTAACGGGACTGATGTCCAACGTCCCACTAATACGTGTCCCTTTTGTTTATAGAATATATGTGACGGTGGTTAACTGGGATTTTCTCCAGCTCCGATGTCATATTATTCTTTTTTTTATATGTCGCGTTGGTGCGGCATTATGTTGGAATATAAGCCTATTTTATTATAGCGTGCTTTCGATTTTTACCGGTCTCTTTCGTCCCAAGTCAATTGTAATGTAATGTATCTCCGTATATCTCATTTTCCTTTTGTTTTGTTTTTCTCTTTCGATTTTCGCCGTATTACATAACTTAATTATAATTCCCCTTGTCTTCTCCTTCCTCCTATCTCCGTGAGATCTCTCTCCCCTTTGTTTTACTCCCCTCACTCCTCCCCCTTCCCTCCGGTATGTTTACATAACATCATGAAAAGCTTCGCGTCTTAGCAGTTCGAAGTTTGACTTTTTGCAAGTTTGTCGTTTCTCTCTAACTTTTGTAAGTTTCGTTTTATTTTCTTTCAAGTTTGTATCTTTTCGTTAGATTCATGTTGTTGAGCGGTACTCAGGTTCTGTCGTGCTTTTCAGTTTTTTTTTAAGTTTTTGAATTCTTTATTCTTGGTATTGGGTTTCTTTTGTATTACTGATCTTGTCATAGCTTGCCTTTTTCTTTGTTTTAAATAATATGTTTATTTCGTGTACACGCTCTTTCTTTTATCCTTAATACATTTTTATATTTTAAGTAATATAGCTCCCTTGTCTTGTCATTTCTTATATTTAAGTTCCCCTTCCTTATCCTTATCCTTATCTCGATTTCGTCAATCTTGTCTTTGTGACGTAACAAAGGCACGATTAACACGTCTCTGGGATTTGTTTAATTAATTTTATGGGAATCTCATTTTTGCACTTTTGATTATTCCATTAAGCAATTATTTGTTTGCATTTGGTTTTTTTGGAAATCATCTTTTGCTCGCTCCGAAAACCTTGGGCCCAGCACCGGGTCGAGCAAGACGTCTTTTCCCCTGTCCATTTTGCGACCTTGTTGATTTTATTCTTCCACTGCTACTCTGACGCGCATTATTATTATTATTAATAGACCTTTATCGGCGCAATGGTAGCAGAGCGTGAACAGGGTGAAGGAAAGAAGATTGTTATTTTATATAATTTTGTTATGAAAAAGAAAAAATTCTTTTATGCCTTTGTTATGTAAAAGAATTTTTTTTGGAGAAAGCGGTGGAATTTGAACCACTTTTCAGAATTTATTGTAATTATTATTATTATCATCATGATTATTATTATTATTATTATTGTCATGTGTTGTGACATCTCTATATTACGCCTCGAGAGTTTAAAAGTGCGCAGTTTGTCTGTATGTATCTCTCTGTCTAACGTTGTGCAACCCCTGGCTACATACTGCCTTGTTCTCTCGTATTGGCTAGTGTTGTTGCTACCTTGCATTTTGTTGTGCAATTCGTTCTGCCATTGGCTCTGACAATATTTGACGCGAGTTTGGGGCCACTCCCAAACTACGCATTTGATTTTTCTGAGAGGCTTCTCTCCCCTCTGGGGGGACAGAAGCTAAGTCAGTCTTAGACGCGCCGAGATGTAAGGCGAACGTGTGTATTCGGGCAGAGGCCCACCCTCATGGCGCAGCGGAATGTGAGTACGGCTCAATGTATTTCTATCTAACGCAATGTAATTGTTTTTGTTAAACGTTCCTTCTTTTGCTTAATTCTCTTTCCTTTTCAAGATGTTATTGTTAGTATTTTAATCCTTGAACCAGATCTCCGGGACCTTGCGTAATGTCATACGGCGGAGTTCTTTTTGTTGCTTTTGTTATGTGCCCTTCTCACAGTTTTATTATTTTGGTTAATACCTGTAAGATTCGAAAGTATTGCGTTTCTGCGTCTTGGCTTATATATATTTCCTGTCGGGCCTTAGTGCTCGTCTTTTGCGTCGGTGTCTCTTTGTACCACAAATGTTTCATTTGATTGGTAGCAATTGGACCTTTGTTTGTGGACAGTATGTGTGAGGTAACGGGACTGATGTCCAACGTCCCACTAATACGTGTCCCTTTTGTTTATAGAATATATGTGACGGTGGTTAACTGGGATTTTCTCCAGCTCCGATGTCATATTATTCTTTTTTTTATATGTCGCGTTGGTGCGGCATTATGTTGGAATATAAGCCTATTTTATTATAGCGTGCTTTCGATTTTTACCGGTCTCTTTCGTCCCAAGTCAATTGTAATGTAATGTATCTCCGTATATCTCATTTTCCTTTTGTTTTGTTTTTCTCTTTCGATTTTCGCCGTATTACATAACTTAATTATAATTCCCCTTGTCTTCTCCTTCCTCCTATCTCCGTGAGATCTCTCTCCCCTTTGTTTTACTCCCCTCACTCCTCCCCCTTCCCTCCGGTATGTTTACATAACATCATGAAAAGCTTCGCGTCTTAGCAGTTCGAAGTTTGACTTTTTGCAAGTTTGTCGTTTCTCTCTAACTTTTGTAAGTTTCGTTTTATTTTCTTTCAAGTTTGTATCTTTTCGTTAGATTCATGTTGTTGAGCGGTACTCAGGTTCTGTCGTGCTTTTCAGTTTTTTTTTAAGTTTTTGAATTCTTTATTCTTGGTATTGGGTTTCTTTTGTATTACTGATCTTGTCATAGCTTGCCTTTTTCTTTGTTTTAAATAATATGTTTATTTCGTGTACACGCTCTTTCTTTTATCCTTAATACATTTTTATATTTTAAGTAATATAGCTCCCTTGTCTTGTCATTTCTTATATTTAAGTTCCCCTTCCTTATCCTTATCCTTATCTCGATTTCGTCAATCTTGTCTTTGTGACGTAACAAAGGCACGATTAACACGTCTCTGGGATTTGTTTAATTAATTTTATGGGAATCTCATTTTTGCACTTTTGATTATTCCATTAAGCAATTATTTGTTTGCATTTGGTTTTTTGGAAATCATCTTTTGCTCGCTCCGAAAACCTTGGGCCCAGCACCGGGTCGAGCAAGACGTCTTTTCCCCTGTCCATTTTGCGACCTTGTTGATTTTATTCTTCCACTGCTACTCTGACGCGCATTATTATTATTATTAATAGACCTTTATCGGCGCAAGTTCTGGTGGTATATTAGATTTAATGTAGTTTGTGAATCAACCACACTCTGTGTCAGCCATTTTTCTAGGTAGGGATTGTATCTAGTTTAATTTAATGTCATTTATTTCAGTATAGTGAGACACCCTTGGGTCTAACATTTTGGTTAACCCTGGTGCAGCTTAATGAACGTCGTAGAACGTCAAAGCCTATCTTTTGCTAGATGTGACCGTAGTCATTCGAGGCTATTTTGTACAACCCTGTTTGGGGTGATTTTTCAAGTCTTTGCTGACTTTAGTTATGACAATCAGATGTCATGGTTATTTCTTTAACTGCATTCTTTGCAGCCAGTTTTGATACACCCCTGACTTTCGTTAGAACAGTCGTATCAGTTCGGCAATCGACTGTAATTGCCAGTTTTGTAAATGCATTATATTTTCATTTTGAATAAGCTCAGAAGCTATTCTTGGTCAAGTTTGAACCTAACAATTAGAAGGAATGTTTCGTTGCCTAGCATCGAACTCAGTTCCCAACGTATCATTAAGCAGATCCTTGTGTGAATCTGCGCCACAATTATCATTTTGCTTGTGTCATGTAAGACACGTTTTTATTTGATGTTGTACTAGCAACTACTGAATTGTATTTTGAGAGCAAAGAGCTCCAGTAATTGTAAGATTACTATCATTTAGACGTCTTTGGTAGAAAGACGGAATTATATTATTCTATTCAGATTTATTGCGTGTTTTTTATACACGGACTCTTTAGAGGTTCATAACGTATGGTAAAGTTTTTTATGAACAGGCCAGATGTATGGTTTTATTTTGATTAAATCGCCGGCCTTGAATAATGTGTGTTTTGTGTCGACCGAACGCAGGAATGTGGTAGCCTGCTGGTGACATAAACTGGTTTTGTAATCCAGTGCCCTTGAGAGCACGCTTCATTTGTTTGTGAGACAGGACTACTTTAACAAGAGACAGAATGCAATTGTATTCGCTCTTTCTTTCATTGCAACTTAGCTTATGTAACCCAGTTTTCAACCCTGTCTCAGATCACATGTTTTATAGATTGCTTTTTGTTAGTTGAGCACACTTCTTGCGTGTACCGTCTTGACGTGTACAATTAGGTCAGGTTTTCTATAGTGAGTTGCAGGCGACCCTGTTAAATGCAGGAATTTATTGTATGAAGGTACTTGTGATTACCTTGTCCGGGAGGGTTCCCGTTGACCAGATGTTATTGGAAGGTAACTGTTGTGGACAGGCCTATCCCAGAGTTATTGAATGTGAGCTTTGCGCCGCTGGTAACCCGTGTTATTTTTGTGTCCGAGTTGTTATTGCTCGTTGATCTTATTCCGACTGTTGAGTCGAGGCTTTTTGGTGGAGAATGATCTCAGTGTAGACACTCCGTGCCCGAGCTATTGTCAGTATTATTCGCCATAAACCAACGATAGACCTAAGCCGACATCCTAATAATAAAACGCATAATTTTGGTAAAACAAAAGCTAACTAATGAATTCTTTCTATCTAACTTTGTTCTGTTGCATTTTGGAACTGTTGACATAGCCGTGCAGTTGAAGGTAATTTCCTTGTGTGGAAATGACTAGGACAGTTGACACTTTTGTAGCGACCTGAAGCATGCGCGAACCTAGAGTTCGTAGCTTGTGAAGCTCAGGCCATGCGATGTCAGACGTGGTCTCAACTACGCATTCGTCACCGTAATTACACACATTAGATGACTATGGTTTACAAAGAGTAAACCAAGGTGTAGGCAGGAATTTAATAAAGATTTGTGTCTATTTCATTACTTATTTATGATGTACAAGTGTGTAAATCCTACATGTTACCTTATTGTGTGCTGATAGCACGTAGTTATTAAGAATAATTAAATGTTTTTCATGGCTATACACTTAGATTTGTTGTAATTGTTTTCTGTTACGGACGTCATCGCCGTAAATTTTGTTATTAACTGTTAGGACTTAGCTAGATGATTACCGTTAAATGTAAATGTGGAAATGGTATCATCCTAACTTAGATTTGTTTTGCTACCCTGTTAAATGTAAATTCTGATATTAGCTTAATCTTGTAACTTGAACTAGGGACTTGCGTCGTACCATTTTCCTAGTGTTGCTGTTGTTGCTTTATTATTGTGAGATAGATCTTTCGCGAGGGTTTTCAGTAACTTCTCAGGTAGGGATCTGCTCTTTATTTTCTTTTGTTTATTAGTTTGCGGACTAGCCGATCATAACCCTCCGAACTAGGCTAGGGGCTTGTGAATTTTAATAAAGTTTCACGGTGTTTTACTTAAGTCTGGATGTTTAATTTCACAGTCTAGTTTTAAGGTGAGCCTTTCCTTAGGCAGTCTATGACCATCGTCACAATGTACCACGATCCCCGTGGACTACAGTGTCTCGTGCCGCTCAGCCTATTAGGAAGTTCACCTGATCCTCACGGTAATTTTATTCGACTTATGGGATGTTAGGAAAGTCATCGTGGTTGTTGACTCGACTAACGGTCTCAGTATTTCGCATTTTTAACTACGCTCTCACAGAATCAACAAACTATGACTCAACTTGGTTTCGTAATGCAATCATTCGACATGGTTAGCCGGGGCAGTCCCATGATGGATGATGTTTTTGAATCTTTTAGGGGCTTTGCAACATCGTGGTCACGTATCTCCGTGTACTGGGGTGTGTTTAAGACTTGTCTGATAACATGTGTCACTGCGATGTCTGTACCAGTGTGAGTATTTGTAATTCAGGTAGGATTTGGGTAGGAACCGACCGTGGCCTTAAATTAGGTACCATCCCGGCATTTGCCTAGAGTAGAAATGAGAAACCATGGAAAATCACTTCCAGGATGACTGAGGTATGATTCAAACCCGCCTCTTATCAGTTTTGTCTCACGAGGTTGAGTGTACCCAGTTCCAGCCCCCACACCAGAATTTAATTTCTTGGCAGAGCCGAGAATCGAACCCAGACCTCTGTGGTGCCAGCCAAGAATGCTAGCCACTGCTCAACGCCCGATTTGAGGTTTCATTTAACTTCAATCCAAGGATTACCGTGTTGGAAGCCCTTTTTATGCTTGCCTTAGAAATCGAAATTTGTTCGCTAATCCTGAAAAAATACTACATGTTGTTAATAAATACACTTGGATGACTAGTTTCGATCATCAAGTGATCATCATCAGATCATTTACACGTCGGCTACTAAATCTACTGCACGTGGAGAAGTATGGAATGATAATTACAATATATACACTTATTTTCAACGGAATCTGCAGCGGAGAAGTTGGACTTCGGAACGGTGGAGATTGCGGAAGAGGCAACCCAGTACTCAGGGAATAGTATGAGTACAGCATCAATCAGCAGCGTCTGTTTTCCAGGTTAGGGGCGGCTGCAAGGGCGTCTGTTTCCCACGTTAGGGGCGGCCTGTATAATAGCTGGCAGTAGCTTCATAAAATGCCTTTGGGAGTGGCGACCCCATCGTAATAATAGCCTAAAATGGAAATGGCACTTCAAATGATTCGGAGAAGGTTAGGGCGTACCCTGTAGGCGACGCGCAGTTCTTTTGGTACTGGGGGAACTGTGAGAAATGGGCGACCAGTAACCGAAATGAAAGTGGGAATCATGAATGTCATGACCCTGACAGGCAAGGTGGAGGAGGTGGTAGACTTCATGGAGAGGGAGAATGTTGGATTGATGGGGCTGAGTGAAGTGAAATGGAAAGGTAAAGGAAGGAAGAAATTGAGGAAAGGATATACATAATACTGGAGTGGTGGCCAAGAGGCAAAAAATGGCGTGGGACTGATAACCTCGAAACAACTGGAGGAGTATGTTGAAGGGGTCGAGTGTGTGAGTGACAGAATAATGAAAATTAGAATGAAGATGAAAAATGACGTGACGGACTTCATACAAGTGTATGCACCACAGACTGGAAACAGAGAAGAAGATATTGAAGTATTCCTGGAGGATGTAGAAGGAGTAATTTCAGATGTAGAAGTGGTGATCATGGGAGATATGAATGCACAAGTCAGAAACGAGAGACAAGGAAAGGAAGAAGTCATTGGACCATATGGATATGGAAAAAAGAACCGGGAAGGAGAGAAAAATGTAAACTTTTGTGAAAGGAATGGACTGATAGTGGGTAATTCATGGTTTCGGAAGAAAAACAGCAGGAAAATTACAAGATATAGTTGGGGCGATAGAAGAACAAAATCAGTAATTGACCACTTTCTGGTGGAAAGGACTAATCGCAGAAAGCTGATAGATGTGACAGCTTTACCAGGAGAAGCATTTGATGGGGACCATAGAGCTGTGGTGGCAAAATTTAGATGGGAAAAATTGGAAAACCTAAAGGAGATCAGAGAAAGTAAAATAAAAGTATGGAAATTGAAAGACAAAACTGTACAGGAAGATTTTCAGGAGAGATTGAAGCAACAAATCCCAGTTACTGAAGTGGAAAACATAGAAGAGGAATTGTCCCACTTTGAAAAGGCATTTGTTGGTGCAGCAGAGAGTGCTTGTGGTAGGACGTCAACAAGAGTGAAAGAGAAGGAGACACCGTGGTGGAATGAGAAAGTGAGGAAAGCAGTGAAAGAAAAGAAGTCTGCAGGGAAAGAATGGAACCAAAATCAAACAGAAGAAAGCAAAAGGAAGTATCACGACAGCAAACGGAGGAGTAAGAAAGTGGTAGGAGAAGAAAAGAAGAAAAGTTGGAAAGAATTTACCCGAAGAATGGAAACAGATGTAAATGGCAGTAAAAGGTTGCTGTATGGGCTTCTAAGAAGTAAGAGGAAAGAAAGAGTTACTACAAAGCTAGTAAAAAAGGAAGATGGAGAGTTGTTAACACACCCAGAAGAGATAAAGGGACGATGGAAGGAGTATTTCGATAAGCTATTGAATGTGAGCAATTGTACTGGTGAGATGGATGTGACACAACCTGACGACTCTATAACAGAAGATGATATAACAATGCCTGAGGTGGAATTAGCAGTACAGAAAATGAAGATGGGAAAAGCAACAGGGGTGGATGAAATCAGTGTAGAAATGATAAAGGCTGCTGGACCTGTTGGTATGCAATGGCTGTATCGACTGCTAAAGTGTGTGTGGAAACGGAAATGTGTACCAGAAGACTGGGAGAAAGGGCTAATAATACCAGTGTTTAAGAAGGGGGACAAGAAGGTGTGTGATAACTATAGAGGGATAACCCTCATATCACAGATAGTAAAAATACTGGAAAGGATATTAGAAAGAAGAATGAGAAGAAAGGTGGAAGGAGAGTTGCAAGAGGAACAGTATGGCTTCAGGAGTGGAAGATCCACAGTGGACCCAATCTTTAGCTTGAGGCAGGTGATGGAAAAGAACTGGGAATATGGAGAGGATTTGATCATGACTTTCATAGATCTAGAAAAGGCATATGATAGTGTCCCCAGAGAGAAGGTATGGGAAACCATGGTAAAGAAGAGACTTGGAAGAGAAATGTTGGAAATGGTGCAAGCAATGTACAACAACTGTGTTAGCAGGGTACTGACCCCAGTTGGAAAGACAGATTGGTTTAGGAACAAGACTGGACTAAGACAGGGGAGTGTGCTGTCACCTCTCTTGTTCATAATGGTGATGGATGAAATTGTAAAGGAAGCATATGGACATAAAGAAATGAAGTTACTGTTATTTGCAGATGATATTGTGGTCTGGGGAAGGAACACCGAAGAAGTGCAAAAACAACTAGATGCACTGAACGAAAATATTCAGAAGTACGGCCTGAAAATCAGTATAGAGAAAAGGAAGACCATGGTGATGACAAGAGGGGAGAGACAAGGAAAGGGCACTGTGAAAATTGGAAGTCAGAGTTTGGAAATTGTGGACACGTTCAAATACCTAGGAAGTGAATTGATGCAAACTGGTAGGTTGGACATGGAGATTGGCAGGAGGGTACAGCAGAGCAATGCATTCTATCAAAGTGTGAGAAAATTGTTTGGGATAAGGAAGTACCAAGGAAAAGCAAGGAGGTAATGTATAAAGTGTACTATGTACCCATATTAACTTATGCAGCTGAGACTTGGACCCTGACAAGCAGGCAAGAGAGTAGAATCCAAGCCAGTGAAATGAAATTCCTAAGAAGTATGATAGGAAAGACAAGGAAAGACAGAGTGAGGAATGAAGATGTTAGGAAGGAAGTTGGGATGGGAAAACTAAATGAGAGAATTGAGAAGAATAAACTAAGGTGGTTTGGACATGTAAAGAGGATGGAGGAAAATAGAACACCAAGACAGATGCTGGAGGCGAAGTGCAAGGGTAAGAGAGCAAGAGGAAGACCTAGAAGAAGGTGGATTGATTCAGTGAAGAACAGCGTAAGAAAAAGAAATCTGGACTGGGACAAGATCGTGGAAGAAGAATGGTGGAAGGAAAGAGGAAAGTGGAGAAGTGCCATAAATACCACGACCCGGCAGGAGCTGGATAAGGGGAAATGATGATGATGACACTTATTTATTTGCAGTAGCAATTAAACTAGCAAACTAGTCAAGATATGTGCTTTTTGTTGAGATACTGATAGTTATTAAATGGTGCACTTAGCAGTTTGAGCGATGTGTGGTCCGTTTTTGTGTACAATGTGTGGACGTTTTTGCTGCCACAATACTCTGACCATTTAATAACAATAATACAATGGTACTAAGCAAGCAAACTTGAAGATCAATCACCACTATCAGTATCTCAACAAAAAATAACATATCTCGACAATTTGTGCTAGATTATTTACTACTGCAACTACATAAGTGTATGATTTGTAAATATCATAACCCATACATGTAGACACAGATTAATAGCCGAAGTGTAAAGGATCTGATGATCGCTTGACGATCGAAACTGGTCATTCAATTGTATTTATTAATCTCAGGTAAAAAGTCTTTTTGAGGATTAGGGAATCACCCATTAGATAATTGGGTATTGACCGTCCAAAAACATTAAATTTCGAATCCAAAGATACAAATATTGTCTTACGAACGAAGGTATGTCTAAAGTCAACTTCTAGGCATGTTCGATAAAAACTCAATGTTCTCATGGTAGGGCAGTTATAAAAAGGGCGGTAAAAATAGGAAATCTTGTAGATGTAGCGTAAATATTGCAATCATTGCAAAAGACGAGCAAGAAGTCTATCTTGGGAATTCTCTGCCTGACTTGCATACTCACCCTTTTTCACAGGTGGAAAATGAATAAACAATATATCCAAGGCCCGCTAAAATAGCGACAAAATACTTGATATTCCCCGCGACCACCTGCAGCGCTGAAGGAGTATTTTCAATTGCTGGAAACATTGTGACTGCAAAGCGGAGCTGCCTCACCCCAGAAAATGTGTACTTGCTAGTATTTTTGCACCAAAACAGACCGTCAATTGAAATATATTGTCACATTTATTTTTAAATAATGCATCTTTTTTGTGAACTGTTGAAGCCATTCTTCAGTGTTGCCTATACACACTGTCAGTTGTCACTCTTCAGTCGGTCAACATGAATTTGTCCAATAACTGTGTGGGGTGCAATGTATATATAATATGAGTAATAAGTAAACAAACTCCTTGAAAAATTACACGTATTAGTTATGATCACAGTGACCCCGGCGGGAGTAGGCAGGCAAAAGTATAACAACTGTACGACCAAGGCTCCGCTGAGATACTGTATGTAACCATAATATGCATAATAGAATTCAAGTGCATGCTCTAATTTTATTTTATTTATTATATTGTGTTATTCTTATTTGTATACACGATCATAATGCTCATAAGTAATTCACAAACCCTTATTACACAAACTAAACTTATACAGTGCTCAAAAAAGGTTTTGCATATTGTGATTTAGTAACTTGTTTATTTTGCTATGTGTATGTTATCATATTATACACAATATAGGGTACATACAAAGAAAAACAACACACAATCTGCTTGCAAAAGAGACAGAGACACAACGAATAACAAATGTGATAATGTGGGACTGAGCACACAAACGTCCTTTTCATATTGGGACATATTAATACCGTGTATGGCCACCACGAACTCTAATCCATGCTTGCAGACGACGAGGCATACTGAGCACCAACGAATCCAACGTGGTTTGGGGCAGATTATCCCACTCTTGGACAGCAGCTTCAATCAGTTGCTCTTTGTTTGTTGGAGGATTGGGACGGTGCGAAATTGCCCTCTTGAGCTCTTTCCATGCATGTTCAATACAGTTCATGTCCGCAGAATATGCAGGCCACTCCATTCTCTGTATGACATGCATCTGAAGGAACTGATTGACCACCCTAGCTCGATGGGCACGAGCATTATCGTCCACTAGTGTAAAGCCCTCACCCATTGTGGCAGCAAATCCTGCAACGACAGGTACAAGGATGTTGTCTCTATACACCAGACCAGTCATATTACCGTGGATAGGAATTAGAGGCGTACGTCGACCGAACATGATTCCACCCCAAAACATGACTGAACCTCCTTGCTGTTGGTGGCTTTCCTGGATGAAGGGTTCGTGAAATCTCTTACCCATTCGGAGCATTCGAGTGTGGCGACGTAATAGTGATAGTGATTGTAATAGTGATCATAACCAACACATGTAATGTTTCCAGGAGTGTTATTTACTTATAATTCATATATTTTATACATTGCACTCCGCCCAGTCATTGGGCATTGACCGACTGAAGAGTTACAACCAACAGGTCTTTGTAGAAATTAGGCTAAACCCGAAAAAAAAAAAAAAAATGTTGCTGTCCTAAATTGTAAACATCCTTCCCAACAAATATTGGACAAGATTCAAAAGTGTTGCTGAAAACTCCTCGTTCTCTTTTCCTGAAACCCTTCCCAATTTGATTGATGTTTGTCCTTCCACGGTCACTGACTGTTATTTGGTTATTGTTAATATAAACAAGGAAGGACACGTATCTTTACGAAAAAATTAACTTTTATAGATTTCTATACAACATTCCGAAAATAAGCCTAACCCAACTTAAGCGATGACTTCTTATTTAAACCATTATTAAAACTTATTTTCTTATCTCGTCTCTACTTATCAATTAATCGATTTTTCGGTTAATCTATTAATCGATTATTCAATTAATCGATTAATTGAAAATCCATTATTACCAGCTCTAATCGAAATAGAACCGGGTGAGTTAGCCGTGGTCGTTACGGCATGACTGCTGGCAGTCGCTCACATCCGGGAGGCGAGGAGGTTTGAATCCCCCCGCCGGCAACCTTGAAGATGGTCTTCTGTGGTTTCCCATCTTCCTTCCAGGCAAATGCCGGGGTTGGTCCCTAACTATAGGCCACAGCCGCTACCTTCCAACTCCTCGCCCTTACATTCCAATTTCCCTCCCCAACGGTACTTGTAGCTCACCCATTGGGTGTCCGTCTCGAAGCAGCTACAAAACTGGCGAGCCGAACACGTCCTCGGACACTCCCAGCACTAAAAGCCATACGCTAAAAAAAATCGAAATAGAGCTCTGATAGACAGCAAATAATGCCTGATGGCGCAAACATGTGAGTGAGAGGGAAAGGAGGAGAATGAAGGTAGTGGAGGGGGTCACTACCGCTGTGCTATTGGGAGACACACTAACGTGTAATATTGCTACAGTAGGAGCTGATGTGATCATTTCTGTAGCAACAAGAGAAGTGAACATCCCCCCAGCTCTTAACCACGCTGCAGCACATGGTAGCCCAGTCAATAAAGGTTCAGTGTCGCAACTAATTAGAGGAAAGCTGATTTTTTTCAGGATGTTAGTATATAAAGTATAAAGTAAAAAAAACACAAAGTCCCGACCCCCACCCCCCCCTTGCTTCCACCCCCACCCCCTCCCCAACCTTACAAGAGGAGTACTCTGGTTTAATGCTTACAGTTAAAGAACTAATGAAGTTACAAACGCGATTTTTAATAATCTTACGCCTAACGTTATTCTAAACAAATTATGTCATATAAACTTTTTATGTAGATAGCGTAATTTCACCGTAATACTCCAATATATGCACAAAAAAAATGCCACTACAAAACACAAAAAGTAACTTCAACCTATTGTACCTTTTTATCCTTCCGTCATTCAATGAAATGTTTTGCACAAAACTTATAGACAATTTAATTAGCTTTAAAAATATGTGTCTACTATAATGCTTACCGTTCAAGTGATGGCTTCAAAGAGAGCTATGAACAGTAATGACCACCGCGTCGCCGCGCCAGACGAAGCAGCGTCGTGCCGTTGTCACTCGATGCTGAAAGGCACCGCTGTATGTACTCATATCCTTAATCTTGAATAGTCATTGAGTTTATGATGATGAAATATAAAAACTTCAACTTCAACTTTTCATTACCAAAATCCTGTACTTAGTACACTTTTATAGCTGACAAATAATAAAGTATTTTGATAACTTATTAATTCCTGCTCAACTAACACGGCCTAACAATAAACAACGTTTATGTTTTTCCTTTTTTTTAGTATAAAGGGTCATTTTCTAATGTTTCATCGGTTTGGTCTGAATAATTTTTACAATACATTCCACTGCAGTTCACACACATAGATGTGCAATCGAACACAGCTTTACGACAACTACAGTTTGTAACACACAATGTTTTGCAATTACAAGTTATCAGTAGAAGAAGTTCATTTGGAGCAGCAGGATTCGTCATGGGCTTAGGTATCAGTCTGTTATTTGATGTATACTGCCAACCCCATTCTTCTGCCGGAATTTTACAACCTAACCAAGTTTGAATCTGGTGGCAAACCCTCAAAATATGTTGATGAGCAGAATCTGAAGTTGGTGGAAGTTTTGCTAAATCAAAATTAGACTTGAGATACATTTTTGCGGTTAATTGCTTGAACTTAAAGTACCTGGCTTCAATGAGGGTTTTGAACTTTGATAAGTTGTACATGCTTAGGATAAACTGTTCTCCACTTTCTAGAAGGATATCTTTTGTAATGTCTTGTTTTTTGAAAAGCTCAGCCGGAGATCTAGCTTCAGTTGATTTACGTATCATGTCGGCTGCTTTTTACTTCCCTAGCCCATAGAAAGCAGACGTCGTATCACAACCAGTCATTGAATGAGAAAAAAAAGCAGTAAAGTTTGCTGCTTGACATGTTGATTTATAAGAAAATCGACAGAGTACAGTTTGGACATTGACGACGAAGGCTTTAAGAAGGAAAGTTTGGCGTCTTGATGGGGAGCTAATGCTACGAGTAAAACCAAGAGATCTGTATCAGTTCCCACGACAACAACTGTAGTATAATTAGTTTGCACATATTTAATTGCCTGGTCGACAATACAGTGTCAGCGTCACCTTCCGCAGAAAAAACTTTAATATCCTCAGTCACACAACGTGTTGTAATTGCTTCTATCAACCTCTTTTTGTTATGAGGGTTTGCTAGAAAGTCTGCTTGTTGTGTTGTGCAAACTGTATTTTCATAAAAAAAAAAATTGTGTGAGAAGATTTCTTTGATGCTCTTCTCTCTTGTTCTTGCTGTTTTGTGGTTGGAAAGTTGGGATAACCGTCGAATACCACTGTAACTTTATTTCCGTATTTACAAAGTATATAGCTTAAATAAGAATCTATTATTTCCTTAAAAGTGCTGTTTTTTCTCCAAACCACAGCATGTAACAAATATCCACCATCCATCACAAAAACATCTTCATTTGCCTTGAAGCTTTCTTCAACAATTCCATCTTCAAACAATTTCATAAACGATGTTTTCGTACCTTTACGTATTGATGCCTCGTCAAATAGTGACGGTGGGTGAGTTGCTAATTCGAACTCAAAATAAGATTTCAACTTAACTGGGCTGTCAGAGATGCATTAAATTCGATTGAATATTTGCTGGGAGTTAATTGAAACTTCTGAAGATCTCACTTTGATAGACTTGAAACTTGCCTGTGTTGTAACCATATCCGTCCGCTGCAGTGCCAATGTTTCAGGAATCATATCATTTGATACAGTAATCACTTCCTTTTCACTTGCGTATTTTCCACAGTCATAATTCATTTTTTGTATACCTTCCCTAACGATTTCTGCTGCTGTTCTAACAATTCTTTTACGTTCGTCTTCAGTAGTTGTTTCTCTGTTGAATCTAATACCTTGTGACTAGTATGTGACATACATAAAATACTTCTCTTTCCAGATAAATTATGTACAACTAGCCGATCATTGAAAAAATCTACAAGTTTTGACTTGAGATAATAATCACTATAGTCTATATCAGAACCACATAACTCCACTACTATCTCTCGTAATTCTTTTAGTGAATACTGGCACTCATTGTCGCTCTCAAGGTAATTAGTAAGCAAATTAAATTTATCTACAGACTCGGCTAATAATGGACGTCCTACCTTTTGTTCATGAGGTTTAGGTTTACAAAAGTCCTTATAACATTGCCCATGATAACGGGCTTCGGCCGCAACTAAATCAATCACATCTAAAAGCCTGGACTTAACTTTACAGGCCCAATCATCATTCCTATTATCACAAGCATTAAGGAGAGTTTGCTTTATTTCAATTGTTGGAACCTCATGAATTTGGGTTCGGTATTGAGAAGGAAGTTTTGGGTCAAACACAGCATTTTTTTTCACATAACAAACAGTCATGCTTGAAATCAAATTTGGTGTCTAATTCTCTGAGAAGGCGCTGCGAGGTGGAAGATTCCGAATTTTGAGCTTTTAATGCTGCTTTAATATTGCTAGGTCTGGTATAATTTTGCCTGCAAACAGTATGTACTTTTATTACATCGACGTTAACAAGTAACCTATGGATTTCGTCTTTTCTCTCAATACTACGTTTTATTAAAGTGTTTATACCTTTAGTGACTCTTACCCCGGCATCTTTCACTTCCTCATTACATATTACGCATATATTGGTAAAATCAGTCATTATTGAAAACTGTTGATAATAAAGAGCGCCTAGCTGTAAAGTTTGTGGGTAACAGTTCAGATTTAACAAGTTTTTACCATTTTTAAGGGTTACCTTTTATCTTGCTTATCTCGCTCAAAAATACATAACAATAGCAAAACTATCAGCATTTCACTGCACTTGGCACAACACAACAACTTGTATTTCTGTACAAAATGTAAAACTATCATGAAACACAAAATGCAACGAACCGCACAATGCCATGGTTAACCGAACACTAAACAGACAAGGCCCACTAATAACGAAAAGGACTCAATAAGCAGCGTAGTAGAGATAAGAGGGCAGTAAACAAACAAGTTGCAACGTGCAGTCTGACTCATGCAGACAACCAAGCGGCCGAGTCACCACACCACGCTATACGCGGCTGCCCGGCGGGATGCGCGGTGTCCGCTACTGTTCATCGCTCTGTGAAGCCATCATGTTAACAAATATCTTTTGTAGACCCATAACGTTAAAGATAATAATAGTAGCTAAACATTTTAATCGAACATATTTTTTCTACGACATAAGGGTAAATAGTTATAATTAGTATAAATTACTTTTTGTTTTTTGCAATGACAGTTTTCTGCATATATTAATGTATTATGGCGATAATAGGTTGTCTACATAAAAATTTATTCTTAAATAAATTGTTAAAAATATTGTACGGAGTAAAATAAAAAACAATCACGTCTGTAGCTTTATTAGTTTTCGAGCTGTAAGCATTTAACCATAGTAGGCCTACTGCTCTAGCAAGGTATAGGAGGGGGTGGGGGGGGGGGGGGAAAGCAAGAGGGGTGGGGGTCGGGACTTTGTAATTATTGGCTATTTACTTTGTGTACTAACATCCTGAAAAAATTCAGCGTTCCTCTAATTAGTTGCGACAAAGCGTATATTTTTACCTTTATTGACTGGGCTATGGACTCGCCTGCATGCGGAACTCGTTGCTTACGCGTATTTAAGTGGGCCGGTTCTTCTTGACCGGTGCATATTACGTGCGAAGTGGTGTCTCCATTCACTGTGAGTCTTCATACCTTTGTGATCAATGCAAATAAAGTACGCAATGTGTCCTCGGCAGTGCATGTGTACATTCAGTGGTCTCAGTGTTCTACTCGGGCTTTAAGAAGAATTCTCATTCGCTTACGACCGGTAATTGCAAGAAGTTATAGAAATTCACATTATTATGAATACCGGTAATGGTGCTTAGAAAAGTTTGCAAAACCTCATGCACTGAATTATTATTTTATAGTGCGAAATGGCTTCTAGTATTTCAGTATTTCATGTGTACTCTTTTCTCCGGTAGAAACTAACAGTGCACGTCAGTTTATCTGAAGTGGATCACGGTAATCTTGCACTAGGGCAAGGTAGTGCTAGATCTGTTTCTGTCTATCATAAATTGCGTGCTGCTAGTTGTCATTAAAATGACTAGACAAAACACTTGACTAAGCCTTGGAGATTTGGGTTTGAGTCCGACAAGTGTTCTTCTGAATTCTACTTGGAACACTTCAACAGTCAGTAATTTGCGGTATGCAGAATCACATGCTGCTCTGCCTGAAAGTTGAACCAGCTGTTATCCCGCATGGTGAGTAATGAGGAGAATTTATCCCACGGTCAGTGAGTCCTTTGAGGACACAGAGTATTCCTGTGAGTAACTGGCGTGGTAATTGCATTCTGCCTGATAATGCACATGTATTTTAAATGGAGCTCATTCAGTACATTTATATGTAAGGGAACAGGCAGCTAATTATAAATTTAGTAGCTTCCATAAAGGTGACTTGTAGTAGGCCCAGTAGCAGTGTACAATTTGCTTATTGAAGCCAATTTGTACAATTTTTGGTCCTGCCAAGCTTACAATATTCAGCAGGTGCCAATTATAATTACAATTTGTATTAAATCTCAGCGTCCTTTTTTTTTCTAGGTTTGTGCCAGGTCTTGTGTGTGGATTTGCCTGGGACATCAAACTGGCTCATCAGCGGGCTCATGGTGTCCGCGCCCGCACCCCCACATGAGTAGCAAACTGCACGCTACATCCCTTTATATGAAGCTCACCTGCGCCTCTTCGTTGCGAGAGCGAAGAGCTCAAGCAGTCCTCACCTCCCTATGAGGGCTTCCAAAAAGATGGTAGCCGATATTGGCTTTCACAGCCAATGAATTAAAACTCAGCATTTATTCTTTCTAGGTCTGTGCCGTGTCTTGTGTGGGGTTTCGCCTAGGCCCGCTGATGTGCCAGCTTGGTGCCCTAGGCGAAACCCTACTCAAGGCACGACACAAACCTAGAGAAAAAATGCTGAGTTTTAATTCACTGGCCGTAAAAGTCATTATAGCATCTTTTACAATTTGTATGTTGACAAAGAATTAAATTTACAACTATACCGTCCAATATCTCAGCTTGCCGCTATTTTTTTTTTGCAATTCCGCTGACTATTAGACGTGTTAGTAGTAGTAGTAATGTAGTAAAGAACTTCAGACCAAGTACTTTGATTAAATAGTCCTCTTCGGCCAGACAAACCATTAATACGATCCCAATTACGTACTGTATATTGAGTGGATAATTTAAACTTGTGAAACATCTCTATGTATATAAAAATGAAAGTTTGTCTGTTTTTTCTGAATTTCCACGGAAGTTTGAGTTATTAACGCGTTTCAGACTGGTTTATGACGGTTGCGCGCAAAACCAATTTTTTTGTCTGTCTGTTTGTCTGTTTGTCTGTGTACAACTTTGCACGCGCATCACTCGAGAACGGCTGAGTGGATCAACGTAAAATTTGGTACAGAAGTCCATCAGAGGCACAAAAGTAATCATTGATGTAACTCTTCTCCATACCTCTCATAAAAGAGGGCCTACCCCCTTAAATGCAAGCTGAAATGGGCGTAGAAAAACGAGACAAAGCTCATTTTCAGCGTCTCAATGTGAGAAACAAAACTCGGGAGCCCTACGGGCCCCGAAAACCACATTTTAAGGTCCTAAAACCAACAGTTTTTGAGATATACCCAGAAAACTAATTTCATTTATTAAGCTATTGAAAGAATGCAGGCCGGTAACCATGGCAACACGATCTCAGAAGTCCATCTATTTCTGTAAGACGCAATGCCATTCCATTTATTACATTACTGTGAACGTTCGCAAACGGCTATAAGGTTATCACGGAACCAACTTAAGCTGTAAAATTCATCAATACGTAGGCTATATAATGCGCTTAAGGGGTCAAGGGTTTCTAAAGGTCTATTATATCCCTATCCCTATATTATTAAATTATTATTATGATTATTATTATATTATGGCGTACAAGGACGAGCAAAACTCATTTTCAGCCCCTCAGTGGCTCGGAGGCTACTACGTTTTACGGCTCTAAAACCACGTTTCTACTACTTTCATTTAATAAACTAATAAAGACCACCTCGTGGCGCAGTGGATAGCATTGTTGACTGTCACGCCCGAGGTACCGGGTTCGATCTCCGGCTCTGACAAGAATTTAAAAGTCTTGGTATGGTCTGGTACGGGGTCTCCCAGCCTCGTGATGCAAAATGGGAACCTGGCGGATGCTATGGTAGGAGGAGGAGTGGAAAGGAACTGGCCACCCTACCACACGCAAACTCCGGCTCGGGATGCCTGGTTAGTGATCCCTTGACTTAGTCAAGGGCTCTTATTCAGGCCGCCTACGTCCCTGGAGGGGATATGACACTCTTTTATTTTATAAACTAATAAATAGATGACGAGTACAGAAGAACACCAAATCAGGAGCTATATAGATATATTGAGAAAATCACAGGTGTGGCCAGGAAGAAACGTCTGGCTTTCTATGAACATGTCTCATGGATGAACCCAACAAGACTAACAAACCGGCTTCTCAACTACTGGGGGAAGAGAAAGAACGTGACACCGTCGCTAACAGTAGTTAACAAGGATATCCAAGAACTGAAGATGATGAAAAGTGATATTAGAAGCCGATCACATCTCAGAATGATACTTAAACAGAAGAGTTTTCAGGGCAGACCACCCTGTAAGAAAACCGGCATCATCTGGACAAAAGAGAGGAAGGAGAAACATAGCCAGAGAATGCGCGAATATTGGGCAAACATAAAGTCCCTGGCCAAGCTGAAAAGTTGAACGTTGTGGTCCTTAGCTAGCCCATCCGAAAGAAGAAGAAGAACAAGAAGAATCTAATGAAGTAATGCAAGTCGGTAACCATGACAACAGTGTCACAAGAGGTGACATCCAACTTTCCATCTATTTCTGTATATTTCTGTTAAAGTTTGAAAATGGCTATAAGGTTATCGTGGAATCAAACATAGACTGTAAAATTCAACAATGCGATTAAGGGGGTCAAGGGGTACCCTTGAATATTTCTACATGTGACTTATACGTGCGATATGAGATATGTTGTACATAAGGGCTATTATATCTTTCAACAATTCCTGAATTGGAATAGTGTTTTTTGCAGCTTTTGGGAATTTGGACCATTGGAGGCTAAATATCCCGAATTTTCATGCACCACGAGTCTTCATAATTTATTAAAGGGGTCTTCCTGGGGATGGGGACATTCCACAACGGTGAGGGTCAGTTTTAATTTGACATATATTGCGTTTCGTCTACGAGGTTTTCAATATTATTTTCACGTCAGGAAGTACACGTTAGGTGAATTTAGTTTGCGAGCATATTTTAAGTAATCATATTTTTGTCGACAAAGGGGTTCATCGTAAAGATGATTTTGTTTGATACTGTGTGGTTGATATATCTTTATGTTTATGTTCGCCTATAATTCATGTTCGGGTGCTTGGAGCATCGTAAAATTAGGTATTGTAACCATGAGTCAATACACCAATCATTTACAAAACTCTTCAACGTACTTCACATAGAAGGGTGGGTATAAGGAACAACTTTTCAAAATACAAGCTAAAATAGGCGAAATATAAAAATTATCCTAGAAGGACGACCAAAGCATATGTTGCGCTTCTCAATGTGTGACACAAAACTAGGGAGTCTATAAAGGGTCTCCGAAAACCACATTTTACGGCCCTTAAATTAACAGTGTCTGCGATATACCCAGAAAACTAACTTCGTTCTGATAAACTTATGAAGGAATGACAAGCCCCTAACCATTGGAACAGTATCTCAATTGATAACGTCCGGTTATTAATACCGAAGACCGTTCGAAGAGCGGGTACTTCTGCTAGTGAATCAATAAGAAAGTGAATTTAGAACAATAATTCTTAAAGACGGTTAAGCCTCCGTGGCTTAGGCAGCAGCACGCCGGCCTCTCACCGCTGGGTCCGTGGTTCAAATCCCGGTCACTCCATGTGAGATCTGTGCTGGACAAAACGGAGGCAGACAGGTTTTTCTCCGGGTACTCCGGTTTTCCTTGTCAAAATTTCATTCCAGCAACACTCTCCACTATCATTTCATTTCATCTGTCATTCATTTAATCATTATCCCAGAGGAGTGCGACAGGCTTCGGCAGCCGGCACAGTTCATATCCTCGCCGCTAGATGGGGGCTTCATTCATTCCATTCCTGACCCGGTCGGAGACTGGAAGCAGGCTGTGGATTTTCATTTTCAATTCTTAAAGACGGCAATTAAATAACACAGGTGTAAATGAAACACACTTCAATGAGCACAGAATCAAAATATTTAATTTTTCTTCACCTACTTGCGTAGCCGAGCTGGCTTCATGACTGGAATGGGTAGCTGCACGTTTGATGCTTGAATGCTGGTGCTATTTCCACGGTGTTTTCCACACTCACTTAAGGTGATATATGGAATGGTTACTAGAAGACTTGAACCCAATTACTCGTTACACAACGGACTCTACGCATATCAATGGATGAAGTAGATCATGCATAGGAAACGAACCCATCTCTTCTCGGTTTTGCCGCATGAGGCACAGTGTAACTCATTCCAAACCTCAGACAAGAAATAAATGTCTTACACCATACTTCTAAATTTGTGATTTATGAATACTGGTCGCAAACTAGGCTTACACCATACTTGTAAACTTATGATGTAAGAACACTGGTCGCAAACTAGGCTTACACCATAGTTGTAAATTTGTGATCTATGAATACTGTACGCAAATTGACCATACCTGTAAATTTGTGATCTATGAATGCTGGTCGCAAACTAGGCTTACACCATACTTGTAAATTTGTGATCTATGAATACTGTTTGCAAACTATCCACCATACTTGTAAATTTGTGATCTATGAATACTGGTCACAAACCAGGCTTACACAATACTCGTAAATTTGTGATCTATGAATACTGGTTACAAACTAGGCTTACACCATACTTGTAAATTTGTGATGTATGAATACTGGTCACAAACTAGGCTTACACCATATTTGTAAATTTGTGATGTATGAATACTGGTCGCAAACTAGGCTTACATCATACTTGTAAATCTGTGATGCACCAATACCGGTCACAAACTAGGCTTAAACAATAATTGTAAATTTATGATCTCTAAATACTGGTCGCAAACTGTACACCATACTCGTATATTTGAGATCTATGAATACTGGTACAAACTAGGCTTACACCATACTTGTAAATTTGTGATCTGTGAATACTGGTCACAAACTAGGCTCACACCATACTTGTAAATTTGTGATGTATAAATACTGGTCGCAAACTAGGCTTACATGATACTTGCAAATTTGTGATGAATGAATACTGGTCGCAAACTAGGCTTACACCATACTTGTCAACTTGTTAAGACGTGGTGGCTCAGCTGTCTAGCTGTATGCCTCTCACCAAGGCGGTCCGGGTTCGATTCCCGGTCAATGCATGTGAGATTTTCGAAGTGAAATGCCATGTCCTGTGGTTCGGATTCCACGTAAAAAGGTGGTCCCGTGGCTCATGATCTCAAGATTAACGGTCACGTTAAACTACAAGCTTCCTTCCTTCAACTTGTTAATGTACGATTACTGGTCACAAACTAGGCATAAACCATACTTGTATATTTGTGATGTATGAATACTGGTCGCAAACTAGGCTTACATCATACTTGCAAATTTGGGATGCACAAATACCGGTCGCAAACTAGGCTTACACAATACTTGTAAATTTATGATCTCTGAATTCTGGTCGCAAACTATACACCATACTTGTAAATTTGTGATCTATGAATACTGGTCGCAACCTAGACTTACACCATAGTTGTACATTTCTGATCTATGAATACTGATCGCAAACTAGGTTTACACCATACTTGTAAATTTGAGATGAATAAATACTGGTCGAAAACTAGGCTTACACCATACTTGTCAATTTTTGATCTTTGATTACTGGTCACAAACTAAGCTTACACCATACTTGTATATTTGTGATGTATGAATACTGGTCGCAAACCAGGCTTACATGATTCTTGTAAATTTGGGATGCACCAATACTGGTCGCAAACTAGCCTTACACAATACTTGTAAAATTTATGATCTCTGAAAACTGGGCGCAAACTAAGCTTACACCATACTTGTAAATTTGTGATCTATGAATACTGGTCGCAAACTAGCTTTACCCAAAACTTGTAAAATGTATGATCCACGAAAACTGGTCGCAATCTAGGCTTACACCATACTTGTAAATTTGTGATCTCTGAATACTGGTCGCAAACTAGGCTTACACCATACTTGCAAATTTGTGATCTATGAATTCTGGTCGCAAACTAGGCTTACGCCATACTTGTAAATTTGTGATCTATGAATACGGATCGCAAACTAGGTTTACACCATACTTGTACATTTGTGATTTATGAATACTGGTCGCAAAGTAGGCTTACAGAATACTTGTATATTATTTTATGATCTAGAATACTGGTGGCAAACTAGGCATACACCATACTTGTAAATTTGTGATCTACGAATACTGGTCGCAAACTAGGCTTACACCATACTTGTAAATTTGTGATCTATGAATTCTGGTCGCAAACTAGGCTTATACCATACTTGTAAATTTGTGATCTATGAATACTGGTCACATACTAGGCTTACACCATACTTGTACATTTGTGATCTATGAATACTGGTCGCAAACTAGGCTTACACCATACTTGTACATTTGTGATCTATGAATACTGGCCGCAAACTAGGCGTACACCATACTAGTAAATTTGTGATGTATGAATACTGATCGCAAACTAGGCTTACACCATACTTGTAGATTTGTGATTTATGAATACTGGTCGCAAAGTAGGCTTACAGAATACTTGTATATTATTTTATGATCTATGAATACTGGTGGCAAACTAGCCTTACACCATACTCGTAAATTTGTAATGTATGAATATTGTGGCAATCTAAACACCATAATTGTAAATTTATGATCTACGAATTCTGGTCGCTAACTAGGCTTACACCATACTTGTAAATTTGTGATCTATGAATACTGGTCGCAACTAGGCTTACACCATACTTGTAAATTTGTGATCTACGAATACTCGTCTGAGACTAGGCCTACACCATACTTGTAAATTTTTGATCTATGAATACTGGTCGCAAACTAGTCTTACCCAATACTTGTAAGTTTGTGATCTACGAATACTGGTCTGAGACTAGGCATACACCATACTTGTAAATTTGTGATCTACGAATACTGGTCGCAAACTAGGTTTACATCATACTTGTAAATTTATGTAACAAAATAGATGTTGGTAATACTGAGAGCTTTATTACAATATCGAAGCAACTTATCACCAATAATTTTTAGCCTACTTTTCACATTTTGCAAAAATGAGAAAAAGTAGTCTTATGAGATCGGGCAAATCTGTGTCTGCCTGTCTGTCTGTCTGTCTGTCTGGCTGTGTGTGTGTCACCCCCTATCAACTCCTGAACGGCTGGAGCAATCGAAACAAAATTTGGTAGGAGTAAAGATCTATACCTGAATATCTCAGGGCCATATTTGAAAATGATGTCAGTGCTACCAACTGCTGAAAAATCGCAATTGAAATTTGAGCTCCATGTTGGATATCTTGGAAGGTATGAATGGGAGCTATTTCAAAATTGGCACACATATAGATAATAATATTGCAGTTTAATTTCCAGGAAGCCATACATGGCAGTGTTGCCAAAATGATTATAAGCCTACTCATTGGTCCAATTTTTAAATGCATATAACTTCTACACTATCAATTGGAATTCAACCAAATTTCGTATGTACTATGTGTACATAACCAGATATGACTGAGCGTATTCTTAAGAACCACAAGTGCTGCCAACTGTTAATAAATGCACTTAATTTCTTTTATCCAAATACCAATATAGCAGAAAGTATGCAAGCCGACAGCTTTAAACTATGCACACGTATAGTACCTGACATTCTGTATTTATTTGGAGTAACTTATATACGTCAGTGCTACCAACATAATTCTAAGCCTGCTGAGAGGTCCAACTTTAAATACATGTAACTTCCATACTATCATTTGGATTTCAACCAAATTTCGTATGTGCTATGTGTACCATAACAGATATGACTATGCGTATTCTTAAGAGCAACCAGGGCTACCAACTGTTAATATGTGCTGTGTCTATTTTTGTTACCCTAATATCAATATATCAGAAAGTATGCAAGCCAATAGCTCTAAACTTTGCACACGTATAGTACCTGGCATTCTAGATAAATTTGGAGTAACTAATATACGCCAGTGCTGCCAACATGATTCTAAGCCTGCTGATAGGTCCAATTTTAAAATGCTTGTAACTTCTATACTAACTAATGAATTTCATTCAAAATTGGCACAACAATAGATCATATTATTATTTCAGATTATTTCTGACCAATACATGCATGACACTGTTGCCAACATGATTTTACGCGCGCTGTTAGATCCAATGTTTAACTGCATGTAACGTCCATGCTATTCATTGGACTCCAACCAAATTTTGTATTCTGTACCTTACGAGATGGAAATAAGAATATATTCAGTCACCAGGGCTGCCAACTGTAGTGCTCTATTAATCTACATTATGCCAGGTATACAGTATTTCGAACTAAGTAGAAATGTCGATATTAACAACTTAATTTCGTCATTATTCTAGATAGATTCATATAGATTAATCATTGGCATTAATCTTACATTTTAAGAAAAGTAGGCTCTTTAATTCGTCACGGAACTTCTTGTTAATCTATACATTGAAAAAGCAATGAAGGGAATTGGAGAAAAAATCAAAGTAGTAGTAATGCTTCAAGGAGAAATAATTTCAATTTTATGATAACATCGTCATCTTAGCCAACACACCAGAGTATTTGAGTGAGTTTTAAACGGTATGGATTCTGTCTTGAGGAAAGAATTCATGATGAAAATTATCAAAATGTTAAAAAAAAAAAAAAAAAAATTGGAATGCAGCCGAAAAAAACAGAAACCACTATGGACGTTGAATTGGAAGGTGAGATGCTAAAGGAAGTAGGAGACTTCTGTAACTTAGGAAGTAAAATAACCAGTGATGGGCCTAACAGAGTGGATATAAACAGTAGTTTAGCACTGGCAAGGAAAGCATTTCTACAGAAGTGGATTTTTCTCTTGACATCAAATCTAGATTTAGGTATTTGGAAGTCATTTTTGAAAGCCTTTATCTGGAGCGTGGCAGTGTACGGATGTTAAACATGGACTGTTGGAGCAGGAGAAAAGAGGAGAATTGAAGATTTTGTAATGTGGTGTTACTGGAGAATGATGAAGATAAGATGGGTAGAGAGGGTTACAAATGAAGCTGTATCTACGGCTACATTTTCTGTGCACGAACCTCCTCCACTAAGTTCTCCACCACATTCAGTAATTTATGAAACAAGTTACACTGTAGAAATACATGCATCTTGATGACTAAGAACAAGTGTATGTGCCAGAAATATAATTAATGCTGAGAGATATCGAGGTTCGACTGCATTGGTTGTTTTACCTGTCGTTGGCGGGTTACTCCTGGTAGATATGCAGGGAATTTACAGCCTGTCCCGCTTCAACACGGAACTGTAAAATGGGTTGCCTACCCACCTGCAATCGGTTTGAAATCTGCTCGCAGCGCGCTAGCGACGGAACTGAGTTCGATTTCACTGATTGCCGCCTTCTTATGCAGCATTGCAAAGTATTTTGCTCTCTCAAAATATATTTACATAGGATTCACAATAAGTTTGATAAGTTTGAACGATTTCTGTTTCAGAACTTGTAATTTTACCCATCTGTTAATGGCTTTTGCAGAGCATTTCTATTAAATAAAAATTTATTTTACAACATAGTTTATTATAACACAATTACAACATGATTTTTCAACAAGATGGTCATCCAGCGCACTCCTCCAGACTGGCGGGAGACGTTTTATACCGTTTGTTTCCTGGCAGGTGGATAGGAATCGGCGGCTTTATAGAATTCCCACCACGTTCACCTGATCTGACCGTCCTGGATTTCTACATTTGGGGCTACGTCAGGTCGAGAGCATTTTTAAGATCACCACAAACAGCCGAAAAAATGGAGCTCGTCATTACTGAAGCCTTTGCGGAAATTACTTCTCAGATGTTGTCAAACGCAAGAGATAACTTCATGCGACGAGTGGCCCTCTGCTTGGAAAATGATGGACGCCACTTCGAACACCTTGTGTAAATGTCCATTTGTAGTAGATGTAATGTCTGTGATAAATGAACATTTTTTTTAGTCGCATCGAAGACTGATTAGAATTTTGTAACACATCATTTCCAAATTGTATCTCGTTTTGTGGTATTGGGATAAAAAGCAATAAATTATGTTGTAAATAAAATACAACACAAAAATACGTTGTGTTGTAATTAACTATGATGTAAAATAACATTTTATTTCATAGAAATGCTCTGCAAGAGCCATTAACAGAAGCGTAAAATAACAAGTTCTGAAACAGAAATCGTTCAAACTTATTGTGAAGCCTGTGTAAAAATATTTTGAAAGAGCAAAATGCTTTGCAATGCTGCATAAGAAGGCGGCAATCAGTGAAATCGAAATCAGCCCTGTCACTAGCGCGCTGCGAGCAGATTTCAAGCCAATTGCGGGTGGGTAGGCAACCAATTTTACAGTTCCGTGTTGAATCGGAACAGGCTGTACCGTTTACCCCTTCAGACAAGTTCGTCCTTGTATGAGATATTGATGCTCATTCCTTGGGCCTACAGACCAGCTCGTGGTGTAGCGGCTAGTGTTCTTGGCTGTTGCCCCGGAGGTGATTCGATTTCCGGCTCTTCCAAGGAATTTTAATTATGGTGTGAAGGCTGGAACGCGGAAACTGAGAAGGGAAGGTTTCTCTACCGTCGCAAGCATGGTGTCGTGGAGCTGAGCATATTTTGTCAGTGGATACACCTAGGGATGGTGACAGGCCGATCACCCAGTCGACCGCTAACTTGGGTCAAATTAAGGAAGGGTCAGGGAACGGATTTTGGAAGGAAATCGGTCCTGGACCTCTTGACAGGAATCGTCGTGGCATTTGACTGGTGGTGAAAATGGGAAACCACGAAAACCATTTTCAGGACGACCGAGGTAGGAAGCAAAGCCACGCTCTCCCGATGCCAGCGAGCTACGAGATAGCGCGTTAGTGCTCTCGACCACCGTGGCTGGTTCCTTCTTAGATATTACATTTAAAATACTCCGAAATTAGTAAAATCACAATTTATTGAAAAACGCTCTAGAGGTTGTCTGAGTTATTTAATCGTATCTAAAGTCATGAAAACACAGATTAACTTGTTTCTGTATGTGTGTCATTATACATTATGTAAATATATCTTCGTACGAGAACGAAGCCTCCGTGGCTTAGGCGGCAGCACGCCGGCCTCTCACCACTGGGTCCGTGGTTCAAATCCCGGTCACTCCATGTGAGATCTGTGCTGGACAAAACGGAGGCAGACAGGTTTTTCTCCGGGTACTCCGGTTTTCCCTGTCAAAATTTCATTCCAGCAACACTCTCCACTATCATTTCATTTCATCTGTCATTCACTTAATCATTGCCCCAGAGGAGTGCGTCAGGCCTCGGTAGTCGGCACAGTTCATATCCTCGCCGCTAGATGGGGGTTTCATTCATTCCATTCCTGACCCGGTCGGAGACTGGAAGCAGGCTGTGGATTTTCATCTTCGTACGAGAACAATACGACTATAAACGCAGCTACTGTAATTCAAGTTCGTTGACTGACTGATTGATTAATTGATTGATTGATAACTCTAACGCACAAATTGATGTTCCTTTCACGTCGTTTCTCTCGAGTTATTTCGAGAGTTCGTTTAATCCTCTGTCTGCCTCTCTTTGTTTGCACTCTCGGTGCGCTCCACTCGTAAATTGATTATCACTTTTGAGTCGCATGTAATTCGCATGTGAGATTTGATTGAAATCGTGAACACGTTTAAAACATCCTTTTTCAGTGGCGTGGAACTATTATTTGTATCCACAACGCAGCAGCACAGAATCTATATGACCGTCCTCTAGCTCGACGTCAGACTGCACGGCTAGATTTAATTCCATACGTCCCGCTGTTAACTAACTTTAAAACCCAATAGAGTATATCCGTGCGCTCTACGATCACCTCGGCAAACTACCTTAACTAGTACATGGTCCAGGAGAGCATGCGGAAGCTGAAGTTTAGTGAACCATCCAGGATATAGTGAATTTTGTGAGTTACTCTTATGAAGGCTACTCATTGAAGTCTTCTACAATCCCTCCAATTAAACAGTTGGGTAAGAAATTGTTTCAAATACTGGGGCACCTATTCCTGTATCAGTCCAAAAAATATCAACCCAGTTATAACCAACCTTACACAGTACCTTGTAATAGCCCAGGGCCGTTTCCTTCTGACTCCTGGCCCCATTCAGTTCATTTATCAATAACTCCTCCAATGAGGAGGGAGGGCGTCTGGGACGCGAGCTCAGCAACACTGTTACATATCGCCTAGCAGTAAGTCCTCTCAACGAAGGTTATTATTTCTTGATCAAATACAGCTCACAAAAATTAGGGGATATTGTAAACTCAGCTATGTATCCTATGAGTTTCGTACCGCATTAGATACAATTGCTTTCCTTTACTCCCAAAGAATGTAAACATGTGTTTGCGTCACCCCTGCACATACACCACATGACGGAGGGCACTGTCCGTACTGTTGCTGTCAAAGGGTTACAGGGCGGTGGTTTGTTGCTGATGTCAGAGCCATTGCAATCCCGTTGTCAGTTAGTGAATGACGTGACTTAGGGACAGCAATGCCTCCACAACGTGATTTACCCGAATCAATGCCTTGGAGGGCCATAGGACGGATGGAAGCCGGACAGACACAACAAGTTGTGGCTCGAGCCCTTAGGGTGTCTCAAAGTGTGATCTCAAGACTGTGGAATAGTTTTCAAACAACAGCGACTGTTCACAGAAGGGTAGGACAAGGTCATGCACGTGGCCTCCATGCTCGAAGGCCCATGGTGTGTACCAGGTTAACTCCACAACACCGTAGAGATCGCAGAAACTGGGCGGATGAGCATCGTGGGTGGAGGCATGCCGATAGGAGCTCGGTTCTGTTTTCTGATGAGTCGCGATTCAACGTGGAATCGATAGTCGACGTGTTTGCATCTGGAGGCAACGAGGGACACGAAACAACCCATATTTTGTACAAGAAAGATCCCCATATGGCAGTGGTGGGTTGCTGGTGTGGGCTGGAATTAGCCTGGATGGACGTACGGACCTCTACATCACCCCACGTGGTACTGTAACCGCTGTAAGGTATAGAGACGAGATTCTCCAACCATTTGTCGTCCCGTATGCTGGTGCCATAGGTGCTTCCTTTGTGTTTATGGACGATAATGCACGTCCGCACAGAGCTGGGTAGGTGGACGACATGCTGGAGGAGGAGGGTATCCAGCGTATGCAGTGGCCAGCTTCCTCGCTGGATTTAAATCCGATAGAGCACGTGTGGGGTGCATTAGGCAGGTGCATTGCAGGCAGACCAGCACCTCCCACAAAGGTTCCACAGCTGCAGATTGCTCTTATGGACGAGTAGCCACGTATCCCCCAAGAACTCGTTGATCATCTCATTGCATCAATGGCACACAGGTGTGCAGCAGTGCTAGCTGTTCGAGGAGGCCATACACCATACTGAAGAACAATATTCACCCATGACCCACGATTATGGTAGTGTTAATGTTGCTTTGTTTGTTTGCCATCTTCCCTCTTCATTCATGTCATTTGATTCAAACACCCATCAGGGGCTCTCTGGAATCATGGACTGCTTTATCTGTCAGTATAGCATTATGTAAGTATTAAATGGCCGAACTAAATGATCTCGTATATTATTGCAACATTATGAGCTGACATTACAATATACTCTAATTTTTGTGAGCAGTGTAAAAATCAGTATAAAATACTGACGCCATTGAATGATTTCAATAATTGTTGACTATAAGAGCAAGACGAGGACGTTTGAAGCGATGCTCAGATGGACTTAATCTGACTTTCCTGTTCTGAGAATATGTTTCCTAGTTCAATTATAACACTTCTTTTGTGATATTTATTTTAGTATGATTCCTGTGTTGAACAGAGTCTAACACTATCTTTTCTGCTACGGATAAATGAGAAAGGTGGCAAGTCGTTTGTTGCTGTGTTCCTCAGAGATATTTTCTAGTATCCATCCTGTACACAATTGTAGGCCTATAAGACGTTAACGTCCTGTGATGATGTGTTAAACCACATTGCTTCAGTAGGCGTACTCTTGATTTTGTTAAATATGGATTTCCTATTTTCCATCTTAAAACGCCCCCTTTCTGGCAAATTGCGAGATGTTCCCAGCCAGTACGGTAAATTTAGGCATCGGAGTGAATGGTCATCGGATATGTAGTGCCATGACACTGAAATACTGTAATTTTGAGTCTACAGTGCTGCCAACAGTCGGTGACCTTTACAGCAGTGAAATGCAATATTATGACTTGATGAGATGAAGTAGTTGAAGGCATGTACAATGCAAAAAATAATGTCGAGTTTCTGCGTTAAAAAAATTTTGGTGGGTTACTTTCGCGTTTGGGTAATTACAACTTAAAAGTAACTACGTTACAAAACATAAGATAAGCTGTAATTCTGAGACTGCGTTGAAGTTACACCGCCTCAGGATACGATGTACCTAGACAGGCTATTAAAATGTGAATATAAGCGAACAGCGCGTTTCCATTTCACAATCTCTCAAAATTGTGGTGTGACTGAACAAGGTTAAGAGAAGTAAACATTTTCGTCCCGACTGATGTAATGGAAAAGGTAACGTTATAAAATAATATTGTATACTACACACACACACACGCAGAAATATTAATCTATTTATCTATGACTACGAATATATACAATCTCTCATTTGTAACTTTTCAGTCGGTCAACATTAATTTGTCCAATGACTGGTTGGGGTACAAAGAATATAATATAGCTATGAATAATTAGTAAAGCTCTTCTGGAAAAATTACATGTATTAGCTATGATCACTACTAAAACGGGGTAATTTTAGGATTACACGTTTCGATTTTCAAGCGGTCGTCATCAGATCATGATCACTGTGTTGAGGTTTAAAATTGTATGAAAATATTATAAGCGCTAACTTATCTGTTTATAATGCGATAACGCACTACACTCATTGTAGTTAGATAATACTGTATTTGCATGAATATTTAGACCTCAACACAGTGATCAGGATCTAATGATGACTGCTTGAATGTCGAAATGCGTAATCCAAACATTATCCCATTATAATAGTGATCGTAACTATTGCATGACATTTTCCCACGAGTGCTTTACTTATTATTCATAGCTATATTATATACATTGTAACCCCCCTCCCCCCAGTCATTGTACACAATCGAGTTGACCGACTGAAGAGTTACAACTAAGAGTTTGTAGAGGCAACACTGAAAGAATGGCTTCAAAACATTTCTATATACACTATTTTAGTTGCATACATTTATTGTAAACTTGCTTAACGTGACTGGTTTGTAATTATGTGATTATTTGCTGTGATATGTTAGTATCTGTTGACCTTAAAGTTTACTTGTTTAGTGTCATAAACTATGACTACCCCTTATTATTCCCGTTTTTCCAACGGGGTCGGGGATGAGATGCGATGGAAGTCTTTGTGGCGATGGTTTTTACGACCGGATGCCCTTCCTGACGCCAACCTCATGAGAGGAGTTAATGAGAGATGAAATGAATGATGGTGAATGAAACTGGGCAAGGATGTGGAAGGAAGCGGCCGTGGCCTGTCAGAAGGTACCGTCCCAGCATTTGCCTGGTGTTGAAAATGGGAAACCACGGAAAACCATTTCAAGGACGGCCGACGGTGGGGCTCGAACCCACGCGTCTACCGAGTCAGCAGAGAGCTTGGTCCCATGACCTAATGCTGCGCTTTAGCCAGCGTAGCCACTACTGTCGGTCTGTTTAGTGTCATAAACTAATGGTTCGTAAATAGTCATGTTAGTTTTCTGACTTAGAAATGGGTCAAAGAACTTAGCTGATTATTTGGGGATGTGGAGATCATTCTTGTTCAGTTTCTGTCTCACATCACTATCCGATTTGCACCGAGTATGAAGTATCTGACGATGATCGATTGGAGATCGAAACTGGTCATCCAAGTGTAACAATAATCTCATGTAATTCCTTTCAAGTTTTGGGAAGAAGACATATAACAATTTGGGTACCAGTGTGTTGGCCGATTCAAAAGCATTTAAACTTCATGATATATTAAATGCAACACAAACATACACGTCTGAGGTCGGATATAAACTGACAACATACGCTGACCTTTTCCAATCGCTTGTGTGAATGGGACATCAGCGCGAGGAAGAATTGGTGGTCCTTTGGAGAATGTTTCACTCTAGGATCGTAAAGATCTTATCCTAACCAGACACGTTCATAATCAGATAATTTCATTCCCTCTAGCAAATAAACTTGGAGTCATAAAACTTCTTACAACAGGGTTGGACACGAGTGGTTCATCATTGCATTTACAGAGTCATATAAGTTCCGTATCTCACACAAGCTAGTGTTAAAGATTAATGGATGGCATGTCAGTCCATTAAAGATAATATACTTAGGAGACTAATGAAAGATTAGAATAGCAGTCGTGGGAATTATTTAACTGAAGGTATCAATATAGTTAGTTAGTTATTGTTGTTTTAAGGGGTGGAACTACAAGGTCATCTGCCCCTATCAATATACTGTATTATTGATTGTAATATGTAGGATCTTGGCACTGATGTACAACCTAAGTTATTTATTGCATTTACACTTCTGATTCTGCCCAGACAACTTAAGAAATGGCCGTAAAGGACAAGAAAGGGCTGATTCGAATGATACGACTGATATTTGATCAGGTGGTACACGTTTTTCGGTAACGAATATTAGAGGGGGAATGGAAACGAGAAGGTATGCACGTTGGGGATGACGAGCAAAGGGTGCGGTGGAGAAGGTATGAAGCCTACGACGAACAGTGTACCACTAACAAGAAGGAAGGAGACATAAGATGTGTTAGTTTCCATTTACGTATGTATACGGTCACTCAGTCAGTTGTAACTCTTCAGTCGGTCAACACGGATTTTCCCAATGACTGGGTGAGGTACAATGTATGCAATATATGAATATTAATAAAGAACACTCGTGGAAAAGAATACACGTGGCCTATTAGTTATGATCACTATTAAATGGGCAATTTTAGGATTACGCGCTTCGACCTTCAAGCGGTCATCATCAGATCCTGATCACTGGGTTGAGATTTAAATTCATATTCAAATATTATCTAACTACAATAAGTGTAGTTCGTTAAGTTGGTGTTTATATTGCGATTTGCAGTTTGAATCTCGTTATATAGGGTTAGTTATATTTACTTAAAAAGGAATGTTCCTATCTCTCCAGAACCGGGTATAATGAACCCGTGGTATCAGTAAAATAAACTTGAATATGATTTTCAAGTGTAATTCTCCAGAATTATAGATGTAGCTTGTGTCAGCTTCAAAAATCAATGTGACCTGCTTTGTCTTTTGTACACTAATCTGATCGCATTGAAAGTTCGTTAAATGGATCAATATGATACGCCAAACTTCTGGCACATGATTGCTTGGCCTTGTGTTCATGAATTACAGATAGAGAGCACGCACATTTCTAAACTATATATTGACATATCTCGTGTATTATTGATTTGAATGCAGTAAAACGTAACGTATTAACCACTAATATGGTACTGAATCTACAGGTACCGGTGCATAATATTGTACCTTAATTTTTATATATTGCCCACGGAATGTACCGATTACAATGAACGGATACTATTGTTATAATAAGTTAGAATATAGTTTTCTATTGTATATCTTGATATCACGTGAATTATAGATGTCATTCAGAAATAATTTCCTGTAAATCGCCGTGATCTGATATCATTCGAAAACTGGTGCTATGGGCTCAATGACGTGTACAAAAGATAACGTTTAATGAAATGAGATCTTTTGCTTAGCCTTACAGGATAATCCCATACTCTTCAACTTCCAATCAAAATGGGACGTGGGCTTACCTGAAAAGACAAACAAAAACTTCAATTTCAAACGGAAGAATGATGATGATGATGATGATGATGATGACATTTATTGTTTAATGGTGCCTTACATCTAGGTTAGCTGCTCCTAATGGTTTGGGTAAAGGTGAAACTGGCAAAATGAATAACTACAACCAAAACTAACTACTGACTTACAACTAACTTAAGTGCTAGGAGAAATAAAGGACAGAAATTAATAAGATAAATAAATGACACAGAAAAGAAAAGCCCTCAATCCTCGAAGAATGAGAACTGAACGAATTGGAGAGGAGTAGAGTCATGAAGGACAGATGAGAGGATCTGCCTCAAAGTCAATGGAAAAAGAGGAAAACTGAACCAGCTCAGGAATCCCTCTGCGTCACCAACTCCCGAGCTCACTAGCTCACTAGCTCTTGAGAGTGTAGCACTATACAGAGTGCACCATACTTGTCCCACAGTCACCAACCACACATCCTGCCTCCTGTAGGGCTTTCTACAGAAGGCAGGACATACCATGAAAAGAAGGGATCTGACCCCGCGAAGAACGAAGGTATCAGAAAAGATGAGGCAAGGGCCAATAAAGGCGGGGAAGTGAAAGGCAGCCTAGGTCTCGGATATCCTAATACCGTAGGGGTCGGAAGAGAACAAGAATTGACCACGAGAGGTCGTTAGGATAGATGACAGAGAAGAGCCCGACACAAGGAAGTGGAAACAATGCTGGACTCATATCATGTCCCACAGTCGCCAACCAATTGTGAGCCCATAGGAGTAGCCCGACGAATGAACCAAATTTGCAAGTGCCAATTAAATTAATCGTATTATGGAGACAGCACATCCAGACAATTGAGCTGGTATAAGAAATCCTCCAACTGAAGTGTGAGCAGTTGGAACTCATTATTATTTCTAATACTGTATGTCGGCAACGTATTGAAGGCAGAGTGACATCGCCTGATACCAGACCTAAAGAGAATTATTTATAGTTGTTTGGAACGATTCTTTCAACAGTTCCAGCAGGTGGAGTACATGACACAGGAACTTCAAAGACAGTACCACGTATTCATCTGAAAAAACTATCTCCACGTCCGATTGCACTTGTTTTGTGATATTTACAGTAGATCTTTTGTATTTATATTCGTAACAGAAATTCATCATTCGAAAGTACCAAGAATCTTTACGGAATATTTTGTGATAGATCAGATGCTGTAGCCAACTGATCTTTTAGAAAATATTCTGGAACGAATAATGCTAGTTTAACTGCTTCTAAAGTAAGATATTTCCCAATATTTGTAATAAATATTTTGTCAAAAGCTAGGAACACACAGATACATTAGCTACAGGTTATTGAGCCCAAATGAGCTCATCCCTGATGATATTTTCTTTGAAGGAATGTGTGAGTGCTTTGCCACAGCGCAGAACGCACCCATAAGCTAGCACGAGCTTTGTCGTGATATTGGATATTCTCTTGACTTTGGAGTACCACGCTACTATTTTTCCTGAGCTTATTCTATTACTTATTTTGCTTCTATGAGTTTCAGGATTTATCATTTTGTAATTCTGTATGAATTTACCACATTGATGTGTATTTAAATGTTTACGGTAAAGGTGTTTCCATAGCGAATATGCGAACTGGACATAATTAGTCGCTAAATGACTAGAGTACTTCCTTGAACCCGGAACGCTGATCTGGCGTCTAACACACCACGTTTTGAGTCTGTTGGAGACAGACGTATTCGAGTTTGGACTGTCGAGCCCACGTTTCGGAATGTCCAGTCACTGGAGTGAGGAAGTTTATAATAAGAAATCATCGTGCTTCTAAAACACTTCCGTGTGCTGCATAATCATTATATTGCCAAGTTGGACACCATCAGTTCACGTCTGTGAAAACATTTTGGTAAAACAGTGAATTCGTGAATTTCCAATATTTCTTTGAAATAGCATGTGAAACGCATATTTCCTGCCAAGCTGCTTCCTGTATCAAAGTCCACGAGATGGCAAAAATATCCTCAAAGTGAACTGTGAATATTATTCAAGCTACATTAAAAGCACGCCACTGCAACAAATAAACTGCGACGAGTTGTGCGCGAATTTTCTACCGCCGATCGCAGATAAAATACGTGATTTTCAGTGTCTGAAAAGTGAGTAAAGCCTGTGAGAAATTTATAATCAACTGTGCAACATCAATTCTGTGAGAGATAATTACCGGCATCTCAACATAAATTCTGTGAAAAACACGTGTGAATTGTTCTTCAAATTATGCATCATTTAGTCAACCACGTGTACGATATGTTGCTACTCTCATTTGTAATGTGTGACATGGCTTAAGCTACCAATGTGAGAGAGATGTCCTGAGATAAAGCTGCACTATGGGTTGGAACCTACGAACCACGAGGGACGTGCAAACCATGAGCAGCCCATAATGAGAACCACCACCATTAAGAGGAAACCACTTGGGAGGAGACCACGAGGACGCAGGAAATGTTCAGGAGGAGGAAAAGGCCGAGGACGGATGGCCTAAGATGTATTTATTCCATTCTACCATGATAAGTGGTATACCCCTCAATTCCGAGCCAGGAGTGAGGTGAATTACCAATGGTCCTCTGAGTTTTGTATTCCTTTTCTTCTGCGAGGTTTTATTATCGTAGACTAAGTGTAGAAATCAGCCGAATTCTTTGACAACCAATTAGGTAGGGTTAGTGGTTTGATTAATCACGTGTCTTAATTTTCAGAATCTTTCAATATTGGTGAGACACCGTGTATTTGGATTTATTCCATTGGTGCACTTGTTTTGGTCGTGCTAAAACGTCAAGTCTTGAAGCTCATTAATCTGGTCATAGCTGCTGAGCTATTTTTTATATCAGTCTAGACTGATCATAACTGGATGAACTACCATCCGTGTAAATAATCAGGGTAATTTTGGGACAACGTGTTCTGTCCTTTTTAAAAATTTACGCCACTGTCTTATCGGCGTATCATTTGGTGTTATTGAGGATTAATTACCACATTTATAAATGGATTACTTTAACCATTGTGGATCTCTGAAGCCGCAGAGTTCTGAGTGAGAACTAATTTAGGGTATTATTCATGTTATCAGACTAGCATCGAACCCAGTAATACAACGACGTAACAGTTTAAACAACTCAAGAGTAGAAGGTGTTGTGTGTTTAATTATAATTTGTATCCAGGAGTCGACACGCAAACATTATTGAAGAAAACTTGTAAATAGATGGAGTGGAATGTCTTTCGGGAAACAAAAGCAGTTGGGAGATGGTGACATATCCCTCATTCTAGTTTATTTGCTATTTCAAACATGTTGAATCGCTATACTGCGTAAATCCAGGCAGTATCCAATCTAGTATTCATTGTGTGATAATGCAAATACGTGTACGATTCACATACTAGGACTGAATCATGTGAATCATTGCTGAAATGCGTGTAATATTTCCCTGCTAGACGCAGGAGCTTTGAGTGGAGTTAGTTGCACCCGAGAAACCAGTTTACTGTACCCATCAAACACCGCGCCGCTACATGCGATACCGAGACTATTGATTATTTCAAGACGTATTCTGACGTCACATAACAGTGTGGAATGTATTTTTGACTAGGTCATGGTACGCATCTCAAATGTAGGCTAGTCAGCTGCTTGATATTTCATAATATGAATGACCATCGCGTCACATTGAGATCGCTATTTGAGGCGACAGTTCTGATAGGTGTAATCTCATGAATGTTAGGGAATGATGAAAGGTTTGCCCAATGTTTTAATGACCATGATGACACTGTGTATAAGGCTAGTTAATTGATGTTATTATAGTGCATGCAGAGTGCATTGTCGCTAGATGGATTAATATCTACGACCAATATTGTTGTTACCGGAAATGTACTGAGCGATTCTGCCAGATTTTCCGAGGCTTATTATGCGAGCTATGTGTGAGCCGCTAATAGCTAGTGTTATTGTATTACCGAGCCGGTGTTAGCTCGTGTTATTCCTGTGACTGGAAGTCACCGATCTTGTGATGATCTCAGAGGAGACTCAGTATTATTTTGTATTCAGCCTGTGTCATCGATTATCATCAGTATTCGACATAAAACCAATCAGGGAACCTAAACCAAGGATTATAAATCATGAAGCCTAATTTATCTTAATTATTTATACTAATTAATGATTGATTGATTGATTGATTGATATAAGCTTGAACCTACATTTTTCTTGCCTACTGATGCCATGAGCTGAAGCATTTCCCAGAGGGAGGTGACATTGCACTAAGCTGACACTGTTATTTGGACGGACGGAGTTGCGGTCGGACCAAAAGTTCGTAACTGGTGGGGCGCATACTCATATAGCATGAGACGTGGTCATCACCACGCAGCTGTCAACGTAATTTACACACACTCAGATGACAATTGAGGGTAAGGAGCGTCTCAATTTGTGTAGGCAGGATTTACAATAAGAAAGCCTATGTGTTCAGTGATTTACTTATGTGTTTACCTCTCTTGTACTCGTATTGTTTTTGTGTATTTGTTGTTACCCGATATTGTTTTTTTAATTGTTAGACATTGGTTGTCATATTAGCTTTTGTAGTAATTATTTGTTTACGGATGCCTCTCGCAGTAATTTGTTGTCATGTTAGGACTTAGATAAATTAATTCAAATTAAATGTAAATACGAAAGTGGTACCATCATAACCTAGGCCTTGCTTTGCTGTCCTGTTGAATGTAAATTCCGATCTTAGTCACTTGTTTATAATTGTGTAGGGATTATATTACGTGCCACATTCCAAGCTTTGTTGTTGTTGTTGTCTATTTTTTTGTATTATAGGAATTTCGTTTCTTAGCTTTGTGTTTGAGGGTGCACTTCTTTGGCTGTCTATGACATTTCCTCCATGTATGGACCTGATCCCCAGGGACCATTGTACTAGTGCTACGCCAGCCTTAAAGAAGTGCATCCGATCCTCTCAGGATGTGTTTGACAGATGGGACTGTCTGGACTACCATTTCGATTGATGCTACCCTTGCAATCTCCTCTGATGGGCACATTATGGTGTTAATGGTTTCTTGTCCAGTTTAATATTTCATACTCAGCAGGATTGTGTACAAACATATTCCTACCTTGGTACTGCCCCCGTAAAATGAATTATAAGGGATGAAAATGGTAATAATACATTTTTTCGAAGCCCATGATAAAATTTAACCAAGGAATATGATGGCTGGAACTTGGCAGAAACCAGTCGTGAGGCGACGTTGAGCAGGAGAGAAATTCCGTCACGTGATTGTATTGTGCAATGGAAGTTTCCAGAAGCTTAGAATCGACCTAGCAACAGCGAATATTCCCAGGAATTGTTTAAATATTGTTATAAATTATCCGATTGGATATGAGCTTACAGCCAATAGGAAGAAATTTTAGAGAAGACGGGAGTTCCAGCAACTAAATTTTTATGGATATTTAATTCATTTAAGCCCCTAGAGAGTGAATTTATATATTGGAAAAGAGAAGAATATGATAATAAAATATTGGAAATATTTTATAAGTCAATAGCAGGTCGCTATTGGAAGGAATAAGCGATTTGCTAGAGCCCGCGCGAATTTGAGAGGGAACTCAAAAAGGCGGCCAGAATCGGTAGACTTGGAGGGGAGATGCAATGCATCGAGGCTCTTTAATATCTGAATGTCCGAGAGGTCAGACGTGTGTTATAGGAAGAGAGAAGAGTTCTGAGTGTTTCACCGAGCTTGTAGAAGGTGACTCGTGGAGACGAGGCATAAGCGAGGGTAGAGTTAGGAGATTACCACGCCTTGAATCTAAGTGAAGTTGCGATGAACTTATATGCCGCAACTACTTCGGTCTGATCGGCTTCAGAGACATTATTTCAACTACAAATTGTAGCTTGCTATCAGATATTGTGTATTACGAACTTTCAGAAGTTTGGGAGAAGTATTTCAGCAATTATAAGCAGTTTTGTGAAGCGCAAGAAAAGTGTTTATCTCTAGCGCGATAAGACACTTTTGTTCGATCGACTACAGCGTATGCAACAGCCACAAGTGAGTACGGGTGTATGTTAGCATTGCTTGTGTGAAACTGTATTACAACAAATAGGATGGAGATGTATTCCATAGTGAAGAATAATATTCAGTCTACTATTATGAAGATTATTATGGACTAAATTAATATGTGCGCCAGGAATATAGGCAGATAGAAGCAATATAGTCAACGATGGAGCTTCGTTAGAGGAGACTGTTCATGAAGGTCTACTTAATGAGCGATCATGAGACTTGGTGTACAACTCTATTCCAGTGCATTCTTGTCAGACATGAGCTCAACATTAACATCAGCGACTACAGAACGATGTTCATATTCCATCTACATGAATGTTCGTTATGCGAGTGAGGTCCATGACTTTCTTTTCGAATGCCTTTCGAAGTGGAAAGCCGAACTTTCGACGTTACTCGCTGTTATGATGAATCTGTGCTGTGACGGAGAAAGAAGAAACATCAAGATTATCATGAGGTCCAGGGTTATCCAGGTCACAAAAAGATGATGATTGGAGGCCCGCAGTTCGATCCCGGTTGGAGGTTGCTGTTTTCCAGTAGGGGAATTCGTTCCTTTCCTGAGGTCACGAGTTCTTGGAGACGAGTTAGGATCCAGCACAGATCTTTGGGAGATCTAACATCTGAGTATTTTGTAATACTCTATCTTGATCTTCTAGACTTCGAGACCAGGTAGCAGTGTTCACTAACCTTGTAGTTAGAGCTTGTAGTGACATTTTCTGAGCAAATCCTTTATCCATATTTCGACACAATATTTATGTACTCCATGTATAGCCTTTTCATTCTTCGAAATTTATTATAGTGATCGTCTTGCGACGCTTTTAGCTTCGTTTGTTAGGAATCCAGTTTCTGAACTGAGATTATTTTACTTGTTCGAGGAACAAGCTTTTGTCATTTCCTTTAAGGAACGGTAATTTATTTTCGACCTTTCATTTTGAATGCAGGTGATAGACATTTTCGTCTATGTTACCCATTAAATTAATTTTTATTAGTTTAATTTGGGAATTTTATCCGTCGAGAAGAAACGTCAAGAGAAGAAGATCTTGGTAGTGATATATTGTGAAATAGCATGACATCTTGTGGAAAATAAACATTTAACGTGGAAACGATTATTATCGTCAGAACTCATAGACATTCGTTCAGAATGGAGATAATACGAATATGACTAGTTGTATGTTTTATTGAAGAAAGCTATGAACTTTCAGTAATTTAATTTACTTGAAGCTAGAATCTTCTTGGATGATTTATTATGATCCGACGTTAGGGTAGTTATCGTTTGATATCCATGTCGTGATCGATTCTTGTTGGACACACAGACATATATTGTTGTGATTAAATATTTACGAGGAGTAATATCATGTCACGTTGTAGACATAATATTCCTTCCTCGATTAAAGTCGAACCCAGAAGTATGAAGATGAGATGCTATATTTTTATTAAATGTATGCACGACAGTTTATATTTATCAGAGTAACGTTTCAAGAGTAATAAGTGAGGAGGTTAGTATCGTAAAGTCCAAAGGTCGTTATGATGTATAAATTAATGATTTAACAATATTGTTATTATTGTTCATGAGACCAGCGATTGTTGTGACAACGCTGAGGAATTATGCCCTTTTTAAGGAATGCCAGTTTGAAAGAAGTGAAGGTGATAACCCTTTGATAGTGGTTTTTATGTATGATTTCCGTATGTAGTTGGCATACGAGGGTTTTGCGAGGGTGTTTTCCGCATTTTGTATTACAGTCATTGCGTGGGCATGACTAGGTTTGGCAAGGCATAAAGGTGTGAGTAGAGAGTACTCCTTGTTTTGTATACACGACTTTGGATTAGAGAGGACATGTAGGGTCACGGTTGAAATTGAAACGGGAAATAGATAATGACATCTGTTATGTTATACTCTTATCGAGATTATTGAACCCAAATATGTAACGACATATGCTTCACCTTGAGTGGTCGAATGTATTTAAACTATTTTGACACCAGATCAGGGAGGAGAGACTGGTGGTGGATATTTCTGGAGATGTAGAAGATTTTAAGGATCTCAGTTCACTGTATTTGACATAACTGTTAGATCGGAGCTCAGGCTCAAGTGTATATAGACGCTACTCTTTTGAAAGGACTATAGCTGATGCTATAAGCGTCATTGGAAATTCATTTACTGTTAACTTTCATTATTTACCAATCGAGTGTATAATATGTTAGGCATAGGAAGTTTATGAATTGTTTTAACGTAGAGGATAGAGTGTGAATGAGTATGTGACTGTATGTGGTTTGTTTCTTGTTCAGTGTGAATGAAATGAACTCCATTGGGACGTCACAATGCGAGAGTATGAATGGAAGTGTGTATAGAAGTTTCATAGAAGCGTGTAGTATTTGCGTACAGTTCACGTATTTGTCTGACGTGAATCTGTTTCATTTTAACACAGCTTTTATTGTTATGAAGAAGTGCATTTGTGGGCCAGGTGGGAATAGCGAGGGCTTCTGTAAAACTCGTTTCCAGCCAAGGCCACGGCTAGGTCGCACAAATGGAGAGAGATGTTGCGGGCCGGCAGGCCTGCACCTTTTTAATCCAGCTAGCACTGGGAATGTAACGGGTTATGTTATGTCATCAGACGCGTGGCGAGGGTCGCGCGCCCTTAGCGCCCAGATGTTCATTGGAACGCGCCAGAGGAATTTAAATACACAGGGGTGTGTAATTGTTGTACAGCTTGATGTATTGACACAAGCTACTCCAAATGTTATCATAGCGTTCATAGAACGCAGTTCTATCAGTGGCGTGAATGTAAAGATGAGAGGATGGGAGTGTGTTTTTTTATTTTATTGTATGAATGTTTAGCCATAGTTTACTTCTTTTGTTATTAAATCGTTTAGTTTTATTAGAAGCCGCGTCGTCATGATTTATTTTAGTTATAAGGAGATGCAACTGTGAAACCCATTATAGGTCCAGAGGCTGACCACGAGATCCCCGAGAATAAAGGTAGGTGTTATACTGCGATCTAAGTGTATTTTTCGTGTAATTCACAGTTGTGTCGTAATTTCCGCCACGTATATTCGCGAGGGTCTAGTTGGAAGTAGATCCTTGACTAGTATTTTGCGCCGGAGCAGTCAGGGTCTACGAATCCAGCTGTTGCTTCGGATATCCAACAGACCGCCTCTAGAATATACGGGGACAGTACACCAAGATTAAATTATAATATCATGGAAACACACATGAATAGTAAAAACGAATAATTATTCAGCTTCCCAAAACATTAGTCATATATTCTTTCTTTGTCATGGTTTTCTTACGTTCAGTTTTGATTGATTTATAACATATATTCTTTAATTGCACAATAGGTTCACTTTACAATATAAAATGGTAATGTTGTTGTTTGAGTCTTCAGTCTATTGACTGGTTTGATGTAGTTCTCCGTGCCTCCCTGTCCTGAATTAATCGTTTCATCTCTACATAGCTACCACACCCTACATCCGAGGATAACTGCTTAACATATTGTAACCAAAGTCTACCCCTCCAGTTCTTGTCCTCGACCCTTCCTTCCATAACTAAGTTTGCTATTCCTGGGTGTCTTAGTATGTAACGTACCAACCTATCTGTTCTCTTCACTAGCAGACGCCAAAATCATCCCTCCTCTCCCACTTATCTTAATACCTCTTAATTTGGAACCTAATCTACCCATCTGATCTTCATCAATCTCCTGCAACACCACATTTCAAACGCTGCACCAACAGTCCAAGTTTCACTTCCATAGAGTCATAATAAGTATTTTAGTTACTACACAGGTTCATAACAGAATAAAAACAACTATGTGTCAAATTTCAAACTCAGTTGTCACTAGTCAGCATGTGAGCGGTGAGATATTTGCAAAGAACAGCTCTGCAATTTACTCGTGTGCTTTATGTTAACTCATCTATTTACAGAAGGTAGGGCCATTTTCCCTCATTTAATGGTGGGCATGTTAACCAATGGAAGATAGCTTGCCACGGTGGGTGAGTGGTTATAGTGTCGGACTACCAACCCCAAGATTGCAGGTTCGCCCCTGACCATGGTAAGTGATGTTTGAAGGCGACAAAAATCACGATACTCATGTCATACGTTGTTGGCATGTTAAATAACCCATTTGAATTCAGTAGGCCGTGTTCAAAGGCAAAATTAATCTCGGGATTTTCCGCCAACACAAAGTTCCTCCATTCTCTACTCGATAGCGCTGTAGTGTCAAGGAGTTTAGATATCTAACCTCCTTGACTTTCATAGCGTTCAAAGGAACGACGAAATTCGACATGCAAGATACCCTCTGGGTGTCAATTAACAAAGCTTGCACCAGGCACCCGAGGCCATACGATATTATTATTATTATTATTACCAATGGGAGATGTAAAATTATCTCTTGGCTATTTGATTTTGAAAATTAAATTTTTTCTCTCATCTTGAAAACTATTGTGTTTTGACTCCGGTGCTTATTGGATATTGCATGGCCTTGCTTCAGGAAGACGGAGATATACCTTTTGAAACCAATATTGTACATCTCCTATGAGCTTCCATACAGGGTATACAGCATAAAATACATGAATATATCTTGGCAACCGGGTGAGTTAGCCGTGGTGGTTACGGCATGACTAATAGCAGTCGCTCACATCCGGGAGGCGAGGAGGTTCGAATCCCCCCACCGGCAACCTTGAAGATGGTCTTCTGTGGTTTCCCATCTTCCTTCCAGGCAAATGCCGGGGTTGGTCCCTCACTATAGGCCACAGCCGCTACCTTCCAACTCCTCGCCCTTCCCTTCCAACTTTCCTCCCCAACGGTACTTGTAGCTCACCCATTGGGTGTCCGTCTCGAAGCAGATAGAAAACTGGCGAGCCGAACATGTTCTCGGACACTCCCGGCACTAAAAGCCATACGCTAAAAAAAAAAATATATCTTGGCAAGAGAATTGAAAGCTACTACGTGCCTGTAGCGTCCACATTTTAGAGCAAATCGCTATTTTCCTGATGTGTAAACAACGCCGTTTCTACCACCAGCTACTTCAGAAACTCGTACGCAAGTAAACAGCATTATGTTGTGGTCTGCGCAGCCATATTTTAAGGCAAAGCACACGCTTTCGATGTAAACAATAGCGTACCACCATGGCTGCCATTGTGCGTCAATGCATCCTTCCAACCTCCTCTTCACCTTCTTGCATACCCCCCATTCCATTTCACCGATAGGTGCCTTCTTTTATCGATTTAAGATTTTTGCAGCCGTGTTTTTGTATCACCGACGTATTCATTTTACCGCTATACCCGTGGATGTATGACAAAGAGATCCAGACATCATTCTTCAAACACATTTGCAGTCATGCACCAACTTTCCTGAGCCATTAACGTGGAATTTGCTTGCAAATGTGTGACATATACTGTTCTTTCTGTTTAACAGTGCTTTGTCGAAGCACAATGTAGAATGCCGATGTATAGTTTTGTGCAGTATGTATTCTACCCTGTACGGTGACCATAGTAGCACCTTACAATATTCATGGGAACTGTTGTAGCACCATAGAAAAAAACTGTTTAGTTTTTCTTTATTAATGATTAATTTAGGGGCTTAAAATATCGTGGCTATTTAGCCCTGGTTACGTGGATGTGTCAAATGACCGTGTTGTTATGATGTCTGTAGTAGTGTGTATTTGTAAATACGACTAGGATCGGGAATGAGGCAGCCGTGGTCTTGAGTTAGAAACCGTCCCGAAATTTACCTGGAGTAGAAGCGGGAAGCTAAGGAAAACAACTTATGGGATGGCTGAGGTGGGAATGTAGCCTACCTCTTTAAGTTCTGCCTCACAAGGCTGAGTGTGCCCCGTTCCAGTTCTCAGACCAGAATTGAATTTCTTAGCAGAGCTGGCGATCGAACTCAAACCTCAGATGTGACAGCCAAGCACACAAGCCACTACAGTCCGACGTGGTCGATGGTGGAAGGGGGAATGAGGTAATAGCGAATAATGAGGAGAGATATGTGAGGCCTTCCCAAGCTCACATTGCCAAAGGAGTCTCAAAAGGAAAAGGTCATTTACTCTGCAGAAGTCTTTGTTACGACGTGGCTTAACGAGCTACCTAGTGGCGCCGGGTGGATCGTAACAGGCCTCGTTCGTCCATTAAGTGACCAATTACTGAAGTACTTGGCAAAAAATAGCACATGAACGCTACGTAATCTAAGAGTAATAAAATAAGACTTGGGGAACATTCACTCCTAGAGTATTACGGCACTTAATTGTCTCCCTCCCCTCAGTCGACAAAGAGAAAAAAAATCTATCGGAAGCAGAGGACCAGAACTTCCTCTCACCAGAGTAACTTGAATAGAAATGAAATAAAATTGCCCAGCAGGGTCTATGGGCACCTCTCAAAGCGCGAATATGTCATGTCTTGATTCTGGGACTAGCAATATTATGACCATCAGTTCTGCATATTTAACGTGTATGTTGGGTACGAGGCCTTCAAAACGCGAGTTTGTGGGTTAAATCCCAGTTCAGTTCGATGTCAATGAAGGATTTTCAAATAAAATAACATTATATCAGTCGATTTATCGGCACGCCAAAGAATCTCCCCCATGCGAAATCCTTGAATATAAGTGCACTGCGCATCAACAGTCCAATTGGAGGTCGGAGCTTGGTGGTAATATTCCTCTATTTCAGGATGCGGGCAATGCTGTTAGAAATACAGTGGGCATACGGTAACACCGCAGTAGCCGTAGATCGCTCTTTCGTTTCCATGAACTAGTTTTAGGGTGAAATGCTTCGTGGGTCTGCGTTTCGAGTACTCGTTATCCTTGAAAGCTGGTCCCAGAATGTCTCTTCTTAAGTCTGTTCGCCGAGTCGAGATAGTGCGCGTAAATACTTGCAAGTGGTCACTTGACCGCCTGGACAGGGAAACACGCCCAGTTCACGTCATCGGCTCTGCCGGACAGGGGTAGCCAAGAACCTCCGAGATCATTAGTCATGCCGTAGCCCTAGATAAGACAAGACTTGCTGCACTGTAGCCTATACTGTTACCTGTCATAAGCAGTCAAGAAATAATTAATTAATTAATTAAATAAATACATAAGCGAACAATAAATAAACCACGCTGTATTATGTAACTGCTAAGTCAGCCCGCTTGACATGTAGGCTATACACAGTACTGAAGTTGGCGTACGTTCAACAGGCACAGCTCTATACACCCCTAGCGGACAGCCCTGCAATTACGTGTACAACTGTGTTTACTTCCACCATCTCGACTCGGCGAACAGTTCAAGTGCATTGACGAGCAATGCTGCAATATGAAATTAACTGCGACGGCTTGAATTGCTAAAAACAAATTCAAGAAAGAAAAGTGATAACACCCCTTCCTCCACTTCCCTCCCCACTCTTTTCTAGGCAGTCTTTCAATGTGTCGGCTGTTAGCCTATAGAGACATTTGGTAATACATGAGGTTGATGACAACGACGTCCGAGTTTCATTGCACTCAAGAGATTAGATCGCCAGAAAAAATATTTGAAATATCTGAAAATCACTTCGCCACCATGTTGTTTTGTGATTTCCAGGATTAGGGAAAGCCATATATTTGTCCTTACTTAACATTCCTATAACACTATAAATTCAGTTCGATTGCTTAATTTGTTTCGGCACTTATATTCTTGTTTTCTCACCTAACGTGATCGGGCACAATTTGTGTTGACCGACTGAAAATCTTTATGTAATAGATTTATGCAACACTGAATAATGGCTTTTAATACTTCAATAAAGCGAGTAATTACAAACAGCAATCCATATCTAATGACGTCCAAGTTGTAGAAGCAATGATTCAATATCATTACTAAAGATGAAGTATCGTGAAGGTAAACTTCCAAAACTCTAAGATGCCAGACTCAAATGTTAAGTCATATCTGCGTTGATACTTTGGCTTGAAACTTACTTGGGTCACCTCTAGCGTTGTTCAATTGTGCAAGGTTTTGTATAGATTCGTGCTGGGGTACTAAACAATATCAACGATTTGCAACACTTTTAACTGAGCTGTGTCGCTGGCTGCAGCTCTGTGGTGTCAAGAGTGTTATGTGTTAAGTGTGTTGCTGGTGAACGTAGGGAACTTGAGATCGCCATTAGCCTGAAACATTATTCGCACTTCTCTGAAATCACAAGGGACACGTCTGTTAGTTCCCCATAATACCGTTTCAATTGCTGCTTCGATTAGGACGAAATTGACTGTACTGTCACCCATGCTAAGAATGAATACACTCGTAGAAAGCGCACCGCTTCCCTTAATTTGTTTTGTTTTCGATAATTTATTCTTGAGTCCAGAGTGAAAGTTCAAACTAATGATGTCATTGATTGATTAAGAGGCTATGCAGCATTTTGATCACGTATCCCCGTGTACTTGCGTGTGTGTTATTTGTCTGACATACGGTGTTATTGTGATGGCTGTCAAAACTAATGAGCAGAGTAACCTGGTAGTACTGGTATATACTTTTAAACACTAAAACCGCTGTAAATGTTTTCGTACAAACTCGGCCATGAGTTATGGCCAACATTCACCCAATTTGTTTGTTTGTACGACTGTACATTGTAACATAAACATCATAACATCTGCTCTTTGCCATTTTGTGGAAATGATCTGTCAAACATAAGCAATGGGTGGTATCAACTTCACAGTGAACCATTCAATAACGTTTAAGGGCTGAACTTGTTTTGACAACACACAATTTATCACGTTTTCTCTGATTTTAGTGGCACGAACCGTTAGTGATAAGACCACCTTTTGGTGTAGTGGCTAGCATTCTTGGCTGTAACCGTGGATGCCCGGGTTCGATTCCCAGCTATGTCAAGAAATTCAATTCTGGTCTGAGGGCTGGCACGAGGTAAACTCAGCCTTGTGAGACAAAACTGAGAAGATGTGAGTTCGATTCCAACTTCTACTGTAGGCGAATGCCGGGATGGTTCCTAACTAAAGGCCACGTCCGCCTCCTTCCCAATCCTCACGTTTCTAACGTACAATTAATTTAAAACTAACTTTTCTTTATTCACAGGGGCCGATAAAGTAGATGTTAGGCGCCTTAAAACAAGAATTATCATCTTCATCTTTATTTACATTCACAGGAAAATGAATGTAACGTGATTGTTCTGTTGGACATCACATCCACATACGGCTGGGAGGCGTGACCAATCACAAGGAGGGCCAATAATCTAGATGTTAGGCCCCTCTAAACAATAATTATCATCATCATCATCAATCATTAGGAAATTATTGGAAGAGAAGAGCATTATCAGATGCGAGGTATTGCACGTTAAGGGACCATATGGGACTTTCGAAATACCTTCTATTGGAATGAATTGCAGGATGACATTATTCTCTCGACTGTTAGATTCAATAATAATTAGAACAGATCTCGTCATCGTATGTCCTATGCTCCTGTTAAACTTCCATTGTCACACGTAACTCCAGTTATATCAGCGAGCGTCCTAATTAACTACGTGACTGGAACACATCCATACAACGGAATTAATTCTAATTTTCTCTCGGGTGGTACATCTCAACCTGTGTGTCTTGTTTCCAGTTTCCACTGAGAATGCTCACACCGCGAACAAAGTTTCGCAGCCTCATTCAGGAAACACAAAATGTATTGTCCTAGACAACTCCTGTGAGAGACCTGTGTCAGTAACCATTTGTTAGAATTGAAAGCAGGATTCACAAAATAACAAAATGAACTCCATGTCGCTTTCAGCATAGCACATTTTGAAATGGAAATATTTTGCCAACAACTTTATCGTTTGAATGTGTGTAAATATTATCGTGTTGTAAGTCATTTTTCAGTGTTCCCTTAGTAATCGAAATTTAATGTTTTTCAGTCGGTCTACACAGTTGCAATCAATTGTAATTGGTGGTTCCCTAACCCTGAAGAAAATGTACATGAAAATAATAAATTCACTTGGATGACCAGTTTCGATCGTCGAGCGATCAACATCAGATCCTTTACACTTAGGCTATTGAATGTATGTCTACAAGTATGGGTTATGATTTACAATATATAAACTTATACAGTTGCAGTAGTAATTACACTAGCACAACTAGTTAAGGTATGTGAATTTATGTTGAGATACCATACTCATAGTGTTGATTGACCTCGAAGTTTGCTTGCTTAGTGTGATATCAGTGATTGTTATCAAATGGTCAGGTTATTGTGGACTGTGCACTTAGCTGTTAGAGCGATGTGTGGTCTGTTTCCATGCAGATGCCATCTCCCGCTGCCTGCACTAAACTGGAAGGTATTTCCTATCTTATTACGTTATCACTTAACCTCCTTGACCTTTCACTCCATATTCCTAACTGCCTGTGTTTATCGAGCAATGTGAATATGTATAAACGTGTGGGTGTGTTACCCTAGGAACGTCTGATTCGATGGGCAATGGTGAAGTGAGCTAGTACTATGTACATTCAGCAAATTCGGTTTCCAACCAACCAGCATCACCTCGGAAAGTATTTTCATCAAGAGAAATGGCACAGTGAGACTGTTACAGGGTAAGTTCAAAGATGCACTTTCCAGGAACCTATAACATACACAAAACCAACATGGTAGTCACGTAAGTTTCAAACACATTTGGCGTAGTGGCTAACATTCTTGTCTGTCACTGCAGAGGTCCTAGTTCGATTCCCCGCTCTGCCAAGAAACTTGATTCTTGTCCGAAGGTTGGAACGGGGTACTGTCAGTCTCGTCAGGCAAAACTGAGAAGAGGTGGATTCGATCCCGACCTCAGCCACCCCAGAAGTGATTTTCCGTTGTTTCCCTCTTCTTCTCCAGGCGAATGCCGGAATGGTACCTAAATTATGGCCCCAGTCGCCTCCATCACCGATCCTCGTCTCTTTTACAAATACACACACTAATACAGCCATCACAAAAACACAGGTTATCAGACAAATTCACGCGCGCACATACACCTACACGCGCCCAAGTACGTATACATGTAGCTACAACATGACCACGATGTAATAAAACCCCTCAAAATGAATCAACAACAACATTGGCCTCAATTGACCTTATAAACCTAATTTATTCCTTTTAGCCTACTTTTTTTTATCCCCCAGGGGCTCACATCTAGTGGGACGTGGGTTGGCGACCACGGGACCCCAGCTGAGTCCAGCATTGCTTCCACTTCCTTGTGCCGAGCTCCTCTCCGCCTTCTTTCCTGTCAACCTAACTTGGTCAACTCTTGTTCTCTTCCGACCTCGACGGTATTTGGGTATCGGAGGCCTAGGGAGTCTCTTCCTTTCCCGCCTCAATTGGCCCTTGTCTCATCTTTTCTGATACCCTCCTTCTGCGAGGGGTCAGCCTTCTTTTTCTTTTCATGTTCTCTCCTGCCATCTGCTCAAGGCCCTCAAGGCGGCAGGGTGTATGTAGCCCCACCACTTCTGGTGCACCCTATATATTGCTACACCCTCAGGGGCTCACTGCTGGTGAGTTCGGGAATTGGCGATCCCGAGGGATACCAGAGCTGGGTCCGGTTTCCCCCTTTTGTTCATTACCTGTGGGACGGACCCTCTCCTCTTTCAATTTCCTCTCTGCCTTTCATGGCTCTCCTTCCTTCCAAGTCCCTCAATCCGCATTCTTCGAGGGTTGAGGGCATTTCTTTTCCTCCTGTCCATTATTTGCCTTATTCTCCTTTTGTTTTCCATTTCTTCTTCTAGTTTATAAGTTAGTTGTTAGTTGTTAGTTTTAGTTATAAGTAGTTTACATTTCATTTTCATCTTCACGATCACCCAAACCATTAGGGGCCGATAATCTAGATGGTAGGCCCCTTAAAACAACAATTATCATCATCATCATCAACTTTTTATAAATGAAGATGAAGTAAACTTATGAGATCAATCTGGGCCGATGTGTGTCAGTCTAAACTTCTGTCTGTCCGTTTGTCTATCAGTTTGTCCCTCTGTCTGTGTTGGTATACTCCCTATCAACTTCTAAACGTCTGCGGCTATCAAAGCAAAATTTAGTACAAGTAAAGAGGGTATCTCACAGCTATATTTCAAATAGGCGCCATTGCTGCCAACTGCTTAAAAAAACACAATTGAAATTTGGAACCAATGTTGGATATATCAGAAAGTATGCTCGCAAACTGTTCCAAAATTGGCACATAGGCCTATATAGGTCATAATAATTCATATTCATTTTGCGCAACCCATGCATGCCAGTGTTGCTAACATGACTTTACGCGTCGTACTGATAGGTTCAGTGTTTAACTGCATGTAACTTCCATACTAATAGATTTCACCCAAATTTCGTATGAGGCACATATGGTACGAGTTACTGCCTGAATGCGCATCTGTATGTCACCTGATAGGTTAGGAGTACAACTGTACCATCTATTCCCTAGTAGCCTATGGGGATTAACACATTGCAAAGAGTTTCAGTCATTTCACGGTATAACCACTGAAGGTACTTCACCATCGAAGTAATGTTCAATGAAATATGGTTGCGTAGTTGCTAGCACTCTTGACTTTCACCGCGGAGTCCCGGGCTCGAATCTCAACTATGCCAAGACATTTAATTCTGGTCTGAGAGATGGAACGGGGTACACTGAGCCTCATGAGACAATGCTGAGAAGAGAAGGTTCGATTCCGACCTCAGCCATCCAGGATGTAGTTTTTCGTGGTTTCCTTATTTCAATTCCATGCGAATGCCGGGATGGTTCCTAATATATGGCCACGGCTGATTCCATCCCAATCCTCACTTTTTTTTAGCATATGGCTTTTAGTGCCGGGAGTGTCCGAGGACATGTTCGGCTCGCCAGATTTGTAGATGCTTCGAGACGGACACCCAATGGGTGAGCTACAAGTACCATTGGGGAAGGAAGTTGGAATGTAAGGACGAGGAGTTGGAAGGTAGCGGCTGTGGCCTATAGTTAGGGACCAACCCCGGCATTTGCCTGGAAGGAAGATGGGAAACCACAGAAGACCATCTTCAAGGTTGCCGGCGGGGGGATTCGAACCTCCTCGCCTCCCGGATGTGAGCGACTGCCAGAAGTCATGCCGTAACGACCACGGCTAACTCACCCGAACTCACCTGAGTCGCAAATACACACACTACTGTAAAACAGCCATCACAAAAATACTGGTTATCTGACAAATTCCACACACACACACCCAAGTACACAGGACTACATGACGACGATGCCACAAAGCCCCTAAATGAATCAACAACAATGAAATGTGGTCCCTTCTGGGTGCAGAGTGGCTTCAGTCCTTACTGCTTGACCACCTCTCCCCCGCGCCCCCTCACCGCGTAGTGGGGCTGAATGAGCTAGGAGCTTCACTGAAGGCAGCGCGCAGCGATGTGTAACTTCAGAAAACAAACTTGAGCCGTGATTATATACAATGTGCTTTAATTCAAAGAACGGTTAATATTACTCAAACAGAAGCCCTGCTTGCTCAACCCCAAGCATCACAGAGGCAGTGAGAAATGGGATCAATAATAGCAGTATGTAAATATTGACATTGTGGCTCACCTCTACGATATGGGCTGCACACGCGAGGGAAATGAGACTCTCACTTATCCTGTAGTCTGAGAGGTTTCATCTACACAGGATTACTTGTTTGTGGTTGCGAATAATTGGTTGCGAAATGGAGAATGATCCCAAGCATCAGCCAAATGATTCTGCTAAGGGCTTGTAATACGCAATGAGAACGGAAAATTGTCTAATTCTTCTCTAACGTAAACTGATTTGTTAGGTTTGGAATTTACGTTGACACTTAACGTGTCTCATCTGCACTTATGTATCTAAATTATCCAGTAGATACTCCTGAAGGATTTACAGATCGAGAGATAGAAAGAGTTAATCTTAATTCATTTTAGAGGCATGGGACATTTTCGTCATCAGCCACGTGTACGTGGATGTGTGTTGAACTTGTCTAATAACATTCTGGTATAGGCTTTAGTGGTCAATTGATAATATAATATTATTGGTTTTACGTCCCTTTTAACTACTCTGGCGTTTAGAGACGCCAGGGTGCCAGAATTTTGCCCCGAAGGAATATTTAACGTGCCAATGAACCTACTGACACGGCCAGTCGTGGCCAATTGAGTTATTTTCAGAACGGCATAACATCCCGAAAAGCCATTCTGAAGATTGTATAATAGCCTGCGTTGCTGTGGTGACTGTAATAGTAAGTGAAGTTGTATTAGGGACAAGGATGGGGATAGGTGCCCCAGGACTTGAAATGAGGTTACATCCTGGCTTTTTTCTGGAGGGAGTGTGGTTATACCCGGGGAAAATCACACTCAGGGTAACCGTTGCCAGAACCTCCGACCTCTGGAACTCATGCAGGTCCCTATCACGGTGTTGGTATGCGCTTAAACTAGCATGGCTGCGTCGCGGAGTAAGATATAGAGAGCGAGGTAGAAAGAATGAAAGAAGGAAGATTCATAGAATGGAAGAAATGAAGGATGGGAGGGAAAGTGAGGTGAAAGGAACAGTGGAAATACGGACGGTGAAGCATGTAACTTAACATTTAGGAAAACATGATCCAGTTCTAACGGATCAGTGCATTTTACTTTATGCATTGCAGCCTACCGATAAGCAAAACTTGAATCCTTGGAGGGCCAAGCAATTAAACACCCGCCAAGTGTCAAATGAGGTGCATAATGGAGCCCAAGTTATATGTACAGTATTTTATCATCAGTGCAATTCTTTGCTTGTTATAAAGATTTTTCTATAGATTTGATGTGTTTATAAGGTTAAGTACTGTAATGCCGAACAAGCAAAAGTTTGGACATACGTACTAGAGACAAAAAAAAGAGGGAAATAGGCTACTAACTCCGGGTACATTTCAGTTCAGTTCTCTTTTCCTACAGCTCACATACTTGAAACTAACACTGAATGCACTGCCAATCATGAAAAAATCACAGTCAGTCTGAAAGACTAGACGTTGTATCATTTCAAATGACGAATGCTTCAAATGCTACACATGTTAGAAAGGCTCAGGAGGGCTTCTCGCTTTGCTCGAAGCCCCAGGACTCTTTCAACAGACTGTATTGCCCATTAACTTAGGCTTCCCGCGCGGACACCTCTTTTAGGGTCACGGGAAGATATGGGTTTCTTGTACTTGTATTAGAGATGTGTTTGGTTGAATAAAGCGTAAATTGTGTACTTTTTGAAAGCGGTTTTGTGGCCCATCATCCCAGGCAAGCCGGCGGAAACCTTTGCCTCCCTGTCAGAAGGATCATTTGGCCGTAAATTTGAATTAGTGTAAGGATGTAGTATGAGTGTCCAGATTTAGACAATAGCCTACTCCACGAAGGGGTCATGACTATGCCTTATATGTTTAATGAATAGTGTATCTGAAATAAGGGAAGAACACTGATTTACAGATTTGTGGAGTGAGTTTCTGGTTTTTAAATAGAGTTTATGAAATGTATGGTAAAGGTGAAGGAGAGGTGAACATGATTAGACAATAGCCTACTCCATGAAGGAGTCATGACTATGCCTTCTGTGTCTGTTTAAAGTATAGAGTAACTGAAATGAGGGAAGTTCACTGAATTTGGTGTTTGTAGAATGTAATTTTCGATTTTAATTTGGGTTTTCGTGAAGCTTGCTGCGGAGTTGTTATTTCTCTGAAAAGGAGTGTTTTTGCCCCAGGCAGGCCTGTGTTCGATCTGGCTAGACTAGTGTAACGGTAGAGAGTTGGGAGATGAGTTGTAGAACCTGGGAGCGAGCAGTGGCGGGGTGAACATTAGGGGGGGGGGGGGGGGGCTATTTTGAGTGAGAGTAGGGATGGAATATTGGGACTGGTACGATGCTTTGCTCTGACATCCTGCACACCTCCTTAGGAGGCACCCTGTATTCTTATTTCAGACTGACTGTAACTTTTTGCTCTGACATCCTACACACCTCTTTAGGAGGCACCCTGTTTTCTTATATGGCATCTTGTATATCACTTTAGAAGTCACCCTGTATTCTTGTGTTCGCTTCGCTCAAAGCCCGAGGTCCCTCGACGCCAGGCCTTTTTCAACAGACTCCATTAATCATTAGCCTCTGGTTCTAGCTCCCCGCGTGAGCATGACGTCACGTTCCCGCGCAGCTGCATGACGTCACTTCCCGCGCGGCTGCATGACGTCACGTCCGTCACTGTGTCCGTGTCCGTGTCCGTGTCCGTGTCCGTAATGCATAACGATGGACCCCAACCATAACGACGAAGTCGACAAGATCATTTGAAATGATAAAAACACAAAGGTTCTTAGAGTGGCAGGTGTTGAACATTTTGGACCCTAACAGAAAAAGTATTGTCAGAATTACTGCACTTAGGCTGAGATATTATAGACTAGTTGTCTTCCACAAGTATTTTAACTCAGGTATTGAAATAATGACACAAGCAATTACAATGTCTTTAGGAAATTATGACTTCGGGACAAAACAAAGTAACCCACTTGGTCCTCCAAGTTCCTGAGATCTTCAATACTGGTCAAGAATCTCTCCGCGCAAATATGTTCGATTGCTGGCGATTATTGAAACAGAAAAGGACCTTCTTTGTCATTGGAAGCCATTAAGTTTATTTTGATTCGTTTACGTGATCAGGAACTATTATATTTGACAGTCACAAAAACACGCACACAGCTGACAGCCTATCGTTCATGTAATGAAAGAAGAGTAATTAAGCAATCTCATTAATACTAAAAAAAAAAAAGAAGTTGACTTTTGGGCGTTGTTGAAACTGTGGTTTTATTTCCTAGCGACTACCCTGAGACTTTTGGTGGTGTGCAGAATGACCAGCCATGACCACTCCTGAAACACTTGCTTCTTTAGGAGCTTTGCAACATCGTGGTTATGTAGCCCCTTGTATTTCAGTGTAGAACTTGACTGATAATCTGTGTCACTGTGATGTCTCTACTAGTTTGTGTTTATGTAATTGAGGTAGAATTAGGCAGCAAGCGGCCGTGGCCTTTAGTTAGGACCCATCGAGGCATTTGTCTGGATTAGAAGTAGGGAAACCACGAAAAACCACTTCCAAGGTGGCTGAAATGGGAATTGAACCCACCTCTTTTCAGTGTTACCTCACGAGGCTGAGTGAACCCCATTCCATCCCTCAGACCAGAATTAAATTCCTTAGCAGAGCCGGGGATCGAATCCGAGCCTCTGCGGTGACAGCCGAGAATGCTAGCCACTATGCAACGAGTTGGACCCTCCTGAAACAAGATTCAATTTTTTGCTCTCATTATAATGATAATTAGGTAAGCCTCCGTGGCTTAGGCGGCAGCACGCCGGCCTCTCACCGCTGGGTCCGTGGTTCAAATCCCGGTCACTCCATGTGAGATCTGTGCTGGACAAAACGGAGGCAGACAGGTTTTTCTCCGGGTACTCCAGTTTTCCCTGTCAAAATTTCATTCCAGCAACACTCTCCACTATCATCTCATTTCATCTGTCATTCATTTAATCATTGCCCCAGAGGAGTGCGTCAGGCCTCGGCAGCCGGCACAATTCATATCTTCGCCGCTAGATGGGGGCTTCTTTCATTCCATTCCTGACCCGGTCGGAGACTGGAAGCAGGCTGTGGATTTTCATTTTCATAATGATAATTAGGTAGGCCACACTTGTGAATTTATCACATTAAGGGCTACAATGCTGATGGCAGAAATCTATTCAGTTGCATGTATCAATAAGTCAGTGATAAATATTCCCACGGGATATCACTCAACGCTGTCTAATATTATTATTACTATTAATATTATATTTATTAATTATTATTATTAATATTAATCGCCGGCCTCTCACCGCTGGGTCCGTGGTTCAAATCCCGGGCACTCCATGTGAGATCTGTGCTGGACAAAACGGAGGCAGACAGGTTTTTCTCCGGGTACTCCGGTTTTCCCTGTCAAAATTTAATTCCAGCAACACTCTCCACTATCATTTCATTTCATCTGTCATTCATTTAATCATTGCCCCAGAGGAGTGCGTCAGGCCTCGGCAGCCGGCACAGTACATATCCTCGCCGCTAGATGGGGGCTTCATTCATTCCATTCCTGACCCGGTCGGAGACTGGAAGCAGGCTGTGGATTTTCATTTTCATTAATATTAATATCATTATTATTATTATCATTGTCGCTTTAGTCTGAGTGATCGGTTGTTGACATTATTATACTCATTTAATAATAGTTTATATGCATTTCTGACTCTATTGTTTACAAATTCTACATGAAGCATTGTACACAATATAATAATATTAATGGCCTTTTGGAATCAGCGAAGCTTCAAATACACACAAAGCCATGTGGATAGCTTTCTTTTTTCGCCAGGAACCATATCAATGACGCGGGGAGTGCCACTTCCACACGTGTGCATATTGTGTATTGAGAGGCGTGGTCTGATGATGGCAACAGAGCGATATTTAACACTACCCGCATTTTGTGATAAAAAAAGAGCTCCATACATCATTGTATTGTCCACAAATGAGTACAGCGTGATCTCAATTGTCTGCGGAATGTTTGCAGGGTGCAGGGAAGAAGCCCAGAATGGAAATATTTGAGGAATAATAAAATGAAACTTGGAACACTAAAACACAGATATAATTGTATCGTTCCAAGTGGAATTTTTGAAACCTTGATTTAAAGACTTCTGCGTACTTATGAAACTACCAAAATATTACCATTTATATTTCTTGTGCAATAATTAATCATTCTTCTATGTCGGTTTATTCGACGGGATTGGTATAAAAGTGAAATTTTTTAACGTCTTATAGTAATATATAGGCTGGCTATTCAATACACATGATCATTCGATATGATGGAATAATGCTTAATCTATGGATTTTAATAGATTTGTTCTCCATGTCAGTTGTAGCTCTTCAGTTTGTAAACACGAATTTGTCCAAGGAGTGGGCAGTGTGAAAGCCTCCATGGATTAGGCGGCAGCATGCCGGCCTCTCACCGCTGGGTCATTGGTTCAAATCCCAGTCCCTTCATGTGAGATCTGTGCTGGGCAAAACAGAGGTAGATAGGTTTTTCTCCTGGTACTCCGGTTTTCCCTGTCAGAAATGTCATTCCAGCGACACTCTTCACTATAATTTAATTTCATCTGTCATTCATTTAATCATTGGCTCAGAGGAGTGCGACAGGCTTCGGAAGCCGGCACAGTTCATATCCTCGCCGCTAGATGAGGGCTTCATTCATTCCATCCCTGTCCCGGTTGGTCGTCTGGAAGCAGGCTGTGGATTTTCATTTTCACCTCAACCGTCACTCCCTTAATTGGAATCTCTAGTTTTCTCTTTGCTTTAGCCTCAAATTTGCAATTATATAAAAAAGGGAGTGTGATGGTGCAGTGGTCAAGCTGCTTGCCTCTCACCAAGTCGGGCCGGGCTCGATTCCTGGTCAATGCATGTGAGATTTTTGAAATATCGCTTCCTGTGGTTCGGATTTCACGTATAAACGGAGGCAGTGTATCTCTACATAGTATAAAACAAAGTCCCTGATTTTTGGATGTAACGGGTAATCTCGAGAACCACTGGACGGATTCTGGTGCGGTTTTCGCCTGTCTGTAAGGGATTTCTCGAGGACGATCTCAGTAGAAAAACATGTATTTATGACCGAAGGAAGCCGAGCAGTAATGATTTCAGTAAATCGAGTCCAAGAGAAACCTGCTGTCCGTGCCCTTTTTAAGCTTTCGCAGGATAAACCGTTGAAGATACCAGGCGAAGCCTGCGTGGGTTGCTAGTAATGCACATAATATATGAATAATAAGTAAATAGCACCCCTGATAAATCACATGTATTAGCTATGATCACTATTACGGTATAATGGGTAGGTTGGTGATGTTTGCCAAAGGGGTGGCGAGGCAATAGCCGCACAAGGGGATGACGCGCCTAACGGGATGTGTGAGTGAGGGATGTGTGTGAATGTTGTGGAGCTAGGAATGAGTGAGTGTAGGGTGGTTTGAAGTAACTTCAGGATGGGCACTTGTTACATGCCATTTGCGGGGAGCAGTGGCATGCAGGCGAAGGCTCGTGCCGACAGCTGATTACATGTAGCGTCAGCGAAGCGGTCGCAGGCCATATACCGTGATTGTGTAGAGAGGAATTGGGATAGCAATGCAGGGGCTAAAGAAATCGTAGCTCCTCAATTGTACCTTGAGGTTTATTGCAATAAAGTAAAGGGGCGAAAGGGTAGTTAAGGGGCGGAGAACGAAGAAAAGATTACGTGTATTATTTATGATCACTGCCTCCGTGGCTTAGGCGGCAGCACGCCGGCCTCTCACCGCTGGGTCCGTGGTTCAAATCCCGGTCACTCCATGTGAGATCTGTGCTGGACAAAACGGAGGCAGACAGGTTTTTCTCCGGGTACTCCGGTTTTCCCTGTCACAATTTCATTCCAGCAACACTCTCCACTATCATTTCATTTCATCTGTCATTCATTTCATCATTGCCCCAGAGGAGTGCGTCAGGCCTCGGCAGCCGGCACAGTCCATATCCTCGCCGCTAGATGGGGGCTTCATTCATTCCATTCCTGACCCGGTCGGAGACTGGAAGCAGGCTGTGGATTTTCATTTATGATCACTATATACAGTATTTGCCCCATTATACCGTTATAATGATCATAGCTAAAACATGTGATTTTTTCCTTTCCTGGCTCTACCATGAAATTTAATACTGGTCTGAGGGTTGTAACGGGTTACTCTCAGCCTCGTGAGGCAAAACCGAGAGGAGGTTGGGTTCGATTTTTACCTCAGCTATCCTGGAGTTGTTTTTCCCTGGTTCTCCTTGGTTTCCACTTAAACTCCAGGCAAATGCCGGGATGGCACCTAACTTAGTGCCACGGCCGCCTCCTACCTAAATCCTACCACAATTACAAATATTCACACTAGTATACACATCACAGCGACACAGGGCATCACACACACTCAAGCACACGGGGCTACATGAAGTCAGCCCGAACCATTTTAACTGAACGCGAAATAAAAAATAATTTGTTCGACCTTCGCAAAGTTGCCGGTTTAAATTCCTGAAAAGAATTTAATTACATTACACCTCGAAATGTTAACCTCGAAACACAGACTCATTTTGTCAAGTTTCACCGAATTTGCATGTTTAGGACGATAGAAAAGAAAACTCAATTTTTGAAATTCACGTGACCACCATGATAATTTTTTTATTCATCGTTTCTGAATGTCGCATATTTGAATTTGCTTTATTGTTCTGTACCGCCGTTTAAAATTTCAGATTTATTGCTGTAAAAGGTTTTGGAGTACTGCATCGAAATATAATGAAATATTCCATGCAGCCGCCATATTGGATTGATGAAACCTATCAAAATAAGAAAGGCGGAGTCGGGGGTTTTATTGAATAATATTAATAACCTACCACGTTTCGAAGAGATTGGAACATTCTGTGATTATTAGCCGAATTCATTTCTGGGAATTTTCATGAATGAATCTTAGACTATGTATCAAGGACAATGACAGTAACAGCAACGTACAGTTTGAAGAAACATAAAAAAATGAGATTTTAACAAACATTCTTAATAATAAGGCGGTCACCAAATTGTTCAGTCAATAAAGCATAAATACCCAACAAACTAAGTATAGGAACACTGCTTAATTAAACAAAAAGCAAGAGTCCTTCAATGAATGCTGTAGATAAATGTAGAATATTAAATGGGGCGGTGGGGTGGGTGTGGGGTATCTCAGCGGTCAAGCGTTCTGCCTTTCACCAAAGCGGACCGGGTTCGATTCCCGGTAAATGCATGTGACATTTTCGAAGTGAAATGCCATGTCCTATGGTTCGGATTCCACGTAAAAAGGAGGTCCCGTGGCTCATGATTGTGAGATTAACGGTCACGTTAAACTACAATCTTCCTAGAAATTTGAGAAGGGATAAATGCATTGACTTGATACATTCAAGATGACGGCCGTAAGTACTATGAAACTGAAAAAATCCACAGTCTGCTTCCAGTCTCCGACCGGGTCAGGAATGGAATGAATGAAGCCCCCATCTAGCGGCGAGGATATGAACTGTGCCGGCTGCCGAGGCCTGACGCACTCCTCTGGGGCAATGATTAAATGAATGACAGATGAAATGAAATGATAGTGGAGAGTGTTGCTGGAATGAAATTTGTGACAGGGAAAACCGGAGTACCCGGAGAAAAACCTGTCTGCCTCCGTTTTGTCCAGCACAGATCTCACATGGAGTGACCGGGATTTGAACCACGGACCGAGCGGTGAGAGGCCGGCGTGCTGCCGCCTAAGCCACGGAGGCTGCACTATGAAAATATTAAATCAATTTATTAGGATGTGACTGAACAATTATCACAAGAGGTGATGGTAGAGGAATCTAGTATAAAAGACATCGGTTGCACAAGTTTTAGTGTTATTCAACTAAATTTCTCCGTAAGTGCCATCTTGATCATATTATACAATATCAGCGTAAAAATGTACCTGTCGGAGCTTAAAAAACGAACATATGCTTCTCTTTAAAAGACTCTGACGGTAAAGTAGGGAACCAGCTGCCTCAAAGCGTCCTCTTCACCAGTCATTATCTACGCAAATTTTTGTATGCGAACATATTCGCGCATTCTCTCCCATTGTCACTGCCTCCCCTTTTCCACTATCACCGTCTCATCTTTCTGTCTGCAACTACTGTATCTCGTTAAGTGCAGAAACGCGCGAATACAGTATATTCGCATGCCAACATTTTTGTAGGTGGTGACTGCTGAGGAAGGCAGAATGAGGATGAGGCAGCTGGTACCCTACTTTTTCCTCAGAGTCTTTTGTGTTTTTTGAGTCTTCAGTCTTTTGACTGGTTTGATGCAGCGCTCCATGCCTCCCTGTCCTGAGCTAACCATGTCATCTCTACATAGCTACCACACCCTACATCCGAGGCAATCTGTTTAACATATTCTAACCTCAGTCTACCCCTACAGTTCTTATTCTCGACCCTTCCTTCCAAAACTAAGGGTGGAATTCAGAGACATTTCTTGAGGACACCTTGAGGAGACCTTGGGCTTGAGGAAGCCTTAAGGAAGCCATTTGCATTCAGAGAGCTTCCTTGAGGCTTCCTTGAGGGAGCCATTTGAAGGCTCCCTTGAGGGTTCCTTAAGGAGACCTCAAGCATTTCTTAAGGAGACCTCAAGGCTTCCTTGAGCAGAAATACTATTCAGAGACATTTCTTGAGGAAGCCTTGGGCTCAAGGACTCCTTCGCGTCTGCGCACGACTTGTCGTGTGCTAAGGTAGGGGACAAGCTACCTTAAGGAATCCATATCACAAGAAAAATGGACGTAGGCTTGGCGGACGATAAATTTCTTTATTATATTGAAGCGGTATTTGAAGAAGATGACGTGCCAAGACGATATGTAAGAGATTTTGAAAACCCATTGGAAATATTTTCGGAGACGATACCGTTTTTCAAAGGATATTGTGACAAACGACAGTTTGCCGTTGGTTCAAGTTGAAAGGCGGCGAAACAGACGAGGACTTCCAATATCTCCAATGCTTCAAACTTTAATAAGTCTACGATTTTATGCCACCGGAAATTTTCAGGTACCGGTAGGCCTATGTGGAGCATTCAGAATAAAATCCAATAGCGATACGGAAAGTACGGTAGACTACCGTACCGAATTAGGCTAAGGTACGGTTATTTTGTTGGTTAGGTACGGTACGGTAAGTTACTGCAGTGTAGACTATAATTTGCAAATGTATTACCGGTATTTGTTTATTTATAAAGATATTTTGACGGTATTGTAGACAGATTGTTGACGGACTGATAACTGTATTTTCCACAGGATAAGAGCCGTACGGTAATGTTGCATGGTGTGAATAAAGTTCTTTGTCGAGTGCAATTATTACAATTCATTCAGGAATATAAAATAACGTTTGTTGTAAGCCTGCCGGTAAGTTGACTGCTTGGAGACTATACCAGTAGGCTACCGTACTAGGTTCATGTGTGCGTCTTAATACGTAAGTTACACAATTAGCCTGTTAACCTATTTTGATGCAAGACTTTCATACCGTACTTCCAGTAAGTCTACCGATACACGGCACCAAATAACCTACAATACTGGTACGGTAATGTAAAGTAATAGCCCATATAGGCCTTACGATCACGCAGTGGATGATTTCTCATAATAATCCTGTTTACTGGCCTCATTATTGGGTTAAAAATGGCTAGATGCAAACATGCACATTACTGATAGGTCTATAATACGCAATCTACTACAGTACGCATAGAAATACAAGTCACCTGACATTCATCAACACACATTCAACTACGCGGGTCTGATTGCCAAGATGTCCCAAGACCCTAAAATGAACGATCATCACGCAAAAATAGTGAATTTCTGTAGGGTAAACCATTTTGCTCTTGACTGCACTAATCGGAGACACACCCCAGATATTAATGGAAATTAATGTGTGTCCTTACTGTAACTTACAAATTGAACTGAGATATGCTAGTCAGTTAGGCCTAATGAATTCTAATAAATGGTATTTCTAGGATATGCCTATATTTTGGCTTCGGGATAGTGCCTCAAGGCATCTTTGAATTTCCTATAAAAAATTAGTACAGGTACCAACTTATTAATAATCTATGAAACAGCCTCTTGCTGTTTCACTGGACTTAGGGCATCATGGTCATCAAGCCCATGTAGGCCTACTTGAGTACGGTACTGGTATGTGCAGGCTATAATCTGTCTGATCTCATGTTTTTTTTTTTTTAGCGTATGGCTTTTAGTGCCGGGAGTGTCCGAGGACATGTTCGGCTCGCCAGTTTTGTAGCTGCTTCGAGACGGACACCCAATGGGTGAGCTACAAGTACCGTTGGGGGGGAAGTTGGAATGTAAGGACGAGGAGTTGGAAGGTAGCGGCTGTGGCCTATAGTTAGGGACCAACCCCGGCATTTGCCTGGAAGGAAGATGGGAAAACACAGAAGACCATCTTCAAGGTTGCCGGCGGGGGATTCGAACCACCTCGCCTCCCGGATGTGAGCGACTGCCAGCAGTCATGCCGTAACGACCTCGGCTAACTCACCCGGTTCTCATGGGTTATTTTGTGTCTGTAATAAATTGATGCTAAGGTTAAGAGGGTGGCTTATAAGAGCCATCCTGGTATTTCTGTGGAATTGAATTGGAGAATCGTGGAAAACCACTTCCATGATGGCTTACATAGGGATCGAACCCACCTCCTTTCAGTTTTTCCTTACAAGGCGAGAGTACCTTGTTCCAACCTGCAGGCGAGAATTAGCCTTAGGAACTGGATTCTGATCATGTACATACCCCAAGAACAGAAGGTGGCCAAGAACTGGCTGTTCCAATTGATCTGCACATAAAAAACATAACAGATGTAGTAGGCTAATCCAAAGGCCATATAACGTAGGTCAATTCATCAATAACGGATGTTAAAGCATGCCCTGTAGTTAGTAATCCCCCTACATCAATAGGATATCCCTCTGGGGCAGATGACTTCAGTGTTCCACAAGAAAAAGTAGCCTATGTTACAGACTAGTTGCATAAATCTTCCAGTTGATAATACATATTATCTGAGAAAATGAATGTGGATTTACCTTCCTCATCAGAAAAATATAACAGCTTTCTGATTGACAACAAAATGAAATTTTATTGACCATGTGTAGGCTTTGCCTCACCAAAATGAAATAGTGTTGTTAATTCTGAATCATACAAAAACAATTTTAACATTCTGTAACTAGGCTGTCTCATCTATTTTCTTAAAACAACACTAACTTTTTTTCAGACTGTATGTGGTGATCTTCGGGGAGTAAGCCAGTCCACTGCATGCAGGACTGTCTTACATACATCCGAGCATTTGGCACAAAAACTTCCAACATACGTAAGATTCCCGAACTCACAGGAAGAATTTGCTAGGAGGCGAAGGAAATTTTTTCAAATGGCTAATTTCCCTAATGTCAGTGGGTGCATCGACTGTACCAACATGCCCATCAAAAACCCTGCTGGACCAACGGCAGAGGTGTATAGGAATCGCAAAGGATATTTCTCTTTCAATGTTTAGTGTGTTGCAGGTCCAGATCTTGAAATCTGTGACATTGTTATTCGATGGCCTGAATCCGCTCACGATTCAACATATGCCATATGGAAGTGAGGCAACCATTTATAGAGAGGCATTTCATTGGCTAGGAATAGAATATTGAACTAGCCACTCACATGCCAAAGTTATTTACATAAAAGTTAAAGCTTTATAGTTCGTCATCATCATCCGTGTCCAACCCCTGTAACCCGGGTGTTGTAAACTAGCCTCTACCACTCCTGTCTATTATTCCACTCCTCCTGCTCCATTACTTCTGCCACATCCAGTTCAATGTCACATGTCTAGTGGGATTTGGTCCATCCATCTCTTCTTTGGTCTTCCAAACAATCTAATAGTTATTTTTGGCAATTTGAGACTGCATAATTCACTGGGAACAACATGCACCATATGGAAGTGAGGCAAACATTTATAGAGAGGCATTTTGTTGGCTAAGACTCACATGCCAAAGTTATTTACATAACAGCTGAAGCTTTATAGTTATTCTTGGTAATTTGTTACTGCATAGTTCGCTGGGAACACCGAACAACATGTGCCATATGGAAGTGAGGCAACCATTTATAGAGAGGCATTTCATTGGCTAAGATTAGAATATTGAACTATCTACTCACATGCCATAGTTATTTACATAAAGGTTGTGGGAAACTTGCCATCCTGGGGCCAATATCTGGCAAGCCAGATTCTGCCTGTCACAAGCCAGGACAAAGGGTGAGTATTAGAGGAGTAACACCTCTTTAAAAAACCTTGGTCCAGCTGGCCCAGCTGGTAGTACCTTGTAAGGGTCCCTTGCCTGGGTTACAGGTGAAGATGGTCAAAGGTTTTGAAAGCGGAAGAGGACTCCATGTCCCAACGGTGGATAAAGCGGACAAACTGTCATCAAGCTCTGGGGCTTACAACCTCAGTTCTATTTCCGGGAAGAAGCGTCCCAAACCATTCTAAACAATCAAGCATTATTGCATGTCGTCATAAAGACGTCGCTATGCCAGGTGGTAACTGTTCGCCGGAATAAAGCATTTATGCTTGAACATGAAGAAAGCAGAAGGGGAATCAACGTGCACGTAGGCCTTTGGATTCTGGGGAGCCTACTCATATTAGATGCTTAAGAGAACTGAAACCTATTAGGAATTTTATGATTAAACATACAAAACTCTTACATTCAAAATTTCACAGCGTAAGAAATATGTTATATCAGCAGAAGAACGAGCTGCAAGATCTTCCAGAATGAAGAAGTGTTGGGAAAGGAAAAAATTATCAAGAATTAAGAACTGAACTTATTACTTGAAATAATGGAAGACTTTGTATGTAAGGTTTGATTTTGGTGCTCCAATGTGGGTGTAAACCGTGTAAATAAATAAATACAAAACTCTTGATGAAGCAAACTTTGTTCAAGCATTTCCATAAAATATTCTGAAACATGTACTGTTGAAAATGAAATAAACATGAGTATTGACTAGGCAGATGAATTTCCTTTGAATGTTATCTAGTAGAAACTTGTCCACAAGAGTGCCTCATCAGGTACTCACTAGTAATATGGTTATAAATGGCATACGTACCTGAATTCCTTATTATTACAGCAGCAAGGGGTAACTGTAGTGTGTAACTTGGACCATACTTATACAGCGATACCATATGAAACCTATACTCAAACTCCAACAAATATTTGTTTTTCGTCTTGTCTATTGTGGAGATTGATATTGCAACTTTTCAGTTGGTCAACACAATGATATCCCAATTAATGGGATATGTGGAGGCTTTTCAACATATGGAATGATTGCGGCCACATTGTGCTAACCAACTGAAAAGTTGTAATATCAATAAGGCAACACTGAAGAAATGGCTTCAAAGCTCTGTCGTGAGGTTTCACTTAGGTGTGGCAAGTTAGACTTTTGGCACAACTTGCACTACATACCAACTCATAATTTTTGTTTTAACTTGCCACAAGCAGTTCTGCCCCTTAAAGCGCAGGGACGCAGACACATACTAAAAGACTCTGATATCACAATAAAATTCAACTTGTAAAGTGCAAAAAAAAAGACTAGAGAGATCTGCCTTGACCGATCACAATGCAGGAAACAGCAACAATAGCATTTTTTTTTTCTTTTTTGGAATTATACCGGCTAAGCTACATCAACAGTAGGCCACAAGTTCAGCAGCTGTTTGCAATGTTCTATAGTTTACTTTTTATTATGAAGACATAATGCAAGGGTTCATTTTTATAGGTATTTATTTACATACTATATACTGGTACAATTAATAAATACATTTCATTTGGGACAGGAAGTCTGCTATTTCAGAATTAATTCCTGCTCCTTGAACTTGATATTAATTTCCCTTACTTGCTTAAAATGTAATTTTTTTTGTCTTGCGCCAACAGGGTTTGTATCCGAAGACACCTTTCTTGTATGCTAGTTTTTTCTTCAGAGCCACTGCACGAGGCTCTCAACTTTTCTTCATTGGAAATTGCTCTGAAACACATAAAACCTACATGTAACTTATATTATGAACAAGGTTTGGAATTCCTTTGATAGTTCATGTAAACTAAAATTATATTAAATGGGCATTGTTATAAGGAAAACATTTTACTGTGATATAAGTATAATTAATTTCATGGAAATGTGGTGAAATCTTCATAGGAATGTGGTGTGATGAGAGTCCTTACTGTTGAAAGAGTTTGACTTCTCCACCGCCCTTTACAAAAGTTATTTAAAGGTTGCACTCTATTTAAGTTTCTGGTAAGTACAATTTATAAGAATACTTTCAAGAGGTTCATTTAATAGAATTTTTTGAAATTTCTCAGTGCTCTAAAATACAAATCAGATAATATTATGCAAAAGTTGCACAACACAGACTGCTCTGTGTGTAATTAAGCCATGAAAGGTAAAATTATAATTACTTAATTTACAGGTAGAACTCAAATCGATTTCACTGGACAGGGAGTGGCAGTGGCCTATCAGGAAGAATGGAAGCTTGTTGTTTTATGAGTCCACTAATTTTGTGATCATAAGCCACGTAACGTCCTTGTTATGTGGAATCCAAGCCAACACATTTCACCTCATCAGCCCCTAATGGTGAGGATGGTAACTTCCCTTACCACTACCAACTACAGGGTGATTCATGTAAAACGATTTTATTTGCATAGGAATACACCGAAATGTTTCATTTACCTATCCCCGGTACTGACAACCTTCAACGGCACAGTCAACTGCCAGATATTTCGGACATTTAAGAGGCTAAAGCACGTTACTGGCAACCTTCATGTCAAAATAAACATGATCCCTCAGTATGCCTTCCTTCGGAGGGTAAGAAAAGCCTGTGGTTCCATGTCATAGATTTATGGCATGAAAAAGAACCTTCCACTAACTACACTGGAGGGGGATGTGTGGTGCAGTCGGTAGAGGCACTGAGCTTCTAACTGAAAGGGAGTGGGTTCGATCCCCACCCAGGTAGTGGATTTTAGAAACAAAACTACCACTTTCGGAAATGCAAATAGCTCTGGGGTTCACTCAGCCTACACCAGAAATGAGTACCAGATTAATTCCTGGGAGCAAAGACGGCCAGGCATGGAGCTGACAACTCCATCCCATATAGTACCGATGTCACAAAGAGTTGAAGCCTACTTCCAGGGCTTCCATGGCCTGCACGGAGATGGCTTTACTAACTACACTTGTGGAAGCTAAAACGTGTAGGTTAGGTTGATAACACTTTATTAGCTCCAACATTCGCCGCCAGGTGGTGACTGCAATGGCATTTAGTAGCCACGTCCGTAGCTGTCGTGGATGGTAGCATTTGGTAGCAAAAGTAGAAACTACTTGATAAAATTAATCGTGTGCAGTCCTTCTACCTGAATCACAGATAACACACACTAATACAGCCATCACAATTAACACCGGTTATCAGACAGATTCTACACACACCCAAAGTACACGGGGCTACATGACCACGTTGTCGCAGCCCCTAAACTAAGGAACCAACCAAATAAAATAAACATGAAATGAAAATCATGTGTTGAATATGAATCACCCTGTACTTACAAATAATTTACATACTACAAGAAAAAAATGGAAAATAATAAAGAAAGAGGGAAAATAGAAAAGGAAATGCCCTCAACACTTCAAGAATGATGATGGATGGACTTTGGAAGGAAAGGGAATATGCAGAAAATCCATCCCAAAGCCACTGGGAAACAGATCGAGCTTAGTATCTCCTCAGAGTTGCCAATTCACAGGCTCACTAGCCATGAGCATGTTAAGCAGGTCATACCCTGGTAAATGTCTCGACTCCCTAGTATCCAAATTATGCACATTTTGAAAATGGTCCTTGCGTTAAACTAATAGATGTAGCTCATTTTCATGACTTTCACACATAGATCATTAGTATAAAAGCAAATCTTGTGGTTGATTTTAAGTTCAAATGAATATTTGTTGAGATATAAATTAACACAATTTACAATGTTTGTAATCCCATTAATTGTAGCCTATTGTTATAAAATTAAAATATATTTAATAGAAAAACTCAGAATGCTACAGTAAAACTATTCACTGAACTTATGGAAGCATTCATATAGAACGAGTATAAAAATGTGCAACATTAAAGCTGCAAATCTGATAGGCAAGTTGCAAATTTTGTTTCAAAAAATGGGAAACTGAGGTACGGTACAAGTTTTCATGTACAAGGTGATTGAAAGAAAGTTTTCTAGAGTCACCATCTGACAAAATTGTAGTGTAACACATCTGCCCATAAAACATGTGCCGCAAATATTTCCATGGCTACAAAACTATCTTCATAATTCATGTCACATTCTCCACTAGATTAATGTCATTCATGGGCTACTACTGGGGACTGGTCCCCAAATAGTACACAGAGGTGTAATTATATCAAAAAATTAAAAAAATTGATATTATTGAGATTGCTGACCAAAACTCAGTCATAGTACAAAGTCAAGGTTGAAAACATAAAAGAAAATTCTTTATTTCATGGCAAAAATGTACCCTGGAGAAGTCACTGAGCACTGGACGCATTGTAGCACTGCATTTACTATCCCCCGGCTCTTGTCCGGACACACTTCCCCCTGATACACCCTCCCTCTGAGCCTTGATTGCAGGTGAAAGTTACCGTACACATGAAAAGTAGCATTTTGACAGCCATGGCTAGTAGCGATGGTTGGCCCAAACTTCACCTGCATTCACATGTGAGTGTCCAGATACCTCTGTTCACATAATGTATAACCTACATGGCCCTTTGTTTTACAAATCCCAGACACCATAGAAATGGGAATAATATCGGGTAGGAGAACATTGTTCTGCAAACAATCTTAAAACTATCTCTTTGACAAACCTGTTGGGCTTTCATGATTTGATGTACTGGTGCCAGCCTTATCTGTTTCCACGACCAGCTCGTTGATAGGCTCTCCTTATATATGATGCTGCCCCTTCAACCTGCCTATCTTGTGTGAACATATCACTGTCCAGGGCAAACAGTATTTCGTTAACCACCTGCCCCAAGAGAGCTGGGTCATGTTATAGAGCAATCTTTTTTCGTCACACAATTGCTTTTCTCGTTGTCCCAATTTTTTGTTTATTTGTTCAACCATTTTCTGAAAAGAAAATTCATTATGTTAAGGTAACACTAAAAAAAAACACCAATTAAAAATATCAGAAAAAAAGGATAAATTATAGCCATTAACATTACACTAGTAAAAGTACCGTAGCCCACAGAGTCATGTTTATGGCACTGCTTTCAAAAAGCAGTAATGTCATTACAAGAAATTGGCATGGTTCTATTTTTAATCAGAATTAGAAGTCCATTACAACTATTTACAATAGTTCCCTCTCCTTTAATGTTCATTATAATAAATAACTATGGTATCGTTATTATTCTTTGAATGTTATAGTTATGTAAATATTTTTTTTGTGCAGTTCATGAGATCACCAAAAGCTCACTAAACCCCGGGACTCGGGATATATACTACAACCGCAAATTTTAGGAGTAAGCACCCTTGGTTTTCCGATGTGTGACAGTGTGCCTACCATCATATGTAGCCTACACTTATGCAGTACAATCTGCAATCTATCCGAGAAGGAAACATTTTCTCCACAGTGATCCCCAATAATTTCCTCTGAAATGTACTCCTGTGTTGGCTAGCCCATAGTGGCAATTAAGTTGTTCTTTACTGCCACTGTCCTTCTATGCCATAAATAGTCCATAGAATACCATGTTATACAATTGGGAGGCTCTCGATATGCCAGCATTCCTATCTCGGTACACTTATTACACACCTAATAAGACTGACAATATCCAATGGAACATCGAACAATATGCTGGCACCATTATGATATAGGCAGGGGGGAACATAGGAGTCACTGTGACAGTAGTTTTCAGTAGATCTTCAGTCCTCACCTAACCTGTCACTTATCAGTAATTTTTGGATAATAGTTGTTTTGGCACCAATTTCAAATGTATGGGGGGTAATAGTAAGCTTAACTATCATGTTATGGTTTTAGTATCCACCAGACCTAACCAATCAACATTATTTAAACATTCTAAAACAATTTTTATTCCATAGGCCTAAACATGTAAAACACCTGATCTACCGGTACAGTACATGACGACATCAGACCCATATAAACAAATCCAGCATGTTGTCTATCACAGTATTTCGAGAGGGTCTGTTTGGATGTCAATACCAAAGTCTTCCCCCATACAACTGTGACCTCATTTATGCCATGTGGCACCATATGAATCACTGATGTAATTTTTTTCATAAGTAACATTTACTATTTTTCACAACGACTCAAAATCTTTAAATGCTTCCCCTGGAAAAAAAAAAGGTACAATTCATTATCTCTCTCCTTATGAGCTTTGCAAACTGCATCTGCAGCCTCATTAAAGAACCACCAACAAGTTTAGTAATTATCGTAAGGCCTTTCCTGGAGTAAATAGGCCTATAGGTCACAGTACAAGAACATTTGCACAAAGCTTGACAATAACCGTCACCTGTGGCACTAAAATGGTTTATTCACATGCTATGTTAGTTGTACTATGGGAACTTGAGGTTTTCATGCTGCATCTTTTAAAATTAAGAGTATGCTGCAAAAAGTGGGAACTTGCCTGGCATGTCTTTGAACTGCCGCAGCTTTCAAGCTGAGAAGATACCACGTTCTTGAATGGAGAATATCATACAATGAAACAAAATTTTAATAAAAAGTAACGTACTTTCAAAGTCTGTGTGCATTTCGTTATACGATTTAAAACTTTGTGCACACATCCGGATTTTGGTTGCTTATTGCGTGTAGGCCGTAATAGGTTATGGTAGCCTACGATAACCTTAAAAGTAGGCTACTACTTTCCTTTTTTGCTACTGTTTCATCTATGTTTCTTTTAGTCAGTAGGCCTATTGCACGTATTGGTGCTTTAAAATAATCAACAGGTGCGTCTTACTACAGAAATAATACGAAAATTGAGGAAATCTTACCTTGTGCTCAGGCACGCAGTTGAACGCCTCCGTTATATTTTGACATGTTCTTTTCTTTTTTCCACGGTAACTTCGTCCGTCTTCTTATTTTCAAGTATATTTTTATACTGGAGGATGATTTGCACAACAAAATGTTTATCCTCTACACACACACACAACGATTTCTTATTACTCCACTCTATACTCCATGTGGACATATTTGCGTTTGAAATACCGGTGCGCGAAGATTGCTTCATAGCTTCCCTGGAAACAAATGCTACACTGACCGTTGCCAAAAATCTCAAAAACTAATATTGAAATAAGTACGCGCTAATCACACATGTATCATACGTGACTAGCTGACAATCAATTATAATGTTTAACAAATCAACGTTAATATAATGCAACATCAGATTATATTGTAAGACACGTCAGCTTTAGTTCTTATTCGAATAACACTAGTGAAACTTTTCGTATGTGATTGGTACCCGTGAATCTTACTTTCGAGGAAGCCTTGAGGAAGCCTTGAGGATCCCTTGAGTAAGGAGACCTTAAGGAAATGACTCTGACGGCAAAATCAGTCTCAAGGAGACCTTCAGATTGGAGGAAGCCTCAAGGCCTCCTTAGTCAAGGTCTCCTCAAGGTGTCCTCAAGAAATGTCTCTGAATTCCACCCTAAGACTCCCAGGAATAACAAACTTAGGGTGGAATTCAGAGACATTTCTTGAGGACACCTTGAGGAGACCTTGACTAAGGAGGCCTTGAGGCTTCCTCCAATCTGAAGGTCTCCTTGAGACTGATTTTGCCGTCAGAGTCATTTCCTTAAGGTCTCCTTACTCAAGGGATCCTCAAGGCTTCCTCAAGGCTTCCTCGAAAGTAAGATTCACGGGTACCAATCACATACGAAAAGTTTCACTAGTGTTATTCGAATAAGAACTAAAGCTGACGTGTCTTACAATATAATCTGATGTTGCATTATATTAACGTTGATTTGTTAAACATTATAATTGATTGTCAGCTAGTCACGTATGATACATGTGTGATTAGCGCGTACTTATTTCAATATTAGTTTTTGAGATTTTTGGCAACGGTCAGTGTAGCATTTGTTTCCAGGGAAGCTATGAAGCAATCTTCGCGCACCGGTATTTCAAACGCAAATATGTCCACATGGAGTATAGAGTGGAGTAATAAGAAATCGTTGTGTGTGTGTGTAGAGGATAAACATTTTGTTGTGCAAATCATCCTCCAGTATAAAAATATACTTGAAAATAAGAAGACGGACGAAGTTACCGTGGAAAAAAGAAAAGAACATGTCAAAATATAACGGAGGCGTTCAACTGCGTGCCTGAGCACAAGGTAAGATTTCCTCAATTTTCGTATTATTTCTGTAGTAAGACGCACCTGTTGATTATTTTAAAGCACCAATACGTGCAATAGGCCTACTGACTAAAAGAAACATAGATGAAACAGTAGCAAAAAAGGAAAGTAGTAGCCTACTTTTAAGGTTATCGTAGGCTACCATAACCTATTACGGCCTACACGCAATAAGCAACCAAAATCCGGATGTGTGCACAAAGTTTTAAATCGTATAACGAAATGCACACAGACTTTGAAAGTACGTTACTTTTTATTAAAATTTTGTTTCATTGTATGATATTCTCCATTCAAGAACGTGGTATCTTCTCAGCTTGAAAGCTGCGGCAGTTCAAAGACATGCCAGGCAAGTTCCCACTTTTTGCAGCATACTCTTAATTTTAAAAGATGCAGCATGAAAACCTCAAGTTCCCATAGTACAACTAACATAGCATGTGAATAAACCATTTTAGTGCCACAGGTGACGGTTATTGTCAAGCTTTGTGCAAATGTTCTTGTACTGTGACCTATAGGCCTATTTACTCCAGGAAAGGCCTTACGATAATTACTAAACTTGTTGGTGGTTCTTTAATGAGGCTGCAGATGCAGTTTGCAAAGCTCATAAGGAGAGAGATAATGAATTGTACCTTTTTTTTTTCCAGGGGAAGCATTTAAAGATTTTGAGTCGTTGTGAAAAATAGTAAATGTTACTTATGAAAAAAATTACATCAGTGATTCATATGGTGCCACATGGCATAAATGAGGTCACAGTTGTATGGGGGAAGACTTTGGTATTGACATCCAAACAGACCCTCTCGAAATACTGTGATAGACAACATGCTGGATTTGTTTATATGGGTCTGATGTCGTCATGTACTGTACCGGTAGATCAGGTGTTTTACATGTTTAGGCCTATGGAATAAAAATTGTTTTAGAATGTTTAAATAATGTTGATTGGTTAGGTCTGGTGGATACTAAAACCATAACATGATAGTTAAGCTTACTATTACCCCCCATACATTTGAAATTGGTGCCAAAACAACTATTATCCAAAAATTACTGATAAGTGACAGGTTAGGTGAGGACTGAAGATCTACTGAAAACTACTGTCACAGTGACTCCTATGTTCCCCCCTGCCTATATCATAATGGTGCCAGCATATTGTTCGATGTTCCATTGGATATTGTCAGTCTTATTAGGTGTGTAATAAGTGTACCGAGATAGGAATGCTGGCATATCGAGAGCCTCCCAATTGTATAACATGGTATTCTATGGACTATTTATGGCATAGAAGGACAGTGGCAGTAAAGAACAACTTAATTGCCACTATGGGCTAGCCAACACAGGAGTACATTTCAGAGGAAATTATTGGGGATCACTGTGGAGAAAATGTTTCCTTCTCGGATAGATTGCAGATTGTACTGCATAAGTGTAGGCTACATATGATGGTAGGCACACTGTCACACATCGGAAAACCAAGGGTGCTTACTCCTAAAATTTGCGGTTGTAGTATATATCCCGAGTCCCGGGGTTTAGTGAGCTTTTGGTGATCTCATGAACTGCACAAAAAAAATATTTACATAACTATAACATTCAAAGAATAATAACGATACCATAGTTATTTATTATAATGAACATTAAAGGAGAGGGAACTATTGTAAATAGTTGTAATGGACTTCTAATTCTGATTAAAAATAGAACCATGCCAATTTCTTGTAATGACATTACTGCTTTTTGAAAGCAGTGCCATAAACATGACTCTGTGGGCTACGGTACTTTTACTAGTGTAATGTTAATGGCTATAATTTATCCTTTTTTTCTGATATTTTTAATTGGTGTTTTTTTTTAGTGTTACCTTAACATAATGAATTTTCTTTTCAGAAAATGGTTGAACAAATAAACAAAAAATTGGGACAACGAGAAAAGCAATTGTGTGACGAAAAAAGATTGCTCTATAACATGACCCAGCTCTCTTGGGGCAGGTGGTTAACGAAATACTGTTTGCCCTGGACAGTGATATGTTCACACAAGATAGGCAGGTTGAAGGGGCAGCATCATATATAAGGAGAGCCTATCAACGAGCTGGTCGTGGAAACAGATAAGGCTGGCACCAGTACATCAAATCATGAAAGCCCAACAGGTTTGTCAAAGAGATAGTTTTAAGATTGTTTGCAGAACAATGTTCTCCTACCCGATATTATTCCCATTTCTATGGTGTCTGGGATTTGTAAAACAAAGGGCCATGTAGGTTATACATTATGTGAACAGAGGTATCTGGACACTCACATGTGAATGCAGGTGAAGTTTGGGCCAACCATCGCTACTAGCCATGGCTGTCAAAATGCTACTTTTCATGTGTACGGTAACTTTCACCTGCAATCAAGGCTCAGAGGGAGGGTGTATCAGGGGGAAGTGTGTCCGGACAAGAGCCGGGGGATAGTAAATGCAGTGCTACAATGCGTCCAGTGCTCAGTGACTTCTCCAGGGTACATTTTTGCCATGAAATAAAGAATTTTCTTTTATGTTTTCAACCTTGACTTTGTACTATGACTGAGTTTTGGTCAGCAATCTCAATAATATCAATTTTTTTAATTTTTTGATATAATTACACCTCTGTGTACTATTTGGGGACCAGTCCCCAGTAGTAGCCCATGAATGACATTAATCTAGTGGAGAATGTGACATGAATTATGAAGATAGTTTTGTAGCCATGGAAATATTTGCGGCACATGTTTTATGGGCAGATGTGTTACACTACAATTTTGTCAGATGGTGACTCTAGAAAACTTTCTTTCAATCACCTTGTACATGAAAACTTGTACCGTACCTCAGTTTCCCATTTTTTGAAACAAAATTTGCAACTTGCCTATCAGATTTGCAGCTTTAATGTTGCACATTTTTATACTCGTTCTATATGAATGCTTCCATAAGTTCAGTGAATAGTTTTACTGTAGCATTCTGAGTTTTTCTATTAAATATATTTTAATTTTATAACAATAGGCTACAATTAATGGGATTACAAACATTGTAAATTGTGTTAATTTATATCTCAACAAATATTCATTTGAACTTAAAATCAACCACAAGATTTGCTTTTATACTAATGATCTATGTGTGAAAGTCATGAAAATGAGCTACATCTATTAGTTTAACGCAAGGACCATTTTCAAAATGTGCATAATTTGGATACTAGGGAGTCGAGACATTTACCAGGGTATGACCTGCTTAACATGCTCATGGCTAGTGAGCCTGTGAATTGGCAACTCTGAGGAGATACTAAGCTCGATCTGTTTCCCAGTGGCTTTGGGATGGATTTTCTGCATATTCCCTTTCCTTCCAAAGTCCATCCATCATCATTCTTGAAGTGTTGAGGGCATTTCCTTTTCTATTTTCCCTCTTTCTTTATTATTTTCCATTTTTTTCTTGTAGTATGTAAATTATTTGTAAGTACAGGGTGATTCATATTCAACACATGATTTTCATTTCATGTTTATTTTATTTGGTTGGTTCCTTAGTTTAGGGGCTGCGACAACGTGGTCATGTAGCCCCGTGTACTTTGGGTGTGTGTAGAATCTGTCTGATAACCGGTGTTAATTGTGATGGCTGTATTAGTGTGTGTTATCTGTGATTCAGGTAGAAGGACTGCACACGATTAATTTTATCAAGTAGTTTCTACTTTTGCTACCAAATGCTACCATCCACGACAGCTACGGACGTGGCTACTAAATGCCATTGCAGTCACCACCTGGCGGCGAATGTTGGAGCTAATAAAGTGTTATCAACCTAACCTACACGTTTTAGCTTCCACAAGTGTAGTTAGTAAAGCCATCTCCGTGCAGGCCATGGAAGCCCTGGAAGTAGGCTTCAACTCTTTGTGACATCGGTACTATATGGGATGGAGTTGTCAGCTCCATGCCTGGCCGTCTTTGCTCCCAGGAATTAATCTGGTACTCATTTCTGGTGTAGGCTGAGTGAACCCCAGAGCTATTTGCATTTCCGAAAGTGGTAGTTTTGTTTCTAAAATCCACTACCTGGGTGGGGATCGAACCCACTCCCTTTCAGTTAGAAGCTCAGTGCCTCTACCGACTGCACCACACATCCCCCTCCAGTGTAGTTAGTGGAAGGTTCTTTTTCATGCCATAAATCTATGACATGGAACCACAGGCTTTTCTTACCCTCCGAAGGAAGGCATACTGAGGGATCATGTTTATTTTGACATGAAGGTTGCCAGTAACGTGCTTTAGCCTCTTAAATGTCCGAAATATCTGGCAGTTGACTGTGCCGTTGAAGGTTGTCAGTACCGGGGATAGGTAAATGAAACATTTCGGTGTATTCCTATGCAAATAAAATCGTTTTACATGAATCACCCTGTAGTTGGTAGTGGTAAGGGAAGTTACCATCCTCACCATTAGGGGCTGATGAGGTGAAATGTGTTGGCTTGGATTCCACATAACAAGGACGTTACGTGGCTTATGATCACAAAATTAGTGGACTCATAAAACAACAAGCTTCCATTCTTCCTGATAGGCCACTGCCACTCCCTGTCCAGTGAAATCGATTTGAGTTCTACCTGTAAATTAAGTAATTATAATTTTACCTTTCATGGCTTAATTACACACAGAGCAGTCTGTGTTGTGCAACTTTTGCATAATATTATCTGATTTGTATTTTAGAGCACTGAGAAATTTCAAAAAATTCTATTAAATGAACCTCTTGAAAGTATTCTTATAAATTGTACTTACCAGAAACTTAAATAGAGTGCAACCTTTAAATAACTTTTGTAAAGGGCGGTGGAGAAGTCAAACTCTTTCAACAGTAAGGACTCTCATCACACCACATTCCTATGAAGATTTCACCACATTTCCATGAAATTAATTATACTTATATCACAGTAAAATGTTTTCCTTATAACAATGCCCATTTAATATAATTTTAGTTTACATGAACTATCAAAGGAATTCCAAACCTTGTTCATAATATAAGTTACATGTAGGTTTTATGTGTTTCAGAGCAATTTCCAATGAAGAAAAGTTGAGAGCCTCGTGCAGTGGCTCTGAAGAAAAAACTAGCATACAAGAAAGGTGTCTTCGGATACAAACCCTGTTGGCGCAAGACAAAAAAAATTACATTTTAAGCAAGTAAGGGAAATTAATATCAAGTTCAAGGAGCAGGAATTAATTCTGAAATAGCAGACTTCCTGTCCCAAATGAAATGTATTTATTAATTGTACCAGTATATAGTATGTAAATAAATACCTATAAAAATGAACCCTTGCATTATGTCTTCATAATAAAAAGTAAACTATAGAACATTGCAAACAGCTGCTGAACTTGTGGCCTACTGTTGATGTAGCTTAGCCGGTATAATTCCAAAAAAGAAAAAAAAAATGCTATTGTTGCTGTTTCCTGCATTGTGATCGGTCAAGGCAGATCTCTCTAGTCTTTTTTTTTGCACTTTACAAGTTGAATTTTATTGTGATATCAGAGTCTTTTAGTATGTGTCTGCGTCCCTGCGCTTTAAGGGGCAGAACTGCTTGTGGCAAGTTAAAACAAAAATTATGAGTTGGTATGTAGTGCAAGTTGTGCCAAAAGTCTAACTTGCCACACCTAAGTGAAACCTCACGACAGAGCTTTGAAGCCATTTCTTCAGTGTTGCCTTATTGATATTACAACTTTTCAGTTGGTTAGCACAATGTGGCCGCAATCATTCCATATGTTGAAAAGCCTCCACATATCCCATTAATTGGGATATCATTGTGTTGACCAACTGAAAAGTTGCAATATCAATCTCCACAATAGACAAGACGAAAAACAAATATTTGTTGGAGTTTGAGTATAGGTTTCATATGGTATCGCTGTATAAGTATGGTCCAAGTTACACACTACAGTTACCCCTTGCTGCTGTAATAATAAGGAATTCAGGTACGTATGCCATTTATAACCATATTACTAGTGAGTACCTGATGAGGCACTCTTGTGGACAAGTTTCTACTAGATAACATTCAAAGGAAATTCATCTGCCTAGTCAATACTCATGTTTATTTCATTTTCAACAGTACATGTTTCAGAATATTTTATGGAAATGCTTGAACAAAGTTTGCTTCATCAAGAGTTTTGTATTTATTTATTTACACGGTTTACACCCACATTGGAGCACCAAAATCAAACCTTACATACAAAGTCTTCCATTATTTCAAGTAATAAGTTCAGTTCTTAATTCTTGATAATTTTTTCCTTTCCCAACACTTCTTCATTCTGGAAGATCTTGCAGCTCGTTCTTCTGCTGATATAACATATTTCTTACGCTGTGAAATTTTGAATGTAAGAGTTTTGTATGTTTAATCATAAAATTCCTAATAGGTTTCAGTTCTCTTAAGCATCTAATATGAGTAGGCTCCCCAGAATCCAAAGGCCTACGTGCACGTTGATTCCCCTTCTGCTTTCTTCATGTTCAAGCATAAATGCTTTATTCCGGCGAACAGTTACCACCTGGCATAGCGACGTCTTTATGACGACATGCAATAATGCTTGATTGTTTAGAATGGTTTGGGACGCTTCTTCCCGGAAATAGAACTGAGGTTGTAAGCCCCAGAGCTTGATGACAGTTTGTCCGCTTTATCCACCGTTGGGACATGGAGTCCTCTTCCGCTTTCAAAACCTTTGACCATCTTCACCTGTAACCCAGGCAAGGGACCCTTACAAGGTACTACCAGCTGGGCCAGCTGGACCAAGGTTTTTTAAAGAGGTGTTACTCCTCTAATACTCACCCTTTGTCCTGGCTTGTGACAGGCAGAATCTGGCTTGCCAGATATTGGCCCCAGGATGGCAAGTTTCCCACAACCTTTATGTAAATAACTATGGCATGTGAGTAGATAGTTCAATATTCTAATCTTAGCCAATGAAATGCCTCTCTATAAATGGTTGCCTCACTTCCATATGGCACATGTTGTTCGGTGTTCCCAGCGAACTATGCAGTAACAAATTACCAAGAATAACTATAAAGCTTCAGCTGTTATGTAAATAACTTTGGCATGTGAGTCTTAGCCAACAAAATGCCTCTCTATAAATGTTTGCCTCACTTCCATATGGTGCATGTTGTTCCCAGTGAATTATGCAGTCTCAAATTGCCAAAAATAACTATTAGATTGTTTGGAAGACCAAAGAAGAGATGGATGGACCAAATCCCACTAGACATGTGACATTGAACTGGATGTGGCAGAAGTAATGGAGCAGGAGGAGTGGAATAATAGACAGGAGTGGTAGAGGCTAGTTTACAACACCCGGGTTACAGGGGTTGGACACGGATGATGATGACGAACTATAAAGCTTTAACTTTTATGTAAATAACTTTGGCATGTGAGTGGCTAGTTCAATATTCTATTCCTAGCCAATGAAATGCCTCTCTATAAATGGTTGCCTCACTTCCATATGGCATATGTTGAATCGTGAGCGGATTCAGGCCATCGAATAACAATGTCACAGATTTCAAGATCTGGACCTGCAACACACTAAACATTGAAAGAGAAATATCCTTTGCGATTCCTATACACCTCTGCCGTTGGTCCAGCAGGGTTTTTGATGGGCATGTTGGTACAGTCGATGCACCCACTGACATTAGGGAAATTAGCCATTTGAAAAAATTTCCTTCGCCTCCTAGCAAATTCTTCCTGTGAGTTCGGGAATCTTACGTATGTTGGAAGTTTTTGTGCCAAATGCTCGGATGTATGTAAGACAGTCCTGCATGCAGTGGACTGGCTTACTCCCCGAAGATCACCACATACAGTCTGAAAAAAAGTTAGTGTTGTTTTAAGAAAATAGATGAGACAGCCTAGTTACAGAATGTTAAAATTGTTTTTGTATGATTCAGAATTAACAACACTATTTCATTTTGGTGAGGCAAAGCCTACACATGGTCAATAAAATTTCATTTTGTTGTCAATCAGAAAGCTGTTATATTTTTCTGATGAGGAAGGTAAATCCACATTCATTTTCTCAGATAATATGTATTATCAACTGGAAGATTTATGCAACTAGTCTGTAACATAGGCTACTTTTTCTTGTGGAACACTGAAGTCATCTGCCCCAGAGGGATATCCTATTGATGTAGGGGGATTACTAACTACAGGGCATGCTTTAACATCCGTTATTGATGAATTGACCTACGTTATATGGCCTTTGGATTAGCCTACTACATCTGTTATGTTTTTTATGTGCAGATCAATTGGAACAGCCAGTTCTTGGCCACCTTCTGTTCTTGGGGTATGTACATGATCAGAATCCAGTTCCTAAGGCTAATTCTCGCCTGCAGGTTGGAACAAGGTACTCTCGCCTTGTAAGGAAAAACTGAAAGGAGGTGGGTTCGATCCCTATGTAAGCCATCATGGAAGTGGTTTTCCACGATTCTCCAATTCAATTCCACAGAAATACCAGGATGGCTCTTATAAGCCACCCTCTTAACCTTAGCATCAATTTATTACAGACACAAAATAACCCATGAGAACCGGGTGAGTTAGCCGAGGTCGTTACGGCATGACTGCTGGCAGTCGCTCACATCCGGGAGGCGAGGTGGTTCGAATCCCCCGCCGGCAACCTTGAAGATGGTCTTCTGTGTTTTCCCATCTTCCTTCCAGGCAAATGCCGGGGTTGGTCCCTAACTATAGGCCACAGCCGCTACCTTCCAACTCCTCGTCCTTACATTCCAACTTCCCCCCCAACGGTACTTGTAGCTCACCCATTGGGTGTCCGTCTCGAAGCAGCTACAAAACTGGCGAGCCGAACATGTCCTCGGACACTCCCGGCACTAAAAGCCATACGCTAAAAAAAAAAAAACATGAGATCAGACAGATTATAGCCTGCACATACCAGTACCGTACTCAAGTAGGCCTACATGGGCTTGATGACCATGATGCCCTAAGTCCAGTGAAACAGCAAGAGGCTGTTTCATAGATTATTAATAAGTTGGTACCTGTACTAATTTTTTATAGGAAATTCAAAGATGCCTTGAGGCACTATCCCGAAGCCAAAATATAGGCATATCCTAGAAATACCATTTATTAGAATTCATTAGGCCTAACTGACTAGCATATCTCAGTTCAATTTGTAAGTTACAGTAAGGACACACATTAATTTCCATTAATATCTGGGGTGTGTCTCCGATTAGTGCAGTCAAGAGCAAAATGGTTTACCCTACAGAAATTCACTATTTTTGCGTGATGATCGTTCATTTTAGGGTCTTGGGACATCTTGGCAATCAGACCCGCGTAGTTGAATGTGTGTTGATGAATGTCAGGTGACTTGTATTTCTATGCGTACTGTAGTAGATTGCGTATTATAGACCTATCAGTAATGTGCATGTTTGCATCTAGCCATTTTTAACCCAATAATGAGGCCAGTAAACAGGATTATTATGAGAAATCATCCACTGCGTGATCGTAAGGCCTATATGGGCTATTACTTTACATTACCGTACCAGTATTGTAGGTTATTTGGTGCCGTGTATCGGTAGACTTACTGGAAGTACGGTATGAAAGTCTTGCATCAAAATAGGTTAACAGGCTAATTGTGTAACTTACGTATTAAGACGCACACATGAACCTAGTACGGTAGCCTACTGGTATAGTCTCCAAGCAGTCAACTTACCGGCAGGCTTACAACAAACGTTATTTTATATTCCTGAATGAATTGTAATAATTGCACTCGACAAAGAACTTTATTCACACCATGCAACATTACCGTACGGCTCTTATCCTGTGGAAAATACAGTTATCAGTCCGTCAACAATCTGTCTACAATACCGTCAAAATATCTTTATAAATAAACAAATACCGGTAATACATTTGCAAATTATAGTCTACACTGCAGTAACTTACCGTACCGTACCTAACCAACAAAATAACCGTACCTTAGCCTAATTCGGTACGGTAGTCTACCGTACTTTCCGTATCGCTATTGGATTTTATTCTGAATGCTCCACATAGGCCTACCGGTACCTGAAAATTTCCGGTGGCATAAAATCGTAGACTTATTAAAGTTTGAAGCATTGGAGATATTGGAAGTCCTCGTCTGTTTCGCCGCCTTTCAACTTGAACCAACGGCAAACTGTCGTTTGTCACAATATCCTTTGAAAAACGGTATCGTCTCCGAAAATATTTCCAATGGGTTTTCAAAATCTCTTACATATCGTCTTGGCACGTCATCTTCTTCAAATACCGCTTCAATATAATAAAGAAATTTATCGTCCGCCAAGCCTACGTCCATTTTTCTTGTGATATGGATTCCTTAAGGTAGCTTGTCCCCTACCTTAGCACACGACAAGTCGTGCGCAGACGCGAAGGAGTCCTTGAGCCCAAGGCTTCCTCAAGAAATGTCTCTGAATAGTATTTCTGCTCAAGGAAGCCTTGAGGTCTCCTTAAGAAATGCTTGAGGTCTCCTTAAGGAACCCTCAAGGGAGCCTTCAAATGGCTCCCTCAAGGAAGCCTCAAGGAAGCTCTCTGAATGCAAATGGCTTCCTTAAGGCTTCCTCAAGCCCAAGGTCTCCTCAAGGTGTCCTCAAGAAATGTCTCTGAATTCCACCCTTAGTATGTGTCCTACAACCAATCTCTTCTCTTTATTAGCAGTCGCCCCAAACATCTCTCCTCTCCCAATCCTCTTAATAACTATTCATTTGTGATCCTATCTACCCATCTGATCTTCATCATTCTCCTGTAACACCACATTTCAAACACATCAATTCTCCTATTTTCTGCTGTTCCAACAGTCCAATTTAACGCGTAGAATAGGGCAACTTTGAATCGTCTCTCGTCAACGGATAACGATAACAGAAACATTTTAAAGGTTGCCTTAAAATAACATCTTAGGAACGAATTGTAAATATTTGGATTTCTTCTGCGAATAGAGATTACCGAAGTGGCTGGAAAAACATTTGCTAATTTTGGTTTGTTCTCTCAGGAACCGCCCATGAACTAATAGTGTCCACTTATCACACATCCAATGAAAAAAAAAGACAATCGATTTGGTTAATTTACCTGGGCTGGATGACGTGTATAATGTTTAAACTGTAGCCCTGTACTGTAAGATAGCTACAATAATCCGATTGTTTCGAGGGGTATACGAATGGTCACTGGCCCAAGGCCTATCCAAAACACTTGACCCCTTGTTTGTACAGCAAACAGAACCCATCGGCATTTGTCACTCAGGCTTTTGGAAATTATTGGGTTAGTGCACTTCCGTGCGCGTACCAATTTAAACCATCCATAGAAGTGAAGCCGAGATGGATGACATAGTCTACTCCAGCCAAGTATTGTGCTTGCCTCTGCATTAAATCCCAACTCAGCGATTGCATTACTTACTCGTTGATTCAACAGCGTGTTCATGAGCTTCATGTACTTTGGTGTGGATGAATTCTGCCAGAAAACTTGTGTTATTGTGGAGTCTGCACGAGTGTGTGCGCTTGACATTTGAGCCAACGGAACCGAGTAGGAAGTAAATGCACCTGCTGTTGTAAACATTCTTTGGCTTGCACTGGGTTAGCAAAATGGAGACTTAGATAACTCAATCTCACCAAAAGAAGCAAACCATTAACGACGACAAGAACACCAGAAATAGCATGTCCAATGAGATTAATGGCAGAGAATTCTGAAGACCAATACACTGCACGTCGTTATCACGTAATGGTACGTGTAGTTTCAATATCCAAGGGAAATAAATAATAAAGTCTACAAGCATTTGGAGATTCCAAGAAGGCATGGAGGATATAACTCATAATGCACAACTATTGCTGTCAGGGTAGAAAATACATTAATTTCAGTAAAAATAAGTTGATGGCAGTTCAGAGCCTCTCTGACGGATTTGGAATTGATTTCTTGCTTGAACTACGAAATATTGAAAGATATGTCTTGTTTCTTTTAAGTGCTTGGACATCGTGAAGATTGCAGTCTTGTGTACTTGGGTGGGTGGGTGGCTATTAGTATATATATACAGGATGTAATTGATATACATGTACTCCTTTCAACTGGCGATAGATGATGGTATTCTAAGCAAACATATTTCATAAATTTAGTCGTATCTTAATTAGTGCAGGTGAATTAAATCACAAAAAACGTCGGTCAATGTTCGCTAGAAACAAATAGGCAGGATTCCCCACCGCAACACAGCTGATTCTTCCCCGTCGGCCTCCCCTCCAACGCTGTGGCATGTAGACCAGAGTCTGGAGGTGAGTGACTTCCTCGCTGTGTCTGCCAATAGCTATAAAATACACAAACTGAGCCTATCACTAAATCACAGAGAGTGGCCTGCATGACTGGGGTGGTAGATCTGTTTAGGATTCAACCTGTCTTATGGCTGATGACACAACATAAATAGTTTATTGTTTTACGATATAGTACATAACCTGCATTAGGAAGTTGAAATCTTAAAGACATGGTAAATACATGAAAGGAAATTTGATGGACTAACTTTGTGCCAACGGAACATCGCTTAATACCGGCTCTAGTTTGGCAAGATGGTGGCCATGAAGGGATAATCCTGGCATTTTCCCCAGAGTGAGGCGGGAAATCACGCAAAACCACTTATAGGAATGCTGAGGTGAGTTTCAAATCCACAAGGTTGAGTGGACCCCGTTCAATCATCAGACCAGAATTAAAATTCATGACAGAGCCGGAAATCGAGCCTGGTCCTCAGGGGTCACAGCTAAGAATGCTAGCCCACTACAACACGATGTGGTCAAATGGTGTCTAGGACAAGCTTTGATTAGATTTTGAACTGAAGACACTACCAACGAGTCAACAACCACAAGAGAGTAGATTTCCTACAGCCCATGAAGGGCCTAGACTTACCAAGCGACCACTGCCCAGCCATTATGTCTGAAAATTATGGGGTGACGCGTGATCAGTGCGTCGGGTCCCCTTGGCCATTCATCTTGGTCTCCGTGACTGGGGCGCAATCCCACTGTCAGACAGCTATTCAATTGTCCTCACGAGGCTGTGTGCACCCCGTTCCAGCCCTCACGCCAGTTTCTTAAATCCCTGCCGGAGCCGGGAATCCATCCCGGGGCCTCCGAGTGCGAGGCAGGCGAGCTACTCCAACACCACGGGGCAGTCGACTCATGTTTAATGTATTTGTTCATGTTTTCTAGAAACTGTCGTGCTACTTATCACAGATGCATTTGCGTTTTGGGCTTCTGTGAATAAATAAAAAGCTCTTATTTTCTACAGACATTTACTACCACGTGGGAAATTATCTCTTATTCAGAAGCTGTCTGAGCGTCTTTGCAATTCCAGATTCGTTTTCTTTATTTAGGTGCAAGTCTGACAAACCATGATCTTTATGACTGTGCAATCCTCAATCGCACATTAGCTACTTCAAGAATACAATAATTGAATTCCAATTGTTGCAGATATGCTTCCCACGATGCATGAAACATCTAACTTATACTTACTGCTGGCGTAGAGTATGTGGTGTTTAGCTAAGGAGTTGTAGAATTTCTTTTACAGCACTTCTGATCTAATTATCCGCTTTCACTGAACTTATTTAGGTCCTTACCTGCTGGCCTTCATATCAACCTATCAGCTGTTTTAGTTAGCGTAGAGGTTAAGAAGGCAACTTGTGGAGTTGTTCTCTACTGCTGAAAGCAATTGTACATATTGTTTACCTGATACGTGACGTTTAAGATTTTGGATTTAGTTCACTCAGAAAGATTTTGTATATTTTACGACCGTTTAAAAAACCAATCAGGTTTTGCAGATTTTTGGTCGTGGTCTGTACGTTGAGTATGAACCATCGAACTAAGCTACATTGATAAAGCATTGGGCCAGAAAATCGAAGGTTCGTATCCTGATTGCACAAGGCAGTTAAACTTCCTGGTTAACATTTTGATGGCTCGTACTTAATAGCTGAAAATCTTCATTTGGTCCACTTTTGCTTCAGCCTCTCATATATGTATGTATGTATGTATGTATGTATGTATGTCCAAAGCAGCTGCTATCTAACGTTCACCCTGGTCCCTTCCTTCACCCTTGTATTCTTGTATAGAATGCTATACGATGATGATGATCATTGTTGTTTTAAGGGGCCTAACATCTAGGTTATCGGCCCAATGCTATTCGAGTGGACATGGGTGAAGGGAAAGTCAAATAGGACACAGATTCAAATATATTATAGTATGAACTATCTTACAGCAAATGCTATGACTGCGAACGTGGTAGTAGGAGCACCTGAAGCACAAAATGCAATCTCTCGCCATAAAACTGACTAAACGGTTATATTTCAATCATCTGTATTGTGGGAATATAACCATCAAGCTACCGTAGTGCAGTATTGTATTTATCAACCACTCGGCACATTGTGTCCCCTGTGATACGATAAGTCTAACCACCACTGCATGTCTGCTATTATCACGTTTGTTTGTAAGGCAGTTCATAATATTATTTATTTCGGGAAGTGAATGATAGCCCGCGCTTGTTGCCTCAGTAAATATCAATCTAAATTTAAAGCCCTATAATTTGATGGGACTTTCTTTTAATCAAAATATCATGTTCCCTTCTAATCGTGGATGTACGAAAAGGAAGTCACGATTCATGTAAGATAATATTCTCAGAATTTTGCTTAAAGCCCTGCACTTGCATGTTAGTGAAATTGGAGAAATAATATTCAGGGAGCCTTGGGGACAGAAACCATAGAGCGGATGTTTCCATCAAGTTCCATTTTCATGATCGGCAGCCACATGATCTCCGTGATTCACAAGACATGGCATTTCACTTCACAAGTCCCACATGGTATATTCGGGAATTGGAAATCGAAGCCCGTTTACTTTGGTGGGAGCCAAGCTTCTTGATCACTGTGCCATCAACGTCAAGGGAAAGGGAATGCTACAGAGAAACAGATTGGAGTTGCTCAAATGCCTGTACTGACGGTAGCCAGTGTAGTATTTCGTGGGCTTATGCCTCCCTCACTCTTACAAATGCCGCAATAGTACGGAACCAATACCGAGGCGCCTACTGTATATCAGCCCTATCCCATTCCGTAACCAAGGCTAATGTCCGGCTCCGTGGCTAAATGGTTAGCGGGCTAGGCTTTGGCCTGAAGTGCCCCGGGTTCGATTCCCGGCCGAGCCATCAGGGATTTTAATGTCCTGGGGTTAATTCCCGTGGCTCGGGGACTGGATGTATGTGACGTCTTCATCTTCACTTCATCCTCATTACGACGTGCAGATCGCCTACGGGCGTCATCTAGAAAGACCTGCACTCGGCCTCTCCGGAAGACACACGATCATTATCATTATTACCAAGGCTAATGAACACGATGGCTCTAACAAGTCAAATTATGAGGTGTATTGCTTGAGGTTGGAAACGCGAACGCGCAAGTGGAGTTCGAGTGTATATTTCATGCGCCGAGGCGGGATTCTTGCACTAGTTCATCGCTTTAGTCCTGGATGTCTAAATCTATTGATTGTATCTCATTACAGCATGTTCAATGTTGTAGCTCAAGTTTAACCTGCACTTTCTTTTCGTTCCAAGCTTTATTTATATATAATCACTGGCAGATTCCGTGGAATGAGCTGTACAATGATTTGGTTACCAAGAAAATATACAGGGTGGCCCAGCTAACTCGACATACACAATACTACCTCAATGGTTGAAAATATAAGATGGAGGGTTTCACTCAATGATAGTATGTTAGGGGGTGCATAAATAATCGTTTAAGTTCTTCACGTAACACTTGTACGTATGGAGATTTGAACCCAGGCAATGTGCAAATGTTGTGAAAATGGTTGGGATCATCCTGGGGAAGCTAACGTTTACGTTTATAAACAGCCAACAATCGCAGTGTTGATAAACGTTTAAGGTAGAATAAGGAAGCAGTTCGTACTTTCATTGATGTAGAGAAAACATTTGTCAACGTGCAATGGTGTCAATTATTTCAAATGTTGATGGAAGCAGAGTAAGTACAAGGACAGCAGACTTGTCAGGAGTATACACAGAGAAGACGTGGATGTGGTAAGATGTGGTTTGAAAGAGCAGGAGTCAAACATCAGACAGAGAGTAACACAAGGGTGCTCTCTCTTGCCTGCACCCTTCAACGGGTACATTCTGCGAACTATAGACAAGGTGACTAAAATACTAGGGCACAAAGGGGGAATTGACATTAACGGAAATAAGGTATGTCTGTTTCGGTTGGCTGAAGCTATTGCCATATTAGCTGAGAGTGAGGAAGACTTGAAGGTAGTGTTGAAAGAATTGCACATTACCGTTATCCGATGGTACAACATGAAAATCGACATGGCCAAAACAAAAAAGTGCTTGTCGTAACGAGACATGATACTCCGGCCGACGTAACTCTCCATGGAAGGCATCTAACGAATGTTGGATTCACTTCCGTAAGAAGCAAAAATAATATCTGATAGACGGAGCAAGAGAGATTTAGTCAGCAGAAATATCCAAGCAATTTACCAGACAGGAAAATTATTCACATATTCACTTGAAAAAAAAAAATACTAACTGCCTACGTGCGATTTTCTACGGAAGCGAGACTTGACACTTGGGAGTGTCAGAAAGAAGGAGAGTTGAAGCTTTAGAATGATGGTGTTAAAGAAGAATGATGAAAGTACCCTGGATAGTCAAAATTAGCTATGAAGACGTTTTGAGAAGAATTGTAGACACAGCATACTTTATAAATAACATGAGTAAAGGAAGAAACATCTGGATTGGACACATTATTAGGCCACCAAATGCGAAGCCCGTTTGGAGGGAAGAAGAATTGTTGAGGCATGCCTAGACTGGATTACACCGGGCAAGTGGTGGATGATATTTGCTGAATATCGTGAGTGAGGCTCAAAAGACAGTTGGAGAACAGCTGCAAGCCAATCTCTGGGGTGACGACTCAAGAAGAAGACGTGGCTCTGCTGTGGGTGTACCATTCGTAGCGAATATCCCATTAATATCCCATCATTCAAAAAAAAATGTTAATATCCCTATACCGAAGAAAGCAGGAGCAGACAGATGTGAAGATTACCGTACACTCAGCCTGATCACTCATGCTTCAAAGATCCTGACAAGAATAAGACAGATAGAAACGGAGTTGGGTGAAGACTAATTTGATTTCAGCAGATACGTAGGAACAAGGGAGGCTGTACTAAGTCTTCGGCTGATTTTGGAAGGCAGAATAAAGAAAGATAAGAGAACGTTCCCAGCATTTGTAGACTTAGAAAAGGCTATTGATAACGTTAATTGGAGTAAGTTGCTTGGATTTTGAAAAGGATTGGAATAGACTGCAGGGAAAGGAGGGTGATCTACAATCTGTACAAAAACCAGTTGAGCCGAAGGACATGAGAGAAAAGCTGGTATTCAGATAGATGTAAGATAAGGTTGCAACTTATCACCCACACTTTACAATCTGTACATTGAACAAGCAATGGAGGAAATTAGAGAAATAATTAAAGTAGGAGTAAAGAATCCAAGAGAAATATTAACTACTCTGAAATTTGCTGATGACATAATTATCTTGGCCGATTCACGAGAGGATTTGAATGAGTTTTAAATGGTGTGGAGGAATGAATTCATGACGAATATCATAAATGAAAAAAAATCAAAAGCCCCTATTGACGTCAAATCGGGAGATGAAAAGCTAAAGTAAGTAGGAGACGTCTGCTACTTAGGTAGCAAAATAACCAGTGATGGACGAAGAAAAAGGAATATATAAAGTAGGTTGGCTCAGGCATTTCTACATAAACTAAATTTGTTCATATCAAATATAGATTTAGGTAATAGGAAGTCATTTTTGAAAGCCTTTGTCTGGAGCGTGGCAGTCTATGGAAGCGAAACTTGGATTATTGGCGCTGCAGAAAAGAATATAATAATAATAATAATGTTATTGGTTTTACGTCCCTTTTAACTACACTGGCTTTTAGAGACGCCGGGGTGCCGGAATTTTGCCCCGAAGGGGATCTTTAACGTGCCAGTAAATGTACTGACACGGCTCCCTCGCATTTGCGCACCCTTGCAGAAAAGAGGAAGCGTTTGAAATGTGGTGTTACAGGAGAATGATGAAGATCAAATGGGTAGATAGGGTTAAAATGAAGAGTTATTAAGACGTTCGGGAGGGGTGAGATGTTTCTTGCGACTGCTAATGAAGAGAAGAGATAGGTTGGTAGGACACATACTAAGGCACCCAGGAATAGCACACTTAGATATGGAGGGAAGGGTCAAGGACAAGAACTGTAAGGGTAGACCAAGGTCAGAATATGTTAAACAGATTGTCTCGGAGGGGTATAATATATGTTAAACATATTGTATCGATGTAAGGTGTGTTAGCTATGTGGAGATGAAACGATGGGCTCAGGCATGGCCGGCTATACGGAAGGCCGCCCCGTTCGACCTTGCTACGCTGCACTTCTCTGAACTGGGATGGCCACAGTAGTTGGCCAGCTCTTGGTGCGTGTTCTTCGCCACGAAAACAAATTGAAATATTAAAATAATGTATTTGTTCTATTCATCATTAAAGTAAAAGGTTTGTCAAGAGTGAGTAGGGCTTACTTGGAGCAACAAAACCAATTTGCTTTCAATGTTTATTTGACATTTACGGAATACAGTATACAACAGGTTGGCCTCTAACAAAGAATAGCAAGTTTTCTGTGATTACTACGGCAGGTTACCCGTTCATTCCTCAACTACCTGTAATTTTTAACAAAATGTTACTCATTGTTAAGACAATACTTGTGACTATTGTCATAACATTACATCCACAGGTACAAGTTTTCTCGGCAATTTCTGACATTTCAATATCTGATAATATACTAAGTAGACTTAAGATGTTGAATTACTTGGCGTTGATTGTTACATTTACATTTTAAAAATTGTTCCCCAAACTTATCAGAAATTAGTGCCTGCGTAATTCCAACTACATGTTTACACACTGATCATATAAAATCGGCAGGAACTGATAGGACGCCCCTATTTATTTGATTGAAATACCTGTCATTTATCTTTTCTTTATTTCTAAGCAAAGCCAAGCACTCTTCACATTTTATTCTTGAACATTGCTTGAACGATATGTAACCACAGGCATAAGTTATATAAAACCTGGCTCATCGAATTATAGGTTTTCAGTGTACTTGTCTTCTAAAATACTGTAAAAGGGATCATCAACAGTAGCTAACGAAAGGCTACTTGTTGTACTTTCTCTTGAATTTGTATCGGAAGAGGATATTATCATTTCTTTCGAAAAAGTAACTGCTCCATACCTTGCTGAATAAAGGCCAAGTACGCTTTTCATCTTTATTTTCAATTCGGCCTCCATTGCCAGAGTAACTGATATATTATAGTTGCCGCCTGTTAGTTGGTGGTACTGCCCAAACCTGGATTCTAATTGATCACTCTGAAATTTGCCAGTTAACACATAAGAGGGGTTCACATTCTGTAGAACATAAATAATAATCTTACGTAATACATAGGTTGTTACATACAAAGCGTTGTAAGTTTCATTGGTTAAACAACTCTTTTTTGAGGAATCATTTTCATCGTTCTTTTTCCACGTGGACAACCATTCGAGGAGCCTTTAGGAAAGCCAACCTTTTGTCTTCGGGATTTTTGAAAGGCATTAGAAGACTATTACGTTTAACAACATGGGTGAGAGGCCGCTTAATATTAACAATGGACCACCACATTAGGATTACTCTGACAAAAAAGCAGTACCTTTATAACAATACTTGTTTGGGGCAGAAACAGTAGATTCGTGAAGCACGTTTGTAGCCAAAGAAACCCTTTGGCGTTCAAGTGAATTTGGATAATAACTTTTAAATGTTAACTTTGGTGCAGACTTAATCAGTAAATCGGACTCCTTTTTGTAGATCGCTCTTATGTCACTAAATGATGCTTGAGTTACCCCTTCAAAATCAGGGTTGCAGTCAACTGAACTTAAAACATTTGAAAATGAGTCAAAATTTTCCCATACAGGAATATTAAATGACATATCAATGCCTACATCCAGGATGCATTGAATACGGTTCGAGAGGATTTGAATTTAGGAATAAGGATACAAGGTGAACAAATACATATGCTTAGATTTGCAAATGACATTGCCATAGTTGCAGATAGTGAACATCTCAAACAAATAATAGTAAAAATGGAGGAAATCATGGGTAATGAATACAAGATAAATAAGTCAAAGACGAAAGTTATGGTCTGCGATAAAAAAAAAGCAGACTCAAGTATGAAAATAGTGGTGGGCAACAAAACACTACAAAATGTTCAAAAATGTAAATATCTCGGAAGCAAAATTACCAAAGATGGAAGAAGCAAGAAACAAATCAAATGTAGAATTTTACAACCAAAATTAGCATTTCACAAAAAGAAACGTTTATTCACTACAAATTCCATTAATCTTAAAACCAGAAAAAGATTATTAAAAGAGTATGTTTGGAGTATTGCCCTTTATGGTTGCGAAACGTGGACAATTGGAAAAGAATAAAAAAGGAGGTTACATTCTTTTGAACAATGGTGTTATAGAAGAATGCTAAAAATTAGCTGGACGGAAAAAATAACGATTGCTGAAATATTTAAAAAGGTGGAGGAAAATTATACCTTATAGAAAAGCATAAAGAGGAGGAGGACTAGACTGATAGGACATATTTTGAGACACGATAGCCTGCTGAAAATGGTATTGGAGGGAATGGTTGACGGCAAAAGATGTCGAGGAAGACCACGCCTACAATATGTACAGCAAATCATGTCTGATGTAGGATGCAGAAACTACTGTACATACGAAGGAATATATCGTAGGTACCCAATTGGCTCGAGGAATAGCACATTCCCATATGGCTTTCAATAGTGGATTTTTAGGAAACCCAAATACTGTCACGAATCCTTAATTTTTATCGATGAACGATAATTAGACTTACAATTCGGCACAACACAAGTCTTTGGCATTGCAGCTAACCACTATACAGTATTAATCAATGGTATAATTTCATTTACATACAGTATTTTGAAGAAAACACGAGCGCGTGACACATTTTCCATGCAACTCAGTGGGCTAGGCAGAGCAGACTGGCCATTCACGGCGAGGTTGCCATTTTTCGCTCGCTGCGGCCTTCCGTATAGCCGGCCATGGCTTAGGGCAGGGAGGCTTGGGGTGCTGCATCACGCCAGTCAAAAGACTAAAGGTTCAAACAACAGTACTCTTTAAAATAGGAAGAGGATAAATCTCTATTTCGCTTTTTTTTACCCCTCCTGTAATATTCTTTTTGGCATAATTGAGTGAACATTGCTCTCTCTTTTCTAATAGGATTTGTTACGTTTGTTGTAAAACAGAGAGATAATTCTGTTTTAATTTCTTTGTTCAGCGCAATAAAGATCAATTAAAACTGAACTTGAGCTGTTTGAAAAAAAAAAATATAACTACATTTTTATTACTCCTAATTATAATTCTCAACTTAGGATTCCTAAAGGCGAGTGGAGTTTCTATCTCTTCCGTACTTTCCTTCTATTTTTAACCAATGCATCCGTAGCTCCAATAAATTGGAGAACCTGGGGAAAAATGAGTGGTTTAGATTCCCCAGAGGAAAATTTACTGCTCTCCAGTAAACTGTTTTTCTATCCGTGGATTAAAAACAAATCTCTGTCAGCTAACGCAAAAATGTTGCTACACTTTAAATCGCTCAGACTAAAGAGATACAGTATTCCCCATTTGTTGTTGCTGTTGTTTTATTTGAGGGGCTTGGACATCGTGGTCATTTATCCCCGTGTACTTGGGTAATTGTAGAATTTGTCAGATAACCTGCGTTATTGTGGTGTATATAGTAGTGTGTGCATTTGTAATTTAGGTGAGGATTGGGAAGGAAACGGCTGTGGCCTTAGCATTTGCCTGGAGTAGAAGTTGACGTTTGTTGCAGTAGTGGACGTGGAGGAGCGCCCAGATCAGTCTTTGTCTTCCACACTTTGCCATCCTAATCTAGACATTGAACATAAGCACCCAGCTATTTAACGGGACATAACGTCATCTCCATAGACTCTCTGTAGACGGCAATGGAAATCTGAAACACTAATCTCACGAGCCCATTCGTAGCACATGACAGCACTTTTATTCATGAACATGTTTCAAGAATCGTCTCGATGCCATTCTAGTTTGCACTCGAATGAACTCGGGCACGCTGATCTGCTGCTTCTCTCCCTTCGTTCTGGCCTTCAGCGCATGCACCATTGTGCCTCTGTTCTCGCTCTGTCCGTCTAGAATTCAGGACAGATTATCCTTTTATTGAAGTATTAGGAGCCATTTTTCAGTGGTGTCTAGTTCCTTGTCCCAGCGATGTGTTCCTCACTTTCTAATACAGTTCCTCTGTGAAAGAAAATGACGATAGTAGGGGGGTAAGGGGGGTTCCAACGAGTGTCATGGCCGCCGCGTTAGTCCAAGCCAATATCTCGCGAACCCATGGTCGGATGTTGACATATGAGGTGTCGTTGAACTCGAGCTGACGTCCTCTTTCCTATTGACCATGTATTATATTTTTCAAAAATTCTTTGAATTTTTTTGTTTTCGAAAGTTGGTGATAGTTTGAAAACCAAAGATGATAGAACGTTGTGCCATGGTTCAAACGAATGGTCTTTATGACCTTTATTTTCCATAATAAAACTTTTTTACTTTTTATGTTTTTTTGAAAACACTCGAATTTTGAAAATTCTATATTTTGGAAACTAGGAACTCTACAAAAAAGTTTGTTTGACATAAATTAATGATCCCTACCCCCTCTACCCCCAAAATAAATTTCAAGTCTCTAGGATGAAAACCTGTAGTAGTGGGATGAAGGGAAAGCTGCTCCACTTAGCAAGTGGTGAGCCCCTGCGACCTTGGAATGGAAGGAGCCATGCTAGGAGGGCGTGCTTGGATTCGTTTTTTTCGTCTCGTCGTGCTCTTTACGGGAATGTAGGTGTCGAAACGGTGAAAATCTGGAAACACGGTTTTTTTTAGGGTAAAACCGTGATTTTAAACTTTTTGCTATATCTCGCGAACCAATCATGCTAGAGGCATGAACGAGGGGTCCAAGGACTCGGGCTGACGTCCTCTTTGCTATGGACCACACGTTATATTTTTTAAAAAATTTTGGAAACTCGATTTTGGGGTAAACACGTGTTTTTTGTGATTTTTGCCGATATCTCATGAACCAATAACGCTAGAGACGTGTACGAGGTGTCCTAGGACTCGGGCTTTCGCCCCCTTTCAAATGTGGTAGATATTTTTTTTCCAAAAAATAATTCACAAAGGGCCTAACGCCATACATGTTGAAATAACGTTTTCTTTTTCTTTGCCTGTTTATAATGTCCATGAAGCGTGGTGGTTGAGAGAGACGATACTGCTGGGTGTGTGTGTGTCAATGAACCTATTGCTAACCACAAGGACCATGCTTAATAGAACAATCGCTATTTCGGCGGGTCGGTGTATGACAGAGCGAGCATGCGTTTTTTCACACATTTTACCTTTAACGTGTAAACGGTAATGAGAACTTGGTTCTATGTTGGTCGAAGCGAGTACAGAAAACAAACTTGCAGACGAGCAGGAGGTGAAGGTCATTTGAGCTTATTGGAAGGCGTTGATCTGACTTGACAACAGGTGCAATGGAAAAATGACCATGACGCATCAAGGTGAAATAATCTGACCATTGTGGTGGCAGGGGAATGCGAAAGACATGTGAACACATGTGTGAAACCACATGCACGCTAAACCAGTGACATCCTGTCTTGCTTCGTACGTGACAAAATGCAGGTCCATGTGAAATTTGATCTTCCACAGGTGTTCGCTTGGGTGTTATCTGTCCACGTGCATGATAACTGTTAACAAGTTACATCCTGTTTTGCTTCGTACGTGACAAAATGCAAGTTCATGTGAAATTTGATTCGCCGCAGGTGTTCACTTTGGGCGTTAGCTGTCCACGTGACCGATAACAAAATGTTCAAAGCGTGGGAAAAAAATGATTATACATGCAACGTAGCATATATAAAGACATGTCGTTATCATTTCCACTCTCACTTGGGTGGACTACCTTTGAACACACTGCGTTGCATGAAACCCCTGGTCTTGTTTAACAGTTTTGGTGTTGGTGGAAAATACTTAACCTTGTTGTGGGGTAGGTATTTAATTATATATTTATTCATTTATACATTTATTGATTAATATATATATTTACAAGCAATTATTTATTGCTTAGGTAATTAATGATTTTATTTATTTGTTTGCAGATAACCGGCATACCTTACATGTCTGAGGGAGAAGAAACCATTGCACTTTTGAGCCCACTAGAAGGGAAGAGCAACAAGTCACTGCAAGTAAAGGTGAGATGATTTTTTTAAACTAACTTGTTTCATTTTTTTTGTTTTATGTTTTATTTTATGAAATGTATGTATTAACCTGAATTTAGGTATTTATAGCGGTTTATTTTATTTATTTTTAGAAACTTGGAAAGAATAGCCTTACCGCCGTAGCAGTCGCTGAAAAAAAAACAGAAACGCACTAAAGCGAAACCACTGCCAAAGAGTGAACTGTTTAAAACTCAGGTAAGTCCAACTTAAAAATGCTATTCCATTTTACCACTACTGAAAACTCGTAGCCAAAAAAAAATTCATTACCTGTACATGACTGGGACAATGATTGCTTTCTTGATTAATGGCTATGTTGTTGTTGTTGACTGGGAAAAGTACAAGGCCATGTTGGATTTTCTAAAAATAAAAATAATAAATTTAATTTATGGGTGGTTCCCTATGGACTCAACGAATATCCACAGGTTTGAACATGATAATGTGAACAAAATGACATGGCATTCATTTTTGTTTATATATTGGTTAAAGGGAGGGTGGGGGAATGTAAATGACTGTAGCTTTATAAAAAAGAAAATAAGTACATGGGTTACTGTTAGTGCCAACATACAGTTTATTTTTAATGGTGTTTTGATATATTAATGCCAATTAACGTTAACGTTTTATTTACAAGTATTGATTGATTGATTGATTGATTGATTGATTGATTGAGTGATGGGTTATTTTGTTTGCTTTTAGGTGTCGTCATGAGCCATTAACGTAATGAACAGACAGTGAACAAGCATGCATTATGCTTTAAAGTACTCTGTGCAATGTTAATAACTTACAATAAGAAAAAGTTTCATTATAACACATGGCGTTAGTACCAAATACAACAAGTGAGCAAGTTGGTTTACCACGTGGGTTAAATTTAAAGTCAGAACATGATGGATGGTTAACATTTGAATCCTGGCCTGTAGGCTTTTTGTCGACGCATGAACTTGCAAAAGCCGTTTTTTTTAACTTGAACCGAGGAGATGTAGTGCGCTGTGTGTTTTGTCGTATTGAACTTTCACACTGGGAAGAAGGGGATGATACCTTTAGAGACCATTTGCGATGGTCTCCTCACTGTCCTTACATGCTTGGAAAGCAAGTGGGTAACCTACCCGTGCATTCATTTTACCGAACCACAAGGTCTTTGGCCGCTACTTACGTTGCTGAATCACAAATAAATAATAATAATGATGTATTACCAGCCAACGGTAGTGTCGATATATGTGGTCCATATGCCATAGACAGTGTTGAATTGGCGTGTGCTTTTGAAAAATTGGGAGTTTGCAAGACTAAAGTACTAGCACACCCAGAGTACAGCTCTGTTGAAAAACGTTTCGAATCTTATAAAAATGTTTGGCCATTAATATTAAAACACTTTACCAAACAGCTAAGTGAAGCTGGATTTTTTTATACTGGTGAAGGGGATAAAACAATATGTTTTTATTGTGGATTTGCTTTAAAGGATTGGCAAATGACTGATGACCCTTTTGTGCAACACGCTCGTTGGTTACCAAACTGTAAATACATGGTGTTGCTTAAAGGTCAGGAATTTGTGAACACTATTCATAAAGAAAAAGTGATTGCAGCACAAGACATAAAAGTGCCTTTAGAGTTAGAGCACGCGGAGCAAATACATAAGGCTGAAAGAAAAGACTTGTCTCACGAACAGATACAAAAGTGTGACCAACAATTATGTAAAATTTGTTATCAAGATGAACTAGGTGTTGTATTTTTACCCTGTGGACACATGATAGCCTGTGTCAAGTGTGTATTAGAACTTAACACTTGTGCTATATGCAGAAAAGTAGTATCTGCTACAGTTAGGGCATTTCTTGCATAACTAGTATAATTTATTCGCCATGCATAGTGCAAAATCCCTAATTGCACAATATTATTAAAGCTGTTTTAGAGTGTAATAGATATGCTTTTGTTTTGTTTATAGACTACTACAATGAATGTTTTGAATGCTGTGGGACAATCTTGTGGCTTAGAGACAAAGAAGCTCAGCGAATTGCCAACGCATATTCCATTCCGCATTATCAAGATTCGGAAATTGAAAACAGCATATGGTGATCGTGTACTTTGTGTATGTGAAAACTTTGAGACATTTCTGCCTATACGGTTTAATGATATGTCGGAGAGTGTTTTTGATGAAGTCAATAATGCTGTGCAACCTGTACACTTAATTTATGAAGGTTTTAAAACAATAGGTGTATGGTTCGTTTTAATTAAATAAATAAATAATGTGAAATAATAATGGAAAATATAAGTAATGACAATATACTGAAAAAGAAAGAAAATATGTGTATAGAATAGTAATGTTTTAGTGTTTAGTGTTGTCTTTAAAAATATTATGATGAAACCAAAAAAAATGTATATAAAGTTTGTAAATAAATGCAAAATGATGTTACAATGCTGTTTTATTTTATACAAAGTTAATATATTTAACATTGCAGAGTATACATGATTATGACAATAAATGCACACTGAATACAAGCCTTTCTCACTTTACAATAGTCTGTTATAGTTTTAAACACAAGGCTTGTTGTAGATCATTTTCTAGCAATGTCCATTCAATGTTGTTTTCGAAAAGTGGGGAAGCCGCAATGGTTGTATTGACATAAAAACCTTATGGTTATTACTATTTAGTCACTTTGATCCCCTTGCAGATCAAGAGCAGATGACCTAGTTGTTCCACTCTTTAAAACGACAACAACAACACTACCTCTTGCATAGTTTGTGATGTTGATGGCTCTTGCGACGTGGAAGATGGATTAAAAATAACTTTGAGAACAGGGGTTAAACGTTGATCATTAAACAATGCACTATTTTGAGTAGCAATATGGTTTTCTTGATTTTTTGTCGACGGCAACTGTGTTTCATGCGGTACACTACATTGATGATCACTGACACTTAAAACCTCACTATTTTTACTTTTTAGGTCACTACGACAATGTTTGGAACGTTGCTTTGAACAACGCCAAATAACAGTTCCATTTTTATTGGTTCGTTTCACAATATATGAATATCCTTTATAGTATGCGTAAGGCTTACCATACCTAGTCACTGATACTTCCATATCAACTGTCAAGCATAGACTAAGCTCTAGTAAAGTCAACTTGGTAATAAGAATACTAGTTTAATGTGAGAGCAAATATGGATCCAAAGAGTTCAGGTAAAAGTGAAAGCAAATAAGCAAATATTAGAAACAAGAGTTGGGGTAAAAGTGGTTGCAAAGTGGTAGACCCATTACACAATAATTTCAGCACGACGAAGCTCTTGTTCAATTTCTTTGATTTCCCAATCGTGACCGATATGCCCAGCTTGTCGTAAAGCATGCAATTGTCGAAGCCGTTGAATTAGCTTACTGGGTTTGTTCCAGTATACAAATTTAACAAATGGATTTTTAGGTGTAAACAAAGCATTACCATTATCATGATCATTATCATCATCGTCATCATCATTATCATCATCATGATCACCATTATCATCATGACCATCATCACTGTTACTATATAGTCCTTTTTGATCCTCTTGCAATACCACTTTATTTATAGTCTGAGTTGATTTTGATAGTGTTGAAGGTTTCTTGGACGTTGACAACTGTCCTAACATGACGTTTTGAGGACATGATAAGTCCTTTTGAACAAACATTGCACTATCTTTAGCCGCAATATCGTTTTCTTGAACTTGCTTTTTAGCATTTTGATAATTGTTTGTAAACAGTAAGCGTGGTTCGTTTCGAGCACTACATTGATGAACACTCACACTTAAAACCTTTCCATTTTTACTTTTCAGATTGCCTCGACATTTTGTTGACCTCTCTTTTGAGCATCGCCAGAATATTATTCCATTCACATTCTGGCGATTATAGTTATAGGAGTAGCCTTGATAGAGTGCACGTAGCCTACCTTTGTTGTTTGTAATAAGTTCCATAGTAGTAACTGACCTGTCAGTTCGATGTTCACACTACAAAGGTTACAACTGTTTTGCTGATGGAGTGACCTACCATAAGCTTATATATTGGCTTATGTGTTGGCTTTTTGTGTTGGCTTTTCGTGTTGGCTTTTGTGTTGGCTTTTTGTGTTGGCTTTTTGTGTTGGCTTTTCGTGTTGGCTTTTCGTGTTGGCTTTTGTGTTGGCTTATATGTTGGCTTTTTGTGTTGGCTTTTTGTGTTGGCTTTTCGTGTTGGCTTTTCGTGTTGGCTTTTCGTGTTGGCTTTTCGTGTTGGCTTATGTGTTGGCTTTTTGTGTTGGCTTGTTGTGTTGGCTTTTCGTGTTGGCTTTTCGTGTTGGCTTTTTGTGTTGGCTTTGCGTGTTGGCTTTTGTGTTGGCTTATGTGTTGGCTTTTTGTGTTGGCTTTTTGTGTTGGCTTTTCGTGTTGGCTTTTCGTGTTGGCATTTCGTGTTGGCTTTTGTGTTGGCTTTTCGTGTTGGCTTTTTGTGTTGGCTTTTCGTGTTGGCATTTCGTGTTGGCTTTTCGTGTTGGCTTTTTTGTATTGGCCTTTCGTGTTGGCTTTTTGTATTGGCTTTTCGTGTTGGCTTTTTGTGCTGGCTTTAGTATTGGCTTTTGTATTGGCTTATTTGACAAGTTATTTGTGTCAATGTATTTAGTGGATTTTTTTCTTGGTGTTGGAAAGTAGTTGAAAGAGAGGGAATATTTAAAGACTTAACCTCAGCTCACTAACCTAACCTAACCTAACCTAACCTAACTTTGCCTAACCTAACCTAACCTTTCAACTCTCAGATGTTAATTAAATTCTGTGCATAGTCGAGTTGGAACCCAAGACCTCAGGGGTAAAAAAACAATTATTTTTGACGACTTATTTTGGTAACTTGTTTTAATGGCTAACCTAACTTTACCTAACCTAACCTAACCTAACCTAACCTAACCTAACCTCAGCTCACTATGGATATTACTAGTAAGTGTTCATATCCTCTGCTAGGTAGCATGCTAGTAGTACAGGTAGTGCTCATATTTACCGCTAGGTAGCGGAAACATACTTTGCATGTTGCATGTGACACTTGTGAAGTTTAACCACATGCAAGACGTGCTTGTATAAGTTCTCTATTTAAACTCAATATACAATTAACCACTAAATGTTCAGAACTAACATGTATAGCCATGTTTAGGGTATATAGGAGACCCTTAGCAAGAAAGGCTGTCTAACCCACGAGTGTACAGCCTTGTCATACGCAGTAAGCACCTGTTGGCAGAAAACAACAACAACAACAACAACAATTTGAGAAAGCCAACAAAAAACTGTTTCCTTTAAATACATTAATGGATATGTTGTTGGCTTTCTCAAATTGTTGTTGTTGTTGTTGTTGTTTTCTGCCAACAGGTGCTTACTGCGTATGACAAGGCTGTACACTCGTGGGTTAGACAGCCTTTCTTGCTAAGGGTCTCCTATATACCCTAAACATGGCTATACATGTTAGTTCTGAACATTTAGTGGTTAATTGTATACTGAGTTTAAATAGAGAACTTATACAAGCACGTCTTGCATGTGGTTAAACTTCACAAGTGTCACATGCAACATGCAAAGTATATTTCCGCTAACTAGCGGTAAATATGAGCACTACCTGTACTACTAGCATGCTACCTAGCAGAGGATATGAACACTTACTAGTAATATCCAAAGTGAGCTGAGGTTAGGTTAGGTTAGGTTAGGTTAGGTTAGGTAAAGTTAGGTTAGCCATTAAAACAAGTTACCAAAATAAGTCGTCAAAAATAATTGTTTTTTTACCCCTGAGGTCTTGGGTTCCAACTCGACTATGCACAGAATTTAATTAACATCTGAGAGTTGAAAGGTTAGGTTAGGTTAGGCAAAGTTAGGTTAGGTTAGGTTAGGTTAGGTTAGTGAGCTGAGGTTAAGTCTTTAAATATTCCCTCTCTTTCAACTACTTTCCAACACCAAGAAAAAAATCCACTAAATACATTGACACAAATAACTTGTCAAATAAGCCAATACAAACGCCAATACTAAAGCCAACACAAAAAGCCAACACGAAAAGCCAATACAAAAAGCCAACACGAAAGGCCAATACAAAAAAAAGCCAACACGAAAAGCCAACACGAAATGCCAACACGAAAAGCCAACACAAAAAGCCAACACGAAAAGCCAACACAAAAGCCAACACGAAATGCCAACACGAAAAGTCAACACGAAAAGCCAACACAAAAAGCCAACACATAAGCCAACACAAAAGCCAACACGAAAAGCCAACACAAAAAGCCAACACGAAAAGCCAACACGAAAAGCCAACACAAAAAGCCAACACAAAAAGCCAACACAAAAGCCAACACGAAAAGCCAACACGAAAAGCCAACACGAAAAGCCAACACAAAAAGCCAACACAAAAAGCCAACATATAAGCCAACACAAAAGCCAACACGAAAAGCCAACACGAAAAGCCAACACGAAAAGCCAACACAAAAAGCCAACACAAAAAGCCAACACAAAAGCCAACACGAAAAGCCAACACGAAAAGCCAACACAAAAAGCCAACACATAAGCCAATATATAAGCTTATGGTAGGTCACTCCATCAGCAAAACAGTTGTAACCTTTGTAGTGTGAACATCGTACTGACAGGTCAGTTACTACTATGGAACTTATTACAACCAACAAAAGTAGGCTACGTGCACTCTATCAAGGCTACTCCTATAACTATAATCGCCAGAATGTGAATGGAATAATATTCTGGCGATGCTCAAAAGAGAGGTCATCAAAATGTCGAGGCAATCTGAAAAGTAAAAATGGAAAGGTTTTAAGTGTGAGTGTTCATCAATGTAGTGCTCGAAACGAGCCACGCTTACTGTTTACAAACAATTATCAAAATGCTAAAAAGCAAGTTCAAGAAAACGATATTGCGGCTAAAGATAGTGCAATGTTTGTTCAAAAGGACTTATCATGTCCTCAAAACGTCATGTTAGGACAGTTGTCAACGTCCAAGAAACCTTCAACACTATCAAAATCAACTCAGACTATAAATAAAGTGGTATTGCAAGAGGATCAAAAAGGACTATATAGTAACAGTGATGATGGTCATGATGATAATGGTGATCATGATGATGATAATGATGATGACGATGATGATAATGATCATGATAATGGTAATGCTTTGTTTACACCTAAAAATCCATTTGTTAAATTTGTATACTGGAACAAACCCAGTAAGCTAATTCAACGGCTTCGACAATTGCATGCTTTACGACAAGCTGGGCATATCGGTCACGATTGGGAAATCAAAGAAATTGAACAAGAGCTTCGTCGTGCTGAAATTATTGTGTAATGGGTCTACCACTTTGCAACCACTTTTACCCCAACTCTTGTTTCTAATATTTGCTTATTTGCTTTCACTTTTACCTGAACTCTTTGGATCCATATTTGCTCTCACATTAAACTAGTATTCTTATTACCAAGTTGACTTTACTAGAGCTTAGTCTATGCTTGACAGTTGATATGGAAGTATCAGTGACTAGGTATGGTAAGCCTTACGCATACTATAAAGGATATTCATATATTGTGAAACGAACCAATAAAAATGGAACTGTTATTTGGCGTTGTTCAAAGCAACGTTCCAAACATTGTCGTAGTGACCTAAAAAGTAAAAATAGTGAGGTTTTAAGTGTCAGTGATCATCAATGTAGTGTACCGCATGAAACACAGTTGCCGTCGACAAAAAATCAAGAAAACCATATTGCTACTCAAAATAGTGCATTGTTTAATGATCAACGTTTAACCCCTGTTCTCAAAGTTATTTTTAATCCATCTTCCACGTCGCAAGAGCCATCAACATCACAAACTATGCAAGAGGTAGTGTTGTTGTTGTCGTTTTAAAGAGTGGAACAACTAGGTCATCTGCTCTTGATCTGCAAGGGGATCAAAGTGACTAAATAGTAATAACCATAAGGTTTTTATGTCAATACAACCATTGCGGCTTCCCCACTTTTCGAAAACAACATTGAATGGACATTGCTAGAAAATGATCTACAACAAGCCTTGTGTTTAAAACTATAACAGACTATTGTAAAGTGAGAAAGGCTTGTATTCAGTGTGCATTTATTGTCATAATCATGTATACTCTGCAATGTTAAATATATTAACTTTGTATAAAATAAAACAGCATTGTAACATCATTTTGCATTTATTTACAAACTTTATATACATTTTTTTTGGTTTCATCATAATATTTTTAAAGACAACACTAAACCCTAAAACATTACTATTCTATACACATATTTTCTTTCTTTTTCAGTATATTGTCATTACTTATATTTTCCATTATTATTTCACATTATTTATTTATTTAATTAAAACGAACCATACACCTATTGTTTTTAAAACCTTCATAAATTAAGTGTACAGGTTGCACAGCATTATTGACTTCATCAAAAACACTCTCCGACATATCATTAAACCGTATAGGCAGAAATGTCTCAAAGTTTTCACATACACAAAGTACACGATCACCATATGCTGTTTTCAATTTCCGAATCTTGATAATGCGGAATGGAATATGCGTTGGCAATTCGCTGAGCTTCTTTGTCTCTAAGCCACAAGATTGTCCCACAGCATTCAAAACATTCATTGTAGTAGTCTATAAACAAAACAAAAGCATATCTATTACACTCTAAAACAGCTTTAATAATATTGTGCAATTAGGGATTTTGCACTATGCATGGCGAATAAATTATACTAGTTATGCAAGAAATGCCCTAACTGTAGCAGATACTACTTTTCTGCATATAGCACAAGTGTTAAGTTCTAATACACACTTGACACAGGCTATCATGTGTCCACAGGGTAAAAATACAACACCTAGTTCATCTTGATAACAAATTTTACATAATTGTTGGTCACACTTTTGTATCTGTTCGTGAGACAAGTCTTTTCTTTCAGCCTTATGTATTTGCTCCGCGTGCTCTAACTCTAAAGGCACTTTTATGTCTTGTGCTGCAATCACTTTTTCTTTATGAATAGTGTTCACAAATTCCTGACCTTTAAGCAACACCATGTATTTACAGTTTGGTAACCAACGAGCGTGTTGCACAAAAGGGTCATCAGTCATTTGCCAATCCTTTAAAGCAAATCCACAATAAAAACATATTGTTTTATCCCCTTCACCAGTATAAAAAAATCCAGCTTCACTTAGCTGTTTGGTAAAGTGTTTTAATATTAATGGCCAAACATTTTTATAAGATTCGAAACGTTTTTCAACAGAGCTGTACTCTGGGTGTGCTAGTACTTTAGTCTTGCAAACTCCCAATTTTTCAAAAGCACACGCCAATTCAACACTGTCTATGGCATATGGACCACATATATCGACACTACCGTTGGCTGGTAATACATCATTATTATTATTTATTTGTGATTCAGCAACGTAAGTAGCGGCCAAAGACCTTGTGGTTCGGTAAAATGAATGCACGGGTAGGTTACCCACTTGCTTTCCAAGCATGTAAGGACAGTGAGGAGACCATCGCAAATGGTCTCTAAAGGTATCATCCCCTTCTTCCCAGTGTGAAAGTTCAATACGACAAAACACACAGCGCACTACATCTCCACGGTTCAAGTAAAAAAAAAACGGCTTTTGCAAGTTCATGAGTCGACATAAAGCCTACAGGCCAGGATTCAAATGTTAACCATCCATCATGTTCTGACTTTAAATTTAACCCACGTGGTAAACCAACTTGCTCACTTGTTGTATTTGGTACTAACGCCATGTGTTATAATAAAACTTTTTCTTATTGTGGGTTATTAACATTGCACAGAGTACTTTAAAGCATCATGCATGCTTGTTCACTGTCTGTTCATTACGTTAATGGCACATGACGACACCTAAAAGCAAACAAAATAACCCATCACTCAATCAATCAATCAATCAATCAATCAATACTTGTAAATAAAACGTTAACGTTAATTGGCATTAATATATCAAAACACCATTAAAAATAAACTGTATGTTGGCACTAACAGTAACCCATGTACTTATTTTCTTTTTTATAAAGCTACAGTCATTTACATTCCCCCACCCTCCCTTTAACCAATATATAAACAAAAATGAATGTCATGTCATTTTGTTCACATTATCATGTTCAAACCTGTGGATATTCGTTGAGTCCATAGGGAACCACCCATAAATTAAATTTATTATTTTTATTTTTAGAAAATCCAACATGGCCTTGTACTTTTCCCAGTCAACAACAACAACATAGCCATTAATCAAGAAAGCAATCATTGTCCCAGTCATGTACAGGTAATGAATTTTTTTTTGGCTACGAGTTTTCAGTAGTGGTAAAATGGAATAGCATTTTTAAGTTGGACTTACCTGAGTTTTAAACAGTTCACTCTTTGGCAGTGGTTTCGCTTTAGTGCGTTTCTGTTTTTTTTTCAGCGACTGCTACGGCGGTAAGGCTATTCTTTCCAAGTTTCTAAAAATAAATAAATAAAATAAACCGCTATAAATACCTAAATTCAGGTTAATACATACATTTCATAAAATAAAACATAAAACAAAAAAAATGAAACAAGTTAGTTTAAAAAAATCATCTCACCTTTACTTGCAGTTACTTGTTGCTCTTCCCTTCTAGTGGGCTCAAAAGTGCAATGGTTTCTTCTCCCTCAGACATGTAAGGTATGCCGGTTATCTGCAAACAAATAAATAAAATCATTAATTACCTAAGCAATAAATAATTGCTTGTAAATATATATATTAATCAATAAATGTATAAATGAATAAATATATAATTAAATACCTACCCCACAACAAGGTTAAGTATTTTCCACCAACACCAAAACTGTTAAACAAGACCAGGGGTTTCATGCAACGCAGTGTGTTCAAAGGTAGTCCATCCAAGTGAGAGTGGAAATGATAACGACATGTCTTTATATATGCTACGTTGCATGTATAATCATTTTTTTCCCACGCTTTGAACATTTTGTTATCGGTCACGTGGACAGCTAACGCCCAAAGTGAACACCTGCGGCGAATCAAATTTCACATGAACTTGCATTTTGTCACGTACGAAGCAAAACAGGATGTAACTTGTTAACAGTTATCATGCACGTGGACAGATAACACCCAAGCGAACACCTGTGGAAGATCAAATTTCACATGGACCTGCATTTTGTCACGTACGAAGCAAGACAGGATGTCACTGGTTTAGCGTGCATGTGGTTTCACACATGTGTTCACATGTCTTTCGCATTCCCCTGCCACCACAATGGTCAGATTATTTCACCTTGATGCGTCATGGTCATTTTTCCATTGCACCTGTTGTCAAGTCAGATCAACGCCTTCCAATAAGCTCAAATGACCTTCACCTCCTGCTCGTCTGCAAGTTTGTTTTCTGTACTCGCTTCGACCAACATAGAACCAAGTTCTCATTACCGTTTACACGTTAAAGGTAAAATGTGTGAAAAAACGCATGCTCGCTCTGTCATACACCGACCCGCCGAAATAGCGATTGTTCTATTAAGCATAGTCCTTGTGGTTAGCGATAGGTTCATTGACACACACACACCCAGCAGTATCGTCTCTCTCAACCACCACGCTTCATGGACATTATAAACAGGCAAAGAAAAAGAAAACGTTATTTCAACATGTATGGCGTTAGGCCCTTTGTGAATTATTTTTTGGAAAAAAAATATCTACCACATTTGAAAGGGGGCGAAAGCCCGAGTCCTAGGACACCTCGTACACGTCTCTAGCGTTATTGGTTCATGAGATATCGGCAAAAATCACAAAAACACGTGTTTACCCCAAAATCGAGTTTCCAAATTTTTTTTTAAATATAACGTGTGGTCCATAGCAAAGAGGACGTCAGCCCGAGTCCTTGGACCCCTCGTTCATGCCTCTAGCATGATTGGTTCGCGAGATATAGCAAAAAGTTTAAAATCACGGTTTTACCCTAAAAAAACCGTGTTTCCAGATTTTCACCGTTTCGACACCTACATTCCCGTAAAGAGCACGACGAGACGAAAAAAACGAATCCAAGCACGCCCTCCTAGCATGGCTCCTTCCATTCCAAGGTCGCAGGGGCTCACCACTTGCTAAGTGGAGCAGCTTTCCCCTCATCCCACTACTACAGGTTTTCATCCTAGAGACTTGAAATTTATTTTGGGGGTAGAGGGGGTAGGGATCATTAATTTATGTCAAACAAACTTTTTTGTAGAGTTCCTAGTTTCCAAAATATAGAATTTTCAAAATTCGAGTGTTTTCAAAAAAACATAAAAAGTAAAAAAGTTTTATTATGGAAAATAAAGGTCATAAAGACCATTCGTTTGAACCATGGCACAACGTTCTATCATCTTTGGTTTTCAAACTATCACCAACTTTCGAAAACAAAAAAATTCAAAGAATTTTTGAAAAATATAATACATGGTCAATAGGAAAGAGGACGTCAGCTCGAGTTCAACGACACCTCATATGTCAACATCCGACTATGGGTTCGCGAGATATTGGCTTGGACTAACGCGGCGGCCATGACACTCGTTGGAACCCCCCTTACCCCCCTACTGACGATATTTATTATCAGAACGCTCTCGTATATACGTACACTTTTTAACAAAATATTTTTTGATGTTACTAATTCATTTTAAAGGCTTCGGGTACATTGGTTATCAGCCCCATGTGCTTGGGTGTACGTTTAATTTTACTGGTTGATTGTGTTTCTGTGATGAACGTAGAAGAGTGTGTAATTGTCATTATTAAGGTTCAGGATTGGAGTAGTTACCCCAGGACTTGAAACAACTTACCATCGTTGCAGTGTGGAGGAACCTAGGAAAATTTCCTCTTCTATGACTTTTTAAGATTAAAATTCAGTTTTTTAACCACCCACCGTGGAGAAGAACATTTAACATCACTTTGCGGAGCCAGTTTCCTTAAAGGTTGATGGAGGAATTACTCAAGTGTTTCGCAAATATCCTGAGGTTTTTCGTCATTTAAGATAGTTGTTTACATACCTTTTTGTTTAGTACTGAATCCACAGTTATGAATTTATTCACAATTTCCTTAATTCGTAGCTCGTTTGAGCTAGCACTTAGGAATTGTGTGCGCGAAATTCTCTTGTCATCCTTCTAGCACATTCATGTTTTAACATTGTACAGCACACGAAAATACGCTGTTCAACACTTAATTTGAAGCCACGAAAATCAGTAAACCAGTCAATTTCATGGATCACGTTGTGAGTTGTACGAAAGCTTATCGCAGACTAGCTCAGACCATTAAATCACTGGGCGAGCTATATGAGTCAGGCGGCTATTTCATCAACCACTCTCCAGACATGGTGCGGGAAATTGCCGGAAAATCAACTGAGGCTCTCCCTGTATAACAAACATTGAGATCATGCCCTCAACATGTAGGAAATATAGATATTTTGTTTAACTGAACTTCAAGTCTCGAACATAGTGTAGCGGATGTGAGTCTTACCCACTATATTAAACATCACCTGCAGTGACAGCACCTACATTTCGGTTACATGTCTGTGGGAGGAAGTCTTCAGTCAGCCTTACCTTCTTTACTTTGGAACTGATGGAGAGTTGGAGCCAGCAATGACGGATAATGTATTCCACATCTCTGGAGGATATCCATTCGCCATCCGTGATGTCACTGTCCATTGCTTGTCAGGTCAATATCAACGAAACAAAGGATGACTTTATTAAAGCGGAATAGAGTAAAGCGAAGTCGTTAGAGCAGACAGCTGAAGACATCTCTAGTTTGCCGTGGCGAAGCAAGTACCCCCAATGGTCTATCTAAAGTGCCTCGTCAGTGTCAAGCTCACCTGCTCCTGTCAACTTTAACATGCATTCAGCTGCCAAGAACATCCATAGAAGTGAATCAAATGATATTCTTGGTTCACTAGTCATTAGTATCAGCGAACTTGATTCGCATAATACAAGTGATTATAAAAATCAAGTAGCTCAAATAGTTACCTTCATATTAACATGCTAAAATATCCAATGTTACCTAACATGGGAAGCATAGCTGTAGGAAGTCGTGATGTAGCAGATCAAATCATGGAACAAAAATGTGATGATTTACCTCGTCCATATAAATGGCATTTATTTATTTATTTACTTATTAAATCATTCATTTATGTATTTATTTATTACTCACTAGGAATATTAGTTGTTATTCAGGCATACTCTTGGATTAATCCCGCATCAGTACTGAGATGGAGTCTTGGTTCACTCCAATGTCTCGGACACAGTACCGGGATGCAATACTAAGCGTAGCAAGGTATGCCTAGATAATATACTGTAGTATTTAAAGATAGGAAGTACTGTACCCTTGCACAAGGCCTTCAGAACAGGACTCTGTCGTCGGGGCATGAACGGTACACTAGCTTGAATATGAAACTGTTCTGGATATTATAGGAAGATCACTAGGGCTGAATAAAATTCATCACACACAGATTCTGAATGAGAATAAACAAATTTAATGCACCAACACCAGTACAGCAAAAACAAATAAATGAAATAAAACCAAAAATAGTAGAAATGAAATTTAAAATAATAATAATAATAATAATAATAACTCAAAGGTAAAATAAATCAAATACGGAATCAATAAAATTAAGTCAAAATCAAAAATATAAACAATGGACTAATTAATGTCCAAAAACCACCAATTAAATGCTAATCAGCATCAATTAATACTTATCATAGTAGTTATGATGTATGATTACAATCAAATTTATTGACAAATAAAAACCAATCATATGGCAAAAAGCAAAGAAAATGAATCAAAAATGAAATCTGGTTAACACCAATTAGCATTAATTGCCAAAATCAAATTTATTAATTACGATGATAAGATATCATCAGAAGGTTAAGTTATTAAGAGATGATGGATCAAGAGGGTCCGGTCAACTGTAACAACAGTATGGATTAAGAAAAAGAAATCCATTTATACGGAATTAATCAATCATTAATCTGAGTAAACATAATAATCATTGAGTCTAATATCATCCAATTACATTTCAGATACATGGTATGTTCAAATATCAGAGACATCCATGGCCATTCCGAAGTATACATTATAGCCTAGCCATTGGCTTATTTAATTATTAATGGCGTTTAATTAACATTTACTAGAATCCCTCCGTTAAATAAAAGTTTACCCTCATATCAAATCTTAACCTTCATGGCATTAATTATGTATTTCTATCTGCGAACATGAATATGATTTATGCATCTTATTTACATACTCTTGTAAATTAATCATGGAAGCCTTTCCGTACGGAATCTTAATGTTCAATCCCGACGTTACTTTGGACGTCTTAGCTTTAAAACAAATTAGCTGAATCAATGAAGCCATTGAATTTACTTAGCCTTGAAACACCCTTACAAATTGTCACATATTACATTAACATATTAGCAATATGATAAGCCTGGCTTCGGCCCTTGCGTTCGACGTGATACATTCTCGAACCAAGCACTCGATGCCTTGTCAAATAATTCATGGATATATAATAAACAAACTAAGAAAAATGCCTTAAAAACAGACAAAAATAGCATCATAAAAAAAATGATGACTAATCATTTGCCTTTCAAACTTGGGTTGGATAAACATGAAAAACAATTAATAATTCCAACCAAACATTATTAAAGTAATCGTATCGTGTCAGAGTCACGTTAGGCAACGGTGAATGTATTTGAAGCCGCGACCCCTGAAAAAGATAGACATGGCACAGAAGAAATACCTTGTATCAGTGTTATGTTAAGCAACGGTGAATGTATTTGAAGCCGCGACCCCTGAAAAAGATAGACATGGCACAAACATGTTCTTAGCGGATTATTCAATAGGGTCAATATGTATTTAGGGGTATTCGCTACCTACACATTTCTTACCTTGAATGCCTTATCTCGCAGAACGAGGTTACAATAGAACAAAGCATGGTCCGTTCAACAATTATCGAGAAAAAGAAATCTCAAGATAATTTTGAACCAATATTAACTATAAAAAAAAACTAATAATAATTATTTTCCAGGACCGAAAATAATTATTCATGAACACAGGACTCTAAGGTCACTGTCTAGCTAGTACCCATTTAAAAAGACTGATCGACCAGGTATGAATAAAAGGATTTCGAACACGGGACCGCAAGGTTATTGCCTATCTAGTACCCGTTTAAAAATAGCGTCTGGACCAGGCACAACAAAAGGATATCGAACCCGGGACTGTATGGTCAACAGACAAAACCGTCCCTTATATCAAAATGACCAGTAAAAGAAACGCTATCGATTGGAGGCATCAGGGTAGTGACCTAACATACCCTTACGTGAATATTAAACTTGGGACCAAACATAAGAAAAATTTAAATGAATCGCTGCGGCAAACACCCGAGTCCAGAGTGGACCCCTCCTTCTCTTTGTGGCAAGTGACAATGGACTGGCCTCGCCTGCTGGCTGACCTTGACCGTGAAAGGTAGAAATGCAAGTCTTCACCCCTTCCCCCGGGCTAATATTTGACTGTATTCTCACCAGCTGATCGGGCTGGATCTTAGTATTCTAAAAGTGGAGCGGGACGCTCTCATTTGGATATAGATTAATTATAGCATTATTTTATCTGCGCTTGATGGCCACTACCTTACACATACAATTCACTTATTATCATTGTAAACTTATCATACTAACTCTCATCTGTCATCTTCCCTCAGGTCTTATTACCTGGCATCATTATCTATTTTACCTTATTTCATCGTAGATTCCTCCTTACAACATCTTACCTGTATGGCCTTAAATATCACACGCGTTCAATAAAAACTGATATAACAATTAATGAGGCTGGGTCAGCCGTCACTTATATCATTGTAAACTTATCATACTAACTCTCATCTGTCATCTTCCCTCAGGTCTTATTACCTGGCATCATTATCTATTTTATCTTATTTCATCGTAGATTCCTCCTTACAACATCTTACCTGTATGGCCTTAAATATCACACGCGTTCAATAAAAACTAATATAACAATTAGTGAGGCTGGGTCAGCCGTCACTTATATCATTGTAAACTTATCATACTAACTCTCATCTGACATAATTCACGCCTTTGTAAACTGTCCTATAAACTTTACTCATTGCTACACCATAATACTGCATATCATCCATCACAATACACCATGGTCCTTTAAATATCGTCCCCAAAAAAAATCATCGGCTATTAATTCATCCGGTATGTAAATACATAAATTACTATCTCTGGTCAATTACACGAAATAATGAGATTTTGCCTGGAAAGGACATCTATCGAAATACCATGCTTCGTTCGTCCTATTCGGGGGAAAAACACAGGGGATATTTCTAACACACATTTATAAATAAAATAGGGAGTTCTACCATGTGTTTTATGTACGGATACGATTACCTAGCAACATCCATACGTTAAGTTAGGCACTTTTAATTCATTAAAATAATTATTCTGATCATTAATCCTTATGAGCGTACCCAGCTCCGTCAGATGCACAACTATGGTCGCCATTGACACAGTCATTGTACACACAAGATAAAACAAATCAAAAGAAAACAAATAACATGCTAACATTATGGCGATGAAATCCATGAATTATTTGACACTTTAAAATATAATCAAAAGGTACTTATCATATTGAAGACTTCCTTCATCATTTGCAAGAGTTGGACCAGAGGCCCGCAACAGTATAACTTAACACATGACCTCCATGGCCGGTTCGAATCCCATCACGATGATGTAGAACCACTCGATAATATCACTGCAACCCTCCATTATCACTAGGTCGCTATAAGCCAGCACCCTTTTAAAATGCACACACACACATATTTGATTAAATTTATGCACCACAAAAAAAAAAGATTACACATTAGTGGGCTACACACTCATGGCGGACATACTTTTCTGTTATACATTTTCACTCGAATTATATATGATTTCACATCTTTCCTTTCTGTTATACACATTCACAACTTAGTATTCATTTTTAATATTATTTCGCATCAGCCGAACAATGGACTATGCGTCTCGTACATTAATGCCTGGCGTGGTGCTACATATGGCCCGCATCCACTAACGTTGGCTGAAAGATGAACAATGTTCCTGTCACAGACTTCACCCACATATATGACAAAATGGTTGCCAATTCACAGTTTTGCACATACGACACCAAATGCTCCCTTCACAATCATAGGCTACAGTAATCAGGTACCTTAATTTATACACAAAAATATGGCCTTGCTAATCATATGATTCACGACGGAACTCGATCATAGGCTAAGTTTATATCATCAGCGCTTGGGTAGAACTAATTTCTTGTTGAAGGACGCTATGTTCTCTCTCTCACACACTCGACGTTGTCAGATTTCCTTGCGCAGGGACTACTTTCATTCGATGAACACAGAGATATTTAATCCGTTACCGCATTCCCAAAATTCTTGATAATAATTAGATTCATCATGGGCGTTTCAGATCATTCCTGTAATGCCTTGATCTCTTGTAACTAACTGAAGCGTACTCTTTAAGGGCGGAGTCAGGCATCTACTGCGTGCTAACTTGAGATAGTTACTGCGTTTTGGCAAGATTCTCAGAATTCGCTGGGGGTGCTCCTGCTCTGAAACTTGCAGGCAAGCGACTTGGAATGCACCTGCTCTGTCCATTGTGTGAAAACCATAAATTTCTCCCTGTCAGAACTGCCAAGCCATATACAGTATATGTGGTCTCACTACGGCAGAAAGATCCTAGTTATTTCTTATGATCATTACATAATGATGATTTCATTCTCATTAACATCATGACATTGCCCCATATAAGTACTCCAGTGACATAATGTGTCCATGGCCTAAGACATAGGCCAAGGGCACATCTCCCTCCTTCTTAGTTTGGAAAAACTGCTGAGGTTACGAAGAGTTTTTACAATTCAACAATACTCGGCAACATAATCCATTTTAACAATGTCATGTCTTCCTCATCGACCTTCTTTCGAAGTTTGCTTTCTGAGGGACTCTAAATTAATTCGGATCGTGAAATTCTTCACGCAGCCTCTTATTCTCAGCTTTAAATTCTGCATTTATCCTTAGTTCACTCTCCCTTAGCATTATCAAATTCTTCATGCAGCGTTATGCATTGACAGTCGTGATTATTTGTTCGCTGGATCTCTTCTTCTCCTTCCGATGGTTCTTCTACTTGGACCGGATCATCCCCTTCTTCTTTCTTCTCCACTACGTTGACTCGATGTTGGACCTCATCTTCTTCGGCGGGGTAGTATAGTTTTAGATTCTGTGCGTTATAGACAGACTCGACTCCAGTGCGTAGGTGTTTTACTTTATAGGCATTATTTCCAATCACCTTTATGACTCGGTACGGTCCATAGAATATCTCGCAAAATTTTGAGTATATTCGCTTCGCTGGATCGGACACTGCTGGTCGTTTCACCAAGACCAATTCTTCCAATTCCAAAGGACGGTGAAATCTTTTATTACGCACTCTACGTAATCGACGATCAGCTTGTTTCTTCAAATAAGTTGCCGTGGCCTGTATGGTTAATTCATGGCTTGGTCGTGCGTCCAATGGACACGGCAAGATGTTCTTCCACGGTCGATCCGGACATCGATTTAAGTGAAGGACCGTGGGTATCTGTCCTGTGCTCTCATGGATCGTATTGTTTATACAGAATTCCATTACCGGTAATACGTCGACCCACTTCCAATGCTGATCAGAACAGTAAATTCGGCAATATTTTGCGATCTCCCGCATTATTCTTTCTGATGGATTTCCCTCAGGATGGCGCACTGAACTCAACACGTGCCGGACATCTAACCTCACCATCTCACTCCTAAACTCGGCACTAGTGAAATAACTGCCGTGGTCCGTAAGACAGAATTCCATCTTCCCTAACGTTGGAATTACCCTTGCCTTAATTCTGTTCAGTACCTGTTTAGTGTTTAACTTCTGAACTAGACATAACACCACGTATTTTGTAAATACATCGATGCTGACGAGAATGTATTTGCATCCTCTTCTGCCTTTTGGTAATGGACCATAACCGTCCATGGCGACCAGTTCGCACGGCTTCTGTGGCAGTAGAGGTTTGGGATATTGCTTCATGAGGAATGAGTTTGGCTTAACCCTTTGACATTTGTCACAGGTCTTCAAAACACTGCGAATGGTTTCCCTTAATTTTGGCCATACAAATGCTTCTTGAATAAGAGCACTTGTCTTATCGATTCCTCCATGTCCAGATATGCTATGTGCGTGCCAGACTAGACCTCTCTGTAAAGAAGGTGGCACCACAATCCTTGATTTCACGCGATCGGGATCCACGTACTTGTGCAGCAGGTTATTATACCAAATATAACTTGTCGAAATTTTCTCCGCTTCCAAATACGCGGGCGTTCCTCGTTGCAATCTTCCTCTTAAATAATCGATGATCATATTCATCCACGGATCCTTAACTTGTTCAGCCTGAATTTCTCCCAGTTTAACCAAAAATTCCTGATCTGCCTGAGTGAGCTCGACTTGATGTACAGATACTACTCCTTCTCCTCGTTCTGGGTTTCGACTTAATGCGTCGGGTATCACATTGAATCTTCCTGGGCAGTGTTCAATGTCAATATTGAACTGTTGAACATATAACGACCATCTGTTCACTCGCTCACTAGCCATGGGAGTTTTCAATAGGAAAATAAGGCTCTTGTGGTCGGTTCTTATCAAAATCTCGAAACCATAGACAGTCTTCCTCCATTGTTGTAAAGCAAAAATGATGGATAGAAGTTCCAATTCCGTTACTGTGTAATTTCGCTCGTGTGTCTTTAGCTTACGGCTAGAAAATGCCAAGTAAGATCGTTCTCGAGGGTTGTTTGGATCTTCTTGGTACAGCATGCATCCAATTCCAATCCGTGAGGCGTCGGTTTGAATTATAAATTTTCTTGAGAAATCCGGGTAACCCAATTTAATACTATTGGTTAGTAATTCCTTCGTTTTCCGAAAAGCCGCGTCGCATTCTTCCTTCCATGCCCATTTGCTGTTCTTACGAAGCATATCCTGTAGTGGCGCCACAGCCTCAGTATACCCGGGACAATGATTTGCAAAGAAATTGCAAATGCCCAGAAATTGGCGGACGTGTTTTACCCTGTTTGGTTTAGGAAAGTTCCGAATAGCCTCTAGTTTCGCAGGATTTGGGCGTACTCCTTCACCATCGATGATGTGGCCTAAATAGAGTACCTCCTTCTGGCAAAAATGAGATTTTTGGATGTTAATTTTGAAATTGGCCTTCTCCAAATTATCTAGTAATTTCTCTAAATTCGTGAGGTGATCATCCAAATTATCAGACGCCAAGAGTATGTCATCGACATATCTTACAGTGGCATCCTTGACTTCCGACGTCAGGTTCCGGTCTAACGCTCGTATGAGTGCCGAACCTGCTGTTTTGATACCGAATGGTAATCTTTGAAATGCATAAGTTTGCTGATTAAATAGGAATCCAGTCAATAACCTTGACTTGTCATCCAGTTCCAAATGGTGATAGCTACTAGTCAAGTCTATTGATGAAAAATATATCTTGTTCTGGAATTTGTTTATGACCTCTTTGATCGCTGGAGCTTGGTCATATTCAGGAACCAATCGTTCATTAATTGTCCTGGCGTCCAGACATATTCGAACAGAGCCATTGGGTTTCTTGACTACAACCAACGGACTCACGAATGGGGTAGCCATCTTAACTATGACTCCAGCATCCTCCATTTGCTTGATGGTTTCTTTCACCTCATTCATATGTTTTTCGGCTATCGGATAAGGCTTTTTCCTAAACGGTGACCAATCGTTGACCTGCATTTGGTACTTGAAATGTTCTATCTTACCGGGTTTAGAATTAAAAACCGGTTCGTGTCGCTTTAACATGTCCATCAATTTGATCCTGTTCTCCTCATTTATCTTTGCTTCACGAGCCTTCTCCTCAAAAGCGTCAGTAACTCTGTCTTCCAATTCTTCTAGCGCCATGACCCAGGATTCAGGTTCCATTAAATCATCCTCAATATCCCTTAACCTTTCGTCGATTTTCTCATATGCTTCCATCTCTTCAGTGGTGCACAATGTCCATATCTCTTCGCCATCTCTTGGAACATCCGTATTTAATTGCATGTCCAAATGATTGTCCTCTCCAATATCTTTAAAACAAATGGTGTTTTCAAATAGGTTGATGACTGCCTTATATTCTCGAATGAAGTCCGCTCCCAAGATAATGTTATAATTTATCTTGTTCATTATGATGAACGAATGCGGCATATTATGTCCTTGCAGTGTAATGTCCAACAAAGCTTGGAACTTACAGACTGCGGACTTGTCTGGGATAATGCCCTTGACTGTGATGTTAGAAATTGGCATCACGGGAACCTTCCCCAATCTCTCCAACTCTTTAACTAATGCCTGGGAAGCTATACTGATGCTGGCACCCGTATCTACCATACATCGTACCGTTAGACCTCCCACTCGGGCGTAAATTATGGGTAATTCTCTAATTGTATTAATCTTTGGCCCTGTTGTGTCCTCCGTCAAATCCTCTTCTTTGATGACCCAATCACTGATCTGCGCTACTACCATATACTTTGCATTGTGACTGTTCTGTGCACTAGCGACGTTCCCATCTTCTAAAATTGGCGTTTTTTTCTCGTTGTTGCCATTCCTATCTGGTGTACCTCCGGATGATTGATTGCTGTTCCTCCGGGCATTCTGGAGTTCCAGGCTCTCAGCTCCCTGTTCGATGACATCTGGATCCCTTCGATCATTCATTCCCCTGTTCCATCTGTCTTTCTTACTTTGTTCGGCCGATTCTTTGGCACGTAATTCTGCCAAATACCGCTCCGAATCGCTGTGCCACCTTTCCATTTCCTCTCTGTGGTCATCTGGCAAGTCCCATCTCACTTCTGGCTCTCTGTTTTGGTCCCACGGTGGCCTTCCGCGTTGAAAACGCCCACCTCTCTTGTTATACGGCCTGTATGATCCACGATGTCCTCTCCGTGGTTCATTTTGTCTTTGGGACGACCTCCAGTTATTATTTCCTCGGTTACCATACCACGGGGGCCTCAGTTCTTGATCTTGGTATTCCCGACGTTCCCAGTTCTGCCTCATGTCCATGGCGTCTGTACTTTGGTCTTTCATGCGTCGTCTAGGTGCTTCTTCTAGGCCGACCACGTTTACATTTTCAGTCATTCGACCTGATCTTTGTGGACTGTGGATCGTCGTCTCATCGAGGTTTCTTAATATCTCCTCGGCATGTACCGCTGTCCGTACGTTCGCTGCCGCCATGATCTGTTGAACCCCGACTGGCAATTGCTTCTCAATGGCGATGATCATCTCTTCTTCTGATGGAGGCATATCCAACTCTTTCATCCGGTGTAGCTGTGTGATGAAATATTCTGAATATTTTGTGGGTGATGTGGTACTATAGCGGCGCGCGTATAGTTCCATCCTCAGGTTCTGTTGCGAGGCAAGGCTCCAATACTTCTTCAGAAATGCTTCACGGAATTCTCCCATAGTGTCAAAGGTATACCTGAAGCTACGGAACCATTGTAACGCGTGTCCAGTCAACAGTTTCTCCACTGTCCTTAACTGTCGGTCTTCTGAGATCTTGCTTTCTTTGATGTATTCCATCAATTCTCTGAGGAAACTCTTAGGAGTAAAGTTATTGTTCCCTGAAAATTTGTTCGGCCGGTCATCACTCATTTTTATAACGTGAATGACCTGAGCAGCTGCGTTAGACTCGACGGGTGTCGAAGTACGACCCCTGAATTCCTGACTGTGAGGTTCCATCCCCTCATCTATGGTCGTATGCTCCTGAAATCCTACTTTCCCTTCCATACGGGTTTCTGTAATGGACTTGGCCAATCCTTTTTGTAAGTCGGCGATGACCTCTTCTTGGATCAGCATCTTGAGGTCGCTTTTGACTTGTTTATTTTCTTGTCGTTCCATCCTTGACAAAAGTTCCATCTCGACCTAATTCATCTTTAATTTGCTCTCTTCTAATTTACGGAGTACAGCTATCCTTTCTTCCTTAGCCTCCTGGCTCATGTCATCGTATGCTAATTCGACATCTCTCTTCAATCCTTCCTTATCCTTTTCCCATGATTTCTTACATTCGTCATGTTGGCCATCCATATCATCTCGTATGAGCTGCAATGAATCCTTAATCTCGTCCTTAAATGTAGAGATGTCGGTCTCGATCACTCCTATCTTAGCTTGCGTTGACTTATTCTCATCTCTCAGCTTGTCGACATCTGCCTGAGTTGCTGCGATTCCCACTTCACATTTCGCTACCTGCGCTTGGACTCGAATTTCCATACTAGCCATTCTCTGAGACACGTTCCTGATCTCGTTCTCGATCGTGACCATATGAATTTCTATTTTCTCAGTACTCTGATTGCAAATGCGGCCTACATGTTCTATATTTCTCTGCATCTGTGACAATTGCTGTTCAGTACTAACTCTAAGTTCCTGATTACTGTCTTTTATTTCCTGCATCTGTGACAATTGCTGTTCAGTACTAACTCTAAGTTCCTGATTACTGTCTTTTATTTCCTGCATCTGTGACAATTGCTGTTCAGTACTAACTCTAAGTTCCTGATTACTGTCTTTTATTTCCTGCATCTGCTTATAACTACTGTCCTTAAATTCTTGCAATACGACCATCAGGTCCTCTGTCGACGACATAATTATCAATAAGAAAATATGCGGGCTTGTCCCAACTCATGCAAATATACACATCAACACACCATGCAATGTAAGTGTATTTCAAAGCTTTCAAGGCTTCCTTCCCCTATCCTTCGAATTTGCAATCACCTACAGTGATATTGCAACAGTAAAACGATTCAAAATTTGATTGTAATCCATTGGTGTCATTAAATATTTGACTTATCACTAAAAGAAAAATTAATTAATTAATTTAATTTAATCAAACATTAATTAAAGTGATTAATGTTTCTCATCAGGCCACTAATGAGCCTTAATTAACTATCTGATGGATGCTCAATGCTATAAAAATTGCAAGGGACTCCTTGAGATTACTGTATGATACTATAAAAATTTATATAAATGAAAATTTAATTACAGTAACTCTCATTCAATTAATTGAGCTCCATTTCGACCTTATGTTGGGCTGCTATTGTTTCAAGCTTAAGTCACACCGTTGGGCGCCATTTTGCACTTTACACTGGCGGTGGGGAGAACAGGGTTTGGTATTAAATGAATGTGGCAAGCGGAAAAAGGGCAAGGCTGATCCTCACGGAAAAATAACGGGTATGAAATGAATGGAATACGGTTTGGATTCGGGTTTGAATTGATAAGTGACTTATGGGTATCTTCCAGCGTTTACCCGCTCAGCATAAAGTCAAAAAAATAACTAACATGCCAAACGAGTAGGCAAGCCAAACTTAATCAAACAAGCACAAAACCCGGGTGCATCTGTGTATGTTAACCACTAGGATCTTCCAGAATAGAAAAATCGAAGAAGAATAGAGAATAATCTATCCTTTGCCATGTACCCTTGCACAAGGCCTTCAGAACAGGACTCTGTCGTCGGGGCATGAACGGTACACTAGCTTGAATATGAAACTGTTCTGGATATTATAGGAAGATCACTAGGGCTGAATAAAATTCATCACACACAGATTCTGAATGAGAATAAACAAATTTAATGCACCAACACCAGTACAGCAAAAACAAATAAATGAAATAAAACCAAAAATAGTAGAAATGAAATTTAAAATAATAATAATAATAATAATAATAACTCAAAGGTAAAATAAATCAAATACGGAATCAATAAAATTAAGTCAAAATCAAAAATATAAACAATGGACTAATTAATGTCCAAAAACCACCAATTAAATGCTAATCAGCATCAATTAATACTTATCATAGTAGTTATGATGTATGATTACAATCAAATTTATTGACAAATAAAAACCAATCATATGGCAAAAAGCAAAGAAAATGAATCAAAAATGAAATCTGGTTAACACCAATTAGCATTAATTGCCAAAATCAAATTTATTAATTACGATGATAAGATATCATCAGAAGGTTAAGTTATTAAGAGATGATGGATCAAGAGGGTCCGGTCAACTGTAACAACAGTATGGATTAAGAAAAAGAAATCCATTTATACGGAATTAATCAATCATTAATCTGAGTAAACATAATAATCATTGAGTCTAATATCATCCAATTACATTTCAGATACATGGTATGTTCAAATATCAGAGACATCCATGGCCATTCCGAAGTATACATTATAGCCTAGCCATTGGCTTATTTAATTATTAATGGCGTTTAATTAACATTTACTAGAATCCCTCCGTTAAATAAAAGTTTACCCTCATATCAAATCTTAACCTTCATGGCATTAATTATGTATTTCTATCTGCGAACATGAATATGATTTATGCATCTTATTTACATACTCTTGTAAATTAATCATGGAAGCCTTTCCGTACGGAATCTTAATGTTCAATCCCGACGTTACTTTGGACGTCTTAGCTTTAAAACAAATTAGCTGAATCAATGAAGCCATTGAATTTACTTAGCCTTGAAACACCCTTACAAATTGTCACATATTACATTAACATATTAGCAATATGATAAGCCTGGCTTCGGCCCTTGCGTTCGACGTGATACATTCTCGAACCAAGCACTCGATGCCTTGTCAAATAATTCATGGATATATAATAAACAAACTAAGAAAAATGCCTTAAAAACAGACAAAAATAGCATCATAAAAAAAATGATGACTAATCATTTGCCTTTCAAACTTGGGTTGGATAAACATGAAAAACAATTAATAATTCCAACCAAACATTATTAAAGTAATCGTATCGTGTCAGAGTCACGTTAGGCAACGGTGAATGTATTTGAAGCCGCGACCCCTGAAAAAGATAGACATGGCACAGGAGAAATACCTTGTATCAGTGTTATGTTAAGCAACGGTGAATGTATTTGAAGCCGCGACCCCTGAAAAAGATAGACATTGCACAAACATGTTCTTAGCGGATTATTCAATAGGGTCAATATGTATTTAGGGGTATTCGCTACCTACACATTTCTTACCTTGAATGCCTTATCTCGCAGAACGAGGTTACAATAGAACAAAGCATGGTCCGTTCAACAATTATCGAGAAAAAGAAATCTCAAGATAATTTTGAACCAATATTAACTATAAAAAAAAACTAATAATAATTATTTTCCAGGACCGAAAATAATTATTCATGAACACAGGACTCTAAGGTCACTGTCTAGCTAGTACCCATTTAAAAAGACTGATCGACCAGGTATGAATAAAAGGATTTCGAACACGGGACCGCAAGGTTATTGCCTATCTAGTACCCGTTTAAAAATAGCGTCTGGACCAGGCACAACAAAAGGATATCGAACCCGGGACTGTATGGTCAACAGACAAAACCGTCCCTTATATCAAAATGACCAGTAAAAGAAACGCTATCGATTGGAGGCATCAGGGTAGTGACCTAACATACCCTTACGTGAATATTAAACTTGGGACCAAACATAAGAAAAATTTAAATGAATCGCTGCGGCAAACACCCGAGTCCAGAGTGGACCCCTCCTTCTCTTTGTGGCAAGTGACAATGGACTGGCCTCGCCTGCTGGCTGACCTTGACCGTGAAAGGTAGAAATGCAAGTCTTCACCCCTTCCCCCGGGCTAATATTTGACTGTATTCTCACCAGCTGATCGGGCTGGATCTTAGTATTCTAAAAGTGGAGCGGGACGCTCTCATTTGGATATAGATTAATTATAGCATTATTTTATCTGCGCTTGATGGCCACTACCTTACACATACAATTCACTTATTATCATTGTAAACTTATCATACTAACTCTCATCTGTCATCTTCCCTCAGGTCTTATTACCTGGCATCATTATCTATTTTACCTTATTTCATCGTAGATTCCTCCTTACAACATCTTACCTGTATGGCCTTAAATATCACACGCGTTCAATAAAAACTGATATAACAATTAATGAGGCTGGGTCAGCCGTCACTTATATCATTGTAAACTTATCATACTAACTCTCATCTGTCATCTTCCCTCAGGTCTTATTACCTGGCATCATTATCTATTTTATCTTATTTCATCGTAGATTCCTCCTTACAACATCTTACCTGTATGGCCTTAAATATCACACGCGTTCAATAAAAACTAATATAACAATTAGTGAGGCTGGGTCAGCCGTCACTTATATCATTGTAAACTTATCATACTAACTCTCATCTGACATAATTCACGCCTTTGTAAACTGTCCTATAAACTTTACTCATTGCTACACCATAATACTGCATATCATCCATCACAATACACCATGGTCCTTTAAATATCGTCCCAAAAAAAATCATCGGCTATTAATTCATCCGGTATGTAAATACATAAATTACTATCTCTGGTCAATTACACGAAATAATGAGATTTTGCCTGGAAAGGACATCTATCGAAATACCATGCTTCGTTCGTCCTATTCGGGGGAAAAACACAGGGGATATTTCTAACACACATTTATAAATAAAATAGGGAGTTCTACCATGTGTTTTATGTACGGATACGATTACCTAGCAACATCCATACGTTAAGTTAGGCACTTTTAATTCATTAAAATAATTATTCTGATCATTAATCCTTATGAGCGTACCCAGCTCCGTCAGATGCACAACTATGGTCGCCATTGACACAGTCATTGTACACACAAGATAAAACAAATCAAAAGAAAACAAATAACATGCTAACATTATGGCGATGAAATCCATGAATTATTTGACACTTTAAAATATAATCAAAAGGTACTTATCATATTGAAGACTTCCTTCATCATTTGCAAGAGTTGGACCAGAGGCCCGCAACAGTATAACTTAACACATGACCTCCATGGCCGGTTCGAATCCCATCACGATGATGTAGAACCACTCGATAATATCACTGCAACCCTCCATTATCACTAGGTCGCTATAAGCCAGCACCCTTTTAAAATGCACACACACACATATTTGATTAAATTTATGCACCACAAAAAAAAAAAAAGATTACACATTAGTGGGCTACACACTCATGGCGGACATACTTTTCTGTTATACATTTTCACTCGAATTATATATGATTTCACATCTTTCCTTTCTGTTATACACATTCACAACTTAGTATTCATTTTTAATATTATTTCGCATCAGCCGAACAATGGACTATGCGTCTCGTACATTAATGCCTGGCGTGGTGCTACATATGGCCCGCATCCACTAACGTTGGCTGAAAGATGAACAATGTTCCTGTCACAGACTTCACCCACATATATGACAAAATGGTTGCCAATTCACAGTTTTGCACATACGACACCAAATGCTCCCTTCACAATCATAGGCTACAGTAATCAGGTACCTTAATTTATACACAAAAATATGGCCTTGCTAATCATATGATTCACGACGGAACTCGATCATAGGCTAAGTTTATATCATCAGCGCTTGGGTAGAACTAATTTCTTGTTGAAGGACGCTATGTTCTCTCTCTCACACACTCGACGTTGTCAGATTTCCTTGCGCAGGGACTACTTTCATTCGATGAACACAGAGATATTTAATCCGTTACCGCATTCCCAAAATTCTTGATAATAATTAGATTCATCATGGGCGTTTCAGATCATTCCTGTAATGCCTTGATCTCTTGTAACTAACTGAAGCGTACTCTTTAAGGGCGGAGTCAGGCATCTACTGCGTGCTAACTTGAGATAGTTACTGCGTTTTGGCAAGATTCTCAGAATTCGCTGGGGTGCTCCTGCTCTGAAACTTGCAGGCAAGCGACTTGGAATGCACCTGCTCTGTCCATTGTGTGAAAACCATAAATTTCTCCCTGTCAGAACTGCCAAGCCATATACAGTATATGTGGTCTCACTACGGCAGAAAGATCCTAGTTATTTCTTATGATCATTACATAATGATGATTTCATTCTCATTAACATCATGACATTGCCCCATATAAGTACTCCAGTGACATAATGTGTCCATGGCCTAAGACATAGGCCAAGGGCACAGTACGTACGTCACAACAATATAATGGAGTAATTGCAACATACAAAAGTAAAGAGGAGGCATACCAAAAATGGCTCCTACCAAGGAATCTTCGCGATGGGAAGTATTGGCTACAGTGAACGAACATAATCAAATTAATGCTTTAAGGGGCCCAAAAGAAATTATGGGAAGAGTTTGGCAATAAAAGGGGAATATTTGCTCACAGTGATTTCCTGAATAAATCAAGTGAGTTCACTGTAGAACCTAAAGATGCACTGCGCAGATGAAAATAATATTTTGGAAACCCACTCAACGTGGATGAAAATTGTTCTGATAATGTTCCATATTTAAGAATTCAGATGGAAGAAGAAGAATCAGATAACATAATCGCAATCACAGAACTACACGGCACCAGAAGCTGGTGAAATTGAGCCAGAAATTCTGAAGAATAGTAAAACTGCAGGATTAAGATGTCTACACGGAATGATAGAATTAGCTTAACAATTGAGAAGGTGTCATTTCATTGGGCGAAAGTCACGATACCATCTATTTGCAAAAATGTATACAAGGAGTACTGCAACAATTGTTGGAGACTCTCGTTGAATAATATACCAAGCAAAGTATTTACTGACATTGTGGATTGTAGACTGATCACAGGCAGATAATAAGATGGATTAAAGTTAGTGGCGTCAGACCCGAAAGGACCTGTCCTGTTCAGATATTCAGTATGAGGGAATTCATTGAGAAGTGCTACCAGATGGTTGCAGATAGTTATTTTTATGTTAATGTAGACATAGAGGAGTAATCGGATCTAAAGCTAACATAAAAGGGAAATGAGTTATAATAACTGATTATGAATTTGCCATCATTATGTAAGGCACGCTACGTGGCTGGACTACATATGATATTCGAAGCTGTTTATCATTTTACTAACAAGCATTGAACAGGAATATTGAACATTTGTGATTTGTGAAAGGTAACATGACATGAAATATGTACATTAATTCCGTACATTAAATTGAATTAATTGGCTAAAATTTTTAAGAGACATTACCATAACAGAGAGGTAGAAATTTTTAAGGAAATATGTGCGTACACAAGTATATCGTAATGATAATAAACATATGAACACAAATTATCTACTACTAATATGCTTGCCTCCCACCAAGAGTTCGATTCCGGGTCAGTGTATGTGGGATTTTCGAGGAGAAATGTCAAGTACGGTGGCTTTGATCCCAAATATGTTGAGGTTCCGAGGCTCATATTCGTGAGATTAGTGGTAACGCCTACCCGGAAGTCACTTTCTTTCAGAAAATGTGGGAGATGTTTATAGCTACTGCTTCTATTTTAAATAATGAACTAATTTGGAAGTTACCTCCACGTGCTGTAGAAATTTAGTTAATTAACTAATAATTCTTGTGTATTCTTTCATCAAATTAAGGGGGTTGTTATATAGTGGTCATCAGTTTATTCTGTTTACTAACAACCGGGTGTCACGTAAATTAATGGACTGATGTTCTACAAAGTATACTGATTCAATTTCAGAAATTACAAAAATGTTTTTATTAGACTATGCTGTATTGACGATGAAGAGTGTTGCTTTAAGGAGCTAAACACCAAGGTCATCTGACCCCTGTAACATAGTTAAAATTGCAAATATTGATTAGTTAAATATTTTAAGGTAAGAACCTAAATAAGAAAGTTGTATTAGGCAAATATTAGTATTAGATTACCCTTCTGTTTATGCAACACGTGCGTCCTCCATATGACTGGATTTAATTCCATTATCTGGTTACAGAAGAAAATAGTGTGCATTTGTGAATAATTCTATAATAATACTTGGTATGATCGAGCTCAATAAGGTTATGGCACTTGTACGTGGATAATATTGCTTTAAAACCCTTTAAAACAGTGATCCACAAGTAACACAACAAAACATCAAATTTTGTTTGTAAAAGAAAACATTTCTCCGAAAGTACTGAAGATCAAGAGCTGACATTTTGTACAGTACTTTCAGGCAGGTTTAGATAAAAGTAGATTGTTTAACGATCCTAGATGAAATACTTCCAATATTTGGCCAGGGCCAATCACTGAATACCTACGAAAGATTTCAAGCCAGTAAAGTTGCTGGTTTCTGAGATACATGCACTTACCCACGAAGTGACAAAAGTGCTATTGTACCAGGTGAATCAGCTGCCCCTTATAATATTGTTTTATGCAGCCCAGCTAGCGTTGTTAACAGGTAGAACGATATTTCGCTGCTTGCATCCCGAATGGTACTAATGCACTGCAAACATATCCTGCAAACTACATTGATCACTATTATTTTTCCCTTGATATGACTACAGACTAATACGAGAATAATAGTGTTCAGTATCGTTTGCGGGATATGCTTGCAGTGCATTAGTACCATACGGGATGCAAGCAAGGAAATATCGACCCTGACAATGCATGTTAGTTGGGCTGCATAAAGCATTATTATCAGGGGCAGGTGATTCACCCGGTATATGTGCTGAAAAGGATATATGACAAGAATTTTGAGACTTATGATTTTAAAAGAAATGTATAGTGATATTATCATATTAATTATGTCCGGCTCCGTAGCTAAAAGGTTAGCACGCTAGGCTTTGGCCCAAAGTGCCCCGCGTTCGATTCCCGGCCGAGCCACCAGACATTTTTATCTCCTGAGGTTAATTCCCGTGGCTCGGGGACTGGGTGTACAGTGCCGTCTTCATCATCACATCATCCTAATTACGACGCGCAGGTTGGCCACGGGCGGAGGCCACAAGTACAAAAAATCATATTAATTATAATATTTTTAAACATTGGTGAAAATACCATGAATATGAGCAAGTTTTCGAACATTTCTGTGATGTTCATGTAGTAGCCCCCTTAAATATTGTTGATAATGTTAAAGTAAATTATTCGCAAGGAATTATAACTCACAGAATAAGTCACGAAAATGTATGTCCTACAAGTGTCCTAGGTTGGTTGACGCTTTCCTCGGCTTTCTCTTCTGAATTAGCCAACCTGTATTGTCTTATCAGCTCTGCGGGTGGCCTTAACGCGGTTCAAGCTTCGTGAGCTTCATGGGCTCTCGGGTGTCGTATTAAGGAAATCCTCCCCGATTTGAACCCCCACCCCCGCCAGCGTGGCTCGATCAGCCCGTCCACATCCTCCTCTTTATCTTTTGATCAACTCTGATTGGTTCACGCTTAGTGGACGCTTTGGCGGGGTGCTGACAGCACGACATAAAAGAGAATCTCACGCAGTGGCTGAAAGCATTTTGTAGCGGACATAATTAACCTATTAACTAAAATGAGGCGTTAATTGAAGTATTGTGCAAAGCTAAGAGTGCATCGATCTATACCAGCACCGTCCAAGGTCGAGCCGCACGGTGCAGTCAGTGTGTGTCTCAAAATAACAGGTGTGCATCCCCTCCCTTACCGTAAGTCCTCACTTCCTCTCCACTCCGCACGGCGGGGGAGTGTTATCGTTCAAGAAACGTGTAGAGGTCAATTAGCAGGCGACGAATGTATTCTGTAGCCAACCTAGCAAGAACACCGAACGTATTGTTCATGAAATATTATTTTCCATTAATCAAATTGCTTGTTATATGAAGGGAGGGACTAGGAAAGAGCGGCAAGGAGTTTCCTTTCAAAAGTATGCTCACGTTAACTCTGGACTGTTTCACGCACAACATGTATAGTCATTCATGTTCATGTCTCTCTTCTTAAGCAAAAAGGAAAAAGACAATATATTTCCGCTGTGCCAAATATCACACAATAACAGGCTTATGACAGACAAAATACCTAATGTTTTTACAATGGCAAACTTACAACCAATTTCACACACCGATAAGAAACTAGTACCGTACATGTTGGCTGATACAAATAGTTGCTGTTCTCATTTACAATACGTCTTGTTTGTATGCGTTAACAATCTTGTTACAATTAGGCGCAAATGAACGTGTTACAGACAAGCGTAATCAACTTGTCAAATTTTCATCTGAAATGCCTGCTCGAAACCACGGTTTGTTACGTTTTAATATCGAAAAGAAAATTTCACATACATAGGTAGGACCGAACATACTCATAAGTTTGGCGGCCTCGTGATAAAGGCGCGGAAATTCGTCAAACGTATGAAAAGTCTGTAACTCTCCCATTCTTTCTTAAATTGTTGTTGCACATCGCCACTCCGTCGCTTTTTAGCTCTTGCCATGTTTTAATGATATGGTCACTGATCTTTAACAGATCGCAAGGGAGTGGTCTGATCACGAATTGATAATGAAAAACACGAGTTGCATTGCAGGATTCGTCGCACCCATAATGCGCGCGCACCGTTGTCTACCGTGACTGACCAGGCACAACGCCTACAATGACTCTGCACTGTACATTCACAGGTGTGGCAGCTGTGCGACTTTGCACAGTGTGAAGTACTTTGGACGCTGCTGATCTATACCAAACACAAATCAACGCTGAACATGAGGAAGGAGCTAGACTCTCTCGCTCCCTCGCCCGCGCCAGCCAATAGCATAGCGCGACGTTGCCTAGATAACTGAACATGCTAGGCTCGCTGTGACATAATATAACCGTATTCGCTGGCGCCATATCCCAGATGGAATGGATCGCACATACGCAGTGAACCCGGCTAAAAGAATCACTGCATACCGCTGAAAATATCACACATCCATTCAATATTTATCGTATGAAAACTAAACTATTCGGCAGAAAATTCAAATACTGGAGAGCGAGAGACTTAAGTATTTCGGGACGTTGACGGGGTGCTAGGTAGGTGTGTTTCTCTCAAAACTTTTTGCATAGCATAAATTACTTCTAACTAATACATTATTAAGTCCTGTATTTTAAGCCTATTTTTATTTATGAAAAAAAAAAAAAAAAGGCTTATGAGATCACATTTTGTCCGTGTGTATGTATGTGTGTGTGTGCACGTATGTGTGTGTGTGGCTGTGTGTGTCACCCCCTAATAAAATCTAAACAGCCGATGCGATTTCATTGATGAAACTCGGTAAGTGCATACTACCACAAACTACATAATCCGACCTCGACCGTGCCTTTTAAATGTTAATATGTTTCACCAATCCAACATGGCGGCCGCGAGAAACATTCCTGGCATTCTATATCTCCGCAACAGTAACAGATCTCTTCCTGAAACTTTGTATGGTGATAAAGGGTACTACTAGATGCTTACCTATATGACTTTCATAAACCTGTAAAGTACAAAACGAACTTGGCGGCCAAGAGAAGTTGAAACATTTAAATAGAATTTTCTCGCGGTTTAACTACCCCAGTGCAGGGAAACTTGGTACAGCAAACGTTTATACACATTGTAATACACTGACATCTAATTTGATTCAATTGTTTACATAACCTCAAGATGGCGGCTGTGTGAAATATTATTATTACGTTTTTATTTCTTGTGTCCTAACTATGCGATCGAAGTGAACGTTTGAACGTACGCAATAATCTTCATCTAATGGTACACAACTCTATGGCGTACACATATACCAATCCAAAATGGCGACCATCTGAAATGGTGTGACGTGAAATTTAAATATTGAAATGGATTTATCTCGCGAATTTTCATCCCAGCGTTGTGAAACTTGGCACGGTATAATTATCTTCTTACAAGGCTTAATATACTGATGTGAAATTTAATATAATATTATGAGAACTTAAAAGGGTGGCTGTGCAATTTTTTAAAATCACATTTTCATTTATCGTGCCTTAAGTAGGTCCTAAGTCCAGTAGGATATATGAAAATAGGCTATTTAGTTCATCACGGAACTTCTTGTTCTATATGATGTTTTTGTGGTCAATCCCTTTGGACATGTCGCGCATGAGAGCTTTCCAACTCCCGAGTGACTATTTCTTCACTGCCCGCTTCCAGCGCGCAGCCATAAACTTCGATGTTGAACTGAGCGTGCTGCAATTTATGCTTTAATCTTCCTACTAACCACAAAGTTATATCAATTCACTTTTCGGACTTTATACGTTCACCTATATTCACAAACACTCCAACATTTGCTTTCACCTCCGCTGAAACTTCTCTTAAGATGCTTACCGTAAATACGCCCATATAAAAATCAATTCACCAATTTGTACATCCCGACCAGCATCTTGTACATTTAGGCTACTCGAGAACCATTGGCATGATATTCAGTAATTATATGGGCATCTAGCAGTCTAAGTTATATATTGAATAGTCCTGTGTAACTTATTGCACCCGTAGAGACATGTTTAAGTCGTTCCACTTGAATATTCACCAGAAATAACACGATTTATATGGAGCACAAATTGACCCGACTGCCATATGTGAATCCAACCAGCGTCTATTATGCCAGGCGAACTCTTTGATTTAATTTTCTGCTTTTACTTGTAGGTGAGGTGGATCCTCAAATGCATTCTTTTGATATAATCTGATATAATGCTCCTTAGGACTTGCTCACCCGATGAGTTAAAACTGAGAAATTCCCTGCAAAGCAGGAGGCCATAGCCCTTAGGAGAGTTGTAAGGCTATTTATTATTATTAGACTATTATTATTATGATAGTGTGGGATGTATTACCCATATTCTTAAGAGGCAGCAGGAATAGTGACACCTATAAAGCATTGACACTATTTAGAACACGCCATTAATAATAGTAATAACATATTTTCTTTTCCATAATAATAATAATAATAATAATAATAATAATAATAATAGTAATAGTAATAATAATAATAATAGTAATAATTCTACATAATTGTGTTGGTTGAACACTGAATTATAATGAATAATAATTATTTGTAATATTCCATGATGAAATGATAAATGATCTACCATAAACAATAATGAAATTGTTATAAACAAATTGTTTGAGAGTGAGGGACCTCATGATCCTTAAGTTATTATTGGATACTATAAACGAAGTATAATGGTTCTATTTATAATTAGAAGGTGATGGTATTGGGATAAGTGTATAATCCCCGATTCACTAAGGTTGTTTAGTGAGTGTAGCTCAAGGTGATTTGAGGGTTAGTCCTCTGAGAAAATGGGACTTGTTGCGAGAGTAATAATCCTGCCCCATAATTGTATTAATTGCTTCGAATATTTAAAATGTCAATCCAATAACATAGACTTCCACATCAAATGAATTTTATAATGATCATCGAATTATTTAGAAAATGTAATGACGTCACGTCAAAAGGTAATGCCAATTCTTGAGATGGCTGGTTTATGGTCAGTGTTCTAGTGTCATTTATCCACTAATTGAAAGTGTCGAGTTATACAAAGTACAGCCATGTGTTACAAGTTACATTAGGAAGTGCATAAAAATTATTATTATTATCATCACATTTACTAATTTCGTGAAAAACTTTTGTGTGTCAAACCAATGGTAGTGTCAAGTGTCAGGTCTATGAAATTTAATATGCTGTGTCAATAAGTGTCATTTCCAAAGTCAATTATGAATTATGAACTCATGATAATTCGCGTCATAATGAACATCGAATCGTGTGTGAAACAATTTCGAAATCACGTTAATAATGTAAATATTAGAGTATAGGACAGTGATAGGCAGCATCCACTAATTCAGGTTTATATTTTTCGTATCATAGAGGATTGTGCAATCTCGCCTGTATAGATTAAGATAATTGTTTGTTGCGCATCAGCCATGGCCAGCCGATGGACTCTATCAATGGTGGACTGTGATTTTGTTGGTTGGGGTGCACAATCGGGGGCTCAATTGCTGGCACCGCTGTGCGTTTGTTCAGTGGCACCGGGAGGTGATTGTTGTTGTTGTCGTCGTCGCTTTTTCACTTGTTGCTGTCGGGCAGTTCTTTTTTGGGAGTGGATTGGTGAATTGATTTTATTTCATAGATCTGCATTCTCAATTCATGTTTGTGTTGTATATTTGTTCCTTATATCCTTTACGGGGAGCATGAGGGCAGTGTGTAGTAATTATCGTCTAGCCAAACCCAGGACGCCCTGAGACCTGATCTCGTGCTCACACTGTACTCATGTTGCATCGCATGTAATTGCCTGTCCATCTGAGGTGGACAGACGGGCACAGTAAGCAGCTCTACCACATAGCTGGCGCCAACTGAGCAGGGCCCCGTAACTTTTGAAAATGAGGATGTGCTGTGCTCCCCGCTTTTTCCACCTCACGGTGTAATGACTAGCATTCTTTACGCCCCGCTGTCCAAATTCGATTCTTGTCTGATGGGCTAGAGGGGGGGGGGGGGGGTACACTTAGCCTCGTATGGGCAAAATAGAGGACAAGTGGTTTAGATTCCCACCTCATCCATCATAGAAGTGGATTTCCGTCGTTTCCCACTTCTACGCCATGCAAATGCCGGGACGGTTCCTAACTTGTGTATTAATAGTAGCACATTGTTATTCGTACTAAATTAGTGTAGGTTCAATTTGTATAAATAATACTTGGTGAATTGAATTCATACAGACAACACAACTCGCATGCTCCATATCGAACTCGAACCGGCAGAAGACGCACACACAGTTCTAGAGCCCCATACTCTGGCCCTAATGTATCTCACTCCTGATTAATTTGTGTAGTAGACTGAGATCACAAGAAATACCCTGTCATTGCACTGCCTACGTGCCCATGCAGATAGTTCCGTCGCTACTAATAGACGCACATAAAATGAGGTAGCTAGGTAATAATCCAACTTCATTGGTTAAACAACACCATCGCAGACATGGTCTGGCTAGCGAGTGGAAGTACATAGCTGCAAAATTAGATACAACAGGTGAGGTTTTAAAATTTTACTCTCTTTTAGCCTATTTTCGATTTTCGCATAATGAAATTACAGTAGACTTATGAGATCTACATGGGCCAAACATTGTCTGTGAGAGTAAGTGTGTGCATGTTTGACCCCCATCCCACCTATCAAATCAAACATGACGAAACCAAATTGAACCAAATTTGGTACAGAGGTAGCACCTCACTGTCATGTTTTATATCGCCGACATCTTATCCGAAACAAAATGTACTATAATTTTAAATGTGAGAAAATGCTTGACCCAGTGACAGACATACATTTCTTATCCGTCATTGACTTAGACTGCGATGTTAACTTCGATCACGAGTAGTGTTGTTCGTAATCTATGCTGCCCTTGTATGTTCTAATAATTGCGTAAGATATGTTGATAACATCGGCTCTGATATTGATTAAATGTTGTTCTTATTTCCTTTTACTAACTATACTGCGATGCCTGGAGGATTTTGGTGTTCATTATATTTTAGACACGGACGCTGGTAAGATTACCTCGTTAAAGTATGACAGGTTCTCTCTTATCAATGAATACATCACCGTCTCATTATACAAACTAATTATAGTCCACCAGGGTCGATACAGCCTGTCTTTATCTTACAGGTCGGGCACTGACTGAGTTGCTGCTTTTATACTTGTTTTATTTATAGGCTTGTACGATGTGGTTATCAGCTCAATATGCTTGGGCATTTATAGAATTTGCCTAATTATCTGTTATTGTGGCATCTGCAGTCGAGTGTGTATTTGCAATTGAGACTAGAATTGAAATTTAATATTTTTTAGTCGGTAAACACGATTGTATCCAATTGAAGGGTTCATTCCAAAAACAGACAAGTCCAAAAATTCAGATTAATACATCTTCTTCCTCTTCAAGGCCAGATCAACGCATACATATCATTGCTGTCTCCAAAAGCAGACAGGTCGGGTTTCATACGAGTGTGAAATATTGGCGATTCTGCAAAAATAAGACAAGTGCAATGCTTTTCAAATGCATTTTTAAGATAATTAGTTAGCTGGAATGCTTTGCATTCAATAATTATTTGTACTTTGTTAGGATTTACAGCCTCCCTATATTATTCTGCTAAGGTCACATTCCGGTTTTGTACCGAAAATAAGGTCCTGTTAACACTAACCTACACATATGGGGTACCTACAGTTTCCTCAAAACCCCATGTGTGCCCGAAACGCACTCACTTCCTCTTTAAATGTCTCACAATTAAATAAATACCTTAAAAATGTTCATTTACAACGGGAGCACCGTAACCTGGCGAGCCTGTCGCTAGAGCGTAGGGCAGTGTGGCGGAAGCAGCCATCTGGCGGGAGCGCGGTGTACTGCTAGGCGAGCCTGCCGCTAAAGCGCAGGGCAGTGCTGCGGCGGCAGCCATCTGGCGGGAGCGCGGCGTACTGCTAGCTGAGGAGTCTCTCAGCAGATGGCTCCGGTGTGGTCTCGCGAAGATTTTATCTAGGGTTCAATCGTTTGCAAATGAAAAAATTGCTGTCGACGAAACTCCCGAGCAAACAATAACCGATGAATTCGTTGTAACATCGAATATTGTCTACAAAGAGGTGCTGTGAGAAATACAAAACACTGTTCTACATAGTTCTTTGTGTTCTTCTCATATATGTATGCCGTTTATCAACAATAAATACATTTCTTCAATATTTAAAACTTCGTTCTCCCACATTCTTCCCTACTACCCTATAAACCTACATTCACGTTGCGAAAGCTTGCACGGGCCCACTAGTAATGAACAATCTATTTGAGGATTGAAATATTTTTCATTTTTGTATTCAACTAAGATTTAGGCAAAAACCAGACTAGTCCAAAGGCTTTTCTAGATTTTCTCAATGATCCTCATAAAAAGTACATTTCCTTTATGTGCAATGTAAAGATGTTAGTGAGGCAATAGTAGGATTAAAAGCAATGTTTATTTCATTCAGCACAAATGAAGCTATACTTTTTTTTTAGTTTCTGAACAATTTAATTTTTGGACTTGTCTGGTTCTTGGCATGAACACTTCAATTGCACTGGGTGGTTCCTTAAAAACCCCTGGCGCTACTGCCCGTGAAGTGCCTAGGCCTACCAAGTGACCGCTGCCCAGCCATTTGGCCTGCATATATTGCTGTGACGCGTGATCAGCGCATCGGGTCCCCTCAGCCGTTAATCTTGGTTTTCGTGATCGAGGCGCTTCCTCACTGTCAGACAGCTACTTAATTGTCCTCACGAGGCTGAGTGCACCCCGTTCCAGCCCTCACGTCAGTTTCTAAAATCCCTGACGGAGCCGGGAATCGATCCAGGGGCCTCCGGGCGAGAGGCAGGCGTGCTACCCCAAAACCACGGGGCCGGTGGTTCCTTAATCCTGAAAATAATTTACATGAGATGAATGAATACACATGGATGACCAGTTTCGATCGTCAAGCGATTATCATCAGATCCCTTACACTTAGGCTATTAAATCTATGTCTACAAGTATGGGTTATTATGTTTACAATATATCCACTTATTTAGTTGAAGTAGCAATTAAACTATCACAACTAGTCAGGATGAGCAGGCTGCGGGAGGGGCAGCTGAGCGGGAACAGACCAAACCACTCAAACAGCTAAGTGCACAATCCACAGTATCCTGACCATTTAGTAGCAATCACATAACCACACTAAGTTGAAGGTCAATTACCACTATCAGTATCTCAACAAATTATCAAAATTATCAATAGTACGATAATTGAGACTAGAAATAATACAGGAACCATCCTGTCATTTGCTTGGAGTGCAAGTGGGAAATCACAGAAAATTACTTCTGCGATGGCGGAATTGGGAATTGAACCAAACACTTCTCAGTTTTGTCTACGAGGCCTAGTGTTCCCTGTTTGCAACTCTCAGATCAGAATTCAATATCTTGCTAAAGTCGGGAATCCAGCCAGGACCTTTGGGACCAGAGTTTCAATACGTAAAGTGAGATCAAAGGAAACGGCAGCAATGACTGAAGACCTTATTGAAATTCCTCAACAGACCTCTGGTGATTGCTATTGGGTCAGCAAATCGCAGGTCTTTGAGCTTGTGATCAAACCAGGACATCAGGGGATTAGAGGGATTGGGTTCAAGAAGCGTGCTCGTTTTAATCCCAGCGAGGAGACGGCTTGTCAATACGCATTGCAAATTACCTTGTGCGAACACAATTGATCCCGGTCGACTCCTGTTTTGTGCGAGCAAGACACGTATAATAATAATAATAATAATAATAATAATAATAATAATAATAATAATAATAATAATAATAATAATAATAATAATAATAATAATAATAATAATAATAATAATAATAATTATGTTACTGGTTTTACGTCCCTTTTAACTACTGTGGCTTTTAGAGACGCCGGGGTACCAGAATTTTGCCCCCAAGGGGATCCTCAACGTGCCAGTAAAATCTACTGACACGTCTCCCTCCCATTTGCGCAACCTCAAATGCCAGCTGAGTGCGCCGGGATCCGATCCTGCAATCTTGAAAGACACATATCAATATGGCTGTCGTAGTTACAGGTAGAGTCTAAACCAGACGTTCTCAGCTGGTGCTCGCGAGCACCACGGTGTTCTTCAAATGAAATCTGGTGCTCTCGTCACACGAGCCAAAAGGGCTCGCGAGCACCACGGTGCCCTCCAAATGAAATTTGGTATTCTCGTCATATGAACCAAAAAGTGCTCGCGAGCACCACGGTGCTCTCCAAATTAAATTTGGTGCTCTCGTCATACGAACCAAAAGGGCTCGCGAGCACCACGGTGCCCTCCAAATTAAATTTGGCGCTCTCGTCATACGAACCAAAAGGGCTCGCGAGCACCACGGTGCTCTCCAAATGAAATTTGGTGCTCTCGTCACACGAGCCAAAAGTGCTCGCGAGCACCACGGTGCTCTCCAAATTAAATTTGGTGCTCTCGTCATACGAACCAAAAGGGCTCGCGAGCACCACGGTGCCCTCCAATTAAAATTTGGCGCTCTCGTCATACGAACCAAAAGGGCTCGCGAGCACCACGGTGCCCTCCAAATGAAATTTGGTATTATCGTCATACGAACAAAAAAGTGCTCGCGAGCACCACGGTGCTCTCCAAATTAAATTTGGTGCTCTCGTCATACGAACCAAAAGGGCTCGCGAGCACCACGGTGCCCTCCAAATGAAATTTGGCGCTCTCGTCATACGAACCAAAAGGGCTCGCGAGCACCACGGTGCCCTCCAAATGAAATTTGGTGCTCTCGTCACACGAGCCAAAAGTGCTCGCGAGCACCACGGTGCTCTCCAAATGAAATTTGGTGCTCTCGTCATACGAACCAAAAGGGCTCGCGAGCACCACGGTGCCTCCAAATGAAATTTGGCGCTCTCGTCATACGAACCAAAAGGGCTCGCGAGCACCACGGTGCCCTCCAAATGAAATTTGGTGCTCTCGTCACACGAGCCAAAAGTGCTCGCGAGCACCACGGTGCTCTCCAAATGAAATTTGGTGCTCTCGTCATACGAGCCAAAAGTGCCTGCGAGCACTACGGTGCTCTCCAAATGAAATTTGGTGCTCTCGTCACACGAACCAAAAGTGCTCGCGAGCACCACGGTGCTCTCCAAATGAAATTTGGTGCTCTCGTCATACGAGCCAAAAGTGCCTGCGAGCACCAGCTCCCCTGAATTCCTGTCCTTAAGTCAAATTATATTGCACGAACCGGAATAATAGTGTTTTCATTAAAAGTCTTGGTAGTATTTATTTCATTTTGTGAAATAGTAAAATATAAATAATTGCATATTCCTATTTTATGAGTAACTCGAAAGATGCTGATTCCACTCGACTGTTAAACGTAAATGTATCTTACCTGCATGTGTACTACAAGCAGTTGCAGCATGCCTGGTGAGCTATTTCAGGACTTTTGAGGGGAGAGAGGTAGGAAAAGGAATGAGAGGCGGATGCTTGATGCATAATTATACTATTACTACTACAAATAATAATAAAATTAATAATAATAATTATTGTTATTATATTCGATTTATTGGTGCTCGGGTACTTGGTATGACATCAGGATGGTGCTTACAGCCTCAAGAAGGTTGAGAACGCCTGGTATAGAAACATCATGGCTATCAGCCCCGTGTATTGGTATGCGTGAAGTCTTCCTGATTTTCTGTGTTATTGTGGTGCTTGTAGTGAATGTTACTGTATTGAACTACAGGTGGCTTTGGGGTAGGCAACAATGCAATAGAAATAATACGCTATCGTACCATTTGCCAAAAGTAAACGTAGGAACAAACGAGAGGCCCGAAAGTGGATAACCACCGAAGGTCATTGTGAACCTGGGTCCAACAAGAATGCATTTAGTTCCCAGATCTCTCGAATTCTAATTTAGGTGGGGATTGGAAATGAGGTAACCGTGGTTTTAACGTAGGAACCATCCCGGAATTTCCCTGGAGTAAAATAAGGAAATCACGGAAAAATGCATTCAGGATGGCTGTGCTGAGAACAGAACCCACCTCTTCTCAGTTTTGTCTCACGAGACTAAGTGTGCCCCGTTCCCAGCCATCAGACCAAAATTAAATTTCTTGGCAGAGCTGAGTCACACCCGGACCTCTGGGGCGACAACCCGCTACACCAGGAGATAGACGGTTTAATAGGCACAAGGATTAGAATGGAAATATATATTTTCACGCAGATGATATTGTGAGATTAGTGGTGGCAGACATACGCTTCCGACCAACACAACATGGTAGCGTAAGTCTTGATATTTCATAAGAACTTACAAGGTGAGTTTAAAAAGTTCGGTGAATGATACCGTATTACAAAAGAAAAAGAATAGAAAGTACAAACGAAATGCCCTTAGTCACTTACAAAGTACTCCCCATTGGCCACAATACACATTTGGTAGTGTGTATACAGTTGTTGAAAACTGACATGTCGTCTTAAGAAATCGATTGAAACGATGATGTCCACGTCATTGGCTATCCAGTATGTCAGAACAATGTGTGCCTTTCAGAATTCTCTTGAGGCGGAAAAAAAACGAAAAAACGCGCCGCTTAGCCAAGAAATTGCGCGAACGAATCGAAGTGTATGGCCGGACATAGTTGTAAAGGAGACTCCACTTTCCAGTGCTGTACAACTCTGGCCGAACACGTCGTATGTGTAGGACCAACTGTTTCTAAACATTCTAGTAGAATATAGTTTGGCCCTGCGGTAGGAATTCCTGTCGAAAAATGCGATCAACAGTGTCTTGACCCTGGACTTAAGGAGGCTTCTCACTGTCCTTACAGGTTACGCCACAGATTTTGGCTAATCAGCCCCGGTTGCGCCGTGGTACAGAGGACAGTTGGCGAGCCACAAGTTTGTTCAATCAACGCCGTCTGCTATGCTCTAACGCCTTCCCATTCAGCGCGAGTTGTGTGCTAAGCAGCGAACATCACCTACTTGACGATCTTGCGGACAGGAGCGCTGCTAAACTGAACCGATTGTGAGCTTGTCCAAGCGCGCAATATTCCGCTTATTACGTCTCTAATTTTAATATCTAACACCTTTGTTATTTGTCACTTGAGTTGTGTAATGTGAGAAGTGCAGTGGTGTTCACTAAGTGTTGATATTTTGTGTTAGTTACAGTAGTTACAGCATTTTCACTACGACTCCATGCCTATGGAATATACAGACAGGTATGTTTATTTAATTTAAATACCTATCTTATGTTGTGCCGACGTATTATCTTGTTATGTATAGTCTCTAGAACATGCATCGGTATTCTGTATTGTGATAGCTGATAATCATGTCGAAGAGAAGTAATACTTTTAATTGTCGTAGGTGATTAGCCACGATGGTATACTGCTGTGTTCCATACTGCAAGAGTAAGAGCGGGAAAGTAAAAGGCATTTTGTTTCATGAATTCCCGTGTGATGCAGAATTAAGACAGAAATGGCTTAGCAATATTTCTCGAGACAATTTTGTACGGAATTTTGAGTCAAAAAATTCTCACGTATTTGGGCGGCATTTTCTTGAGTCTGATTATCGCCCAGGGCTGAAAATAAAGAAATTGAAGGACAGTCTCTTCCCCACGGTATTTGAAGATTATCCTGGACATAAAGTACCGAAACCAACATTAGAGAGAAGAAAACTCATGAAATATGAAGGAAACCATGGCAAGAAAAGAAAGCGAGATAACGATACCGTGGGAAATTTTCTCGATAGTAATGACGTCACGCCCATAGCCAACGTGACCTATTTAACTAAGGGAGTTGAATCAGTTGATATCCCTTACGATGGCCAAGTTTCTGGATTGCGAGGTCATGGTAACAAGTCTGTTGAAGTTCAGACAGATAGTCACGCACGTAATAAATTCTCTGACGCTGGAAGACATTTATCTTCACTTAGAGCAAAATTGTGGCGTGCCAATAATAAAATTAAAAAATTGGAAATGGAACTAGAATCCCAAAAGAGACAACTACACCAGTATGATAATCAATACCATGCATCATTACATTCTATACTAAATATTAACGAGCGTGACCCTTCCAATTCCAAATGTTCATTCATTTTAGAGCAAATTTAAACTATAACAAGAAATCACCCAGATGGACAGAAGATTCAGTAAAGCAATGTGTAATATGGGAATTCATTTCACCTAAGGGATACAATTTCGCCAGAATTAATTTATTTAAATTACCATCGAAAGGCACACTTAGCCGTTACATAGGAGACACTTCATGAGAAACAGGAGTAACAGACTTAGTGAAAAACAGGCTTCTGCTAGAGTCTGCAAGGTTGAACGAATTCGAAAAAATGTGCTCTCTAATTATTGATGAGATGTCAATCAAGCAGCAATTGCAGTACGACAAGAAACTCGACACACTTTTCGGTCGACAGGACTCCTCTACTCATGCCGACGCTCTCAGGTGTGAGAACAGTTCCAACCCGTCAGTTGCAAAAGAAAATCGGACGGTTCTTGCAAACAACCTACTGTGCTTCCTGATATGTGGCTTATCTACCACTTACAGAATTCCTGCGGCATATTTCTTCTCTAAAAGACTTTCGGGATTGGAACTTTACACTCTAACTCTGTCAGTAATAAAAGAGGTGGAAACTTGTGGCTTTGTGATTTTAAGATTAGTTACTGACAATCATAAAACTAATGTAAATATGATGAGAAGACTGTAGAAAAGAAATAAAGCCACAGATATGCCATCCTGAAAATAAAAACAGGCCTTTATTTCTGGCTTTCGATCAGTGTCACATTTTAAAGAATGTAAGAAACAGTCTCCAAGAAAAGACCATGACAGATGGACATGAAGGAATAACTGGAGAGTATGTAGAAAATTTATATAAACTGCAGTCCAAGGAAATAATCAAACCCGTCCCCTTCCTTACAAGAAAGCACGTTGCACCGACCAACTTTGAGAAAATGAACGTAAAAAGGGCAAAATAATTATTTTCTACTGAAGTCAAAACTGCTTTGGAATGCCTGAAGGACAATTCTTCTCATTTTAAAGCACAAGCCTTTCAGAACTGCAGTGCAACTATTACTTTTTTAAAATTAATTAAGAAATGGTTTGGAATTCACGATGTAAGTGGTACAAACCTTAGTCAACATCGCGATAAAATGCATTTCTTCGACATGAGCGACGAGAGACTTTTATGGTTAGAAGAGGAATTTCCGTCGTATCTAGCTAAGATCAAGGAATCGAGTAATGAAAAGGCCATGGGATTTTTGAGTAAAGAATCTTATGAAGCTATTCTACTGACTACTTCTTCGACCGTTCTGTGTGAACGTTATCTTCTGTCTTCTGGATTTCATTTTGTACTGACAAGGGCATTCAACAGTGACTCCATAGAGAACTTCTTTAGCAAATTGAGACATATCTCGGGAAGCAATGACATGCTTGATTGTAGGGCTGTAATATTCAGCTTGAACCGAATATTGAAAACCGGCTTTTATTCCCTCTCATCCCATACACGAAGAAACAAAGAAGGCCTAGCGAACATGGTTATATCCAGTAAGGACCTGCAGAGACCTGAGATAGAGCAGACTTCTATTCCTGATTCAGTCAAGAGTATATTAAACAACCTCAGTGAACCACCACGTAAGTCTAAATTTTACAGTATTTATTATAAATATTTTATTACAATAAAACATCATTTGAACGCATTTATTAATTACATAAACTTTCAGGTCTTGGATTTGTCACAATGGAACAAGCATCGATGACGTATATCGGAGGATTTATAGTGCAACAAGTGGGTAGATTATTAGCTTGGGAATAACCTAACCCCCAAGGGAAGATGATGAAGAAAAAGAAGTGGGTTTCGGACTGGAGAAAAAGGATGGAGAAATGGGACGAGAGTCCAACAAAAGTTATAATTTTAACTTTAAGTATACTCAAAGGCAGCTGCCACTGAAAATCCGCTTTCCGATACCTAAAGTGGGTAGGAACCTGGGCGAAGCTAACAGGAAACGCAGCTGGAACTTGGGCTATTCACAAGAAAACTGCTATAGCGTATTCCCTCTCAAGCATAAATATACCTACTATGGGGAAGGGTGGTGGTCTGGCAAGACAAAGAGTAACAGATTTATTGTGTATCTATTCAAAGGAGTTTGTTTCTAAACAAGTATTTTGAAGAGTACAAATAATTTGAATCAGCCTTGATATTTTAGTTCTTGATATTGTAGAATTTCAAAAGAACGACCGAATGCTTCCAAGAAGGATAGGGATAAAGCAATTATACCCTTGGGAATAATTTTGGTATGAGCACCAATAGTTGCATTTAGAAATGACTAAGCTTTTACCCAGCCAGGCGCCGACTAAAAGTTTAGACAATAAGAAACACTCAAATTTTGAAAAACCAACCATAAGTGGCAGAGAGAATCTCCACAAGCAGGAAGCTGGCGTAGCGAGCTATGCTTGCCTTACTGGCCAGTTAGAATTAGCTATCAAAGCTAAGAGAGACTTTACAAGGTTAGTAACTAAAAGTTCTTACTCAAATGTAACAAGTAGTGAAAACCCTATCAATAGATTTATTTTAATTAAAGAGGGCATAAACCTAGGAAGAGTCAAGGGAGACAGGATCTTGCCTAACCGTTATGTTTGAGAAATGATAAATCAAAAGAACAAATCTTAATTTATTTAACAACGTAAAAGGAAGTAGTTTATGTAACAAATATATAATTTTGATTTTTTAAATAAACAATTGCGGTCGCAGACCTCCGAAAACATCCAAAGCTTGCGCCAGGCAATTGACAATTCTTTTGGTTTTAAACCTTTTATATGTTTTAAAATCTTCGTAAGATTTTGAAATGTTGTTAAGATTAACAAATGGGAAATTTAATGATAATTAACGTAATTAATGTTAAACAATAAATCAAGTACAAGATGTGTACTTTAAGGATTTCTAGATAGGTATCTTAGAAAAATGAACAAATAACAACTTCGAAAGTAACAACAAAAAACAGGAAGAAATGAAATAGAAGTTTCTATAACTTCTTGTATTAATACAAAGCTACATTTGGCGATTATACAAATAGGGCAGGTCACTTATTGTGAAACCTGAAGAGAAAAATTGAAAGGAAGTTTCTAGAACTCCTATGTTTAAGTAGGGATCACGAGAAAAATGGGGCAAATTGACCTTTCATGAAACCTAGAGATAACTCACTTTTGAGTAAAAAGAATTGGATTCCCTCATTAGAAGGGAGAAACAACATAATTTAAGGCGTGTACTAGACACGAAGTTTTACAGACATTAATTCGTTGTACGTTGAGCAAGTAGGGGAGGGCACTTATTGAGAGTGACACCTCATTGAAAAAAGACCTAAAGTAACAATTTTATTATTCTAGTTTGTTAGTAAAGGGTTTGGGAAAGATCAAATGGGATTGTGGAAGAGTGTTCATGGCCGTATTTATTGTACTAGGACGAGCGCGACTCGGATGAAAAATTGAACAGGCACTGTTTTCACTATAGTCTGTTGATATAGTTGAAAAGTTCACTGTAGTAGCACAAAAAGTTTATAGAAAGAAAAGTTATTGCAGTTATGTAAAAGTTGAGTTTTGGCTTGAGAGAATTATGAGTTGTAGTTTCTATGGGCGGCAGTTAAATACGGCAGAAAATTTCCCACGTAGGAAGACAGTTTATGTAGATTAGAAGTTTATCCCACATAAGTTTCTCAGCGAAGAAAGTATTCTCGTATCAAGTGGAAAATACATGACAGTATAACAGGTAGATAGAGTGTAGGTTCTGGAAGGTTCCAGAGCAATGATGAGTTGTTTAAATTGGGTAGAGAATCCCTCGGCGGAAAACTAGATTATATAGACAGTGGGTATTTCAGAAATATCCCTCGATGTGTGATAGCATCTCAGAAAATCTTTCATTTTGAAAGTTAGACTTGATAGTTCGAGTTTGATCAAGACGATCTCTAGAAAGCAGTTATTTTGTCACATATAGCAATTTTCACTGTCTATAAAGTCCAAATAAAAGCATTGAGACTTTTAAAAGCGATGAGAATGTGGTTAAAACACGAAGTCGGTACTTATCTTTGCTTCATGAAGAAGGCGATGTTGCTGTTGACGGTTGATTCTAAAATTCGAACATGGCGTCGAATTTAAAAGTTTGCCTCTAAAGTAGAGGAGGCGAGCTTTAGTTAAGCTCCAACTGACTGGTTTGACTTCAGACGCACAAGTGAGACCAGCTCAAAGGAGCGCGAAGAGACCAGGGAAGGGAAAAGAGTGGGGGGTAGGAGACAAAAGGAATATATATAAGAATAGCCAACATAACAGAAGTAAATTTTCTCTTGATGAAATGGTCTTCAAAGAGTTGATAGTAGGCGTCACTAGCGCAGCCTGGTGGGTGAAAAGGTAGACGAAGTTCTCTTGATCACGGAGATGATAGCTGGCGATAGCGACGAGATCTGGTGGGTAGATTGGTAAGGAAGTCCTCTTGTACAGGGAAGAATTGAGGAACTTCAGAGATTCGCTGCTAGATGACGCTGGGTGGGTCATGGAATATATATATCTAGAATAGACTTACAGGTAGCGTAAGAAACATAATACCAACAAAGAGAAATCAGGAGATCACTGTTGGTGTCTGCGAAAAAAGGAAGGGATGAACTAAAGCAAAGAGAAGCAAAAGCTTACTCTGTCTTACCGTGTATTCCAAAGAATACACCAACAAGTCCAAAAGGAAATTCAGTGTGAACTATGTTATCAGCCGTTTGGAAGAAGGAAATGTAGCTCCCCAATGACGGATTTAATTTACAAGAGGGACAATTCTGATAAGCTGCATTATCCGAGTGAACAACTAGTGTGGATTATGACAACAATTTTTCAGTTCGTGTGTGCTGTTGCAAAGTTTATGTCCACCTGAATATGTGAACACGTGATTGCAATTGTTCTGCCTGCTTTGAGTAAGTCCCCCTTGATGATGTGCGAATCATCGTCTGACAGCGGCCACAAGGAAGTGCTAAGTAAGTTGATTTGCAAAATTGCAATACCAGCATTTATTGATAAGATCGCGTGTGAAATGACAGAGCGATTTGAACATGTTAAATATCTGAACACAAAGCCAACAAGTCGGAAGATTCATCGAGTTTAGATGACAACAACAGATACGAGCGACTGGAGTATCAGCTTTCTAGCGCTGCGAGATAAGTGGTGGAGAATTTTAGTACTCCTGCATGTTCGCTGTTTGGAGTGAAGTGGGGAGGCGTTAGAGCATAGCAGACGGCGATGGTTCAATTATTATGTGAGTCGTCAGTTGTGCGGAGAGCAACTCAGATGTACAGAAAGCAAACACTGTGGCGTAAACTGTACTGGTCCCTTATTGCTCTGATATCCCTCTCAGAGACAGTCACCAATTCTGTGCCAGCGTCTCTCGCACTTGTTCGATATTTTCGACAGTTCTGCTTGTTGACAGTCGACTCTAACGAGGGGCATCATCAAGAGTTTCCTAACAAGCATTTGAACCAGTCATAAACACATTTTCTGCTTACTGCTTTCGTTCCGCTCACTTGCAGCAACATCCCTTGCGTCTCTATCGCCATGTTTCCCAATTTGTATCAAACTGGATATATATGCTTTGCTCCGTTGCATTATGGCATGAGTCTTCATACGCACTACGTTTGACTGGGCGCGGCAGTCTAACCTGCTTCAGCTCCGTGTGTTCAATGCTATGTGGCGCTTCTCGAGATATAAAACGCACAACACGTTACCATTGTGATATCGGTCCATTCACCGTACTTCTTAGACGCAACTTGTAATTGCACAGCATACTGTTTTCAAGTCGGAATGTATATAACAAAAATAAAGGAAGGTGACCCGATTCCTTTGCAGAAAGACTTGAGACATTTAAAATTTCCACGTTCGCTAAAAATCTCACTGTAGGCCTACATTAGATCTCACAGGATGGCAATGAATAGTAGCATATGGACATTTGGTGTACATAATTTACCTCGCTATAACTCTGATCGTATAGGTAGTGTGCCCGTTTGGACCGAGATCCAGAGACCACATTTTGCAAATTACCGAAATCAGTTCAGCACGAGAAAATCTATCTCAGGGACTATCTGGGCGAATAATAGGTCTAAAACTGGCATCCCTGATATCGGTAATTCGCAAGTAAGGTAAGGAGAGAAATTATTTGAAAATAGCACACTACTTAAAAATCTCAATTTTTTATAATTACAATTTGAACATTACTGGCAAAAACCCTCAAAAACACAAAGACAATCACATATAAAAAATCAACATCTCCTATAAATAAATAAACACCCCTAAACTTCGTTGAATTGATACCCAGAAAATAGATAGTCCATTCTGGTATCAACAAAAAAATCTAATATTTACACTCGGGTGACCACGATTCGATTAAGAGTTCCAGTGATCCCTTCTATTTACATTTGCAGATTCACTTTCACGAAGATTTGTTTAAGATTGATCAAGTAAATGTTGAATGTTATTTTGAAAATTTTCACTTTGATTAGTCCATAATGTTAAAAAAAAAAAAAAAAAAAATTGGAAAAATTATTTCACTGAATACATTGAAGTTTTGCATCAACATAATATCAATATTCGGCTAACATAAAGTCGAATGTTAATATTGTTGTGTCTTGTGAAATTTTTGTTTCAAAGAACAAAAATGCTCATAAATTCTTCATCCTTATAATGATATGAAAAATAAATCTTTTCTTTTTCTCATTTCCATTTGTCTCAAATAAACAAAATTTAAATTTACTCCATCTCAAAATTTGTTATATAAATTAGCATGAATTGTTATTAACAATAGAAATTGTTGTGATCTACTATCAGTTGATTAAATCATTTCCAACAAATACTTTTCTCACACTCAGATAATTTTATAATATCTCAAAATAAAATAAAATGTTAATCAAAGAATTTATTATTATTAGCCTATTATTATTTTCAAAATTTTCTATAAATTTATATATAACAGGTCTTCTCTCTCACACTCTGATTATGAATATTAAATGCTCATTTCAAATGTTATTATTATTATTATTATTATTATTATTCCAAGCACAAAACATGAATATTTTCAGTTATTTATTCCACTATTGCATTAGCAACTATTTATTTCCTTAATATTTTTCCCGGTCAGGTTCATCAAATCTAAACTCACATGTTATTCATTTATCTAGGCATAATATTGGAAATCTAGATTGATCCAGGTAAAAATAAATTAATTCAGATCTACAGATTCTGGAATTTGACTAGAATATGGGGTGAACCACTTGCCTTACCCTTCTTTTACAACGAAGAGCACACATGCTCTTATTAACCACTTCAAATAACAAACACACATCTACATGTGCACATAACTACAGGAACCAATGTCCTCTTGGATAACCCCTTGGCCTCCACATAAACTCCAGTGTCGAAAATCATAATCGCACACTAAAATCACCATATTTGGCTTCAAATAATTTTTTTCACAATACTTTTTTTATGTTTGTAATATTCTGTCTTACCAATTTACTGTGTGTTCTCCAATTTACTTTTTCCAATGAAAAGATGTAGTTATTCCTGGTCAATTTTTCCTTGCCTCCATTTTACATAATCTCACCCTAGTTTACACATTTTAATACCTGCCGCCTTATTTTTCCTTCATTAACTATTTTTAGTGCTTTTGGAAAATCTCCAAAACTCAAATCCTTGCTATTCCACTTCATTCAAGAACTAATTTAAACCTGTTAATAAATACAAACTTCTATTCCAAAAATAAACAAAAGTTATTATATGAAATTCATTATTGTTCCATTTACTTAAATCCTTCCATGAAATTATTATTATCCCTGGCAAAATATTGTTTAGGCATTGTTGCTTTCTACAACATCAGAATTATTATTATTGCCCTATTTTATCCATAAATAACTAAATCATTGTTTAAATTCTCATCACAAATTATTTATAACACTCTCACTTCCTGATTATTAATTCAGTAATTTTCATCACTATTAACAAATTAAATTAAATTTGCCAACTTGTGCTATCACCTTCCAAAATAAATTATTTATAATTTAATGGTGTATTCCTTCTTTGATTATTATTATTCTATTTATTCCACAGTGATTTATTATTATTAAATAATAAAAGAAATTATTTAAATAATCCAAGTTGTGTCGAGCCTCTAATAAGAGCTATAGAAAAAATAATTACTATTCCTTGAAAATAAATTAAGATATTCCATGTCAGAAAACATGAATATGACTGTTGTCCTGACAGCGTAGCAAAATAGTATAATACATTGTCGGACTTCAATATTGCTCCATTTGTCATCCTGGACAAATATAAGTGACGTTCTCATAATGATGATGGTGTTGATTTCTTATTTTGAAAGTATAAAAAGGAATTCTCAAAAACTACATTATGCTAGTTAATAATACATGTAGAGTTGGCTTACTTCATGCTTGATGTGATGGTAATCCGTGTCCTTCGGCGTTCACTATTGCCATAGTGTCCTCCCATGGTCATCTGCGATTCCATATAAGCCTCGTTCCCTTCCATATCACACATATCCTCGTATAGTTTTAACAGCGCATGTCGGTGATTATCACAATGCGTTCACAAACACTCCCGTTGTACTTAGTAAAATTCGACATGTTGACATGACTTGTACTGTTCGTTTACATTCTTCAAGTTCGACATAATAACAAGTTCCACATTCGAATATTGCGGTTTCATTCGCCTTACTATTCCAGGAACACCTGTTAGCAGCGTGAAATGAACGATAAATGCAATGTCCATCTGAAATTAGTAGAATGCCTAATATTCGGTTTCACCACAAGAAACATAATGTTTTGTAGGTTGAAATTATGTGAATGGTATTTCGAAGAATCACCATCACCAACCAGTAGAATAACTTGACCAGAATGTCGTATAATATTCTAAGACATGCGAAATATAAAGTACTCATTCACTGAACAGAGACTAAGTCCGTGGACAGCTCGTCCAGCGACTAAGTTCCTTCGACGATCAAAATGACGGCGTAACAACTCGATCACGGTATAGCGGTGATGTTCACAAGAGCAGTTGCATTATGGTGTATCGTTCAGGCATGGAAAGGATCCAGCCCAATTGTTAGTGTAATGTACATTTTTAAAGAGTGAGCAGTTTGCCACCAGAATTCAGATATTTCACATCGCTGTACATGAGTCAAGTAATGTTTTGAACTTACTCATATTTTTTTCTGTTACACGATATTCGTATCATTTCGATTATTTCCACCTAAGGTTAAGGTGTGAAACCAGTATTTATTCTCATTTAAACGTGTTTTGTACGCAGCACCCATTTGCTGTGAGCTTCAGTGGTGCTACACAATGTCAAAGACTTTCAGAAGGAAAGAGATATCTTTCTGTTACGTCTATTTGGTTTTTAGAAGCCAAACATATCGTTCTTATTGTAATTTATTCGTCTTTAATGACATCATAACCTTTCTTACATGTGTATAATCTTAGAGAGTGAATGCCAAGAACACTCAGCCTACATTTATTGTGAATTTAATGTGTTTTAAGGCGACACTCCTGAGATAAACACATCTTTTTACCTAATGCATGGATTTTCACGAAACTTTGTGGGAATGTCACCCAAACAAAAGTAGAGATATTACAAACATTTGTTTCATATACAATTAATAGTTTTCCAAAATATTTTTTTATTTTATTTTTTTGGAATTTTTAATTCCATTTTTTCATAAATTTCAGATGGCATGTTAATGGAAATTTGGAATTAAGTAGATAATACTTCTTTAAAAAACACTACGTATCGATTTTTCTGTAAATAATTTTTATAATGAGATATTATAGTACTAAATTTGTGTATTTTTTTTTTGTTCAAAAAATTTGAACTTTTAAATCCCTACTACTGGGAAGAATTCGGCAATCAAGAATTCCATACGCAGGTTTCCTAATATAGCTGTGATACAAATACCATACACATTTTGTTACATTTGGCAGAATATTATGGGAGAAAAATGGGATTTAAATGTAAAATTTCAATTGGCGGGAAAATTAAAGCAAAGTTCAAGTGACGTTATCTTCCTACCTAATGCATGGATTATCACGAAACTTTGTGAGAATGTCACCCAAACAAAAGTAGAGATATCGCAAACATTTGTTTCATATACAATTAATAGTTTTTTCCAAAATATTTTTTTTATTTTTGGAATTTTTAATTCTATTTTTTTCATAGATTTCAAATGACATGTTAATGGAATTTGGAATTAGGTAGATAATACTTCTTTAAAAAACACTACGTATCGATTTTTCTGTAAATAATTTATACCAGGTGGCCCGTTTCCCCCGTGCAATCTAGTTTTAGATGTCCCGCATACACTAGTGCTGTATGGGATGCCTAAAAACTGATTTCCACAGGGGTCACAGTGCATACTGGCCGATTACGTGAGAATACGAAGGAATAACAACCGGACAGCCGCTAGCTGCATGTTCCTCTACCCGTCTAATGCACCCCATTGCCTGTTCGACCCTCGCATTTGAGAGCGCAATATACTCATAAAATGTGGTAGAACGACACGACAGTTGCTGGCAACATATTGACAACGTGTACTCCTCAGCGTTGAGGAGTACACGGACATTATACTAATATATGGAGAAGCTGGTCGTAATGCCGTTGAAGCTCGTAGACGGTATGCACTGGTGTTTCCAGATAGACGTCTGCCGTCTCGACAAGTATTTCGCCGAACAGAGCTGCAATTACGAACGAACGAATTACGAACGAATTCCATACGAACGAATGGAATATTCCAGGCACATACCAGCGGGACTAGACCCGTCTGCGGTAATGCTGAAGTTGTACGGAATGTACAAGAGTACTTCGAACGGAATCCTACACACGGTCAGTTACACTTCACCTTATTGAGCTACTGCTGATAATAGTAGTAGTAATAATAATAATAATAATAATAATAATAATAATAATAATAATAGTAATAATAATAATAATTTGAATTTTGTATTAAAATTTATTTATTAATTAATTACTATTGATAATACATTTGTAATATGTCTCGGGAATCTGACGGCAAAATCAGTAGAGATTATCTGTGAGACATTAATTATTTTTCACAGCATTATATGGTTTGTATTTCAACACAAGAGTGCATACAATAATACGTTTATGTTATAAATTAATGTTTATCTAGGTAATAATTTTTATGCCACGTATAGCTAGTTGTTAGCTGTTCATATTGGACAATCGAGGTAGTAGTTCATTAAATAGTGCTGGTGCAAGATAATTTAGTCTCTTGAAACCATAATAATAATAGTACGAACCATCTATGTTATAATGTACACATATGTATTGTTGCTTAGGGCAAAGAGGATCTGCAAGGTAGTTAGGAATGCCACGATCTTCAATACAGAGGATCATGAAGGAGCGAAAATGGCATCCGTATAACCCGCACCTACACCAACAACTGTATGGAAATGATTTCGATTGCTGGGTAGCATATTGCCGAAGAATGGTCGCTGCATTACAACAAGATCCACATTTTGCCAGGAATATTCTGTGGAGTGATGAATGCTATTTCGCCAATGATGCCAACGTCAATACTCACAATCTTCATTACTGGGCTCCAGTGAACCCCTACTGGGTTCAAGCACAGCACGTTCAGATCCACTGGGGAGTTAATGTGTGGTGTGGTATTCTGGGAGACTACATAATTGGGCCTGTTTTATAGCCCCCAGGCTCACAGGTAGGAATTATCTTGAATTTCTTTAAACCGACTTGACTCTGGAAAACCTTCTAGAAGATATTCCACTCCATGTTGTATTACAGCATTGGTACCAGCATGATGGTGCTCCACCTCACACCTTCCGAGCCATTACGGAATATCTAAATGCAGGATATTCTGAACGGTGGATAGGTCGTGGAGGCCCCTTGCAGTGGCCAGCACGATCGCCTGATCTAACCCCTCTGGACTTCTTTCTGTGGGGTTATATAAAATCAAAAGTCTACGAAACGGCGCCAGAAAATGTTGATCAATTAATACAACGTATTGGTGAGGCCTGTGCTGCAGTGACACCTGAAATGTTACGACCGACGTGTCCATGCAGACATTGCGAGACGTGTTCAGCATTGTATTCACCACCAAGGACATGTATTTGAACATATTCATTATGAATAGCTGTCCAAGTTTGACATTTTAATGTATTTTATTTTCTAAGCTTTGATGCAATAATATGTGATATATTTGTCCACATAGGAAGCAATGCTATTGTAGAGTGGAATTTATGTTGCCTACATGTACACATTAATGTGTTATTAAACTTTCTTTTCTGCATCTTTGGCGTATTTACAAACGAACCCTGTTTATTACAGAAATCGTAGTTTGCAAAGGAGCGTTATAACGTGGTATACAATATGTTGCATGTTGTGCAACTTCTGTATTTAGCAGTAGTTTTACTACACAAGTAAGTAATGTAACAGGATTCCTATTATTATTATTATTATTATTATTATTATTATTATACCGACCGTAGTGGCTACGCTGGCTAAAGCGTGGCATTATGTCATGGGGCCAAGCTCTCTGCTGACTCGGTAGACGCGTGGGTTCGAGCCCCACCGTCGGCTGTCCTTGAAATGGTTTTCCGTGGTTTCCCATTTTCAACACCAGGCAAATGCTGGGACAGTACCTTCTGACAGGCCACGGCCGCTTCCTTCCACATCCTTGCCCACTTTCATCCATTCATCTCATCTCTCATCCCGACGCGCAGGTCGCCCACGGGCGTCGACTAGAAAGACCTGCACTCGGCCTCTCAGGAGGCTACACGACAAAAAAATAAAAAAATAAAAATTATTATTATTATTATTATTATTATTATTATTATTGTCACTATGATGTCTGCACTAGACTGTAATAATAAAATAACAATAGTGACACAGGTTATCAGACAAATTCTTCACACACTCAAGTTACACGGGGCTACATGCCCAATGTGTTGTAAAGCCCCTGAAATTCAACAACTACTCATTATTTCAGTACGGTGAAATTCAACGTACCGTGTGAAGGCTTCGATCACAATGCTGATGTACAGTCTGCACAACATCAGAATTGTTGCAGGTGGGTCTAGCCATGCCGGTATGTGCTTCAATTCATTAGCACTTAATTACAGCTCTGTTCGGGGAAATTCATGTACAAAAGGCAGGCGTCTATTTGGAATCTCCTGTGCATTAATGTGCGAGCTTTGGTGGGATTGTGACCAGAGTCTCCATAGATTAGAATTATGTGTGTGCGCGCTCGTTTTTGGTGAATACCTCAGCCATTGTCGATGTGTTGATAGCAACTTTAATACTGCTGTGCCACGTGCAAAGGTACTATTCCGTGCTCGCCAGCAAGGCTTCATACCGCTTTGGTGCGCATTAGACGGGAGCACTGAGGAACATGTGGCCGTCTGGTTGTTATCTCTTGGCATTCTGACGTAACCTGCTTGTATGCAAGGTTACCCCTTAGCAATTCAGTTATTAGACCTCCCGTTCAACACTAGTACATGCGGGACATTTATAAGTAGATTGCACGGCGCAGCTGGGCCACCTGGTATAATGAGTTATTATAGTACTAAATTTGTGTAATTTTTTCTTCAAAAATTTTGTACTTTTAAATCCCTACTACTGGGAAGAATTCTGCAATCAAGAATTCCATACGCAGGTTTCCTAATATATCTGTGAAACATATACCATACAAATTTTGTTACATTTGGCAAAATATTATGGGAGAAAAATGGGATTTAAATGTAAAATTACAACTGGCGGGAAAATTAAAGCAAAGTTCAAGTGACGTTATATTCCTGATCCATTACCTATAAGTCACCAGAATCGTATGTTTTTCCTTCCTTTTGTTTCTTAGCAGCTTCTGTACGAATATTGGTAATTCTGGAAGCTTGTCTAGTATCTTGATGCACAAACTACAAGAGGTTACTTGTGCACGAACTTCACAAAAGTAAGCAGACAGGCTGCCGCCATAGAACTCACAAGAAAGAAGAAACATACAAGAATAACAAAACTTACAGTTGTCGGCATTAGGAATACCAATACCAATACCAATACAAGCATACAATGTTGCTCAATGACAGTAGAGTCATGTACTGAAATATTAGTCCTTTGCAGGCTTCATTTAGAAACAAGGTAGATCTTACAGCTCGATTCTGTAGAAATATATGCGGGGGGGGGGGGGGGGCTGTTGGCCCATCCCCGGGATGCGTAATTGCAAAGAACAGGGATATTTTATTGAATGATTGAATGAAAACATGACAAAGACATCATAAATAATCTAACAAGCAGTTCAACAGATGCCACGCCCATTTCTGCTGTGTGCAGACTGACAAACAAAGCATTATTAAGGTGATAAATTGTTTGAATTCAACGGAATAACTTTGTGACAAGAAAGAAGAAACCCAATCCTTTCAACTTCAGTCATAAAAAAAATTCACCAAAATGAACAAAATATCGACTTTTATCTCCGGAGTGTCGCCTTAAATATCAGTGAAAGACATTTCTTTGAGAACTCAATGACACGCTATAACGCGTAGTGCAGGGCGCAGGGAGCATAATGACAGATGCTTGTCCAGTTCACGCCGATGACATTGGCCAAGGTTATTTACGATCTCTCTTGTGAGACAATTGACAAACGACTTCATTTTTATTTTTATTTCTAGACCTTGCTAGGAATGTTCTTACGGGCCATGCTTTGTTTATGCTCATGCTATTGACCTTGATTAAGTATCGATTTTTGTAAAGTTTTTCTGGTACAGGTGTACTAATAAGTAATGCTAAATATTTAATATACTCGCAGGTATTTGTGAGCGAGCCCCAATATGTTTTGTCATGATTTATATTTAATTTGAGTAACCATTTGATAAGTTGGACCCTCTCACTTGTAAGTGAAAGATTATTTACCGTGTCTTTGAGACATGACGTCGGGTTGGTTACCATGTTTATTAGAGAATGCCGGCAAATCTATGTTACAGAACAAGTTTGACCGAGGAGGAACGGTATGGTCTCTTTCGAGTACCGATTGTGTTAATGTTAACGTGCGAGCCACGTATTCTTTTTTGAGGTGTACCACGTGTTGGTAGCACACTCTTGCGAAGCCTTGCATTTGGTCAACTATCTTAATAATAAATGGACTCATAAATCTACGGCATTAAACTTAGGACTAAATCATGAACCATCAATTTATTTCCTAAACCTACGATGCTAATAATACCGTTAAACTGTAATCGTTGTTAAATCTTGATCTTGTTTCTTTAGTCGAGCGGACCAATGCACTGAGCTTTCGTTTGTTCTTACTAGTAAGTCTAGTAGATAACACTGATAGACTTTTGACAGAGATCGCACCACCCAAAGTTCAGAACTCGTGGGTCGTGACCCGATCGGGAGAATGCTGTTCTTGCACTGTTGGATTCTCAAGTTTAAATACTCTGATAGATAACGATGGACAACAAACAGTTGTTCATCTGTTGCAGGCAGGAATAATAAGATGATTATTTGTGTGTACAAATTATTTATTTACTGATATGTTTTCCCACTTTTACCCTACTATCTCTTGTAATATAATATCTTTGTTGTTGTATATAATTGTACCATTGTACTGTAAATGATGACTGACAATCATTAGTTTTTTGTTTAGTTTGTTTATCAAGGACGTCTGACGCCGTTGATCAGCTTAAAGCAGGTTTAGTTCGAATTAATTAGAGTATAAATGTAAATATGGGATGGTACCAGTCCTTTAACTTTGCTGTCATATTTGACAAGTTTTGATGACATGATGCCTTCTTCCTAGAAGCATCATTTTTTCTTGTATAAATAATTTTCTTGCGGTACCATTTCCCCAGCTTTGTTTCTTTTGCTTTGCTGTATTTAGGACCTGTCGAGGGGATTCTACGTTAACTTTAGGAGTTGTTTATTTTTTTATTTTGTTTATTAGCTACGGAATAGCCGTTTTACCAAACCCTCCGACCGTAGGACAGGGGTTTGGCATTTCAAATAAACACACCATGAGTATGTCTTAAGTCTGGATTTAATTATTTAGTAGTTTTGACCTTTTGGGGGTGCATTTTCTTTGGGTGTCTATGACAATCACTGAGATGGGAACCTGATCCTTAGGGAAGCAGAGTCTTGTGCCGGCTAGTCCCATAAGAAGTGCATTCCGATCCTCTCCGGCAATGTGTCTTGAGGTAGAGGTCATCTGGGAGGCCACGTTACGGTTGGTGGTAACCAGATAACCTCGTCCAACGGGCACAATACCAAATTTGGTTTTGATAGTTGCAGCCGTTTAGGAGTTCATACGGGCGGGGCCACACACACACATACACAGTACAAGTATACGGGCCTGATAACCAAGATGTCCGAAGCCCCTTCATCTCAAGATAGCCGTGGGTGTTATTCGAAGCTGCCTTTGTTTTGAGAGTTCATTGGAGTTGCAAATATGGAATGCAGAGTGGCGCTGACGACTGCTGTACCCTAGAGTGTAAACTCACACTTCTCGTTACATTAATCCCGCATAGGATGAGAGGGCTTAAGGGGAGGTGTTTGTCCCTATGCTACCAATGTTGAACTTCCATAATTTGTAACCCATATTCTAAGGAACTGTTATCCCCACTTATACTTTATTTGGTTTACTAATATGGGAATACAGTACTTTGCACATACACTGTGTTTGTTTCACACAGGTGTTATTAAAAATTAAATTTAAAATATTTTTTCAATGCCGGTAGTATATAGTAATAATTCATTACATCAAAAGGTGATATCTGAGCAGTCTGTAAACATTCCACAATTTTAGATAAGCCTCCACATCAGATCTTTTCAAACAATAGGCCGAATTAAAAGTTCGGTGAATGGGTCTATATTACGAACGGATTGTTGGCTTACCTGAAACAGCCGTTACTGTCCTTCGAAGTAATCCCCGTGGATGGTTTTGATCTTCTGAGAACGACTGAACAAGTCCTGGAAACTCCTGGCATAGTCTTCCTTAGGAATAGCCTTCGGTTTGGGTTGTCAAGACTTTAAATTGAAAGCAAGAGAGAAGGGTGAATTTGTGCAACGTGCCATGCACCTGATAGACGGGCGGCAATGAGAAGGGTGAATGTTCCGTGAATGGAATGCTCCTGATAACCATCGTCACGGGTAACGAGACATGGTGCCTGAGGTACGACCTCGAAGGCAAGTGTCAAAGTATGGACTCTCCGGGTCCAGGGTCGCCGAAAAGCCCTGAAGGGCCAGATGTTTTCGGACATTTCGGACATCCAACGTAATGTGACGACCCAAATGAAGGCTATCCCTCAGGAAGACTATGCGAGGACTTGTACAGCCGTTCTAAGAAGTGCGAAGTGCATAGCCATCCACGGGGATTATTTCCAAGGATAGTAACGGCTATTTCAGGTAAGCCAACAATCCGTTCGCAATATAGACCTATTCACCGAACTTTTCAGACATAGGGTGTGGTAGACAAACACTATTTCGTATGTTGTACAGTAGTTATGGCTTTTTACCATGATCACAGCAGAGTACTTCCAGGTCATTCTGCATGTTAGTTTACAATTCTATAGTATAATAGGGCTAATTGGTTAAGGGTAACCCAGCAATAGTAGATTAGATAGGGGGGGGGGGAACTGCTTCGTTGATGGAATCGTTTTGTAACATTAAATTAAATAGTTCTTTATTGGGGTGCTTAATGGCTTAATATTTATCAGTAATAATTACCACACTTGCTAAGTTTTCTGACGTGTTTTGTTTTGCATTCTGTTTGCTGTTTTTTTTATTTGTATTAATATTTCTGAAGTGCATCTGTAGGTATCACTGCAGGTTTGGTGTCCGGCTCCGTGGCTAAATGGTTAGCGCGCTAGGCTTGGCCGGAAGAGCCCCGAGTTCGATTCATCAGGGATTTTAATCTCCTGAGATTAATTCCCGTGGCTCGGGGACTGGGTGTGTGTGACGTCTTCATCATCACTTCATCCCCATTATGACGTGCAGGTCGCCCCCGGGCGTCAACTCGAGAGACCTGCACTCGGCCTCTCCGGATGCCACGCGATCATCATCATCACTGTAGATTTGGTAGTGATTTTTGATATGTAGAGTCATTTGTCGTGTGGATTTGATCTGATGATACTTGCTTGACGTGCGAAAGAATGCCATCCCTTAGTTTTTTCTTTCTTCAATAGTCCATAACAATATACCAGGTGAATTAGCTGCCCCTAATAATATTGTTTTCTGCAGCCCAACTAACGCGTGTTGTCAGGAAGGTCGATAATTCTCTGCTTGCATCCTGTATGGTACAATGTAGTGTAAGCATATCCCGCAAACGATACTAAACTCTATTATTTTCCCCTCGTATTAATCTGCATACACATCGAGCAAAAAAGAAGTGTTCAGAATATGCTTACACTGCACCGTTCGGGATGCAGGCAGAGAAATCAACATTCCTGATAGTAACGCTAGTTGGGTTGCATAAAACAATATTATAAGGAGCAGCTGATTCACCTGGTATAGATCTTAATCACATGTCATTTACTTCAGGTTATTTTTCACATATTCCAGTAATTGGAATTATTTTGTGTTAACTGATTGAATGTTACAATATCAAACATAATTTATATTCCATTTTCATTAAACATTTTTCTATAACTCTCATACAAATATAAGAAGGGTGTCAGGAGTTACTCAGTAAATTTAGCTTATGTGAATATATATGTACTGTAGAAAAATCACTGTCTACGATATGCAGTTTCTTAGAAAACGGGTCATTTTTACAAAAACAAAAGCAAAAACATTTTGTTGTACAGTGTGATACTGTACCTGTACACGTGTACAACTAAACGTGCTGTGATGAGATAAGTAATCATATACATAATAGAATTCCAGTGCATGTTCTAACTTTAGCATATTGTGTTTGTCTTAACTACATACACGTACATAATACTCATACCTAGTTCACAAACCCTGATGAAACAAATGAACGTCATATAACAAGATTCAATCTGGGAATGGTTATATAAACATCAATTGGACTCATTAGGCTATACCAAGTATAATAAGACCACACCGCATAATTTTTGTATATACATTTTAGCCTAAACCCTAGTGATTAGGATCTGATGATGGCCCCTTGACGGTCGAAACGCGTAATCTTAAATTGGCCATTATTTGATAGTGTTTATATCTAATACATGTGGGTGATTTTCAAGAGTGTTTATTTACTTATTTATTCTTATATAATATACATTGTGCCCCGGTCAGTCATGGGAAAACTTGTGTTGACCGACTGAAGAGTTTGTATAGGAAACACTGAAAGAATGGCTTCAAACATTTACAATACGATAATTGCGCAAATTACAGTTATTATTTGACTTTTTTCAACTCGGAGTTCTTTCCATCACTCAACATGGTAGCATTGTGTGTTTATATAGGTAAAGCCTACAGTAAATGGTTGGATGCTTTGGTAAGCTTACAGTCGCCAGTGACAGGCACCTGATATTTGGCTACCAAGCCATGCAAACATTTAGTAAATCTCCCTTTGGTCTCTCGTTTCCTATCTGTAGGGACAGGCGGGAATGTAAAAGCTACTTCCATCGCCCCTGTTGATTGTCCTTCAAAGCAAATATCAAAATAAACCTATAAATGTGCTTCAAACTGCCACAAACTCTGAATTGATAAAAACACTCATAAATGAAAATATCTTCTCTATGTGCTCAGAAATACGAATATTGGAACTCATGATTTTAAAATTAAAACTTAATGAGGAAACGTTCTTTATTATTGTTATTATTATTATTATTATTATTATTATTATTATTATTATTATTGTCAACAGCAACGATGGCCGAGAGCGATAACGGGCTGGTTTGTGCCTCGATGGCATATGTAGAGCTTGGGTTCGAATCCGACCTCGGCCATCCTGGAAATGGTTTTCAAGGGTTCCCATTTTTACCACCAGGCAAAAGCCGGGGTGGTTCTTACCAACAGGTCCACGGCCGACTCCCTTCCAAAATCCCTTCCTTAACTAGACCGAAGTTAGAGGTCGCCTGGGTGATCACCCTGTCACCATCCCCAGTTGCATCTGCTGACAAAAAGTGTTCAGCTCCCAGACACCGTGCTTCCGACAGTAGAGGAATGATCCATCGTTTAGTCGGTGGGTGAAGCCGTGCTGAAAGGATAAGCGATATTATTATTATTGTTCAGAAATAATTAGACACATCTCATGATTATCCTGCGATACAAGAGTTAGGTTCACTTGCTGAACTGTTATTCTTAAACTGCAATATCGATATCAATGGCTCTGATTAACCTCGATGTAATTCCAAGGTAGGTAGTACTTTGCTACAATATGGACATTATATTGTACTCTTCGCCCGAGTAATAAGTTACAGTTTCCTCGCCATAATAATAATAATAATAATAATAATACAGACATTATCTTTATTATGTAACAACTTTTGTTCATTGTGTCCTGAAAATTAACTACAGTATGTTAGACTGTGCTATATGGAAGCGCTCGGACAAAAGGTACCTTCGTAATGCGATTTGCTAGTGACCAACCCAGTTCTCTTCAATTAGTGACTTGACCACTTATTGCACTAGACAGACCTGTAGAGAGAATTCTGAGGTGGCTTTGAGGTGGTTTCCAAATGAATGTTACCTGAGTGGAGACATTTTAGAGCATAGAATGTCAAGCGAATAACACGCTTTAACTTTCCGAACCCAGATTTAATCGTCAGTGTGACTATTCCGAGCTATTCCTAACTCTCCCTTCTCTTCTACGCCCACCCTCTCTCGCTCTTCCTTGCTCTCACATACACTCATCTGACTAAATATTGAATATAGAGCGAGCTCAGTATTATGGTGGACTATGTCACCACTTTTAAAATGTTTTGTGATACGCACAGCACTATGTACATAGACTACAATAATTAACTTCATTAGAATAGAAATGCAAGTACATTTTATGCAGTCTGCATCCTGCTCAAGTGACAGCCGACTGCACGAGTTTCTATGGGCTGTGTTGCCAGTCTTCCAATAAGATGGTATATTGGCTTTCATGGCCAGTGAATTAAAATTCAGCAATTATTCTAGGTTTGTGCCGTGTCTTGTGTGGGGTTTTGCCTAGGACACCAAGCCAGCTTGGTGTCCTAGGAGGCCTCCATAGCGAGTTTATGGCTGCTTGAGCTTTTAGTCCTCGCAGTAAATAGGCGTAGGTGCGCTTCATAAAATGAGAGGTAGCGCACAGTTCGCTACTCCTGTGGGGGTTCGGGCAGGGACACCAAGAGCCCACTGATTAGCCGGCTTGGTGCCCTTGGCAAAACCCCACACATGACACGGCACAAACCTAGAAAAAGTACTGAGTTTTACAAACTGATGAATTTATTTGGCTTACATTTCCTGTTACAATCGGATTTTCTAGCACATCATAAAGTGAAAAATGGGTTATGGAATTTCCAGCATGCTTCTGTTTTACGAATAAGGCCAGATATCTCTAAAGAGTCCAGCTTACCCCACTTAATATTATTATGATTATTATTATTAGTCTAAAGGAAGATGAGGGATATTTTGTTCGTAGTAACTTTTGTATGAAGTTACATGATGTTAATACGAACAGTTTTGTTACCAAACCAGTATTTTAGATTGACGGAAGCTTGCATTTTATTAATTGAATTATTTTGATGAACATAGCCTGAAGAAGTGAACGCGAATGAAGTAGAACGTTAATTCATGAGCAATCAAACGTGATCTGACGTGACCTCCCATAAATCTACGTAAAATTTCTTGCCACGGATAATGGGTGACAAAATCGTTCTCATTTAAAACAATAGAAACAGTCATTTCAATGAGAAAATATTTTCTATAATATATTGGCTTTCTATCTGATTGCAGTGATGGGTTCAATCACGGAGGGGTTAGGTGGCATCTAATACTGTCCTGATGCTGAATGTAATAGGGCAGTAAGTAGGTAGTTAGCGTAATATCCGGTACTGAGCAATTGTAGTAATTACCGATATTATTAGTAATAACATCGTCCACGATTGGGTGAGCGTTGTTATCTCCATGGAAACAATCATCCAAGTTACTGCGAAAAAAAATCGAGTGCACCATCCTCCCTTCGAGCACTGTTGGTCAACGATCAAGGCACGGCACTGAGGAAAAGAACTGCAAACATCTCTCACCTCTATATCTTATGAGAACGTCTCGTCGGTCTGTTAATTAATTTGTCTGAACCACCCCACCGATTTTAATTAAATCCTCAGTGAAGGCTTATCAATAAATTGTGACCTGAGTTGTCTAGATTTACCCACTAATGTGTAAGAATGTCGGGGGTACGGGCGGATTTATACCGTACGTTGTTGAAGTTTGTTATAAAAATTATTATGTATTGGTGTAACGACGGTGTCCACTCTATACCTCGCATCTTTTCCAATAGTTTCCGTATGATTGCTCACGCCTCGTAAAGTATGTGGATGTGCCGTCCTACAGAACAGTTCACGTTAGGTTCATTTTCCTGTGGGTGGGCATAAAAGAAAATGAGCCTTAAATATATTTTACTGTCGGAGTGCATAACTACAGGGAAATATAATTTTCTACAGTACAATGAATTTAAAGCTAATTTTCCTGTGTGCCCCTCCACAGAAAATGAATAGAACGAGAATTGATCTGTTGGATGGCGTGACAAACCATAGGAAAAACAAGATGTTCAGTAAAGAACATATAGCCTACTTTCTCCTAAATGCATGGGTATTGTTATAACTCTTTGTCCTTTTCAAGGAGTAAGATTGAATGTTGGTTGTAGTAGCTTGTTGAAATACAACGTGCTATAGGGATATTAAACATGAATATGAGGTGCCCTTTGCTAGTGCTACCTCTGTACCAAATTTCGTTCAATTCGGTTTCACCGTGTTTGAATTGATAGGGGGAATCGATTTGCACACATACTTGGCCACCATCTGCAAACTATTGGGCTGATGTTCTTGCAGTTTGGTCAGAATATGTTTCCCACATAAAGATATGGTGTTGCAAAATTTGGTAGAGACTAGATTATTAGGTTGGTCGTAATTACATTTTAGCTTTTAACATTTGCGTGGCCGCGATTACGTTTCCGTCAAGATAGCGGTGATATAAAACATGACACTGAGGTGCCCTTTGCTAGTGCTACCTCTGTACCAAATTTCGTTCATTCGGTTCCACCGTGTTCGAATTAATAGGGGAATCAATTTTGACATAAAGATGGCCGCCATCCGCATACTATTAGGCTAATGACCTATTAGATTGGTCAAAGGATGCTCCCTCAATAAAGGTATGTTGTTGCAAAGTTTGGTAGAGATTGGATGGTTATGTTAGTCGTAATTTGATTTAAGCTTTAAACATTTGTGTGGCCGCCATTACGTTTCTGTCAATATGGCGGCGATATTAATCATGACACTGAGATGCCCTTTGCTACTGCTATCTCTGTACCAAATTTCGTTCCATTTGGTTTCACCGTGTTTGAATTAATAGGGGGAATCGATTCTGACACAAAGATGGCCGCCATCCGCAAACTATAAGGCGAATGACCTATTAGATTGGTCAAAGGATGCTCCCTCCATAAAGGTATGTAGTTGCAAAATTTGGTAGAGATCGGATGATTAGGTTAATCGTAATTTGATTTAAGCTTTGAACATTCGTGTGGCCGCCATTACGTTTCAGTCAAGATGGCGGTGATATAAATCATGACACTGAGGTGCCCTTTGCTAGTGCTACCTCTGTACCAAATTTCGTTCCATTCGGTTCCACCGTGTTCGAATTAATAGGGGGAATCAATTTTGACATAAATATGGCCGCCATCCGCAAACTATTAGGCGAATGACCTATTAGATTGGTCAAAGGATGCTCCCTCTATAAAGGTATGTAGTTGCAAAACTTGGTAGAGATCGGATGATTAGGTTAATCGTAATTTGATTTAAGCTTTGAACATTCGTGTGGCCGCCATTACGTTTCGGTCAAGATGGCGGCGATATAAAACATGACACTGAGGTGCCTCTTGTTAGTACTACCTCTGTACCAAATTTCGTTCCATTCAGTTGCACCGTGTTCGAATTAATAGGGGGAATCGATTTTCACACAAAGATGGCCGCCATCCGCAAACTATTACGCTGATGACCTATTAGTTTGGTCAAAGGATGCTCCCCCCATAAAGGTATGTTGTTGCAAAATTTGGTAGAGATCGGATGATTAGGTTAATCGTAATTTGATTTAAGCTTTGAACATTCGTGTGGCCGCCATTACGTTTAAGTCAAGATGGCGGCGATATAAAACATGACACTGAGGTGCCCTTTGCTAGTGCTACCTCTGTACCAAATTTCGTTCCATTCGGTTCCACCGTGTTCGAATTAATAGGGGGAATCAATTTTGACATAACGATGGCCGCCACCCACAAACTATTAGGCTGATAACCTATTAGATTGGTCAAAGGATGCTCCCTCCATTAAGGTATGTTGTTGCAAAGTTTGGTAGAGATCGAATGGTTATGTTAGTCGTAATTTAACTTAAGCTTTGAACATTTGTGTGGCCGCCGTTACGTTTCTGTCACTATGGCGGCGATATAAAACATGACACTGAGATGCCCTTTGCTAGTGCTACCTCTGTACCAAATTTCGTTCCATTCGGTTTCACCGTGTTTGAATTAATAGGGGGAATTGATTTTCACACAAAGATGGCCGCCATCCGCAAACTATTAGGCTAATGACCTATTCATTTGGTCAAAGGATGCTTCCTCTATAAGGGTATGTTGTTGCAAAATTTGGTAGAGATCGGATGATTAGGTTAATCGTAATTTGATTTAAGCTTTGAACATTTGTGTGGCCACCATTACGTTTCCGTCAAGATGGCGGCGATATAAAACATGGCACTGAGGTGCCTTTTGTTAGTACTACATCTGTACCAAATTTCGTTCCATTCGGTTGCACCGTGTTCGAATTAATAGGGGGAATCGATTTTCACACAAAGATGGCCGCCATCCGCAAACTATTACGCTGATGACCTATTAGTATGGTCAAAGGATGCTCCCCCCATAAAGGTATGTTGTTGCAAAATTTGGTAGAGATCGGATGATTAGGTTAGTCGTAATTTGATTTAAGCTTTGAACATTTGTGTGGCCGCCATTACGTTTCCGACAAGATGGCGGCGATATAAAACATGACACTGAGGTGTCCTTTGCTAGTGCTACCTTTGTACCAAATTTCGTTCAATTCGCATTCACCGTGTTCGAATTGATATGGCGGGACAGACATTCAGAGTACACACACTCACACACATACAGACACACACACACACACACACACAGACACACACACACATACACACACACACACAGACTCACACACACACACACATACACACACACAGACAGACACACTTTTTTTCGCCCTGTGTCGATCTCATAATTCTACTTTCATTTTTTGCAAAAATCGAAAGTAGGCTAATAATGGAAACGGAGTGCATTGTCTGATACGAGTTATTGCATTAACACCATCGATACGGGATAAACCTGAAATTACGTTGTCATGGCAGCCCTTATGACATTTCCTAGGCGGTGAAGGTCACATCCCTGGGAGAACAGTATACTGTAAGCCATGGACCACGTAATGTTTTACCCAATATCAAGCATCATCGCCGTCCAAGCTACTTAAGGCAAATCTATCAATATTCCTTCTGTAGAAGTAATAAACATTACTACAGTATATACTGTACAGGGTGATTCAACTAAGTTGACCACCTCACATATCTAATGATCCGTTTGAGATATCGACATGCTGTTCTCCAATGCGCCAATCGTATTAAGGGCCAAACAAAACACCGTCTATTTTGTTTCCATCACCTACGTATTTACCGCGAAACCGGTTGCAACGTTGTATTTGTAAAGGGGACTAAACTAATTGCAGCCAATAGAACAGCTAAGAGTTAGCGGCACGTTCAGTGATGTGCTGCTTCGGACATCTTAGGAGTACTTTCGGAGATATTATATATATTAAACCATTTATACGCTATCCGTATAGATAGTTTTAACAACAAATTGTATATCCGCCTTAGTCAATACATAAACGAAAATAAATTATAATTACATTTGCTCCTGGTACATGTTTCGGGGATTAATTGCTTTTATCCCCTTCATCAGCCAAGACAAATATCCGAAGAAAGATATAAAATAGCGTAGCACTCAAAAAATAAATAGCTATTTACCTTAATATGGAGCACCATATAAGTAGGTCACAGGAAAGTGTTGAGCAAAACTGAAAACATATATGTAACAGCAATGATATTCAGCCATCAAAACACAGAGAATCAGTGGACAGTTAACTCGTAAATCCGCTCCAAAACACTGGTCGAAGCTTGAATTGGCAAAAATCACAATACTTCACCATATGGACACAACCAATGAAGATGCCTTATGCTCAACAGGTCCAAAATCAAATGCCTGCATACGAATTAGACGAGCGTGGAAGGAACAACTTCAAATAGCAATGAGGTTAGCTCAATGCATAACCTGAAAGAAGCAAAGGAAAAACAAACACCATAATAAAAGGGACCAAGGGGAAATTTATAGACTGAAATATTTATGAAAAACTATAAAAAATAATTTATAATGATACAGAACGAATGCAAACTTAATAATATTCGAAGAACTTACTTCAGGTTAAGTCAAGGTATCAATTATGAAGAGATTGTCTTATGTTTGAAAATTATTGTAAATTATTTATGGGTGTAGCCAATTCCAACACTCATATATATGGTAGCAGTAGATGATAAATATTGCCATAGCTAGTTCTGTAATAGGACGTATGTATGAGAGGAACGCTACTATGAAAAAATAGATTCTTTGGGGAAAAAATGTTCAAAGTGGAAATTAAATAATGTAATATAATAAAAATCAAGTTGTAGGGAATTGTAATGGCAGAGGGGTGTAACAGTATATTAATAAGTATGTAATTATGTATAAATATGTGATGTAGAAAAGTTATACTAAAGAGCATCTAAGGTGGTTTATTATTGGACTTACTAGTTAAGTTATTTTTGAGAGTGTCAAATAAGATATTAGAATCGAAAATGACTTCATTAAGATTCACTGGGTCTGAAATACTGTGTGCTGTGTTGATTTCAATGGATTCGAGAACATTCATCATAGTACCCTTGCTAGTGTAATGTAAGATTTCTAAATCATTCTCTATACTAGTGAATTTGTGGCCTGAATCCTCCATATGTGCGGCCATGGCTGAATACTTTCTATATTTAGTGGCATTTAAGTGATCATTATATCTTGTGGTGAAATTTCTTCCTGTTTGACCTATATAATTGGCGTTACAATCATTACAACTTAATCTGTAAACACCGGATTTGCTGAATTTATCCTTCAAGTTGAAAGAATTGGAATTAAAGAAAATGCTCTGATTAGTATTGTTAGTTTTGTAAGCTATTTTCATGTTAACCTTTTTGAATTTGTTAGTGATGTTATAAGTATGATGATTAAAATAAGTAAAAACTGCGTATGAGGGCTTTTCTTTATGCTCAGGTTGAAGTCGTGTGATGGGCTTATTTTTTAATTTGTTGATAATATTAAAAATGTATTGACGATTATAACCATTAACTCTGGCAATTTGATATATTATCTCAATTTCTTTGTCAAAATCTTGCTTGGAAAGAGGTAAATTCATGGCTCTGTTCACAAGGCTAATGAAGGTGGCTTTTTTATGACAGCCAGGATGGTTTGAATCTTGCCTTATAACAGAATGGGTTTGCGTGGGTTTCCTGAAAATTTGGTAATGCAGTCTGTTATCTTTTTTGAAAATGGTTGTGTCAAGAAAATTAATCTTATTGTTTGTGGCAGATTCCATGGTAAATTTAATATTATTATCGATATTGTTTAGTTGATCTAAAATTCTATCAATCTTTTGAATATTATCGTCAATAATGATGAACACATCATCAACGTATCTACCCCAAAATGTAATCCCCATTATTTTATCTATTATTTTAGTTTCTTCTAAATGGTCGAGGTAAATGTTAGCGAGTATTCCTGCCAATGGAGAACCCATAGCTAAGCCATCATTTTGTTTATAAACTTTACTGTCGAATGTAAAGTAATTATTATATAGAATAAAATTTAAGATGCAAATGAATTCATCAATTTCTACTTTGGATAGACTGCTATTATCTGTTAGATTCTTCTTAATGATGGCTATTGTAGGCATAATAGGTATATTGGTGTACATATCTTTGATGTCAGCACTATGTAAAGAATGTTCTTGTTTAAGCTCCAATACTGATGTTTTCTCACAAAAATGTAAAGTATTTTTGAAAGACATGTTTGCTTTAAAACAATAATGTTTCTTTAAAAATTGTTGAGCAAAATGTGATGTTTTATATAACGGGCTGTTTCTGAAATTGATAATAGGTCTAATAGGAATGTCATTTTTGTGTATTTTGGGAAGGGCACGTAATGTAGGAGCACTGGGGTTCATATGGGCTAGTTGAGTAACATGCTTATCATCTAAAATAAAAAATGTGTTTTTAAGAATGCTCTTTAGTTTTCTTTGTATGGATGCAGGGGGATCTTTCTTTATTTCTTTAAAATTATCATTGATAATGAAATCAATAGTTTTAGAGATGTATTCATCTTTGTCAATGAGTACTATAGTGTTTCCTTTGTCTGCTTTAGTTACAATTATATTATTATTTATAAGCTTCTTTTTTAATTTATAGATATCGTGATTATTGGAACTAGTGTCTGAAAAGCTATTATTCTTATTAACAATCTTGTGAATTTCTTTGTTGGTTTCGTGTCTTATTCCGTTTTGTTCATTAATGGGTAGTTTTCTTATTGCGGTTTCAGTTTCAGCTACTATCATGGTGAGGACTTCATTATTTAATTTAGTATCCCAATTATGCTTTGGGCCTTTGTTCAGAATGTTAAGTTCATGGTCATTGAGCTTAATTTTCGTTAGATTTTTTAAAGGATCCTGAAATTAGTGAAGACCTTTATTTACCAAGTGTTTATGAACTGTGCTGTCATTATTATGTAAATTAGTCAGTTTATTATCTAAAATAGCTAATTTCTGTGACATTTTCGTATGGACAATTTGATTAACGATGAGAGAATATTTGTCCCAATCCTTTTTAGAAGATAAATTGGAAGCTTCAAGATGCGCACGGTATAGCATGTTATTAATATTATTCTTTCTTATGAAAAGGAATTTAATTTCTCTTTGAAATAATCTATTGTTTATCAATCTTTGCGTTTTACTCTCATATGGGGTTAAATGGCCTTTCTTTTGATAAGATTTGAAATGTTGGGGTATTAAATTAAGGGCTCTGCATTTTTTAAGGAAAACAATATCTTTTATAGTGCTAGCTAGTTTTATTTTAAGATCTTTAAATTTATATCTTGCTTTCTTAGCTAAGGCAGCCTGGCTCGCTTCATTGATTCTATTATTTAAACTAGTTTCCATGATGGTTCCGTATTGACGTACTAAATAGTTTTAACAACAAATTGTACATCCGCCTTAGTCAATACATAAACGAAAATAAATTATAATTACACTTGCTCCTGGTACATGTTTCTGGGATTAATTGCTTTTATCCCCTTCATCAGCCAAGACAAATATCCGAAGAAAGATATAAAATAGCGTAGCACTCAAAAAATAAATAGCTATTTAACTTAATATGGAGCACCATATAAGTAGGTCACAGGAAAGTGTTGAGCAAAACTAAAAACATATATGTAACAGCAATGATATTCAGCCATCAAAACACAGAGAATCAGTGACAGTTAACTCGTAAATCCGCTCCAAAACACTGGTCGAAGCTTGAATTGGCAAAAATCACAATACTTCACCATATGGACACAACCAATGAAGATGCCTTATGCTCAACAGGTCCAAAATCAAATGCCTGCATACGAATTTGACGAGTGTGGAAGGAACAACTTCAAATAGCAATGAGGTTAGCTCAATGCATAACCTGAAAGAAGCAAAGGAAAAACAAACACCATAATAAAAGGGACCAAGGGGAAATTTATAGACTGAAATATTTATGAAAAACTATACAAATTAATTTATAATGATATAGAACGAATGCAAACTTAATAATATTCGAAGAACTTACTTCAGGTTAAGTCAAGGAATCAATTATGAAGAGATTGTCTTATGTTTGAAAATTATTGTAAATTATTTATGGGTGTAGCCAATTCCAGCACTCATATATATGGTAGCAGTAGATGATAAATATTGCCATAGCTAGTTCTGTAATAGGACGTATGTATGAGAGGAGCGCTACTATGAAAAAATAGATTCTTTGGGGAAAAAAATGTTCAAAGTGGAAATTAAATAATGTAATATAATAAAAATCAAGTTGTAGGGAATTGTAATGGCAGAGGGGTGTAACAGTATATTAATAAGTATGTAATTATGTATAAATATGTGATGTAGAAAAGTTATACTAAAGAGCATCTAAGGTGGTTTATTATTGGACTTACTAGTTAAGTTATTTTTGAGAGTGTCAAATAAGATATTAGAATCGAAAATGACTTCATTAAGATTCACTGGGTCTGAAATACTGTGTGCTGTGTTGATTTCAATGGATTCGAGAACATTCATCATAGTACCCTTGCTAGTGTAATGTAAGATTTCTAAATCATTCTCTATACTAGTGAATTTGTGGCCTGAATCCTCCATATGTGCGGCCATGGCTGAATACTTTCTATATTTAGTGGCATTTAAGTGATCATTATATCTTGTGGTGAAATTTCTTCCTGTTTGACCTATATAATTGGCGTTACAATCATTACAACTTAATCTGTAAACACCGGATTTGCTGAATTTATCCTTCAAGTTGAATGAATTGGAATTAAAGAAAATGCTCTGATTAGTATTGTTAGTTTTGTAAGCTATTTTCATGTTAACCTTTTTGAATTTGTTAGTGATGTTATAAGTATGATGATTAAAATAAGTAAAAACTGCGTATGAGGGCTTTTCTTTATGCTCAGGTTGAAGTCGTGTGATGGGCTTATTTTTTAATTTGTTGATAATATTAAAAATGTATTGACGATTATAACCATTAACTCTGGCAATTTGATATATTATCTCAATTTCTTTGTCAAAATCTTGCTTGGAAAGAGGTAAATTCATGGCTCTAATCACAAGGCTAATGAAGGTGGCTTTTTTATGACAGCCAGAATGTTTTGAATCTTGCCTTATAACAGAATGGGTTTGCGTGGGTTTCCTGAAAATTTGGTAATGCAGTCTGTTATCTTTTTTGAAAATGGTTGTGTCAAGAAAATTAATCTTATTGTTTGTGGCAGATTCCATGGTAAATTTAATATTATTATCGATATTGTTTAGTTGATCTAAAATTCTATCAATCTTTTGAATATTATCGTCAATAATGATGAACACATCATCAACGTATCTACCCCAAAATGTAATCCCCATTATTTTATCTATTATTTTAGTTTCTTCTAAATTGTCGAGGTAAATGTTAGCGAGTATTCCTGACAATGGAGACCCCATAGCTAAGCCATCATTTTGTTTATAAACTTTATTGTTGAATGTAAAGTAATTATTATATAGAATAAAATTTAAGATGCAAATGAATTCATCAATTTCTACTTTGGATAGACTGCTATTATCTGTTAGATTTTTCTTAATGATGTCTATTGTAGGCATAATAGGTATATTGGTGTACATATCTTTGATGTCAGCACTATGTAAAGAATGTTCTTGTTTAAGCTCCAATACTGATGTTTTCTCACAAAAATGTAAAGTATTTTTGAAAGACATGTTTGCTTTAAAACAATAATGTTTCTTTAAAAATTGTTGAGCAAAATGTGATGTTTTATATAACGGGCTGTTTCTGAAATTGATAATAGGTCTAATAGGAATGTCATTTTTGTGTATTTTGGGAAGGGCACGTAATGTAGGAGCACTGGGGTTCATATGGGCTAGTTGAGTAACATGCTTATCATCTAAAATAAAAAATGTGTTTTTAAGAATGCTTTTTAGTTTTCTTTGTATGGATGCAGGGGGATCTTTCTTTATTTCTTTAAAATTATCATTGCTAATGAAATCAATAGTTTTAGAGATGTATTCATCTTTGTCAATGAGTACTATAGTGTTTCCTTTGTCTGCTTTAGTTACAATTATATTATTATTTATAAGCTTCTTTTTTAATTTATAGATATCGTGATTATTGGAACTAGTGTCTGAAAAGCTATTATTCTTATTAACAATCTTGTGAATTTCTTTGTTGGTTTCGTGTCTTATTCCGTTTTGTTCTATAATGGGTAGTTTTCTTATTGCGGTTTCAGTTTCAGCTACTATCATGGTGAGGACTTCATTATTTAATTTAGTATCCCAATTATGCTTTGGGCCTTTGTTCAGAATGTTAAGTTCATGGTCATTGAGCTTAATTTTCGTTAGATTTTTTAAAGGATCCTGAAATTAGTGAAGACCTTTATTTACCAAGTGTTTATGTACTGTGCTGTCATTATTATGTAAATTAGTCAGTTTATTATCTAAAAAAGCTAATTTCTGAGACATTTTCGTATGGACAATTTGATTAACGATGAGAGAATATTTGTCCCAATCCTTTTTAGAAGATAAATTGGAAGCTTCAAGATGCGCACGGTATAGCATGTTATTAATATTATTCTTTCTTATGAAAAGGAATTTAATTTCTCTTTGTAATAATCTATTGTTTATCAATCTTTGCGTTTTACTCTCATATGGGGTTAAATGGCCTTTCTTTTGATAAGATTTGAAATGTTGGGGTATTAAATTAAGGGCTCTGCATTTTTTAAGGAAAACAATATCTTTTATAGTGCTAGCTAGTTTTATTTTAAGATCTTTAAATTTATATCTTGCTTTCTTAGCTAAAGCATGTTCTCGAATCCATTGAAATCAACACAGCACACAGTATTTCAGACCCAGTGAATCTTAATGAAGTCATTTTCGATTCTAATATCTTATTTGACACTCTCAAAAATAACTTAACTAGTAAGTCCAATAATAAACCACCTTAGATGCTCTTTAGTATAACTTTTCTACATCACATATTTATACATAATTACATACTTATTAATATACTGTTACACCCCTCTGCCATTACAATTCCCTACAACTTGATTTTTATTATATTACATTATTTAATTTCCACTTTGAACATTTTTTCCCCAAAGAATCTATTTTTTCATAGTAGCGCTCCTCTCATACATACGTCCTATTACAGAACTAGCTATGGCAATATTTATCATCTACTGCTACCATATATATGAGTGATGGAATTGGCTACACCCATAAATAATTTACAATAATTGTCAAACATAAGACAATCTCTTCATAATTGATACCTTGACTTAACCTGAAGTAAGTTCTTCGAATATTATTAAGTTTGCATTCGTTCTATATCATTATAAATTATTTTTTATAGTTTTTCATAAATATTTCAGTCTATAAATTTCCCCTTGGTCCCTTTTATTATGGTGTTTGTTTTTCCTTTGCTTCTTTCAGGTTATGCATTGAGCTAACCTCATTGCTATTTGAAGTTGTTCCTTCCACGGTCGTCTAATTCGTATGCAGGCATTTGATTTTGGACCTGTTGAGCATAAGGCATCTTCATTGGTTGTGTCCATATGGTGAAGTATTGTGATTTTTGCCAATTCAAGCTTCGACCAGTGTTTTGGAGCGGATTTACGAGTTAACTGTCCAGTGATTCTTTGTGTTTTGATGGCTGAATATCATCGCTGTTACATATATGTTTTTAGTTTTGCTCAACAATTTCCTGTGACCTACTTATATGGTGCACCATATTAAGTTAAATAGCTATTTATTTTTTGAGTGCTACGCTATTTTATATCTTTCTTCGGATATTTGTCTTGGCTGATGAAGGGGATAAAAGCAATTAATCCCCGAAATATGTACCAGGAGCAAGTGTAATTATAATTTATTTTCGTTTATGTATTGACTAAGCCGGATATACAATTTGTTGTTAAAACTATTTAGTACGTCAATACGGAACCATCATGGAAACTAGTTTAAATAATAGAATCCGTATAGGGCCTAGATGATTCTAAGTTTTATTCTTCATTCTATGATATTTCTACCAGCAACAGGTAAAAGCCAGACAGTGGTGGTGAAACTTTGATTATTTGTTGGCGACGAGCAGAATGTACTTAGCAGGCAATCAGACAAAGGTTGATCTCTTAAGGAATTTAGAAAGGAAGCCTAGCCCACGATGACAAATCGGGAGCAGGTGCAAACGCAAGAACAAGGAAACATAGCGGGTGACACACACGAACGGCATGCCCATTGTCCGTTTCGCGCCAAGTCGAAATAATGCTTCAAGATGAGAGGTGAACCTAACTATTAACCACTCCCACAAGAAGGCGTGAAGAGAAAAATCCCCGGATGTTCGCGTGATTTTGGACCAATAAGACTGAGACGCTTCATTTCGGCGCCAGGAAGGCATCATAGCTCAGAAGGATGGATTTGAGCGGGACGTTAACTATGGATAATCCCCACGATCGATTTCTGATAGCACTAGCCTAATCTTGACCTGCGTGTTACGACGATCTCATTGATACCAGTTTCAAGCCAGTACGACGATTATTGTGGAAAATTATTTCAATTTTCCCCTTCCATGGGTACCTCTAGCCAGTTTCATTTATAAGTGGCCCAGACGGCGATGAACATTATTCGACTTTGTGTGTCTGAGGACACAAGTTCGATATTCTATCTGTGCGTGTCCGAGGACACTGAACATTTATTCTAACTACGTGTGTGTCCGTGAACGATGATTCATATTATATCATTGCGTGCCCGAGGACACTTGTCATTTTTGGAGACTGTGAAATGTACAATAACTTCAGTGATTTTTAGGTAGTCCCAGTACTGCAAATTAGGGAAAAGTACTTCGAGTATTTCGCCACAAGACTGTTTGGCGAAAATGAGTACCTAATCGGCGAAATTCGTAGGAATAATTCAGCGTGTGTAATTATTAACAAATATTTTATTCAGAACAGAGATGGCATCAATGGGCCGGGAAGGAACTTGGACCCAGCATGACTTCAGTCACGACATGTGTGACTTGAGCTGAGCCATCAGGAGGGGGGATGGCTGGTGATGTATCTCTGACACTGATTGCTGAAAAGGAATGAGTACTGAATAATGCATTATTAATTAACAGATCAATTATGGTTTATGGGACAATTTTGCTAAATATTTTGTTGTGTGTGTAGAATCTTGTTTCTTGTTGCTGACACACAGTAGATTGCCTGGAACAGCATAGCGTTTTTATTTTGTCGATATTTGTGATTTTTATTGTTGTCAAGTATACGCGGCTATGAGTGCTACCGTGTACGCATATGATCCCGTAAATGCCGTTAAGTAACGTAAATCGTAAATGAGCAGAACGTGTCCGAGGACACTGAACATTTATTCTAACTACGTGTGTGTCCGTGAACGATGATTCATATTATATCATTGCGTGCCCGAGGACACTTGTCATTTTTGGAGACTGTGAAATGTACAATAACTTCAGTGATTTTTAGGTAGTCCCAGTACTGCAAATTAGGGAAAAGTACTTCAAGTATTTCGCCACAAGACTGTTTGGCGAAAATGAGTACCTAATCGGCGAAATTCGTAGGAATAATTCAGCGTGTGTAATTATTAACAAATATTTTATTCAGAACAGAGATGGCATCAATGGGCCGGGAAGGAACTTGGACCCAGCATGACTTCAGTCACGACATGTGTGACTTGAGCTGAGCCATCAGGAGGGGGGATGGCTGGTGATGTATCTCTGACACTGATTGCTGAAAAGGAATGAGTACTGAATAATGCATTATTAATTAACAGATCAATTATGGTTTATGGGACAATTTTGCTAAATATTTTGTTGTGTGTGTAGAATCTTGTTTCTTGTTGCTGACACACAGTAGATTGCCTGGAACAGCATAGCGTTTTTATTTTGTCGATATTTGTGATTTTTATTGTTGTCAAGTATACGCGGCTATGAGTGCTAACGTGTACGCATATGATCCCGTAAATGCCGTTAAGTAACGTAAATCGTAAATGAGCAGAACGTCAGAAGTGGAACCAAATTAATTTAGTATAAAACTAGTATTGGAGGGTAAATTTTGACTATGTGTAGATTTTATGATTGATCAGATTCATTGCTTGATAATTGCCATGTCGCAATTCTTTATGCGACTAGCCGTAAGCACTCGAGTGTTCATCTTTGAGTTAAATTTTTGAGTGTCGTGGAGACGATGTTAGGGAGATCTGATTCAAAGCCGACCTGGATGGTGTGATTATTGTGTCAGTCCAAGCTGTGGTGTCCATGTGTGATTTTTACTGGTAATTGCTTGCGGGAATTCAGTACCAAGACTGTTCCGTCATGCCGCATGCCAGAATCCCTTTTTCTGTCCTCGCGAGGCGGATCTGTGGATAATATATTGTATTCTTGCAATTCAAGTGAATTGGCGAGATATTGTTGTGTGCGACGTTTACAGGTGATGATGATGAGGCCAGTGGGTCGCCTGTTATATTTTGACACTAGCTTGGGGAACTGACAAGTATCATATGTTGGAACCATGCCATCAGGCGCGCTAACGATCTGATAAGAACGACCGGTGGGTCATTAGCGAGACAGGCCAGGCTTCTTGTACCTTAGTAATGCTTGTTTGAATTCAGAAAAGTACTGATCAATTGAAAATGTATTTGTTGATTAAATGGGCGTTGTCCACGCCGTGATGTCATCTCCGAAGCGTTAACTTATCGTGCTTTTTCATGTCATGTAATTAATTATCAGCCGTCGAGACATATGTTTGTTGTTGTTGCTTGACTTGTTTGTTTACGTTTCGTGTCAGTGACCCCGTGTGGCCTCCTTGCACGTGATGCTGTTCCCATGTTTATTTTTGTCCGAGAATTTGGCCTTGGTGGCACGCTCGCTTGCTTCTTGTGCTCTGGCACTGTTGGAATCTCGAGGAGATTCATATAATTGTCGATTATTAACTTTGCGTTTGTCAGTATTTAATTATATTTTTTTTTATTAAGCGTATGTCCCGTAGCCATAATGCTGATTTGCAAGATGGGAGTTCGTGAACATCGCGGCTGTTAACCGTTACGAACGAACACTCATCAAAGTACTCATTTTCTTTTCTAGTTAATCAATGCACGCGCGCATATCATTTCTTAACCAGTTCAGTGGACCAGGTATCCACATGTTTTATTGAGAGGAGTGGGTCAGTTATACCGCTCATTAGTAATGATGCTCATGTTTATATGGGAATCAGATGTCAGGGAGGAGTTTTCTTTCTTGTTATTGTTATTTTTGCACATTTATCAGTTATTAAATCATGTTTATTTTATTTGTTTCTCACTCATTTCTTAAGTATAGTATTTCTTATGATCCTTCTATCCATTAGAGCATGTTGTTTTGTGAACTTTACTTAAGCAGTATACAGGACTGAGCGCGACCCCAAAAACAGAATCTTGTCATAAACACTGCTTTACAGAAGAGTGCAATATATTAAGTCATTTCATTCCCAACCAGGAAGGGTGGGCGGGCCCCTATAGATGGCCGCACCATCTCTTGGGCCAGAGGAGGGGATTGTTTGGGAGGTTTAGAGTTATAGGAGAAGGGTGGTGGTGAATTGTTAAAGTTGGATAAGGAGAAATGACTTGACCTCTTGGCTAAGATTAAAGTTTTGAATTTTTTTTAAGTTTGAGAAAATTGCTCTTTTGTGCTTCGTACTATTGTAAATTGTGAAGTTGGTAGGTTTGTAGTTTTGTGATTTATGAATTTATTAGTTTTGTAAGTTAGAAATTTGGAAAATGTGTTCACATTTTAATTGTGAAGTTTTTTTGTGAGAAAAGGTTGGTGATGTATTTTAAGATGGGAGTAATTGATGATTCTTGTGTAGATGAGAAACGGTTCTGAGAGAAGTGAAGAGAAAAGTATGTATGTGATGAGAAAATTGTATGAGGGTGATATGAATTTTGAGTTGGATGGGGGTGAATATGATGAGATGATGTGAGTTAGATGGGGTGTGAGAGATGGGAGTGATTATGATTATTATTATTATTATTATTATTGAATGACATGGAAGAGGTGGATGATTGTGTTTGAGATGGGGGTAATGGACGATGTGGATGATGTGTGTAGAGATGAGAAAGAGAGTGGTGTTGTAGAAGAGATAGAAAGAAAAGAAAAAACGATATATGAGATGAGATGATTGGGGATGAATTGTTGAGATGTGGTGACTTGTGTGAATGAAGTTATTAAATGGATGTTTGTAGGATGATAGATGGGTTGTTGAGTTGTGATGGAAGGATGGATAACGAAATGTTGTGTTGATTTAAAAAAAATATTTATATACGGACTATATGTATTGAACCCTTATTGATTTGCCGATCAATAAGTCTTCATGATTTTTATTATTATTATTACTGATATCCAGGCAGTACATGTTGGAGGTTGACAAAGGGAAGACAGGTAGTGTGTCGCAACGATTACAACAGGAGTAGCGTGGTAGTTATTCCTGGCGATGACCGGTTAAGCCGAGTTCAAGGACAAATTCAGGGTGAACGCGCATCCAAGTCGGCGTCATTATGGGCGTGCCAGAGATGAAGTTCCAACCGATACACGATTGAATCAGCAAATCAGGAGAGAGGACGCCTAAACTACGCGGAGAGTTGCGTACCTTAAAAAAAAGGCGCTAAAACACGTGTATGAAGAACCGCCGATGCGATAGCATTCCGCATGAGTCCATTGAGACGTTTGGATGAAAATAAGAAGATTTATACTAGTCCCAAGTCTGTGAGTTGAAAATTACAGATTATTTTCACAGATTGCCCCCACTCCACCACTTTCTGTCAGTTTCTAATAAATTGATCGGTGATGAGTAGTTTGAGACACAACTTTATCGGGCTCCGAGGAGCATCGTTCACGCCAGTTTGAGTCACGATTTTATCAGGCTCTTGGGAGCAGAGTTCACGCTTAGCGAAGGGAGATCTCTAGTTGAGATAAGCGCTACGCGGTAGACGTAATCTGAGAGACTCGTTAAAAGCCAGTTGCGTGATGAACGAAGAGTGTAATATTTTCTGTAAATTTTGAGTTATATTTTGTGTGATGTATATGTGCGTGTGAAGTAAGCAAATGCTTAGATACGGCAAGTTCAACGTTGAGTAATCGCCCAGGACATAATTTTGAGTGAAAGTTAGTAGCTCATAGCGATTATAGCTAGGTAGACTGATAACTTTGAACATTTCTTTCCAAGAAGCCAAATTAAGACGTCTACGGGAAGGTCGATTGGTGGAATGAAGTGCTACGCCTCTACCAGAACGTCGACGATGAACGAGTAGATTTCCCGTGGGGAAATGCCTTGGGATGGAGGTTGATATTCTACAAGCTGCACGGTGATGTACTAACCATTGATTTATTCAATATGTAGCTAGATTAGACGCGGGAACGTTGTAAATATTTTATTCATTGTTTTTCTCGTGTGTTTAGATTTTTGTGCGCCGACACTGTTATGTGTTTGTTTGATTGTATATTTTTCTTATAAGTCATTATTAGTATGCACGGCGTGTGTATTTTGGTTTTATTCATGCGAATGCGAAATTCGTCGTGGTCGATAAATGGTGCTTTTATTCAAATTCATTTTTGTAGGAAAAGGGGGTAAAAGTTGTTAGATGTTTTACGAACAGGTTTTTATTCATACTAGAGTTGCCGAGCGCGACAAATTAAGATATCACTGTAGAACACCTTAGTTCTATATTTTTGAGTTTTTTTTAGTCCTTTTCAGGTTCTTTAGTCACGGACTAGATTGGGAGCGCAAGTCGGTGGAAGATATTTTATGTCCTTTATTTCAGGTTCCTGTCAAACCCATACGTGTGTTTCTGGTGTGTGTATTGTGTCAAGGTGTGTGTATTGATTCTTCGTGATTAGGGGTAGAATGTGCCTACCGCCCTCAAATATTGTGGTTGTATTTTATGGAAAGGCAGAGTGCTCTCCGAGGCTACTGTACCATGTCCAATGCTGATTCTTGGATTTCCTTGGGAAATGCTAAGATATTTTATTTTGACACACACACGTATATTATGTGCTTTGGGAGCACGCTTCTTCGAGACTCGAGCCTTTGCTACGGCAGGTCGAGGTAATTGACACGTGGGTTGACAGATGTGCAGATTCCACTTTGCGCCCGTCTATGTCTGGTGATTCATCGTTTAGGCAGTCCAGCTGACCGACTGAGCCCTGTAAGCTATCTGTAGCAAACCTGTTCTTTTAATGGTCATTGGGTCATAATTAAATTGGGAGTTCGCCATGTCCGTTACGAGTTACCGCATATCGTATGAAATTAAATATTTGTTTTATGATGTAAATGTTGGCTTTGAGCCTAGTGATTTCTATGACTCATTTCATTGTTAGATTTGTCTGTTGTGACACCGTTGGGTGTATTTCGTATTTTCTTGTAAAAATGGCAAGCGGCCATATGTGTATGTTTCTTGATTGGTCACGTGTTAATTTACTTGTGTTGATTTGAAAAGTCCTAGTTTTAGGCGTTAATGTTGTTTGCTAGGGCAATTCTTTGATTCCAATTTCACGCGGAAATTATTTTTGTCTTATTTAGTGTAGGAAGTGTCGGATTTAGTTTAATTAGTGTTTAGTTGGTTCCTCGTGTCTGTCTAGCTCTAAGACAGTGCAGGTTCGTCCCCTGAAGGTTTACTGGATGGTAACGAATCTCGTATTAATTTGTACACATCGTAACGCAGGTAGAAAAGCCGCACACGCACATGCCATTGCAGTATTTGGGACATTTGGTCCAGATGTTTACGATTTCTCCTGAGATCAGGCCTAGTTTGGCATTTTTATTCAATTCAAGTGGGTGTCATTTGGGAGACCTTTTTTGTTGTTGTTGTAAATAGTGTAAATTTGTCGATCTGTTATTAAATTCATATGTTTTAATCCTGGTATTCACTTTTTCCTGCATGTTATTTTGTTATATGTTACCCAGCATGTTATAAGAAGCGCTTAACAACAACTTTACGAAATGGACTGTTACACCCCCCGAAATTGAGTCTCATATGCTTCTTTGCAAGGGTTCATATATCAAAAATGGCTGCCCAAGTGGGGATTGTTGTTGTTGTTGTTTTGTTGACCTCATACTTATTTCGCTGATAAATGATGCCACGTCAGCAGGTCAAGAGTAAATTCAGAAAATTGAGGCGAAGTTGTACCGCCATGTGTATCAGTAAAATCACTGAGTTCTTAAAGTTAGAAATGTTGAACAAGGTTAGAAATTGATATTGTGTTTGTTGTAACTTGTTCTGGCGCTCGGCTTAAAATTAGAAAATTTGCATATTTAGTGAACTCAGTCAAAAACAGGAAGGTGTTGCCTTACTTTACATTTAATTAACTTCGGTTAATTAAGGTGTTGTTCGTAAATTCTGTTAGTTAGGAATTTAAAAGCAGATCACAAGGGAGTTATTTTGTTGTTTGGAAAGAAGAGTCATTATTCAGTAAGATTTTGATTACTGAAAATTTATTTAAATTAGATTCAATGTAATATTTAAATATCAAGACATGTGTGTTTGTACGACTGAAATCCCATTGCATGACCCTATTTACTCAGAATATATTTGGGTGTTTTGTGATGGCTAGCATCGAGGAGATTAAAGTGTTGATGGAGCAGATGTCTGTGCAAATGTCTGCAAAGACGGAGGAACAGTTGAAAAGCATGAAGGAGGAGTCGCGTGAACATAGTGATAAACAATTACACGTGTTGCGTGAACACAGTGATAAGCATTTACAGGACGTGAACAGTAACATTACGGTCCAATTGCAAATCCAGAAATTGGATAGTGACAAACAATTACACGAGTTGCGTGAACATAATGATAAACAATTACACGAGTTGCGAGAGCACAATGATAAAACAGTTAAATAACATAACTAGTCAATTACGTGAACAGAGTGATGATAATAAACAGTTAGTTGAACTAAACCACAAGATATCGGAGCAGGCAACCTTACAAACAGTTCAATTAGAGAGTATCACCCTTGAAATAAATCAGAGTACTAAAGTAGAATTAGAGAAACTGGCGGGAGAGGTGGCAGAGAATAATTCGTGTCAGCTAGGCGCAATCAAGAAACTAGAATCCAAATTTGACGACAAACTAGTACAGTTAGATGAAATGGTAGCCGCCAAACTGAAACAAATCGAGACAGCATGCGTGAACAACACGGCAGGGATCAAAAGCACGCAGGATGAATTACAAGGGAAATTAAACAGAATAGAGGCGAAGAATATTAACATACAAGAGCAGATTAATTCAGTCAATAACAATGTGTTATGCTTGATAAAAGAACTTGACAAACTGGAGATAAAAACGGAGAAAGAAAGGATGCACTTGCGCGAAAACCTGGAAGACCAGTTAACTAAAAATCAAGAGCAAATACGAGAAGAAATGGGAGAACAGTTAATTAAGAATCACAAAGAGATAGGGGAATAATTAATTAAAACTCAGCAGCTGATACAAGATCAAATTGGGGAACACCTTGAGAGGAATCAGGAAAGCAACGAAGAAAAAAATAACAATTTGAAGAGTAGGATCCGGAAAGATTGGGAACAGCAGGTGAACGAGACTAAAGGAGATAGGCTGACTATATTAAAGAGGCTAGGCGAGAATAACTCTAGAATACAGGCTCTGGAGGAAAGTATCAAGTCCAAGCTCCAAGAACACGCAGACCTCATCATTAAGAATGAGATAAGATCTTTAGAGAAGGCCACGTTATTCTCTTCAGAAAATGCAGTAGGGAAACATGGAAGTATTGGAAGTCCGGAGGGGATGAAACTAGCTGAGGATACGAGCCGAGGTCAGAGTCCAAAGATAACTTGCGACACATTCCTAAATTACAGAGGGGAGACGTCAACTCCACAACCTGGAGTGGCACCTGCCCAAGTCATACAAGTAATTAGGGGAAATGATTTTAAACCGGACACATTCAGGGAAAATTCAGGATCTACTCCAAAAGCATTTTTGCGCCAACTGGATGATTATTTTAATGACCAACACGTCAGTCCCGCAAAACAGCTTCGTCTGGTGGAGAAATCTTTAGAGGGCCCAAGTTTAATCCGGTTTCAAAGCTTCAAGTATACGTTTAATGACATGGCCCAGTTTAAAGAAGCATTTTTGAGGAAGTTCTGGAGTCCTTCACTGCAGCAGGGGTTGAGGTTGGACTTATATACCAGAAAATACCATAGCACACACCCTACAAGGTTTTCTGAGTTCTTTAGTCAACAGCTAGTGAAATTCCGGGATTTTGACGAGCCGCCTTCTGAAGAAAACATGGTATTAACTATCGGCAAGCAGCTTCCGATGAACATACAGCAATTTTTAGTGGCAGGAAATATCAAAACCGAATTTCAGGCCGAGGAGATACTCCGCCACTTGGACGAAACGAGTATGGTCAGTCCGCAGACCGGGAGACGGAATATGGAGTGCGTGAACACTGCAGAAATAGTTCAGGGGCATCAAAACGGTCAAATTCAGAACAATCAGACGAAGACACAGTCCACTAGCACACAATTTACGCCAAGACGGCAGGAGTTCGGCGGTCGAAACAAATATAATAATAATAACAATAGGAACTTCCAAAATCGCCGTGATAATTACAACAATCAGAACAACAATCACAATCAGAGGACGTACCAGCGAGAAAACACTAACTGGAGAGGACACCAAAGGCTGGATAGACCATATAAAAGGAACGGGGACGGTAGATGGAATAATCAGAGGAATTATTGGCAAGAAAACCAGGGAGATTTCCATGATGAATGGAACAAGCGTTACGCTGAGTCGCAAAAATATCTGGACGAATTAAATGCAGAAGAGGAAACAGAGAAAGAGAAGTGGGGACGAGCCATGAAAAACCGAAGAAATCCCGACAATCAGAGTAACCAGGATGCAGAGAAGGTGAAAAGACAGGAGGAGACGCGGAAAAATAGCAGAAGAAATTCGCGGGACGAAGTTTCAGGCAAGGGTCTGGAAATATGGTAAAGAAGAGGACGATAGTGGAAGAAGAAGACGGTAGCAGAAGAAGAGGACGATAGCGGAAGAAGAAGATGGGAGCAGAAGAAGAAGGGAACCATTTGATGAATAATAAGGACAAGAGATGCAGAATCATATTGCAAAAATTAATTTGAGAAACCACACTCAAATGTGCGTGGCTACGTGATACCTGGGAGAGTGAGCTTTGTTTGTAAACATTGACGGCAGGTCCGGCCGAAGTTGTAATTGTGTGAGTAAGAGGGGGAAGGTCTAGCGAGACGTGTGAATGACATCTCAGAGGGGCATATTGCAGCGAGAAGCGCGCATACTAATTGGGACTGTGGAATGCACACTTAGGCAGACGAGTGAGGTACTTAAGTGATGTTATCTATACTACTGTGGATATTGTTTTAAAACCCAAATCAATCACTTGCTTCGAATTTCAAAACCTTGCTGAGGATAAATGAACCCTTATTGATTTGCCGATCAATAAGTCTTCATGATTTTTATTATTATTATTACTGATATCCAGGCAGTACATGTTGGAGGTTGACAAAGGGAAGACAGGTAGTGTGTCGCAACGATTACAACAGGAGTAGCGTGGTAGTTATTCCTGACGATGACCGGTTAAGCCGAGTTCAAGGACAAATTCAGGGTGAACGCGCATCCAAGTCGGCGTCATTATGGGCATGCCAGAGATGAAGTTCCAACCGATACACGATTGAATGAGCAAATCAGGAGAGAAGACGCCTAAACCACGCGGAGAGTTGCGTACCTTTAAAAAGGCGCTAAAACACGTGTAATAACCGCCGATGCGATAGGATTCCGCATGAGTCCATTGAGACGTATGGATGAAAAGAAGAAGATTGATACTAGTCCCAAGTCTGTGAGTTGAAAATTACAGATTATTTTCACAGATTGCCCCCACTCCACCCCTTTCTGTCAGTTTCTAATAAATTGATCAGTGATGACTAGTTTGAGACACAACTTTATCGTGCTCCGAGGAGCATCGTTCACGCCAGTTTGAGTCACGATTTTATCAGGCTCTTGGGAGCAGAGTTCACGCTTAGCGAAGGGAGATCTCTAGTTGAGATAAGCGCTACGCGGTAGACGTAATTTGAGAGACTCGTTAAAAGCCAGTTGCGTGATGAACGAAGAGTGTAATATTTTCTGTAAATTTTGTGTTATATTTTGTGTGATGAATATGTGCGTGTGAAGTAAGCAAATGCTTAGATAGGGCCAGTTCAACGTTGAGTAATCGCCCAGGACATTATTTTGAGTGAAAGTCAGTAGCTCATAGCAATTCTAGCTAGGTAGACTAATAACTTTGAACATTACTTTCCAAGAAGCCAAATTAAGATGTCTACGGGAAGGTCGATTGGTGGAATGAAGTGCTACCAGAACGTCGACGATGAACGAGTAGATTTCCCGTGGGGAAATGCCTTGGGATGGAGGTTGATTTTCTACAAACTGCACGGTGATGTACAAACCATTGATTTATTCAATATGTAGCTAGATTAGACGCGGGAACGTTGTAAATATTTTATTCATTGTTTTTCTCGTGTGTTTAGAATTTTGTGCGCCGACACTGTTATGTGTTTGTTTGATTGTATATTTTTCTTATGAGTCATTATTAGTATGCACGGCGTGTGTATTTTGGTTTTATTCATGCGAATGCGAAATTCGTCGTGGTCGATACATGGTGCTTTTATTCAAATTCATTTTTGTAGGAAAAGGGGGTAAAAGTTGTTAGATGTTTTACGAACAGTTTTTTATTCATACTAGGGTTGCCGAGCGCAACAAATTAAGATGTCACTGTAGAACACCTTAGTTCTATATTCTTGAGGTTTTTTTAGTCCTTTTCAGGTTCTTTAGTTACGGACTAGATTGGGAGCGCAAGTCGGTGGAAGATATTTTATGTCCTTTATTTCAGGTCTCTGTCAAACCCATACGTGTGATTCTGGTGTGTGTATTGTGTCAAGGTGTGTGTATTGATTCTTCGTGATGAGGGGTAGAATGTGCCTACCGCCCTCAAATATTGTGGTTGTATTTTATGGAAAGGCAGAGCGCTCTCCGAGGCTACTGGACCTTGTCCAGCGCTGATTCTTGGATTTCCTTGGGAAATGCTAAGATATTTTATTTTGACACACACACGTATATTATGTGCTTTGGGAGCACGCTTCTTCGAGACTCGAGCCTTTGCTACGGCAGGTCGAGGTAATCGACACGTGGGTTGACAGATGTGCAGATTCCACTTTGCGCCCGTCTATGTCTGGTGATTCATCGTTTAGGCAGTCCAGCTGACCGACTGAGCCCTGTAAGCTATCTGTAGCAAACCTGTTCTTTTAATGGTCATTGGGTCATAATTAATTTGGGAGTTCGCCATGTCCGTTACGAGTTACCGCATATCGTATGAAATTAAATATTTGTTTTATGATGTAAATGTTGGCTTTGAGCCTAGTGATTTCTATGACTCATTTCATTGTTAGATTTGTCTGTTGTGACACCGTTGGGTGTATTTCGTATTTTCTTGTAAAAATGGCAAGCGGCCATATGTGTATTGTTCTTGATTGGTCACGTGTTAATTTACTTGTGTTGATTTGAAAAGTCCTAGTTTTAGGCGTTAATGTTGTTTGCTAGGGCAATTCTTTGATTCCAATTTCACGCGGAAATTATTTTTGTCTTATTTAGTGTAGGAAGTGTCTGATTTAGTGTAATTAGTGTTTAGTTGGTTCCTCGTGTCTGTCTAGCTCTAAGACAATGCAGATTCGTCCCCTGAAGGTTTACTGGATGGTAACGAATCTCGCATTAATTTGTACACATCGTAACGCAGGTAGAAAAGCCGCACACGCACATGTCATTGCAGTATTTGGGACATTTGGTCCAGATGTTTACGATTTCTCCTGAGATCAGGCCTAGTTTGGCATTTTTATTTAATTCAAGTGGGTGTCATTTGGGAGACCTTTTTTGTTGTTGTTGTTGTAAATAGTGTAAATTTGTCGATCTGTTATTAAATTCATATGTTTTAATCCTGGTATTCACTTTTTCCTGCATGTTATTTTGTTATATGTTACCCTGCATGTTATAAGAAGCGCTTAACAACAACTTTACGAAATGGACTGTTACACCCCCCGAAATTGAGTCTCATATGCTTCTTTGCAAGGGTTCATTATATATATATATATATATATATATATATATATATATATTCTTCTGGAGTGGCGATGAGGTACCACGTTTTGGTTTATGAGAAGGGGGCGGGATGTTTAGTCTGGGGCTGGGATGAGGGATTTTAGGTGTGTGAGGCCGAGTTTGGTGTAGACAGGTGCTCGGGCTGGGAGAGCTTCAAGCCGTTGTAGTGTGGGGTTGTGAGTACGGCAAGCACGTTGAAGGTAGCGAAGTTGGAGAAGGTCGATGTAGTTGGTGATGGGTGGCAGGGGCATTAGTCGGTGCAAGTCCTCACTCAGATGAATCGGAGAAAGGCGGAGAGCGATACGGGAAATACGGCGTTCCATCGTAATTAGAGGGCGGAAGCGACTGGCGGCGCAGCCGGCCCATACCATGTGGCCGTAGGTGATGTATGAACGGATTTGTGCCTTGTAGGTGTAAAAGACTGTAGGTGGATGGAGACCCCAGGAGGTGCCATGTAGGCGGGTGAGTAGTCGAGAGCGTTGCTGTGCGGGGGCTGTGAGAGCTCGGAGATGGGACCTGAAGGTGAAGTGCTCGTCGAACTCTACTCCAAGATAGTGGAGAGACGGGCCAGTACGGAGACGATGGTCGTGTATTTGAAGGTTCAGTAAGGCAGGATTGCGAGATGGTCCGTTGGTGTGCCGGCGAGGACGAAAGAGGACAGCGTGGGTTTTGTCCGTGTTCAATGTTAGGTGCCAAAGGTCACACCAGGCCGTGAAAGTGTTTAGATACGGCTGAATAAGACGATTAATGGCGGTGACGGACGGGCAGGGGGCGAGGATGGCGGTGTCGTCCACAAATTTTAGGAGGTGAGGAGGAGCCGGAGGCTGGGGGATATCTCCGACAAACAGGATGTAGAGAAGAGGTGAGAGGACTGAATCTTGGGGGACACCTTGGTTCCGGGGGTAGGGACGAGAGAGAATGTGATGAATGGAGATGCGAGCGGTGCGGGGGCTGAGGAAATTGCGGATGAGGCGAATGAAGTTAAGAGGGAGGTGGTAGTAGTGGAGCTTCAGGAGGAGGGCGGCGTGCCAGACTGTGTCGAATGCGCTTTAGAAATTGAAGGTAAGGAGGAGGGTTGGGCGGAGTCGGTTGACGTTATCGGCTGTGAGGGTGGTGAGACGTATCAGTTGATCATGAGTGGAAGGAACTGGTCGGAAACCACATTGAGAAAGAGGGAGGAGATTGTGGCGGGAAAGGTAGAGGTGGGTGCGACGGACATGGATTTTCTCGAAGAGTTTCGAGAGGACGGCTGTTAAGCAGATGGGACGGTAGGATGTGATGTCGGAAGGTGGTTTGTGAGGTTTGGGGAAGAGTAGCATTGTCGCTGTGCGCCATGCTGCGGGGTAAAAGCCGGTTAGGAGGAGGTAGTTGTAGAGGGTGGCTACGAGCTGCAGGAAGATCGGAGGAGCTTCCTTAATATGGCCGTAGCGAATTTGGTCGGGACCGGGAGCAGTGCTTTTTTTTAGTGAGGGCGATCTGGATGTCGATGGGCGTAATAGGTTCGTTTATAGGGTGTTGAATGGGGCGATGTAGAGGGTGAGGTTGGAGGTATGGGCGATTTGGAATGGAGTCGATCTCGTCAATGTGGTACAGGTTGAAGTTTCGAGCGGGGTCGAAAACTTTCTCAAAGCGCCGGGCGAAGATTTCTAGTTTAGCGGGCAGATCTGGTGGGGAAGTGCCTCGATGAATGATTGGGTAGGGGGGGGGGGGGGGGGGTTGGGGAACGACCAGTAAGTGTGTTGAGCTTCTTCCAGTAGGTGGCTAGGCTGGATCGTTTCTGTTGTAGGGTGTTACAAACAGTTACCCAGTTTCGGCGGTGGAAGGCTCGGACGTTGGAATGTACCTGACGCACGAGCTGTCGATGTAGGGTGAGAAAGTGGCATTCGCGAGTGCGTTTGTATTGCTCCAGATATATGTGAGATAGGCGAAGAAGAGGGAGGGCTTTCGGGGGTAAAGGGTATCGGGAGGGGGAGTATGGGGTGAGGGGGATGTGTGTGGAGGCAGCGTTGGTGAGGGCGGATTCCAGGGTTTGGGCATAAGCGTCCACTGTGGTCGCGGATGAAAGGTTTGGGAGTGGATATTCTAGGGAAGCGGTGATTTGCTCTCGATAAGCGGACCAATTGGCTTTTTTGAAGTTTTACCGGAGGACCGGAGGGGTGGGAGTTACGGGAGAGGAGCGAATGGGTATTGTGGCTAAGACCGGGAGGTGGTCGCTGCCGATGCTTAGTAGAACGTCGACGGTGAGGTGAGCTAGGCGGTTGTGAGCAATTACGGCAACTGGTGAGGAGTTTGAAATTGGGCGGGTTGGTCGACAGATTGTAGGAAAATATTAATATTGGCTATGTCCGCCGCTGTGCGGGAAAGCATGTTTAGGTCAGCGAGTATGTAAATAGTGGCGATATGTAGGACGCGTGAAGGGAAATAGAAGGTGGCAATGAGGCTTTCGGGAAAAGAGAGAGAAGGGGGTGAGGCGTGGATGCGGATGGGAATGCGTGACTTGTGGAGGAGAGCAACACCACCGTGACCGATGTCACGGGGGTGATTCGCACGATGCATGTTGTAGCCTGGTATATTGGCTGCTTGGTGGGGACGGGGGAAGGTTTCGTTAAGGAGGACAGCGTCTGGGGTGTGTAAAGCAAGGGTGTATTTGAGAAGGGGTCGTTTTTTGTAGAAGGAACAAATGTTGCTATAGAGGAAAGAGATAGAGGGGGTTTATTCGCCATTTTGTGGTATATTCAAGAGGGAGAAGGTGAAGAGGGTGAGTGGCCCGGCGTAAGAGGGGTAGAACCGGAGATTGAAAATTTGGAACGCTGCTTGTTGCAGTTGGGTATGGACAAATGGGTGTTGGAAGGGCATTAAATTTTGTAGGGAGATGGTCAGGAATCGAAGGAGGTTTTCCACCGTCAGGGGGGGGGGGAATTGGGTGTTGGTGGTGTGGGTTGGGGGATCAATGGTTTTTATAGGGACGACAAGCTCTGCATGGTCTGGGGGAGGTGCTGGTTTTCCCTTACATTTGTAAGAGTGTGTTGGGTGTTGGCCGGAGCACTGGTGGCATTTCGGAAGTTGAGCAATGTTGGGGCTCTGTTGTAGGGGATGGTCTCGTAGGGAACAGTGAGAGGAGATACGGGGTTGGCGGCACTGGTCCGTAGAGTGCTGGTTATAGGCCAGACACCTATTGCAGCGGAGAGCCATGAAGGGTGGAGCCTTTTAGAAGGTTCTACTCGGTGGTGGTAGCGGAACAAATATACTCCAAGTTGTAGGAGGCGATCAACTTCTGCTTGCGTTGCCAGGAGGATTCTGACCATCCGTGTAGGTCCTGTGGCGCATTTGATGCGGAAGGCCTTTTTTCGGGATTTATTTGGATTTGATTGCGTTTCAGTTCGGAGATGACGAACTCGTCCGGTAACTCGGGGTCAACGCCCCGAATAACACAGGAGAATAGTGGTGAACGGGGAGGGGGAGCTGAAGTGGGTGTTTGGCGGGGTGTGAGGGGACCGATCGTCACTGTAGGACCGAGATGGGCGGCCGAATTTGAGTCCTCGAGGGTGGTGGCGACGATATCGTCGACAGTTTTTAGTATGACGCCGTTAGATCGGAGACCAGTAGGAACGGTGGTGAGGGAGGGATGAGCGTCTCCAAAGCACCCGAGATTTCTTGCCTGGAGAGGTGTTGGAGACCAGAGATGAGAGAGGAGTGTTTTAGGGGAGGCTGGGAAGCCTTGGCTGCATAGGAAGAGCGAGGGAGGGGCGGTAGGTCAAAGATGGAGGAAATGGGGTTTGTATTTTATGTAGCGTCTAGTGAGGGAATAGTGGGATGGCAGCCCTCCTCCATCCCATCGTGGACACGCAAACGGGCGCGGTGAGTAATCTCAGATTCCGATGGATCGGGCACTTTACGCTTCGCTGACACGGTGGTGGTTTGTGGGATGACTGGTGGGAGGTGGGTGTGGATACCTGAGGTGGAGGGTGTAGCGGTAGACGTGGTAGAATGAGTGGTCAGATTTTTGCTGACGGCGTCTTGAGAGCTAGTACGCGCCGGAGCATCCTTATTTGTGCCCTTGATGTTACGCGGATCACGGGGTGGAGACCCACGACCTTTGCCGCGACCCATTACGAAGATGTGGAATTAAAGAGCGTGAGAAAGATGGGGCTAATTTTTCAAGGTAGGGGGATGGCAGTTCAAAAGACCGCAATGGAATTTTAGGAATAGGGCACTAAGTCCCTAATAAAGGAGAAAGAAGGGGAAAAAAGGTTGAAAATGATGAGTTATATAATAATTAATATGTTTGAAATGATTGAAATGATTTGGAAAATGATGAGTTGTGGCTGAGGTATGTGAGAATGGGCACAAAAGGCCACTAAAGGAATAGGGTCTGTATGTTGGGACACCACGGTAGTTTGTTGTGGAATGGGATAAGGAAATGAAGTTGTATTAGGTGGTTGAAAGTGTATAAAATGTTGGGGATGAGGCGGGCGAGGAGCTGGCAACAGTGTGTGTATGAAAGGTGAGAAGAAAACGCCTCTGTAGAGTGCGATATAATGAGATGAATAAAAATGTTATGAGACTAATAGCGTGAAATGGATGGATGGAATGAAGTACTTAAAATGAAAGAGTACTTAAAAGCACAATGAAAGTGTACGCAGAATGGGTGATTATGCAGCGCGGGTACAAGAGCCCGTGTGAATGAATGAGATGCACCGCGGGTACAAGAGCCTGTGTGTGGAAACAGCAGAATGCTACACAGCGTGATGTATGAGTTATGGGCTGATGCACAATGAATGATTATGCTACTAATGTGCCTGGCTTTAGCGAAGAAATGCAGCGATGATAAGAGCTTGGGCGAAGAAATGAGTGATTATGTTGCAGGCGATGAAACGAAGTAAAGATGTGTATTATGTGGCTGGCTTCAATGAAGAAAATCAGCGATGATATTAGACTGGTGATATGTAGAACTCAAAATGTCAGCGCAAGCTGTAACACGTGGACGAGGACGCTCTGCCAAGGTCACGAAGTCAGGTCGTGACGTAATTCAGGCCGGCGTGTAGAATGTCACTGTGCAGTAGAAAATCTTGAAGTTCTGGTGTTGGAATTTTATATGAAGTTCTCGGAGTATGTTCGAGCAGAGATTCGTGCCGAAGTACTAATAAGAACAAGAATGGAGATATTAAAGGTTTTCATTTGTGTCAGCATTTGACAGAACGCCGCTGTAATGACCAGTGCAGGATTCCCTATATATATATAGCAGTCGTTTCTTTCGGCCGCATGGCTATTGCCCCTACGTCGGCGGGCCCCCTTAGACGGTTTTTCCGTCTCTTCTGGCCAAGGGGTTAAGGTGTTTGGGAGAGGTGGAAATTTTAGTGATGGGTGGGTTTGGGTTTGGGATTTGGAAGAAAGTGTGTTAGAATTTTTAGTTGGGGCATTGCTGGGAAATTTGGAGAAGGGCGCGGGGGGCGAAGTATTGTTTTGAGAAGGGAGAGTTAGATGCAGGAATGGGGATGTGGGGGAGAAGGGTGACTGCTTCATTGTATGTAGGTATAATTTTTAAATATCGGAAATTTTCGACGAAGAAAGAAAACACGGAAAACATGGAAACAACTGCTGCATGTGCCAAAGTAGATGAATGAACTTCTATTGCTCGGGGATTTGCGTGTATTTGGATGTTTAAATTAAGTAAGTGTGGTGAAGAAAAAAAAAGGGGGGGGGGGTTGTATTTACGTCCAGATCATCAGGTGTTTTTTTTTTTAAGGATGATGTCGGTGAGAAGGGAGTAGTAGATGTTTGTTGAGATGAGAGGGAGAGTGATATTGTAGAAGTGAGAGAGAAAAAAAGAAAGAAAGAAAGAAAGAAAGAAAGAAAGAAGAAGGAAAGAAAGAGAGAAGAAGAAACGTATAGCTGGTGATGCGAGGACGGTGGCTAATTAATGAGTTGAGATGGGGAGAGTAGAAAACGGATGACGTGAATGGGTAGGTGATGAGTTATGATGTCAACGGTGTGAGATTTGACGGTGAATGTGTGTGAAAATGAAGATGTTGAAGATTTTTTTGTTATTATTTGAATTAATTGATTGTGTTTTGAGAAATAGGGTTGTTTGTTGCAATTTCGAAGCCGGCGAAGATGTCTTCAGTTTCCAGTGGAGTGGCGTTCGTGAGCGAAATATGCGGAGACGAGGCTGTTATTCGGGTGCTGGGAGAAGTGCCCTGAGGCTGTAGATGCTGAGCTTAGTTCGTACCGGGGCTCGTAGCGGCTTGTGTAGGAGGGAGCGCACTATGGGGTTGTTGGTAACCTGCACCCGTTTGAGGTAGCGGCGTTGCAGTAGCTCGATGTACTTCGTTAGTGGAGGCAGTGGCATTCTGTCAACGAGGTCTACTGTGCGGTAGGTGAATGGGAGAGGGCTATGGAAATGTCCAGGTTGGTGATGGGGACATCAAGAGGGTGCGGCGAGAAGACGTGTGTGGTTGAAGGCTGGAGGTGGGAGCGTAGAGGCACTGTGGCAATGATTTCGTCCTCGTCGTATGTGAATGTGGGGTCTGGTGCATCGCGGAAGACGCGAGCGAGCCTGTTTGCAAAGATGGCCAGCTTGGCGGGATCATCTGGTGGTGCGATGTTGTTGTAGATGATGGGATACGACATGGGAGTTGATTTATATATATATGTGCAGTCATTTCATTCCGCCGCATGGCGATTGCCCCTGCGGCGGCGGGCCCCCTTAGACAGTGTCGCCGTCTCTTCGGGCCAGGGGGTTAAGGTATTTAGGAGAGGTGGAAATTTTGGTGATGGGTGGGTTTGTTTTTAGGGTTTGGAAGAAAGTGTGTGAGAATTTTGGTTGGGGCATTGCTGGAGAAATTTGGAGAAGGGGGCTGGGGGCGAAGTTTTGTTTTGAGAAGGGAGAGTTAGATGCAGGAAGGGGAATGTGGAGGAGAAGGGTGACTGCTTCATTGTGCGTATGTATAATTTTAAATGTCGGAAATTTTTAAGAAACAAAGAAAACACGGAAGCCATGGAAAACACTGCCGCAATTGCCAAAGCAGACGAAGGAACTTCTATTGCTCGCTCTGAGATGGATATGAATTTTAAGTTTATTGGGGAAAATTAAAGGGGGGCTGTGTTTAAGTCCAGATCATAAGGTGTTTTTTTTTTTTTTTTTTAAGGTGATGAGAAGGGAGTATTGTTATATATATGCGGTGAGATGAGAAGGGGAGTGTTATGATAGTAAAGAGACAGGAAGAAAGAATTAAATAGCTGGTAGTTTGAGGAAAGTAAATAATGTCGATTAGAAGGGAGTAATGAATGAGGTTTGTTGAAATGCGAGAGTGGTATTGGTGGAGCGAGAGAGAGAGAAGAAAGAAAGCAGAAAGAAAGAAAGAAAGAAAGAAAGAAAGAAAGAAGAAAAACGCAGAGCTGGTGATGTGAGGATGGTGGCGATTGAACAAGTTGAGATTGGGGGAGGGGGGTTGAAATCGGATGAATTGAATGGGTAAATGAGGAGTGATGATATCAACGAGGTGAAATTTGACGGTGAATGAGTGTGAAGGTGAAGATGATGAAGATTTATTTTTTTTTGTTGAGAAATATGGTTGTTGCGCTATTTCGAATCCGGCGAAGATGCCATTAGTGTCCAGTGAAGTAGCGTTCATATGCAAAGAAACCGAGACTGGGTTGTTAGTCGGGTGCTGGAGGAAGTGCCCTGAGGCTGTAGATGCCGAGCCTAGTGCGTACCGGGGCACGGAGCGGCTTGTTTAGAAGAGGGCACACAATGGGGTTGTTGGTTGCCTGCGCCCGTTTGAGGTAACGGCGTTGAAGTAACTCGACGTATGTTGTTAGTGGAGGCAGTGGCATTCTGTCGACGAGGTCTGCTGTGCGGTAAGTGAATGGGAGTCTCATCGCCACTCGGACTAGGCGGCGTTCCATTGAGAGAAACGGTCGAAGGGGGCAGTCCGGGAATCCAGCCCACGCAGGATGGCCGTACACCAAAAATGTGCGTATGAGTACTTTATAGGTATGGAGTAGTAGTTTCTCATTCAGTCCCCAGGTTGTTCCAGCCAGACGCCGGAGAAGATACGCCCGCTTACGTGCCACAGGGAGTTTGGTTTTAAAGAAGGGACGGAAGGTGAAAAATTGGTCGAAAAGGAGGCCGAGGTATCGTACGGTAGGGGTGGGGGCCAAGCGGCGGTGATGTAGGTGAAGAGTGAGATTTGCGGGGTTTCTGGTTGGGGCGAGAGATCGCCTGCGTGGGCGGAAGAGGATGGTCTGTGTTTTTCCTGGATTCAGGCGCAGATGCCATTTGCCACACCAGGAGGTGAAGAGATCGAGGTAGGGCTGGACGTGGGTGTTTATATGTTGAACAGTGGCAAACGGTGCGACGATAGCTGTGTCGTCGGCAAACTGTAGAAGTTGCATGGGAGGGGAGGGTTGGGGGATGTCAGCGACGAATAAGATGTAGAGAAGGGGGGAAAGGACGGAGCCCTGCGGGACGCCCTGTTCGAATGGGATGGGGCGGGAGTAGTGGCCATTGATGGTGATGCTTGCGGTGCGGTTCCGGAGGAAGGTGTTTAAAAAGCGGATGTAGGTATGGGGGAGGTCGAAATAATGTAGTTTGACGACTAGGGCGTCGTGCCAGACCGTGTCGAATGCTTTCTCGAAGTCGAAGGCGATAAATAATGTTGGAGCTGGACGGTTGTAGTTTTCCGCTACCAGGGCAGAGAGGCGGAGAAGTTGATCCTGCGCGGAGAAATGGGGTCTGAAGCCACATTGTGAGAGGGGAAGGAGCTGATGGTGACGGAGATGGGTGTGGATTCGTTTGGTGAGGATTTTCTCGAAGGTTTTCGAGAGGACAGCGGTGAGGCAGATGGGACGGTAAGAATCGGGGGAGGAGAGGGGCTTGTCAGGTTTAGGAAATAGAAGCATCGTGGCATGGCGCCAGGGTGTGGGGTAGAACCCGGTACGAAGAAGATGGTTGTAAAGATGAGTCAAAGCTGTGAGAAACGATGGAGGTGCCTCCTTGAGATGCCGGTAGCGAATGGAATCAGGACCAGGGGCGGTATTGGTCGTACGTGAGAGAGCTATGGAAATGTCCAGTTCGGTGATAGGGACATCGAGAGGGTGCGGCGAGAAGGCATGTGTGGTTGAAGGCTGAAGGTGTGGGCGTTGAGGCACGGTGGCGATGAAGTCGTCGTCGTCGTATGTAAATGTGGGGTGAGGTGCATCGCGGAAGACGCGAGCGAGTCTATTTGCAAATATGGACAACTTGGCAGGATCGTCGGGTGGTGCGGTGTCGTTGTATATGATGGGGTACGACATAGGAGTAGATTTACCCATGAGGCAGTTGAGATGTCGCCAGAACTTGGTGAGTGAGGGAGACACGCCGTTCTGCCTGGAGCAGGTCTTATGCCAAGTGAGCCTCTTATGGGCCTCGATGTAAGACTTTACTTGGCGGAGAGTCTGGCGGTGCTTTTGTAGGAAGTAGCGATCCCTGGTGCGGAGAAATGTGGCGTGATAGGAGTGGGAAAGCGCGAGGAGGCGTCGGGCCTTAGGGGGGATGGGGGGGTCGGGAAGGGGTGTATGGGGTAAGGGGAATATGACGCTGTGCCGCCTGTTGTAAGGTTTCTTGGAGATGGTTGGTGTATGCGTCCACAGAGGATTGCGAGCTCAAGGGCTGAGTGTAGGTCTGCAACTGTTCGGAAATAGAGTTGCGGTAGGCCGGCCAGTTGGCCGCACAAAAGTTCTGGACCATCCGAGGTGGTGGTGTTGGGGTGTTACGAGTGGGAACGTCAAACTGCAGAAGCACGGGGGCATGATCACCCCCGATGAGTGGAAGGACGGTGACATGAACCAAATGGAGTAGCGAGTTGTGCGCTATTACGGCGTCAGGGGTAGTTTGGGAGGAGGGACGTGTGGGCTTAGGGAGGGGAACCAGCGAGGCGTTAATGTGGTTGAGATATACATCCAGACTGCGGAGTTCCCGGGCCGAGCGGTCGTGGAGGTTTAAGTCTGCCATTATGAGGAAGTGAGGGAAGGTTTCGGCCACGTGTGCTATGAAAACTTTAGGGAGGGGATGGCGAGGACGGGTGTAAATTGTGGCGAGATGGAGAACTCGGGATGGGAAGTAGACCGTGGCGATAAGGCTTTCCGGAAAATGAAGGGGGGGTGGGGGAATGTGGTGTCTGATGGGATAGCGTGGGAGGTAAGCTAGGGCGGATCCGCCTCGACCTAAGTTGTAGGGACGATCAGCTCGAAGGAGAGTGTAGCCCGGGAGGAGCGCGTGGTCAACTCCACGGAGGAAGGTCTCGTTCAAGAGAGCGACGTCAATGTGATGAGTGGCGAGGGTATGGCTAAGTAGGGTACGACGTGCGTGAAAGGAGCAGACATTATGGAAGAGTATGGAGATATGCCGTGGAGGTCGTTGTCGTGTCGGTTGTGCTGCCATGTGGGGATTAGACGGCGGTGACGCGGGGGTGGGGGAAGAAGGTGAAGTGGGCTAGCGGCCCTGAGAATGATGGCTGGAAGCATACTCCGAATATCTGCTGTGCCGCCATCTGGAGTTGGGTAAGTATGAGGGGTCGTTGATAGGGAAGGATGTTGTGGATGGATACCACCATGAAGCGGATGAGGTCTTCAATGGAGGGGGAAGGGAACTGTGATTGCGCTTGAGGGGTGGGGGGATCTATGGACTTGATGGGTGCAACTGTTTCGGGGCGGTTGGGAATGGGAGCGGGTTTTGACTTGCATTTGTGCGAATATGTGGGGTGCGCCTCCTGACATTGGTGGCAGCGAGGTGGGAGGGCGGTGTTGGGACATTTGCTGGTGGTGTGGGATGGCTGGGAGCAGTGGCCACAGCGTGGGGAAGCACGACATTGCTCGGTGGTGTGGTCATTGTAGACCAAACAGCGGTTGCATCGCAAGGCTACTGGGGGGGGGGGGAGCTTTGGAAGGTTCCACACGATGGTGGTACCGGTAGAGGTAGACGCCATTAGTGAGAAGCCTGTCCACTTCCGCTTGGGTCACTAGGAGAATGCGAACCATCCACGTGGGACCGTCCGCATTCCGGATGCGAAATGCCTTGCGTGCATCGATCTGCTCCAGGTGGAGTTCTTGTAAGACCGCCTCCTCGGTCAGATCGGGATCGACGCCCCGAATCACGCACGAGAAGTGCGGGTTGCGTTGAGGAGGAGGAAGGGTAGGGGGATTTTGTCTGGCCCGGAGAGGTTCTGCAATCACCTGTGGGCCGAGTTGCTGCACCACTTCCGGGCTATGAAACACGGCGGCGGTGGCGTCGTCGTTTGTTTTCACGTAGACACCGTTCGTGGCGGCAGTGGCGGAGAAGTTGGAGTGCCCAAGTATGCGGCGAAGTGCATCCGTAAATTGGATTTCGTGGAGAAGGTGTGTCCACGGAACAAGAAGACATGTTTAAATGGTGGCTCGGAGGCCTTGGAGGCGTATGTAGGTAACGACGGGGGAAGGGATGGGGGTGCAACGGTAGCGGGGGTAAAGTTGGGTACGGGTCCCGTGACGGGCAGTCGGGGGTCGTTGGGTGCAGGGAGAAAAGGAGTAGTGGGCGGCGGGCTACTATGGCGCCTGGAGGCGGTTTGAGACTCGTCCATTCCCTCATGGACCCGTTGACGAGAGCGGTGAGCCCCCCCCCCCCCCCCCTCCGTGTCTGAGGTGTCGGACCCGGGGCGTTTCTCGGAGCGGCTGGGAGTTTTAGGGACCAGCGGTGGGAGGTTCGGATGCGTCCCCAGGGTGGTTAAGGTAGCCGGGTTAATAGAAGTTGTTGATTTAGGAATGGCACCTTTGGAGCCAGAAGAGGAGCGATGGGTCGGTTGCTTAGGTGGAGGAGGGGTAGGTGGAGTGGTCTTGCCCTTGCCTCTGCCCATGGCGAAGGAGAATGTGAATATTTATTGGAATAGTGGGTAAGGCCAGTGGCTATGCGACTCACTGTATGTACGTTGGAAGATGGAAAGAATAAAGGAGCGGGCGAAGCCAAGCCGAGCGACGCACGGGAGGGATTGGAGAAGGAAGGGTAATTATGTGCTGTGCGGGTAGTGGAAAATGAGAAGTGAGATAAAGGGGAAGTGTTATAGGAGTAGCTTGCCGCTAGCTCACTATTGCTGTGTGATGTGTATGTGTTATCTGTTTGTGTAGTTTGACAGGGGCTGGTGCTGGGGGACGAATAAATGAGATGATGGGAATAGAAGTGTGAGCAAGCTGCGTGCCCGACACCAACGAAAAGAGGCTAGCAGCTGTGAGCTCGGTGAAGGACGTAGCGTGCTAGGTCACTGAACGCTAGTGCGATGACGTACAACTTGAAGATCGTAGCGGTGTTCAGTTTGCGGAGCGGAGATGAAGTTTGAATAAAGAATTTGCCAGTAGTGAGCCACTAAGGGCAGATGAAGAGTAGAAAACGTAGAATTATGAAACGAAGAGTAGATGCTTAAATGTATGATATTATGAAGATGAAAGTTGCACTGACTGCAATGCAGTGGCGTGACGTGAGCTCCACGTGGCGTGACGAGGTCGCCTCGAAGAATCCAGAATATTCGAGAAGAAGTCGATGGCGATGACGTGGTTATGACGTGGCGATAGCTGGGTGATGACGTAGGAAAATTCTGGTGATATTCGACAAGAATGACGTTCTTCAGAATAGTCAGAAATCAGATGGTTGATTTACCGGATTCCCTAGCGAGATCCACTCCTTAGTGACAAACAAACACCTGTACAGTACCTCCCGGTATAATCCTGGAATATACGAAACACGTTAGTCTTAACTTCTTTTTTGGGATTTTCCTCTTTCATGTTTTCTTAATCTCCCTTCTCTTAAAACACCAACAGAGACTTATTTTGTATTCTTGCTCTCTCTCTCTCTCTGTGCTTTTCTTTATTCCTGCTCTCAGTGTGATTGCAGGAAATTGATTATAATATTCTCCTTCGCTAACCCATGAGTGTCAAGCATCCTCATGTTGTGACATCTTGCGGTGCTTTTCTACACCTCTTCAAGTTCTTGCGTTCGAAGGCTGAAGTAACTCATCTAATCACAGATGGAGCTTGATGCTCGCTACTTCCACTACAGATGTCTCTGCAGACAACTCCTCGGGATCAAGACTAGCTCTTAAAAGAGAAGAAATTTTCTTGCATTAAATTATTATTTCTTTTTGTTCTGTTGTGCATATGTGTTCCCCTTCTCTTTCTCTCCTCCCTCCGCCCATTGTGCTCATCGCTCAGACACTTGATTTTCAAACTCTCACTCTTCGCTTGTGCAACAAACTTACTAGTAGTTCACTCCTACAAAGAGTTACTATACATCTCATGATGTTTTAAATTTTCAAATTCTGTCGCCATGACATAGTGACACTTAACGGCTGGCTGCGAGTGTCTTCAAGCATCAACTATGAAAAGATAAGTAACTGCTTCAGTGGTTTTAAACTTCAATTTTAATGCAGCCTGTGTGAATGTAAAACCTGAACATTTTAACGGACCTCCAAGTCTGTTTCTTGAAATTTGAACATTTTATTAAGGTTATATTCACTTAAACGGTTTCCTATAGGAGATTATTTCTTCGTTGCTTTACTAAAACCAAAATAAAAATCACTTGGAGTCACTATGCAAATGGGGGACACATTCTCCCACACCGAGGGATTTTGCTGATAACATTACAGTAATTTGCAAGTCGAGCATTTTACTCTCCGGGGGATTTTTTCTACTTTCTTAAAAATTTTACCGAGTTAATATTCATTCCTCTGTTGGATATTTGCCCATGCTCTATTCAAAGTAACCTACAACGTGTAGAAATTCTATAAACAAGTACATCAAGCTCTCCTTGACAGTGCAATAATACTAAAGTCTCAATCTGTAGGAACAGCTATAGAATTCAGTAGTGACATCTCAGAAAATAACCTTCAGTGCATCGTGTGAGAAGTAAAACAAATTGTTTCTCCGTACAAACCATCAGTGCTGGGTGCCCATAAAATTAAAGACAGACTCAAAACAAACCCCATTTTCCTTCCCTTTCTACTCCACTAACTTTTGTATGAAATTGCATATGGAATCTTCGTAACCTTTTTTTTTGTAACCTTGAGGTTACATTTTGGTGTCCTCCCCCTTTTTTGAATGTATCACAATTACTGTAGTCAATTCTTTATAAATTCAGTCGTATTGTAGACTACACCCCTAAGTCCAACTTTTGGATAATTGGTGCTTCTAGAAGCTAAATTCTTTAATATAGTTATTGTAACTTTAAATATCCCACTACGTTTTGGTGCCCCCCTAGGGCGAATCTTAGCATTATCTTGCCGTCTTGGCCTAATTTCATCATTCTCTTGTCATAAAGGCCCTCTTGTATAATATTTCAATTTTCTCAGCAGCACCTGCTGTGTCCAAGATCTTAACATCAATTTTTTTTTCAGTCAATCCTTGTCAATCCTTACTAGGCATTCTGTGAATGTTTCTTTGCACTTTTTCTCCACATTTATTCTAGTCTAGGCTCCCGTGACGTTTCTTCTGCCCACTTTCTTAGATGGCAATTTGGGTATAACCTGTACTATAAACAAAGTAAATTTCTCATATTGTAATCCTTTAGCAATTATATTGGTCAAATTTGTATTTGGTGGCGTAGCTTCTGGGTTTAGCCACGTCAACCCCCTGCCCTGTTTATATGTTACTTTTAAACTATTTTATGCTTCGAAGTTGATCCTCAATTTTTTGGCCAAGCAGTTTACCACCTCTTTTACCATTTATTCTTACTCAGTAGCCACTGGTGATGTTACAAAGAAACCTCGCCACGTATTCTTTGTTGAGCTCTAAGAAAACAATAAATGTTTACTCATTTACTTCATTCAATTTTTTTCGTGAATTCTTTTCACTATTCTTAAGGATAGTTCACTGGAGTTATAACTCGCTCTGCCTACTCTCTACCAATAAATCATCAATCTGCTCTCTTGGCTGCTTCCTTCCCGCAACCAATGTTTTTATTTGTATTTCCTCTCATTAAGGATTTGGCCTTTTGAGCACAGCAATGATAATAATAAAAATTAATTCTTAAGCTTCTTTTTAGTGCCAAGGCTAGTGTTGTTACTCCCACCTTGGTGTTCTTTACGTTGGAGCAATTATGTATCTCATTTTTAACGCTACTGCTGGCAATACCTCTTATTGTTCTTATTCACTTCTATTCTTATTGCTTTAAATAAATGTGTTTTCTGGGTTCTTTCCTTGCACCTTAAGTTTTGATTTCTCTCCCAAACCTACTTCCCTTTCTTACGGCAGTGATTGGGCTTAGCCCTGTTGCTCCATGTGAGCCAAAATGTGAATTCTGCAACGTTGGTGTGACACGCTACATAAAGACCTATAAATCGTGAATCTCCATCCTGATGCGGCCTCAGACAGAGAAAAATGGAGACAACGGATCCATGTAGTGGACTCTGCCGTCATGAGGGACAAACGCTGAAGAAGAAGAAGAAGAAGAATCTGTGCTGTGTCAGTTTATTGTCTTGATAAAGGAGGCCCAAGTGTCTCATTTCCAGGAATACAATCAGACGACCTTCTGCGTTCCATGGGTCACTATAGAATGAAATCGAACTTTCGGATCAAAGAAGATCAAACAATTCACAAAGCCGGGCAAGAAAATTATAATTTACGGGCATAATAGGTCAAATAATGCACGTTAAACATTCGACATCTCATAGAATTTTACCCAACATAATGAAGCGAAAGATGTTAGGATGTCTTAACTTATAATTAATAAAACCCAAACAACGTCGTTTACTATGGTAGGCACTAATACAAGAGAATTTTATATTTTTTCTGTGCGTCGGTGACTCACTTCTTTGTTATGAAAATAAGTATAACTCTTGATATATTTCCGAGAAGACAGCAATATCTCGCTTGAGTGGCTACATTCATATAAATATGATGCTCAACATATAAAGCCGATTCCCCTCCGATACACGAGCCACGACAAAATATTCGTATTTCTGTGGTTTTGAGGCAAATCTCAAGTGGAGCCAGTATCATTGTATCAAAATGTTTATTGATTGTGATATTACCTTATTTGTTGTGCCCGATACTCCTACTTAGTATTGGGTGGCCCGGCTCATCACCCCAACCTGCGGCAAGAGTTCGGTACAACTTCGAAATAAGAAAATCTTGAATGATTAAAATAAATTCGGTTTCAACGAAGAGTACATAATGATCTGGAAGGACTAGACCTAAGTAATCATAGGGCGTAAAATGGGACTGGGTTTATAGGTTCAATAACACGAAGATATTTTAGTAATCGTCCAAGTTTCGATATGAAAATTATTAAAGAATGCCCAAGTAAAATAAAACATTCTGCATTTATCTTCGATGCACAGATTACACTGAATAACATTATATAGGTCTCCTATCCCCACACATAGGGATCATAGAAATTAATACTTGCAGTGCAATAGAAATCAAATAATTAAGTCTCAAAAACTATTATTAAATCGGAACCAAATATCCATGCATCCTAACTTTAGAGATAACTAAACTTACGGAAATCCATTCGACCCCTACATTTTAATTTAAGTTAAATCAAATTTGTATTCCACTCATGTCTTATAGAGTTCATAGTTGAGATGATTTCAATGAAATCAAATAAAACAAGAAGTTCTGTGAAGAACTATACAGCCTACTTTTCATGCGGGGGCGTGGTGGCTCAGCGGTCTAGCTGTATGCCTCTCACCAAGGCGGTCCGGGTTCGATTCCCGGTCAATGCATGTGAGATTTTCGAAGTGAAATGCCATGTCCTGTGGTTCGGATTCCACGTAAAAAGGAGGTCCCGTGGCTCATGATCTCAAGATTAACGGTCACGTTAAACTACAAGCTTCCTTTCCTTTTTCCTTACTTTTCATGCCAGTGATTATTCTACAGAATATGAAGCTATCTAGAATAATGACGAAATTAAGTTGGTAATATCGAAATATCTAATTAGTACAAAATATACCTGGTATAATGTAGCCTAATAGAGCACTACAGTTGGCAGCCCTGGTGACTGAATATATTCTTAGTTCCTTCTCTTAAGGTACAGAATACAAAATTTGGTTCAAGACCAATGGATAGCATGGACGTTACATGCAGTTAAACATTGGATCTAACAGCACGCGTAAAATCATGTTGGCATCAATGTCATGCATGTATTGATCAGAAATAATCTGAAATAATATGATCTATTGTTGTGCCAATTTTGAATTAAATCCATTAGTTAGTTTAGAAGTTACATATATTTTAAAATTGGACCTATCAGCAGGCTTAGAATCATGTTGGCAGCACTGACGTATATTAGTTACTCCAAATTAATCTAGAATGCCAGGTACTATACGTGTGGAAAGTTTAGAGCTATTGGCTTGCATACTTTCTGATTTATTGATATTAGGGTAACAAAAATAGAAACTGCATTTATTAATAGTTGGCAGCCTTGGTTGCTCTTAAGAATACGCATAGTCATATCTGTTATGGTATATAGCACATACGAAATTTGGTTGAAATCCAATTGATAGTATAGAAGTTACATGTATTTAAAGTTGGACTTCTCAGCAGGCTTAAAATCATGTTGGTAGCAGTGACGTATATAAGTTACTCCAAATTAATTTAAAATGTCAGGTACTATACGTGTGCATAGTTTAAAGCTGTCGGCTTGTATACTTTCTGATATATTGGTATTTGGATAAAAAAATAGAGAGAGCAATTATTAACAGTTGACAGCCCTGGTGGCTCTTAAGAATACACTCAGTCATATCTGTTTATGTACAGATATTACATACTAAATTTGGTTGAAATCCAATTGATAGTGTAGAAGTTATATGCATTTAAACATTGGACCTATCAGAAGGCTTAAGATTATTTTGGCAACACTGTCATGGTTGGCCTCCTGGAAATTAAACTGAAATGGTCTTATCTACATGTGTGCCAATTTTGGAATAGCTCCCTTGCATACCTTGTAAGATATCCAACATGGAGCTCAAATTTCTAGTGCGTTTTTTCAGCAGTTGGTAGCACTGACATCATTTTCAAATATGGACGTGGGATATTCCGGTGCACGTCTTTACTCATACTAAATTTGGTTTTGATTGCTGCAGCCGTTTAGGAGTTGATAGGGGGGGGGGACACACACACAGCCAGCCAGACAGACAGACAGACAGAAGGACAGACAGACAGACAGACACACATTTTCCCGGATCGATCTCATAAGTCTACTTTTTCCTCATTTTCGCAAAATGTGAAAAGTAGGCCAAAAAAATACTCCTGTACTGGATCTCCTTCTAACTAATAACTTTTTGTTTGAATTATGGATGTGCACTCTTATCATAATTATATACACTCGTATTTACACGTCATTCAAGCTTGCTTTGACTGTTACAATTAAATTACAATAAATTCTCTGCTTTTCCATTTTCAATCACCTTTGGTTTCATCATTCGATCAAGTTATTTCAGATTAAATTTCATTATATTTTTGTTAATTTTTACAATATTCTTTATACTCGTCGATGTAACTCTCCTCTCTAACATTTCCGTTTCCATCAGATGGTATAATTAAAAATTGGATTCTGCAACTCTCAAATTCTAGCAACCATTACATATGAGATTATGCTGACTGATTTCTCATTAGATTGTTCACTTCTGAATTAGAAACTATCAGTTTCTATAATTAATTTTAGTATAAATTTACTTCTTACAACTCTTAGTTTAACGTGGATTTATCAACTTTTATTTCAATCATCATTTACCCTTTACTTCAATATCCCAAATTTACTTTAGTTGGTAATATAATTTTATCATTTGTAAGATCGCATAGATCAAACCTTCATTATACATTATTACAATTCACTTTTACTTCATTATTATTATTATTATTATTATTATTATTACTCATTATTATTATTACTCCACAAATTATTTCAATTACTTATAATCCACATTTCACTTCAATTACTTTGTACTTGGTTTCATTCATAGTTGTTAATTGTTTCTTGATGATACCAGTCTAATATGTTGGGTTAAATTTCTAAGTTAATGTGTCCTAACTTTATATTACCATCACGCACGTATTTCCATCGAACATGTAACTTCTGCCTTAAATTAGCTATCAAATTTATGATCATAAAATGCCTACCATAAATATCAACATTCATAATTGTTATTATTAATTACTCATGATAAACTTTATTCCTAAATTTGACTTTGCCGCGATAAATTTTGTTATGTTTCCAACTGCCAAATCTACTCCACTGATTAAACACCAAGCACTACATTAGGTGAGTTTGTCTGCACCTTAATTTTCACAGCCAAGGTACCTGCGATATCTTCCTCCCGGCGTCGGTTCCTACACCTCCCTGGATCCATCTCTCCATGGTTTTGGTTCATCTCACGGTCCCGTGGTCGTTAAACAAGTCCATTCGGTCCTCTTCCGTCGTCATCCATTCGAGAAAACCCCCATGTTCCTCGTTTAGCCTTCCATCGCGTACTCGAACGAATTTATAGCATACTGTCCGTACTGCGATTTGCCGTGAGAACGATTTCCATCATTATTTTATTATTGCACATACTCAAAGTTCCTTGTGCCGACAGATAGCATTTGGTTCGCCTGTAATATCAGTTTTATGTAACAAACCTTTTACGTAAATTCACTCGTAATAGCTTACACTCCTGGCCATATCTGAGCTTGCTCAGAGTCCACTCACACTCGTAATATTCGGAGCCACGCTGAATTATTTCGCTTGGGATTTAACGCTATACTTAATACTTGCGTAACCCTTTTCAGTTCGTACATCGTAATTACGTTGCGTTGAATGTCCTGCCCACTTTATCGTGTGCGGCTTTAATTTAAGTTCAGGCCTACTAACACACTATGGTTGTGGCACAATACTTTCGTATCTTAATTTTGCCAGCTACGTATTCCCGTACCGGAGAATGTTCGTACTCTTTGCACCGTACTCTGACCCGTATCTCATCGCTCCTCACTGTGTTATAAGAAGACAAGTTAACTGTTCCAACTGTGGACAATAAGTGACCTTCTCCTGGTTAACGACCTTTCATCAACACCTCGCATTCACGGTCCTTCATAAAGGATGAACTGATTGCAAAGCTGTTTTACGCAGTAAGCAAGCAACACAACAGAACGAGTCGCATACCATTACAAAGAGCGTTGACTCACGTTTCAAATAGTTGTCAGTAGAGCTTCTCAATCAAACTATTGAGTCAAATTAATTACTATCTTCTTGACGTTTCGACGTAAAATATCATTCTCTTATTTTAAATTTCACAATAAATTCTTCTCAATATTTATATTTCTTGCCAGTTTACCAAAATACTTCTTATGGCAATCTTAAGCTTATTTAAGTTTTTTGTGCCTGTGACGTCTCAGTGTTGACGTTTCTCACTGCTTCTTGCGTCATCTCGCCTTCTGCCTGTCTTCGGGTACTTTCTAGAATGTTGACGCATGTCATATCGGTGACAATACTGTATTTTTATATAATATACAGGGTCTTTTATAAAGGATGAACTGATTGCAAAGCTGTATTACGCAGTAAGCAAGCAACGCAACACAACGAGTCGCATACCATTACAAAGAGCGTAGACTCACGTTTCGAATAGTTGCCAGTAGAGTATTCTGTTGTGTCTCCCCCTCCTGGGTTGTCGCATGAGGCTCAGAATGACGAAACCTCAGCAAAACGTGTTCCTCCAGAACAGCACTGTCACAGGACAAAGCTATCTTGAAGTGTTGCGAACCAGGCTCTGCCGATTGCTGCAAACACACTCGCCTGACTTCATTATCCTATTGGAGCTTAGCAGTGTGAGCATTTTTGAATGGAACAGTCCCTAAATGTGGATTGGTCGCAATATTCCTCCGGATTGTGCTCTATTCACGTGGCCTCCAAAATCCCCAGACCTCATCCCATGCGATTTCATTCTGTGGGGATACGTTAAGGACAATGCTTATGTCCTGTCTCTCCCCACTACACTGGAGGACCTTAAAGAGAGGGTAACACGTGGGATTGACTAAGTGGATCGTGATTGCTGCGACGCGTTTTGGAGGAATTCTCATATCGCCTTGCAATGGTCCGTGCTGCTGGTGGTGGCCATATTAAACACTTGTTGCAGAAGGAACAAAACTTCAACATCAGTCACATACATCTTGAAATCTTGTACCACTGAATATTACGGAGATATAGCTTGATTAATTTGGTTAATTTTTTATGAAAAACCCTGTGTAATGATATTAATCATGCAACTTCGACTGCATCGGGCTTAATTCCAGGACTGCAATGGAGAACTGCAGCAAGTACAGAGATCGGTGGTTCACATCCCGACCCTGACAGCTGCTTTTCTGAGTGAAGTGTTTCACTAGGGATTGCCACGCTCCTTCTAAGGAAATGCCATGATGGTACCTTATTTCAAGTCCCGAGGCACTTATCTCAATCTTATATCCAAATAATTATAGTTACACCTCCCCCTCTGATGCAATCATGTCCACCTACTGGTGTAGCGGTTGGCATTCTTAGATGTCCACCCCGGAGTTCCGGATTTAAACCCGGCTCTGACAAAGAATTGAATTCCGATCTGAGTGCTTGAACGGGGTACACTCAGCCTCGTGAGGCAAAACTGAGAAGAGGTGGGTTCGACTCCCACCTTAGCCATCCTGGAAGTGGTTTTCCGGGATGGTTCCTATATTAAAGCCACGTCCGTCTCCTTCTCAATCCTCTCATGAATTACAAATACACACACTAATACAGCCATGGTAATAACACAGATCATCAGCCAAATTCCAGATACAACCAAGTACTCGGGGATAAATGACCACGATGCCCAACTCCATCAAGTAAAACAAGTGTTACAATCATAATAACGCGGGTTACCTGATAAAGACAATACAGTAATTAGAATTGTTTTGTGTTGACCAACTGAAGATTGCAATATCAATTTACATTTGAAGATACATACAGTAAACATTCGAATGCCTTGGTGAGGTTGAGTACAGTTCGCATCATCAGATAGCAACACACCCCGTCAACGTCGCCATTGCATATACCGCACATGCAAGAGCACGTTCGTGAAAGGTTCCATAGTGGAGCCCGACAGCGTTCGGGACAGTTTTCCGGACAGACGAACGCTGACGGCCGTCCGGGTTATGGTCGTTACTGGCGGACAAGTTCACCCGTTCATTTCAACAGTATTCCCTGCTGATGAACGCCACCTCCAGTAGGATATTGTATTATGACTCACCGTTAGAATTGTGAACCACTAGCTAGAGGAATAGCCTACAACATTGAATATTCATTGCTGCCGTGGCCTTCCAGTTGCACTAGCTTGGATATGAACCCAATTCAACATGTGAGCTTCGACTTCGAGTAGCAGGCTCGAGCTACATCACTTCCATCCCACGGTATACATCAACTGTAGGATTGCCTATGCTCGTCTACCTATGGTGGCTGGCTGCGTGGCTCAGCGGTAACGTTCTCGCTTGCTGGGCCCAAGGTTGCAGGTTGGTATCCTGGCGCAGTCAGCTGGCATTTGAGGGTGCGCAAATGCGAGGGAGCCATGTCAGTAAATTTACTGGCACGTTAAAGATCCCCTTCGGGGCAAAATTCCGGCACCCCGGCGTCCCTAAAAGCCAGAGTAGTTAAAAGGGACGTAAAACCAATAACATTATTATTATCTACCTATGGTATTCGACCCCTGGATAACTTCCATCACCTTGTGAAATCGATGCCTGACGAGTAGTCGTGGTTTTGCGCGTTAAATGTGGTTCTACATCGTATTAGGCAAGTGGCCATATTTTATTGGTTCCTCAGCGTACATTAAACATATGAGTAATTCCAAATATTCGAACTAAATTATAATAAATCCATTGAGAATAAATAGTACATTATGCAACGAGCCTATAATGGCTATAATTAAGACACGAGTATTTTTATAAAACGAGCGTATGCGAGTTTTATAATTTCCATACGAGTGTCTTAATTACCATTATAGGCGAATTGCATACAACTGTTTATGTTCGACGATAATTATAACTTTATTATATGTTTTAACATGAATATTCATAAATATCTGTTGAGAGTCAGCTACTGGAATTTTGTGATCGCAGAGCGAGCGTTGGGTGTTATATCTTTGTCTTTCAAGAGCTTTGAACGACCGACGCATGCGCTCTGTGGGCTTGCAATGCCATATGCAGGCCATATGTTTACATCTGCCGTCCCTCAGTAATATTGTCACCGGAGTCATTTGAAGACAATGCGCAGTGTAGAAATTAGTGTTGGTGATTTTAAGGTACAGTGCTATTTCTTGTCTCATATTCGCCAGTTTATTTACGCGAACATATGGACGGTGCGTATTCCATGTCGGTAATTTATTATAGTTCGATGTTGTGTTTATGTCCGACATGTTGGATTTTGAGCGCATGCGCGAAGGTATCGTTACCTAATTGGTCAATGAACGAGCTCTGATTGGCTGGAGAAACTGTATCATAATGGAAAACAGTGTTATAATGACCATCATTATGATACAGTTATCTGACACATAATAGTGAGGGTCGAACATAAAAATAAAACCAAAACCAAGAATGAAACATGTATGAAATATAAAAACATCTCCATGTATAAATTTAGCTTTCTGGCTCGACATTTTCAACATTCAGTTGCAACTTCGATTTTATCCCGGATAAGGTTTACAATGACTAAATATAACCTCAGTTCAATTTTCGTCTCTTTTTATGGGTTGTCTTCAAAACTACGGGAGTGGATGGCACAAAAATTCGTATTTAAGGAGAAGGAATCTCTAACAATTGAGATACGCTGAAGAAAGTTTAAATCAGGCGAAGTTATTACGTGGATTAACGTGCAATGTCATAGGACTAGGCTATCTCCAGAATGCAAATACTTCAAATCACCACCATCGTTCTAACAAAAATAAATGTAGGGTAGGAACTAGGAATTCACATGGGTGATTGCCGAAGAAGCTTCCACTGAATCCGACAGCCCGGCCACGGCTCATTTATTAACGTCAATATGATTGGGAGTGTTGAAGCCTAAGGGGGTAAACTCTAACTCTTTATTTATCTTATCCTACCGTATGAACCCGACAATGACGGATTATGAAACCTAGTGAAATATATAACATAAAGTATATAACATGTATAAAGTATATGAAATATAAAAATTAAATAAACAATAAAATTAAATAAAAAGAAACAATAAAAAATGAAAACGAAAATGAAAACGAAAACGGAAAGAAAATAAAAAAAAACAAAAAAAAATCCAAAAGCATAAGGTAAAAAAATAATATAATATAAAATGTTTAACTGACGCACCAAACGTTCGTTATCTCCGACGAAGGCCAATACGAAAGGCGTGTTCCATCTAAAATGAAGGTAGCTGAATGATGAGGAATAGCCACTGGCTGTGATATGTGGATAGCCGAGAGAAGAAGGATTTTGAAAAGTTAAAATGCACTATTCATAATTGAAGCCATCTGAGTGTTTGAGTGTTGCTGTGAGTGGGAAGTTCGCACCAGAGAGGGATTATATACAGCAAAAAGCCAACTGTTGTGGTAATATTGAACCATAAGGGATTTGGCAAGCTTCTAGGGCCAGAATGAGGAGAACAGCTACCTCAGCGGATCAGGGAAAATTAGTCTACCGTTTGTTCCACATGGGGCAGATTTGAAAATATTTTACATGACGCTGTCAAAACAAAAGCAACTAGAAAACATGATGTGATATTAGAAAATACGTTAAAAGGACTGGGAAGTAAGCAAAACAATAAGTTAAGTACAATGAACAAAACACTAGTAATAACGGGGTCTATTTTCAAAGCAAGGTGAATAACAGAACGAATGTCGTTGACGTGGGAATTCAACTTACTAGACAAAGTTTTGAAATATAATATAACAACCCAAAATATCAAACAATTGATTGCGGACAAAACGATAGCAAGGAATAAGTTACCGGAACAAGAAAGGGAAATAAGAAAATATCTAGCCTCCGACTAAGCTATGAAAATCATAAAGCGAGAGTGTAACAGTAATAATAACTCAGTAAAAACAAGGAAATGTGGTTAAGTCACTGAAGCAAAAAATGAGCGAACATGACCTTTAAAAGCGGATAAAGGCAACACCACTGTATTTATGGATATAGCGGAGTACATAAACAAAACATTTGATTTCGCGAACATGAACGGAAATATTGATGTTGTTCTTGGTTCTTTAGGGGCTTTGTGACATCGTGGTCATGTGCTTGGGTGAGTGTAGAATTTGTCTGATAACCTGTGTCTCTGTGATGTCTGTGTTACTGTGTGTACTTGTAATTGATTAAGGATTTGGGTAGGAAGCGGCCGTGGCCTTACGCTAGGTACTATCCCGGCATTTGCCAGGAGCTGAAGTAGGAAACCACGGAAAAACACTTCCAGGATGGCTGAGGTAGGAATCGAACTCGCCTCTTCTCAGTTTTGTCTCACGAGGCTGAGTGTTTCTCCGTTCCAGCTCTCAGACCAGAATTAAATTTTTACGCATAGCCGGGAATCGAAACCGGGCCTCCTTGGTGACAGCCAAGAATGCTAGCTGCTATACCACGAGATGGTCATTACCAGAAAGGAACCATTCAGTGTGTGTCCACATGCATAGTAGAAAGAAAAAAGTAAATATGGACTAAGCGAGTTTTATAAATATGCTCATCAATTGGGATGGAATCCCGCATTTGCCTGCGAGAACTGTAGAAATAGTAAACAATGTAATGCAACTCCTTGAGTGGTTGAGATGTCTGACGGTATCTTGCAGCTTTCCATGACTGTTGATCTCTCGATCATAAGCGACGAGATCTCCATTCAACGTGGAATCGGAACCACTGGACGAGGTATTTCACTTCAAAACTTCAACATGCATTAAACGGGAATTGAACCCAGTTACCTCGGTGCGATGCAGGCAATTTGGCCACTGCGACATCACACCGCCGATAACTGAGGTGGAAATGAAACCCACATGTTCTCAGTTACCTTCACGAGGCCGTGTGTACGCCGTTTCAGCCCTCAGACCAGGGATTATAATTCACTAGCAACCCACTCCGGCTTCGCCCAGGAACAGTTATGAATATATTACGTGATAAGCGTTTCTCTTTCGACGTCAATTAACTACGACCATCCATTTTACGTCTTGGCATGATGGGTTTAAATCACTGACTGGACTATTAATTATATTATCATGGAGATTCATGTGCAACGAATTCTTGTCAGTCGAAATTTAAGAATGGCGAGATGCATGAAACACAAATACCCCTTCCGCCCAATCATAACTTGACTGTGTATTTTTCGGAACGAAAAGTTCACAGGTGAAATGAAGAATAGCCGATTTGCACTTCCAGAGAAACTCCACACACAACCACTTTTCTCTGAAGTCTTAACTCAACACGACTCGACAGTTTGCTGCTGGCTGTATCTGGGGTAATAGGTTTGCCCGCTAGCTAGGCTGTAACTGGGGTGATAGGCTCGCCCCTAGCTAGCTCGTAAACTGTCACCTCAGTAAATGAAAGGAGTTTATTGGAAGAAGGCTATAGTGGGCGATATATTGAACACAGAGATATGCTCTCCCGGACGTTTTTGTAGAACTCTTCATGCTGAACAATTTTTACACTCATTGTATATTGATATATTTAACGGTTTGTCCAGTGTAAGCTCAAAAAGCTCACGGACGCCAGGTTTTCTTTTCGACATTTTCTCTGAAATCGTTACTGCTTGGCTTCCTTTGATCTTAAATAAATTATTTTCTACAGAAACTCTCCTCGAGAAATCCTTTACATAATGGTGAAAATCGCATCAAAATCCATCCAGTGGTTCTCGAGATTACCCGTGACAGCCAATAATCGGGGACTTCGTTTTATACTAAGTACAGATTATTCGCCTATCAGTATAATTTAATCTATACTAGTATAATAAAGCTGAAAAGTTTGTCTGTGTGTTTGTGTCTTTATACGCGCTAATTTCTGGAACTATCAGTCCGATTCGAAAAATTCTTTTTTATATGATAGCCAGATTCAAGAGGAATAGTTTAGGCTGTGTAGTATTAGGCTACACGTCTCAGGTAACCTTAAAGATTGATTTTTGTTCAGTAAGTCGGTAGAACAAGCGCTCCCGAACTGCTCTATCCGCATGCGCTGGCGTTATGGTTAGTGGTACGTACACCGTTTCACCGATCTGAACCAAAATGTGTATACTTACCTTTTGGAACCCTGGGAGTAACACTGTCTACGTGGAATTTATGACAGACCAGTCTATTCCCTGCATTTAGGCCCTTTGGCACAAATCTACACCTATTCACCGATCTGAACCAAAATGTGTATACTTACCCTTTGGAACCCTGCGAGTAACACTGTTTACATAAAATTTCGGACAGACCGCACCATTCCCTGCATTTAGGCCCTTAGGCACACATCTGCACCGTTTCACCGATCAGAACCAAAATTTGTATACTTACCCTTTGGAGCCCTGCAGGTAACAGAGTCCGCATGCAATTTCGAACAGTCCACTCCATTCCCTGCATTTAGGCCCTTTGGCACAAATCTACACCTTTTCACCAATCTGAACCAAAATTTGTATACTTACTCTTTGGAACCCTGCAAGTAACACTGTCTGCATGAAATTTTGGACAGACCACTCCATTCCCTGTATTTAGGCTCTTTGGCACAAATATACACCGTTACACCGATCTGAACCAAATTTTACATACTTACCCTTTGGAAACCGACGAGTAACACTGTCTGTTTGAAATTTTGGACAGACCACTCCATTCCCTGCATTTATGTCCATTGGCACAAATCCACACCGTTTCACCGATCTGAACCACATTTTGTATAGGCCTACTTACCCTTTGGAACCCTGCGGGTGACACTGTCCACTTTAAATTTTGGACAGACCACTCCATTCCCTGCATTTAGTCCCTTTATCACAAATCTACACCGTTTCTCCTATTTGCACCAAATTTTAGATACACTTTGAAACACTGCTGGTAACACTGTCCACTTGATATTTTGGACAACGCTCTCCATTCTCTACATTTAGAATAACAGACAAAATAACCTTGAAAACCACGTATTAAGGCCCTAGAACCATTCATGTCCGTAGTAGTGTAACTGTAAGAGTATTTTAATAAGTCTATTGTTGACGGAGAGTTCGGGCTGCATCACGTCACCCCTACCAGTGATCTGGTGCAGAATTGCGAAAATAGTTGCATCTTGCACTGTTTATAAAATGCAGTCACGGGGAATAATTAGTGAAAAAGGATCTCTTAGGCCCCTTAAAACAGTATCATCATGAAAATATTATGCCTCTGTATAAGTGAAATGGTGTTGGTGCAGTACACTGAGGTTACCGGCTGCAATAATCGTTGGTGCTTTCAAATTTACCTTCATTTATTCCAATCCTTATCGCTGAGCGCTATGTGCCGATAAATGATACTATTGCTACCTCAGTACCTTGGGACAGACGAAGTTTTCCAAAGTGTTGTGATTATTTTCCTACGGCGTTATGCGACTAAAGAAGACACTATTGGTCTCTACATTTCTAACAGCCCATGAGATATAGGCCCTAGGCAGTGTCTTTTTTTACACTTACTCCTCTTTCTAATCATTTAAAAAAATTGTTTGTAAATAACTTGTGTCAGTGCTGTAGTTACAAAATAGCCGTTTTCCTATTCATTATTATCATTACGGGAAAATGAACTGAATGTTACGTCCATTATACTGTACTACTTATCACCCCCACTACAACCACCACCACCACCACTACCACCACCACCACTACCACCACCACAACAAAACGTTATATTTTTGAAATATTTTTTTCTGTTAGTTTAAGTATCATGTGCCAGTTCTGTAGTAGTATTCATTATCATCCATAAAACAAATAAATCCACCGGGCGAAGCCGGGCACTACTGCTAGTATAATATAATCCCCCTTCCGTCCAATCTTAAATTGACTGTGAATTTTGCGGAACGAAAATTTCACAGGCGAAATGAGAGTTGCACTTCCAGGGATTGGCGAGGTGAATGAAACTCAAATCCCCCTTCCGTCCAATCTTAACTTGACTGTGTTTCATAGGCGAAATGAAGAAAACCCGAGTTGCATTTCCAGGGAAACTCTAAACACAACCACCCTTCTCAACCAACCACAACTCAACACGACTGGACGGTTTGCTGCTGGCTGTATCTGGGACAATAGGTTCACCCGATAGGTAGGCTGTAACAGGGATGATAGACTCTCTCTTAGCTAGCTCGTAAACTGTCGCCTGAGTAGTTGAATGGACATGGTTTTAAGAAATTAAAACGTAAAAACACTTATAGTGGGCGATGTTTTGAAGATAGACATATGCTCTCCCGGACTTTTTTGTAGAACTTTTCATGCTGAACAATTCGTACACTCATAGTATTTAGATATTTCTAACGGTTTGCCCAGCGTAAGCTTACAAAGCGCTCGGACGCCTGTTTTTTTTTCGACTTTTCCACCGAAATCGTTACTGCTCGGCTTTCTTTGACCATAAATAAATTATTTTCTACAGAAATCATCCTCGAGATACCCTTTACAGAATGGTGCAAACCGCATCAAAATCCATCCAGTGGTTCTCGAGTTTACCCGTAACATCCAAGAATCGGGGACTTTGTTTTATACTAAGTAGAGATAGCAGGGCCGAGAATCAAACCCGGGATGTCAGCCAATAACGCTAGTCAATACAAATCGAGGTGAACCATATATGATGAAACAGTATTTCTTTCTTATATGATTGTAGAGTCAGATAGTTTATGGGTAGATGATCTTGCTCTTCTGCCCCTTAATACTACAATAACTAACTAGAGTCATGAAGTGCCCTAATGATACTAAATGGAATATTTGCTATAAGTTGCTACAAACAGCGGTAGCTCTGCTTGCTACCTTGCAGGGCTAGGCCAGGGTGTCATCCTATCTGTGTACTCGGTAGACGTGGGTAAGAACTACACCGTCAGCCTTCCTTGAATTGGTTGTCCGTGGTTTCCAAGTTTCATCTCCAGGCAAATGCCGGGATGATACATTCTAATAAGCTATCTCCTTACCCAGTTTCATTCACCTTCATTGATATCATCTCTCATTTATTCCTTTTATGAGGTTGGCGCCAGAGAGGGGATCCGGTGGTAAGGCAACTACCACATAGAAGTTCATCGCATGTCATCCTCGACATCGTTAGAAATGGGAGTATTAACCTTCTGTCAGCAAATATTAGTACATCAATGCTGGGAAAGCGTGAGACCAAAACTGTCTAGAAAGGTCACATAGTCACCAGTAGATTGTTATTCTTCGTTATAATAGAAAGCTTTGCACGAGGAGCACATATAGTCCAGTGCAATTAGACAAAATTGACCTCGGACTCGGACAAAATTAATAACAAGCTGAAAATTGGCGGAAACGTTAAGAACAATGTCTTAAACGAAATCCCAAAAGTCCCAAAAAATCCCAGCTGGGGAAAAGCCGCCATCTTGAAGAAACCGCCGCCATATTGGATTTTTCGGTTCTTCGCCATATCTTTCGAACTAGTGGACCTAGTGAGGTCAGACTGGTGTCAAATTGACCAGATTTTACTGCCTAAGTCTCGGAAACATTAATAATATATGCTAGGTGCATTCTTACAGCGTTTTTATTTTAATTTTAGTACCGTTAATAATATAAATAGTGTGTTTAAATTTCGATTTTGACCTGTTTTTACGCACTAACTTAGTAAAGTTACCTGAATTGGTGGAATAAGAGTTATTCTAAAGATAAAATGAATATAAAAACTATACATGTTATTTATATCACGAACCATCCCTTACTTTAAGAAAAAAATCAGCCGGATGTCGCATCTGAATTTTAATTTCCCGCGACACGTAAGTTCTGCCCGCCAAAGCACTCGGTCTGCGGTTAGAATATGTATTCATGCGCCGGTTTTCAAAACAATAACTATCTATCTTACGTTTTGTCAGGTTTCGCTACAATGTTTGGTTACGCTAAGAATGGAAGGAAAAAATACACGCTAAAATTACTTGTCTGAATAAAAAACAATGCAAAAACTATACCACTGAGAAGTTGAGCTTGACTATGGATTGTATTAAACGGAAATGAGTGTTGGGTTGCAACGTTTTATAATTCAAAACTAATAGTAACTCAACATTTCAAGTGTTGTTTTTGTTTGTATTTGTGGTTTTAGTGTTAAAGTGCGAAAGGAGGTTGGTACCGCTGGTCTCGGTGTAAGTTTACGAGAAGGCGACGGGCATTCTTGTCGTGTTCTCTACGGCGAGTTTGAATGCGGCTGTGTTGTTTGTCCGTTCGTGGCGTTGAAACCGAAAATAGCGACGTGTTTTATGAATGTTGTGTGTGTTCTAAATGATAATTTGAGTGGTCTGTAGTGATAATCCGTTACTTGGTTGAAAGCAAAAACACGTTTTGGGAAAGTGTTGGAAGTTTTATGGAAAAACTATGAAAGCAGAGGTGTGTTGTGTGTGTTAAGTGTGGTGTTCGCATGGAATTTTACTTCACCTATCCTATTACTGTTCAAATATTGCAAGTTAATGGTTGAAGTGGCGGTTATTTCTTCGAAATGGACAGTGTATGTATTTTGTCGAGGGGAAAACGGTGGTGAGCAGGTTAGGGTACAAAGAGGGATTGACACCATTCGTCGGTATAGTGAAGCTCGCAATGACGGCATTGCCGTTCTAATCGGCGACTCGAACAGTGTTACAGTGCACGTCAACTGTAGGAAAGTATATACTCACCGTGTTCCTACGCTGTCGATTGATTCGAATGAAAGAAAGGCTCGTTCTTCGTTTGACGGTTTTGATTTTAAACGCCAGTGCATGTTCTGCGAACGCGAGATCAGCTGTGATGACAATAATAAACACCCAGATCGACAAGAACCTTACAGCGTAGTTACGATGGTCCACGTTATAAATACTGTGCGCTCTATGGCTTCTGGACGCTCTGACGCTTGGGCAGAAAAAGTATTGATGAGATTGAACACGGAGGTCGACCTAGTGGCAGCGGAAGCTCGTTATCATCGTAAGTGCTACGCGTATTTTGACCTCCCAAGTCACTTTCCGCAAACATTTGGACTTTCCTGCGGAAATGCCGGCCGCCCCGAGGATCCCAGCAAGCTTAGAGCTTTTGAGAAACTGTGTGAATATATAGAGAGTAACGACGAGTGTCAATACACCTTTGCCTAGTTGATCGAATTTATGAAGACTTCTTCCCCAGAAGAAATGCTCTATAGCGAGAAAAATCTGAAAAGGAAACTGCAATATCATTACGGAGACCAAATTGTCATAGCGGAACAAGTTGGCAAGTCTAAAGTTCTTTGTTGACTAGGAACAGCAAACAAGATTTTGACGGCTAATTGGTACAGTTCCAGAAAGAGCAATCACGAGGAGGAAAGGAAGAGAATCGTCGAGACTGCAGCCAACATCATTCGACAGGACATTCGATCCCGTGTTTACGACTGCTTTGTGTATCCTTTCTATTATTTAAACTAGTATCCTTCTTCTGAAGATATTGCTTCTGGACGAGAAGATTTAGTACCAGATACTTTACAAACAATGATTGTAAAGACCAGAAAACCATTCGACGACGACACAATTACGAAAAGAAAGGCAATCAACATCGCTCATGCAATTATTGCAACCGCCCGACCAAGATCGTTCGTCTCGCCATTGCAGCTTGGTCTCGGAGTTCATCTTCACAGGAGGTTTGGCTCGAAGCTTCTTCTTGACGTATTATCGGGATGTGGAGTATGTGCTACGTACAAAGAAACTATCAACTTCGGGAATTCGCTTGCTAAAAATGCACCTCCGGTCGTAGACGACGACGCTTATGTGCAGTTCGTTTTCGACAATGCGGACCACAATGTGCATACGCTTGACCGACATGAGACTTTTCACGCCATGGGTGGAATTCAGTGCGTCACACCAGGAAAGAGCGTGAACGCAAGCGTTCTTGTACCTCGATCATCAGAAGATATCGACTTACCATGTCGAGGGCTTGCCTTGGTGTGCTTTAATACGAGGGCTAATTATTTCGAAATATATGTAGACATTATCTGCACAAAAGATAAAATTCTCACTGTTCCTTTTTTTTACAGATCTCATGGAACCACCAAACGACGGAAGCCGCTAAGCATTATAAGTCAAAGCTTACATCTCTCATAGTGTCCCTGTATTTAATACTGACAATAGTTTAAGCATTTTAGATGTGATACGCACAATTTCAAGAATATGATTTATAATTTTAGGTTTAAATACATTATTTTCATTTGCAGTTTTTAGCTATTGTGACAGAAACGGTCAAAATCGAACTTTAAACACTCTATTTATGTTAATAGTACTTAAATGCATAAAACAGCTATAAGTACGCGTCTAACATATTTCATTAATGTTCCTGAAACTTTGGCAGTAAAATCCGGTCAATTTGACACCAGTCTGACGTCGCTAGGACCACTTGTTTGAAAGATATGGCCAAAACCGGAAAAATCCAAGATGGCGGCGGTTATTCCAAGATGGCAGCTTTTCCCCAGTTTGGATTTTTTGGGACTTTTGGGATTTCGTTTAGGACATTGTTCTTAACGTTTCCACCAATTTTCAGCTTGTTATTAATTTTGTCCAGGTTAAAACTAATTTCTCTGGACTAATAGCACTTAGGAATGCGAGAGGGTAAACAGCCCAATCAGATAAGAAAACCTCACACAGGAATTTCCCGTCAATCGAGTGCAATCAGTGACAAAGTGAACACTCTCAACAGGACCGCGCAAAACTCAATCATATAAGTAGCCTGTACAATACAATTTGAATTGACCATTTACAACAACCACATATTCACTCCAAACAAGCAAATTCCGGAGGTCAATCACCGCTTCCAGTATCTCAACAAAACATCACATAGACGAAAACTTACAAATATTGACGAGTTGCATTATCTCAACTAATACTGCAACTAAATAAGTGTATATTGTACAGCATCCCAGGGGTATGCACCCCTTGGAGACCATCCCCCCAACATCTGGCTAAATCCCCTAAAATGGCAACCCTTGGAAAGCCGGGGCAACATCCATTAATACTGTAAGGACAGCTTGCTACTCCATAAAGCAGCTCAAGCCTTACGTAATCATTACACTCAGCGACATAGTACTAACTGGGCCAATACATTGCTGACAGGAGGGCGTCAGAAGGTATAAGAAGACGTCCTAATGAGGTCAAACCCTCTCTCCATTGTCAGTGCTCCATCAAGACGGCCGAAGCTACGCTGGTGTCAACCGAGGTGAGTCAGTCAATCGTGTTCAGAGTTCCTATTTATGTAACCTGCAACCCACAACTTGTATCACATTATAAACATAATTTCATTCCCTACAAGGGACTCACACAAAGAATATCACAGACCAATAAAACACTTGGTCCACACTCTACACTAGCATTACTGTTATACGCCTCTTTACATCCCAACGCCCTTCCTTATTCCCGTCACGTAAAGACGTGACAGACGGTAAGCCATTAGCGCTAACTCAGGTATCTTTGTGTTTCTCGAGCCGGCTGCCAGCAAGCAGCGCGTGCCACCCGGCTGATACGAGCAGAGTCGATTACATAACAATCAGTCAGCTGAGCGACTAGTACAGCGACCCTTTGCAGTGGGTCCCATCCCCTCAAACACTACCACATTATTTATAGGAACGCCCCCTAGTTCCTAGCACACCACAACACACTACACAGGTCAGCTTGCCCTGTCAAGGGAAGCTACCCTCCTTCAGGCACAACCTCATAAATTAGTACAGCAACTCTCCCTTTTAGATCCACCCCCAAATAAGGGATCTAAAACACTGGTGGAGGCGGGGTCCTACGCATAGAGAAAAGGGACTCAACCAACGAGCCCTCGTAGGTAAAACGACCCCTTCCGTACCGCAAAAAGCCAAGCAAATTAGTGAGAAAATTTTTCCCCCAGACAAAAAGCACCATTTTTTTTTGTGTGCTCCAAATTAGCTACACAGGGGAACTTCTTAATAAACCAACCCCCTAACCCCATACAGAATCAAAGAAATATAAGAATACACTGTCAAACACGTACAGACTTTTTTTTATTCTTATTGTAGGCCCATACACTGCAGTCAGAATGGCACCTCATGCAGAGATTGCAAGCCATAGAGGCAATAGGGGTACGCCAATATTATTAACATTATTGTTCAGATGCCAAGGGCACATACAAGGCCGGCAAACACAAATACGGGCACTCCAAACAAAAATCGGGGCAATACAGGGCAAACAGCCATACACCCCGTCAGAGGGTAGGACAGCGCGATTAAGATGCGCACATACACTCTTGAATCACATACATGAACACCTCAATAGGTTCCATATACAAAGAAACAGAATATACCGACAATTAATCACCACACATGGTCCCGTAATAGATAATGCAACCCTCGAGAGAATGAGGGTGCACTACACAAGTTTACACGCCCAATACAGGGAGCTAATTCGCGTCCAAGCGCTTCTCCAACTAGCGGCCACAAAAAAATACAGAGCACAGAAACATTAATACATTAATACAGTAATTTGCAAGCAGGCCATGAGCCTCAATAAGGCAGTACACCCAAATTTGGGACAAATACCGTGAGCTACAAGCCAATAAGGCCATTTTTGAGTTCACGGTAGGGCCATCAGCCCACCCGAGAGAGGACATAAGCGTAGATACGTTGACTCGACAATTTGCGAGGATGTCCCTCTCGCCACGTACTGCCACAGAATGGAAGGAGTTCGCCGTGGCCACAGTCAAGAAGACGGCCAGGTTAGGCTCCAACTTACTACAAAATAAACCTAACACAAACACACGTCCTTCAGCCCCGGATCGGGAGGCGATTTTGCCAAACCGAGGGGCAGAGCCTAGAACAATCCCCTCGGAACAAAAGGACGAGAGGGAATCGAAGCTAGGGCCATTAAATACACATGATATAACAGAGGGACAACGGGACGTAACCACGTCATGGGCAGACGACATAGAGCCCGCCCTACAGTATATAAAGCCTACATACACGTACACAGATAGGCTAACACATTGGCAGGAGTCGGCCGTGGCCACAGGCCGAAAAACGGTCAGACTACACGCCACCACATTGCTAGGCCGGACACAAGCCATTAAGCGACCTTTACCGCCAGTTCAAAGGGCAAATTTGCCAGAACAAAGGCGAACACCGGTATTAGGCCCTCAGGGTGCACGATATACGCACGAACATTTTGACCGGGCATTACCACACAGTACACGGGGATTAGGAAAGGTGTTCTCACCTACCCCACAAAACCACGCAGTCAAATATATCCACACTCCCGTAAAATCTACTAGGGCAGCGTCAAGCACAATTAGGCCCTCGAATACAGGTACATTTAAACCTATAGACACGCGCTACGGTGGAAGGAAGCCTAAGCTTACTTTGCTAGAAATTCCGCCGGAAGGTAGCAAAGGAACACCCCAGTGGATTCCAGAGGCCTATCATCTAATAACAGGGCCAAACCCTTCACCTTTCGGAGCACTGAAGCTCGAAAGAGGATAACGACTTCCACCAGGGCCACAGAAATAAACTAACATCGCTAACACCAAAATTATAGGCCACATAAGTTCTTTCACACGGGGGCGATAAGAAAATGGTCCAACAAGTACATAATAAACATGAAATCGCATATTTTTCTTTCTTATTTTATGTATATACAGTGCAATATAGCCAAAGTAGAAGGAACAATTCTAAATCCTTCTTGTTTTTTTTTCGGAACCATGGCATTTTTCTCTCAGGCCATCAATGGTTATTGGGCGAAGTGATTAACGCCATAACGTAAAGTCTCTAATATGCTAAGCCAAGTGGAAGCCAAGCAGGCTTCAGGCCGAAAAAGAGGTATTTTGAACACAACTTAAGCATAAAATCACAGCATAAAGCTTAAGTGAGTCTTTCTAAGTAGAAATGACTAAACGTTCTATGTTAGGGTTCCACAGTTTGATAGATTCTCCTGTTGCGGGCGAAAGCCGTAAGTGTGGCAGGAATTAAGAATCTCAAACTAACTTCAAAAATTTGGTGAGGTGTGCTTTAGCCAACTGAAAAGCCCAATTGCACATCGGGACGAGACACTGTCATTTTGGTGAGTTACAATTACTTTGAAGGGCAGGTTTGACTCCCATAGTGCACTGGCTTTGCTCGTGACGTGGATACAGGTATATCAATTACGTCTTGCAATGGCCTTCCTAATGTGTACTAGACAGTGTCGGTAGATTCCCCTGAGACGTAACCAGTTTACGGTAGTACTCACGTTACCTAAATGGTAAATACTACACTCAGGTCCCAAGCACATTTTTTTTTTAACATTTTTTATGGTGTTCACGACATAATTTTTAGACATAGGTAAACGTAAAGGCGGAAATACTGCCAAAAGGAAAGGAAGTAATCCCACGGGCAGGCGTGAAAAGAGGGCCAAGAAATAGCCCACTGACCGCGCCGGGATACGATCCTAACACTCACCGGAACTGTCCCGGAGACACAACCTTCATGGTGCCGGAAACAATTACTCTGGGTAAAAGGCGGTCTCCAAACCCGCAACCTTCTGAATACCAGGAATATAAGGTTGAGTAGATATCCAGTCCTAGAATAAGGATAATGGGAAAGCTAAGACTAATTGGGACAGTCCCACTAACAGCGGGTCATAAACGAAAAACAATACAATCGCCTCTGGCATCTGGTCACCAAATACGCGACTAGCGGACCAGACACACTCGCGTACAACGCATATGGGATTTCCGAGATGAAATGCCATGGCCTGTGGTTTGGATTCCAAGTAAAACGGAAATCCCCTGGCGCATGAGCTACAAATCAACGGTCATATTAAACCACAAAGTTTTTTTTCTACAATGAGAGAGGCACTGCTAGCAATCATTATAGGCAGCAATCAGGTTCACACACACACACGTGCAGAAAACTAGGACGTGGGCAGAGCATGAAACAAATGAAAGCACACAACATCGTAATTCAACACCGTCGTATCAGCTGTAACATACTCCTCAATGAGCAAGACTGCTCGACGCAGACAAGCGAGCCAAAGCCTACTGGACAGAAATCAACACATCATTCACGCCCGATTTAGAGACCCTATATCTTCCAAAATTACACTACAAGGGGAAATCAAAAACGTACAAACTCTACACAGGTATGTATGCTTTCATATGCGTATCGCACATCCACGGGAACATGCCATATTATATGCGGCACGGAAATGATCACACCAAGTCTTTACAGACAACCGGATTCGAACCCATGACCACACACCACACGCGTACCAAAAACTAACTATCCAATGGTATTTTTGGTACACGGAACACAAGCAACGACCACACTGGGAAAGCCCCAAGCCCTGTCACACAACGCAAACATAAAACACAGAGAATGACATAAGGTCACGGGTCTGAGTTCCAGTGAAAATTTAGACGCAAAGGAGAACAGGCTACCAGCGTACCACCTTACTCCCCTCCCATAACCTTCTCACGCCCAACATAAACAACGCAACCACATCTACACGACCAAAAACAGATATACTACATTACAAAACACACACAGGGGTTGATGGACTTCATGCGTTTAAAGAGCAGGCAAGCTACGCCTTGAGCCCCGTTGCACCGCCTGAGTATTAGGGGTGGCTCAGCAAACATTAAAAGAAGCATAATGCGCCTCTCCAAATGAGAGAGGAGGCCATAGATACATATTAACCATGCTTTAGTACTTAAGCTCTCCCGCATGAAAGGAACATATGGTATTATGCCCCATCCTACACCTATCCGTACATGAAGGCAGAAACTTCATATCCAGACACATGCATGAGTATCCCATCCAATTACCAGGGATTTTAATATCAAACCTGCATGAAATTTCGTATTTTTGCAATCCCGGGAATTACCTCCCCACTCCACTCACTATAGAAGCATCCCAGTGCCACCACCGGTTCTAGGCCACCACTAACGTGGAACCCAAAGGTGCGCAAAACCCTTCCTACCATGCTTTAAGCCCACTCAACGAATAACTACCCCCAAATCCTAATAACAGGGTACCTGACATTACAGACCCTACTAACACCTCCATTAAGGTAAAGAAAGCATTATTGCTGGGAAGCTGACATAGCGATGGTAGGCCAGAAGTAGCCTATGTACTTAGAAGATCTGCAACCCCGCTACACTGGAAATATTTCACATTTTACACAGAGGTTGAACCATTCACACAGGTTACGACACATTTTTTTTTCTCTCTCTTACAAAGGAATCTGATACGAATTGATGGTTGACAACGGTGTAAGCCGAAGGTCAGGAGGGACCACATTGGAGCAGAGCTGGGGAAGGCGATGTGGACCCTTACCCCAGTTGGCTCATCAAATCACTGACCTGACCAAATAGACGAACCACGTAAGGTCAAAGCATTCGGGACCTGACACGGGCAAACATCGAGATCTAGGGGTGCATATTAGCCCATCCCCCTTGTCGGAGAACGTTACACCCACTATGTGTCACGGTCATCAAAGCCGAGATCTGCAGGGTGACTTTCTGAGGATGGCGGGAGAAATAGCTCACTCAGCGCCGGCCTCGGGAACTATCCCTAGAGACGACCCCATATTATGACTAGACTGTTAGTTAAATTTACGTCAGTAGGACTTCCATGGCGGGGAGTCAGACTCCTATTCGTCAGGAGTGAAGCAGGATCCAAGGGTTCAGCAGGACCAATCCTAGATCCGACAAGTCCTTACCCCGCGAGGTGAAGGTGAAGACCACGACGGTAATCGATAATGAAGAATGAAATATGAATATATATATATGGAATGTACGCGCTCATTCGGTCCTGCGCCCACGTAAATGGACGACAACGGGTCGCCAGAGTTCTTAAATGAGTAGCATAGCGGGCACTCAAAAGGGTTCAGTGGGCCAACCCAGCAATGCCGACACAGGCGAAGAGGACTCCCCGGACGCTCACTTCCCGGAGGACACATGAATACAAATATTGCGGCCGACACAGGCGAAGAGGACTCCCCGGACGCTTTCTTCCCGGAGGATATTATGCCATTGGACCACACTGTCCAAGGCCCACATAAATGGCGACGCAGCGGGCAGTCAATGGGCATTAAGAGAGGGGCATTGCGCGCCCCTCACAGGAGCCAAGTGGGCGGCTCACCTACGTCAAATAGGAACAGCACACGGTTATGAACACGAAAGTTACAGCGGGCGAAACGGTTAGCTTAGTGGCACCGTAAGGCGCCTGCGAATAGGGGAGTACTAGTATTAAGACCTAGAATAGATGTCGACAATAGTATTAAAACGGAGGGGACTACGAGGCATTGTTGGGTTCCGGTCCCGACAATGTACTACAAGGGCGCCCCCGCGAGAGAAATCAAGCGGCCAGCCTCCATCTAAATCTTAGTACTTAAGTCATAGTGCCATGTTAAGGTCACTTAGATGTAAGCAAATTTACTGACAGCTGTTGCTAATAATAGCACAGCACATTTCGGCTTTAGAATAAGGTCCACTCGGCATGTAAATACAGAATAGTTTTACAGTTAAGTAATTTTATCAATAAGTTAAATAAGTAAGGTAAGACATAAGGTAACATAAACCTACATTTAAGGCATTTTTTTAAATATATATAGATCACCGTAGAATATATCGGCACTCGGTGACTATAAATCCGTTACCGAGGTAAGCCCGACAATACTTAGGATAAACTAGATTAAGATAGGAATAATCAAAGTGGAATATATCGGCACCCGGTAAGCACAATTCCGCTACCGGGGTAAGACCAACTACATATTATTTACGGCATTACGGCACCGTATAGGGTAAGCCCGGCCTTGCAGCTAAGTAACATTAATCATGTTTTTTTTTTCAGTAAAAGACCAGCTTCAACCAGTACTAATATGTTTTTTTTCTAAACCTCGCCATTTTTTTTTCACAGGCATCGTCACCAGATACAGAAAACTGGTGACAGGAATTTCACTGCCATATAGCAGTGGCATATTATTTACAGCATGCCATGATGTGTACTATTTTTTTTTATTTTTTTCAACTTGCACTAATCCCGACACACTCGCAAACACTCACCACATTTTTCTTTTTCAGCTACACACTCTAAAATGAATCTGCACAGCAGGACTGGTGCCTGTGGGGTACCAGGCTTACTGGCAGATCAACTCAATTACAACAAATAAAGCGTCAAAATGTGACGCAGATTACGACAATGAGGGCGCAACCGGTTTGTGGCAGTGACTCTCATTGTCAAGTGTGAAAGCATTCACCCACAGAGGATGCTTCACAGGTTAGGTATTAAGCACACATACAAGCGGTACGACCACTATACCGTACCAAGAAGTGGCCGTACAGAATCAGCCGTGAGACGGCAAGAGTACGTACAGACGGGTAGCGTGCACGCGAGGTACCTCATGAAAACTATAATTATAAGGGATTAGCGCGATTAAGTAGACATAAGGTCATTGTAAATTATAATTTTTCAGGATAAACTGTATACCATTATTCCACTAGACATAAGGTCATAGTAATTTATAATTTTTCAGGATAAACTTTCTACAATTATACACTATATATATTTTTGTTTGTTCACCAATATGCCAATGTCCAGCATGTGTATGATTTGTTTTCTTTCATTTTTCCTTCTTCTAACTTCCCCATTTGTCAGGGTGTTCCGTTTTTCCCACACAAATAAATACTTTTGAATATTTCCCTTAAATTATACCCTGGAACACCCATTTTTCTATTTTCTTCTACCTTTCTTATTGCAGGGAGCATTTTTTCCCTAAGATGGGGCGGGCGAAGCAATCATCCGTTCGGCCCTGGGTTTTTCCTCCCTGCACAAATATGTGACACGTCACCATCAGAAACCATGTTTTTTTTAAACTAGCAATATGCCAGCAAATGCAAGGGCAATTTTTTTTTTACATATCGAATTTATTTTAATGTTCAATTTTTCTCAAAATGTCAATTTTTTCCCAATGTTAATCAAATCTTTCGCAAATGTCAATTTTTTTTGTTTGTTTTTTTCACAATGTCAATGTATACATATATATACTGCTCAAAAAAATTAAAGCACCACTTTTTTCAAAGGCCACCAAATTTTGAAAAGTTGACCTACAAGCTCCAAATCTCAGTATAACGTTTGTCCTGACGCCTACCAAGCATATGCTTCAGCACAACTCCCCAACTTGAGTAGTTTCGGGGTAGCACCCCGAAAACCAGCCCATTTTCGAAAACCGCAAATTGAAGTTTGCGAAAAACGCTGCAGGACTTGTCGCAGGTTGCCAAAGCAGTCGAAAATGAATGAGTCTTGCTCTTAAAGGTTCCACAAACACGTTGAAATCGTTAGATTTGACGTTTGGGCATTTTCAACCCCCTTCATCATCCCCTAAACATGGACTACCATTGGGGGCGTCTGAGAAGGTACCGGGTGTGTTTAACCACCTGAAAACCTGTACACCGTCCTCAGTTGCTGATTGCAGTAAGTTCTTAAGGCCTCCGGCAATGTCCACACCCCCTAACACCCTCAACTGGCATGGGACCAAACCACCCCTTCTCGATTCACCCCGAAGGAAGGTTTTAATCGAGATGTTTATCAGTGCTGCTAATGGGGGGGTCTTCCCCTAACGTTTCAAAAAAGTAACTGTGCCTTTGTCACCACCCCTTCCCCTGCAACCCCCGTTTGTATGATTTTTCGAAACAGGCCCTTTTTAAGGGCTGAAACGACGTCTTAATCGCTGAAAGGGCTGTAAAGGTCCTTAGAAGTAGTGGTGACACGAAATCAACCCCTTCCGATCGGTGATTGACATTCCTTCCCCCAAATTCGAAATTTTTGCACCCCCAACCCTCCCTGTCTGGACGCGTAATGCGTCATGGCAGAGTTTTAAGAGTTGGATGAAAATGAAGCCTATGGCCTGCAATGGAGCCCAAAACAGCAGGCTGGATAGAAATTCATCGGTAGGTTGGGAAACGGGACCAAAATTTTTCAAAAAAGTGTACAGCCTACAGTAAGTACGCCCATGCACAGGCAACCCACATCACGTCCGTGCGTGTTGGTTGCCTGTGATCGGCAATAGGTTACAAAGTTTGGCAATGGGAGAAAAATGACGTGATGTGGGTTGCCTATGCATTGGTGTACTTACTAGAGGCTGTTAACTTTTTTGAAAACTTTTTGGTCCCGTTTCCCACCCTACCGATGAATTTCCATCCAACCTGCCGTTTTGGGCTCCATTTCAGGCCATAAGCTTCATTTTGATCCAACTCTGAAAACTCTGCCATGACGCGTTACGCGTCCAGACAGGGAGGGTTGAGGGTGCAAAAATGTCAACTTTGGGGGATGGAATGTCAATCAAACATCATAAGGGGTTGATTTCGTGTCACCACTACTTCTAAGGACCTTTACAGCCCTTTCAGCGTTTAAGACCTCATTTCAGCCCTTAAAAAGGGCCTGATTCGAAAAATCATACAAACGGGGGTTGCAGGGGAAGGGGTGGCGACACAGGCGCAGGTCCTCGTTTGAAACGTTAGGGGAAGACCCCCCCATTAGCAGCACTGATAAAAATCTCGATTTAAACCTTCCTTAGGGGTGAATCAAGACGGGGTGGTTTGGTCCCTTGCCATTTGAGGGTGTTAGGAGGGGTGAACATTGCCGGAGGCCTTAAGAACTTACTGCAATCAGCAACTGAGGACGGTGTGCAGGTTTTCAGGTGGTTAAACACATCCGGTACCTTCTCAGGCGCCCCCAATGGTAGTCCATTTTTAGGGGATGATGAAGGGGGTTGAAAATGCCCAAACGTCAAATGTAACGATTTCAACGTGTTCGTGGAACCTTAAGAGCAAGACTCATTCATTTTCGACTGCTTTGGCAACCTGCGACAAGTCCTACAGCGTTTTTCGCAAACTTCAATTTACGGTTTTCAAAAATGGGCTGGTTTTGGGGGCGCTATCCCGAAACTACACAAGTTGGGGAGTTGTGCTGAAGCATGTGCTTGGTAGGCGTCGGGGCAAACGTCATACTGAAATTTCGACCTTGTGCAGTCAACTTTCCAAATTTGGTGGCCATTGAAAAAAGTGGTGCTTTAATTTTTTTGAGCAGTATATGTAAATCCCATAACCCTCCCCTCTGAACACGGGCTCACCTCACACCCACACTTCGATACGACGCCACCAGGAGATACGAGAGGGTTTTCCAGGACCACTACGTCAACATCCCAACTTCCAGTTCCGTTCCCGTTCGCGAGGACGCGAACAAATGAAGGAAGACTCTTGTACAGCATCCCAGGGGTATGCACCCCTTGGAGACCATCCCCCCAACATCTGGCTAAATCCCCTAAAATGGCAACCCTTGGAAAGCCGGGGCAACATCCATTAATACTGTAAGGACAGCTTGCTACTCCATAAAGCAGCTCAAGCCTTACGTAATCATTACACTCAGCGACATAGTACTAACTGGGCCAATACATTGCTGACAGGAGGGCGTCAGAAGGTATAAGAAGACGTCCTAATGAGGTCAAACCCTCTCTCCATTGTCAGTGCTCCATCAAGACGGCCGAAGCTACGCTGGTGTCAACCGAGGTGAGTCAGTCAATCGTGTTCAGAGTTCCTATTTATGTAACCTGCAACCCACAACTTGTATCACATTATAAACATAATTTCATTCCCTACAAGGGACTCACACAAAGAATATCACAGACCAATAAAACACTTGGTCCACACTCTACACTAGCATTACTGTTATACGCCTCTTTACATCCCAACGCCCTTCCTTATTCCCGTCACGTAAAGACGTGACAGACGGTAAGCCATTAGCGCTAACTCAGGTATCTTTGTGTTTCTCGAGCCGGCTGCCAGCAAGCAGCGCGTGCCACCCGGCTGATACGAGCAGAGTCGATTACATAACAATCAGTCAGCTGAGCGACTAGTACAGCGACCCTTTGCAGTGGGTCCCATCCCCTCAAACACTACCACATTATTTATAGGAACGCCCCCTAGTTCCTAGCACACCACAACACACTACACAGGTCAGCTTGCCCTGTCAAGGGAAGCTACCCTCCTTCAGGCACAACCTCATAAATTAGTACAGCAACTCTCCCTTTTAGATCCACCCCCAAATAAGGGATCTAAAACACTATATTGTAAATATTTTCACCCATACTTTAGTACACAAGTTTCTTAGCCTAAGTGTACAGGATCTGATGATGATCGCTTGACGATCGAAACTGGTCATCCAAGTGTATTTATTAATCTCATGTATTGTTTTTTTTTTTTCAGGATTAGGGAATAACCCATCTCATTTGGATAAATTCGTGTTGACTGACTGAAAAGTATCAAACTTTTGTTTACTAAGGCAACACTGAAAAATGGCTTCAAACATCATGATAGAAAGCTTTGTAGTCGGTCAACACAAACGGTGCCCAATTACATTAGGCGGGAAAGAATTACTGTATTTACACACCCTAACCTGTAAGAAATATCACATCAGATATTTATCACAAAATAACACGCTTTTATGTAAATAGAATGGGGGGTGGGGATGTTGGATGACATGTTTCGATTGTACATAAAGGCGTGCTATTTGTGATAATATCTCATGTGATATTTATTTCAGGTCAGGGCGTTGAAATACTTGTATTCCCGCTTAATATTATGGTGTTTGAAGCCATTTTCAGTGCTGCCTTAGTAAACGAAAGTTTGATGCTTTTCAGTCGGTCAACAAGATGTTACCCAAATGAGGTGGGCTATTCCCTAATCCTGAAAAAAATACATGATATTAATTAATACACTTGGATGACCAGTTTCAATCGTCAAAGCGATCATTATCAGATCCATTACAATTAGGCTACAAACTTTTTATGTCAGAAAGACATAGTGATGAAGACAACTGCTCTCATCAGGACACGCAAGACTCAATCAGATAAGTAGCTTGGATAATACAACATGAATTGACCATTTAATTGCAATCACATATTCACTCTAAACGAACAAATTTGGAGGTCAATGACCACTTTCACTATTTAAACAAAACATCACATAGACTACAACTAACAATTATTGACGAGTTGAACTATCTCAACTAATACCGCAACTAAAGAAGTGTACATATTGTAAATATTCCACCCGTTCGTTCAGACAGAAAGGTTTGTACCCTAAGTGAAATGGATCTGATAATGATCGCTTGACAAACTGTTCATCCAAGTGAATTTATTAATCTCATGTAATTGTTTTCAGGATTAGGGAAAAATCCATCTAATTTGGGTACAATCGTGTTGACTGACTGAAAAGCATTAACCATTTCGTTCCCGCTTAATGTAGTTGGGCACAATTTGTGTTCACCGACTGGAAAGCTTTCTTTAATAGAACTAGGCAAAACTGAAAGATGGCTTCTGACGCTTTAATGTTGTTGTTCGGTTTAAAGGCTAGGAACCTCTTGATCGTCCGCCCCATGCAGCCCTCTTGGATATGTGGTCAATTTGTCTGATAACCAGCGTTTCTCTGGTGACTGACCAAGGTAAGTAACTGTAATTATTATAATCGAGGATTATGGTGAGTTCTCCGGAACTTGAGTCATGGCACCATACCGGTAATTGCCAGGAGGGATTGTGGAAAATCGTGGGATAAATCACAGTACCGGGATTGAAAACTGATCTTCCGATGAATAATAATATTATTTGTTTCACGTTCCTCCTAACTACTGCGGCTTTTAGAGACGCCGGGGTGCCGAAATTTGGCCCACAAGGGGATCATTAACGTGCTGTAAATCTACTGAAACGGTTCCCCCGCATTTGCGCACTCTCAAATGTCAGCTGACCGCGCCAGGATTCGATCCTGCAACCCTCGGCGCAGCAGGCGAGAACGTTACCGCTGAGCCACGCAGCCAGCTGATCTTTGGATTGCTGCAGCTCCCCATCGCAGTCGTGATTTGCAATTTAACGCGATCGGCTACTCCGCGGGGTTAACTCAGTTCTGAGCGGATGTGAATTTTAAAACACAATTCAATCTCTATTATCCATTTCCCTGCATTAATTATCCCTAAATTACAATAACAAATCAAACAGGTCCACGTCTCTCGACTCAAACCACATGCATGAAGTGTAGATTGTCGTGCATAAACTGCCAGGCGTAATGGGTAGACTAAATATTTATACACATACGGGAATTATCGGTATGGGGTCTATATTTACGCTACATATACACCATTGTTTGACGCTATTATTATGATGTGGCTTGGGTGTACATATTACCTATATTCATTGATTTTTAACGAAGAATTATATAACGGCCTACAAAAACGTATTAATACTGTTAGAACGTCACCTCGTGTTGTAGTTGCTAGCAGATATTCCCCACATTAAGTTGTGCAGTATAATATAACAATTCGATGGCGCAGTGAAAAACATATCCATGAATCGATGTTCCTCAGAGTAGCGGAAGATCTTTCTTTTGGGCTTGGACTTCCTGATCATTTCAGCCCCGTTCAGTTGGGTGTGTGGAATTGGTCTGATAACCAGTGTTTAATCTCCAGACTTCCGGCACTCCCTTGTAGTGCACGATTCAACACGCACATCCACGCCATAGGGGCGACCGTTTTGCAGAGCAGTTTTATGTGTATTATTTTAATTGTAACTCCACGGGTTTGCTCTAGGAAAAGAAAGAGAACATCAATGTTGTACATAAGCAGGCACTAGGCTGAGACGATGATCAGTGCAATCTCTGCTCATATACAACGACCAGCCCGTCAACGACAGGTAAACCAGCTATTATATCGAGGTGCGAAGGATACCTTCGTGACGAATATGTCAAACACATGTGACTCAATCACGCATTCAAAATGTCGCAAGATATCCTTCATTCACTTTGCAAGGACCATACGCTACCAAACCGCTGTCTCTGACCAGGGGTAGGGACGATCAATTCACTTCAGACTATTTTATGTTTAATGCTGTCATATTCCACTGGTGGTTCTCAAAATCGAATGTGCTCACATGGATTTCTTGCTATAGATTCCATTGTTAGTGAGCACGTTATTGTCCGTGGAACGTCGAGTTAGTGCATTTTATTCCAGTATTGGCGATGGATAGCCCAAGGCTGTCCTCCAAAAAGCTATCCCGCATATTTCTGTCATAAGAATTTTCTTTCTCTTCTTCGGAGACAGGAATATGACTGTGGCAGTTTACAGAGTGTGTAGAATGGAGTGGAGTGTAGCAAGTCACCTACCACATAGAAGTTCATCGCATGTTATAACTTACTGTTACTCGTGAGGAAGGGCATCAAAAACAACAAAACAAAAACAACCCCTGGCACTATACAGCCCATGACGGGCTAAGGCCGACCAAGCGACCGCTGCCCAGCCATTTCGTCTGCAGATATTGGGGTGACGCGTGATCAGCGCGTCGGGTCCCCTCGGCCGTTAATCTTGGTATTCGTGATCGGGGCGCTGTCTCACTGTCAGACAGCTACTCAATTGTCCTCACGAGGCTGAGTGCACCCCGTTCCAACCCTCACGTCAGTTTTAAAATCCCTGACGGAGCCAGGTATCCAACTCGGGGCCTCCGGGTGAGAGGCAGGTGCGCTAACCCAACACCACGGGGTCGGCGAGGAAGAGCATCTGTCCGTAAAAATCACCCGCCATATATCCCTGCATCGAATCTCGTCCCCGACCCAGTTGAAAGTGGCAATAATCAAGGCTAGACACATGCATACAGTTATTGTATTACAGGGTGCAACTAAATATGTGGGAAAGCTCCGAAGTTTCGATAGAGGACCTGACAACAAGCAAAACATGTCCTGTAAACATAATGGTAGTAGGTGAGCAGGGAGGGTTCTGACTCAAATACCGTTATTTATGCAAATGAGGCGGGCGTGTCAAGGTCAATGACCTTGAGGTTGGTCATGGTCAATGACCTTGAGGTAGGTCATTGACCCCAAGGTCACCGGGACACCGGAAGGTAAACAAACCTTGGAGGGTCCAGGAACCGGTTTGAGGGGGAGTGGGTGGAGGGGAGGGGTGGGGGAGGGGGAGGTAAGGGTGGGGGGGAGGGGGAGGGAAGGGTGGGTTGGGTGACGAGGGGGATGAGGGGGAAGGATGGAAGAGGATCTGCACGAGACCCTCCTCGACCCAGTCTCTCTGTTGGACTGAGCGCCTTCTCTGTTATTGTCTTGTGCTATATAGCTTTGCTTTGTACTTGATGAGATCCGAGTGTTGCCGAAGGTTTCCGAATCTTTGTCGGTGAATGAATCGTCAGATTTGAACGGTCCACTGGTGTGTGTGTGACGTCACAGCATATTACGGGATGTGGGGTAGGTCATGGACGGGAGTGTTTTGAATGGAAAACATGAATGGTGGTGGATGGTGGTTGTTGAACCCTGGCGTGCTAGGTTTGCGGGTAAATAAACGTGAATGAAGATGGCACCGTGAATGGAGGTTGCGACGTCACAGCAGATTACGGAATGTAGCGCAGGTCATGGATGAGAGTGTTTTAATGGTAAACATGAATGGAGATGGATGGTGGTTGTTGAACCCTGACGTGCTAGGTTGGCGGGTAAACAAACGTGAATGAAGATGGAACTGTGAATGGAGGTTGTGACGTCACAGGCAGAATGTAGTGTAGGTCATGGATGGGATTGTTTTTTTCTAATACTTAACGGTAAACAAATTGTTAATGGGTGGGGGATACAAAACGCATGGCATGTCGGTTCAGCCAGCTCGACATGAAATAAAAACAAGATGGTGTAATGTCTATTGATGACATTGGAATATTCCATCTAGTTGTGAAGATATGAACTGTGCCGACTGTCGAAGCCTATCGCACTCCTCTGAGTCAGCGATTGAATAAATGACTGATAAAATTAAATGATGGTGGAGAGTGTTGGTGGAATGAAAGTTTGTCAGGAAAACTAGAGTACTCGGAGATAAACCAGTCTGCTTCTGTTTTGTCCAGCACAGATTTTACATGGAGTAATTGGGATTTGAACCACAGACCAGCGGTGAGAGGTTGGCATGCTTCTCCCTAAGCCATGGAGGCATAATCACAGAGACCTAGTGCAGCCGAAGGATTTTTCATTTATGCTGACTTGGGAGATTTGAATTTATGTGTTATGGAGCTGAGGATATGGAATGTGTGCTAGATGGTCAATGGACATGGATGGGTGTTAGAATGAATAATCTGATTTGAACGGTCAACCGATGTGTGATGTCACAGGAGTGAATTGCTGAGATTGACACCTGACATGCTGGCTCGCCCAGCTTCATATAAAAAAATAAAAGTGGGAATGATAGACAAATAAATCAATCAAAACAAGAATATTTTTTATTATTATTATTGTTTTTTTCTTTTTGCTACATTACCAGTACTTGTTTAAATTATTTATTTTTGGTAGCTTCTTCTTCTGCTTCCTCTTCAGTTTCACTGTCATCCTCACTTTCATTTTCAGCCTCCATCATCATCATGCGGACGAAAAACTCCGCCATGACACGGTCATTTGAAAAACTATAAAATAGAAAAAATGTCTATCAATGTCATTAGAATACCCAATCTAGCGGCGAGGATATAAACTGTCTTGATGTTTGTGTCAGGGTAAACCAAAGTACACAGAAGAAAACCTCCTAAGTTATGGAGACATACTCCTTGCACTTCTCTGCATCAATGATTAAATGACAGGCAGAAGGTAGGAAATAATGGGAAAAGAAGACTGGCCTCTTGCAGAAGGACGGAATCAGAAAAGATGTGGCAAGGGCAATTATGGCTGGAAAGGAAGGGACTCCCTAGGCCTTGGATACTCTAATACTGTTGGAGTTGGAAGAGAACAAGAGTTGGCCAAGCGAGGTTGACAGGAAAGAAGACAGAGAGGAGCTTGACACAAGTAAGTGGAAGCAATGCCGAACTCGGCTGACACCTCTGTAGTTGTAAAACCCACGTTCTGCTATATGTAAGCTTTTGGAAGCTGAGTGTAAAAAATGTTTTGCAAGAAGAGAATAATACTGTTAATTTTGTTATCCTTAATTCAACCTTTGTGTTACCCTACACAGATCTCACATGGAGTGAGTGAGATTTGAACCGCGGACCAGCGGTGAGAAGCTGGCGTACTACTGCAAATGTTCATAACAGAGCAACACTATTGTAATATATGAGTAATTATACTGTTACTACTCTAAGATATTGAAAGCCCTTTTGACAATAGACTGGTAGCAAGATTGATGATGTACACACATCAAAAAAAGTTTTGCATCACCTCGGTTCCCAGATCTCCGGCATATAGACGTTGACTGTGTATATTGTATCCAAGATACAGTCCCTTTGACTGTTCATAGATGTCACTAAAACTGCTCAAAGATGTAAACAACCATGCATGAGCAGGGCCTATTAGACGGAGGGGGTACGACAGCCGATCAGTTCCAGTCATTCCACCAGGACGAAGGTACGCTGCTCATGTTGTCTGTAGTTCTACCATGCCTAGAAGGTCAATACCGCAGTTCGATCGCGTCCGCATTGTTACTTTGTGTCAAGAAGGGCTCTCAACAAGGGAAGTTTCCAGGCGTCTCAGAGTGAACCAAAGCGATGTTGTTCGGACATGGAGGAGGTACAGAGATACAGGAACTGTCGATGACAGGCCTCGCTCAGGCCGCCCAAGGGCTACTACTGTAGTGGATGACCGCTACTTACGGATTGCCGCTCGGAGGAACCCTGACAGCAATGCCACCATGTTGAATAATGCGTTTCGTTCAGCCACAGGACGTCGTGTTTCAACTCAAACTGTGCGCAATAGGCTGCATGATGCGCAACTTCACTCCCGACGTCCATGGCGAGGTCCAGCTTTGCAACCCCGACACTATGCAGCGCGGTACAGATGGGCCCAACAACATGCTGAATGGACCCCACAGAATTGGCATCACGTTCTCTTCACCGATGAGTGTCGCATATGCCTTCAACCAGACAATCGTCGGAGACGTGTTTGGAGGCACCCTGGTCAGGCTGAACGTCTTAGACACACTGTCCAGCGAGTGCAGCAAGGTGGTGGTTCCCTGATGTTTTGGGGTGGCATTATGTTGGGCCGACGTACGCCACTGGTGGTCATGGAAGGCTCCGAAACGGCTTTACGATACCTGAATGACATCCTCCGACCCATAGTGCACCCATATCGGCAGAATATTGGAGAGGCATTTGTCTTCATGGACGACAATTCTCGACCTCATCGTGCACATCTTGTGAATGCGTTCCTTCAAGATAACGACATCGCTCGACTACAGTGGCCAGCATGTTCGCCAGACATGAACCCTATCGAACATGCCTGGGATATGTTGAAAAGGGCTGTTTATGGACGTCTTGACCCACCAACCACTCTGAGAGATTTACGCCGAATTGTCGTTGAGGAGTGGGACAATTTGGACCAACAGTATCTTGATGAACTTGTGGATAGTATGCCACGACGAATACAGGCATGCATCAATGCAAGAGGACGTGCTACTGGGTATTAGAGGTAGTGGTGTGTACTGCAATCTGGACCACAAATGCTGAAAGTCTAGCTGTATGATGGTACAACATGCAATGTGTGGGTCTCATGAGCAATAAAACGAGCTGAAATGTTGTTTGTGTTGATCTCTATTCCCTTTGTATTTAACGGTTCCGGAACTCTTGGAACCGAGGTGATGCAAAACTTTTTTTGATGTGTGTATTAACTTTTATTTTTGTTAAAGCAGTATGTCTTGGCAATACAATGAAAGCCATTATATTTGACAACGGCAATAAATTTAGCGTGTCTCCAACCGGTAATACAATGCGCATTAAATTACAATAAATTGGTCTTGGTTCTGAAGTCGAACAGAGAGAAAAGAAAGTTGTTTGTTCCAAACAATGTCTGAATACAAAGTAGGATGCAATACACTGTATTTTAAAATCGTCAACATGTGCGCTTATGCAACATAAAATGTAGGTATATATGATAGTATTACAACCTCTTGACTAGCTATGAAATTAAATTAAAAGTTTGTGGTGAACAGTTTTATAATCAAACACTGTTCTTCATGACAGGAGGAGTTAATGAGTGATGAAACTAATGGTAGGTAATGAATAATGATTGTGCGACCTCTGGAGAGGCCAAGTGCATGTCTTTCTAGTTAACGCCCGTGGGCGACTTGAGCGTTATTATGAGGGTGAAGTGATGATGAAGACGGTACATACACCCAATCCCGGACCGCAGGAATTAACTCTAGGTGATTACAATCCCGAATAATGATTGTGCGACCTCTGGAGAGGCCAAGTGCATGTCTTTCTAGTTAACGCCCGTGGGCGACTTGAGCGTTATTATGAGGATGAAGTGATGATGAAGACGGTACATACACCCAATCCCGGACCGCAGGAATTAACTCTAGGTGATTACAATCCCTGAATAATGATTGTGCGACCTCTGGAGAGGCCAAGTGCATGTCTTTCTAGTTAACGCCCGTGGGCGACTTGAGCATTATTATGAGGGTGAAGTGATGATGAAGACGGTACATACACCCAATCCCGGACCGCAGGAATTAACTCTAGGTGATTACAATCCCTGAATAATGATTGCGCGACCTCTGGAGAGGCCAAGTGCATGTCTTTCTAGTTAACGCCCGTGGGCGACTTGAGCGTTATTATGAGGATGAAGTGATGATGAAGACGGTACATACAGCCAATCCCGGACTGCAGGAATTAACTCTAGGTGATTACAATCCCTGAATAATGATTGTGCGACCTCTGGAGAGGCCAAGTGCATGACTTTCTAGTTAACGCCCGTGGGCGACTTGAGCGTTATTATGAGGATGAAGTGATGATGAAGACGGTACATACACCCAATCCGGGACCGCAGGAATTAACTCTAGGTGATTACAATCCCTGAATAATGATTGTGTGGTCTCTGGAGAGGTTGAGTGCAGGTCTTTCTAGTTGATGTCTGCGGGCGACCTGCGCGTTATTATGAAGATGAAGTGATGATGAAGACAACACATACACCCAACCTCGGAGCCCCAGGAATTAACCTCAGGAGATTGAAATCCCTGATGGCTTGGTTGAGAATCGAACCCGGGGACATTTTGGGTCAATGCCTAGCACGCTAACCATTTAGCTACAGAGCTTGGCATGATGGGTAATCAACCTCATAAGAGATAAAACTAATGCTGAATGGAACTGGGTAAGGATGCAACCGCGGTTTGTTAGAAGTTATCATCCCAGCATTTACCTGGAGTTGAAAATGGGGAACCGCAGAAAGCCATTTCAAGGACAGTTGACGGTGGATACTCGAACCCACACGTTTACCAAGTCGGCAATTGGGGACTGGGTGTTTGTGTTGTCTTAATTAAAAATATATATTCCGGTCCCATGGTTAATTGGTTAGCGTTCTAGGCTTTGATTTTTTTTTTAGCCTGGTATCAATTTAAAAAAAAAATGAATATTACTTACATGAAAATATCTAGAGACGAATCCCAATTGTTGCATTCTTCTTCATCAGCATGGATAAAACTCTCCTGATCAGACATAGCAGTGAATGGCAATTCTTTGTAAAGTAGCAGGTTCATTTATACTGAATATGGAGGTCATCCAGTTGCTGACAAAGCGGGCAAACCGGGGCGTTGCCTCTGATTGTAAGGGTATGTAAGCCGTGACATTATTGTTGTTAGCCAGAGAATTCCACGAGTCTGTAGTATACACATCGTTTTGCTGCAAAGATCTTCTATCAGGTAATATTGAACACAGCACTTTTAGTTCTCTAACTGTCGATGGTTACACAGTTGGCCTTAAAGATTTATCAAGTGGATAATAATAATATCAAATGGGTATATAAAACTATTATTGCAACTAACAGTCATTACCAGGTTTGACGTCAGTTAAAAGAGATATTACCTTATCTCGCTTGGCAGGTGAAAAGCTGAAGGAAGTAGGAGACTTCTGTTACTTAGGAAGCAGAATAACCAGTGATGGATGAAGCAAAGAGGATATAAAACGTAGGTTGGCTCAGGCAAAGAAAGCATTTCTACAAAAAAGGAATCTGCTGACATCGAATATAGATTTAGGTATTAGGAAGTCATTTTTGAAAGCCTTTGTCTGGAGGGTGGCGCTCTATGGAAGTGAAACTTGGACTATTGGTGCAGCAGAAAAGAGGAGAATTGAAGCATTTGAAATGTGGTGTTACAGGAGAATGATGAAGATCAGATGGGTAGATAGGGTTACAAACAAAGAGGTATTAAGATGAGTGGGAGAGGAGAGATGTTTCTGGCGACTGCTAATGGAGAGAAGAGATAGGTTGGTAGGACACATACTAAGACACCCAGGAATAGCAAGCTTAGTTATGGAGGGAAGGGTCGAGGACAAGAACTGTAGGGGTAGACCAAGGTTAGAATATCTTAAACAGATTGCCTCGGATGTAGGGTGTGGTAGCTAAGTAGAGATGAAACGATTAGTTCAGGAGAGGGAGACATGGAGAGCTGCATCAAACCAGTCAAAAGACTGAAGACTTAAACAACAACGCTCTATCCAACTGATTACTGGGACTAAGCGCTGTTATGAGACTCCTCGTCTTAGCAAATAAGTTTTGTATACACATTTGATGGTTTAGTCTAGAGGATTGGATGGGGATGTGGGACACACTACTCAAGTGGATATATGAAACTATTATTGCAACTAACAGTCATTACCAGGCTTGACGTCAGTTAAAAGAGATATTCCATTATCTCGCTCTATCCAACTGATTACTGGGACTAAGCGCTGTTAGGAGACTCCTCGTCCTAGCAAATAAGTTTTGTATACACATTTGTTGGTTTAGTCTATAGATCAGGGTTTGAGTTAATGTGCTAATAAATAAAGGTGGAGGGTACCTGAACCTTTTTAATAGTTTACCTAAACACTTTATAATTAACTTTCAGAACCAATATGTCTGCTATAACAGTTGCGAATTCCATTGGCAGAGCAACCGGCCTGGAGACTAAACGTTTACAGGATCTGCCAGTTAACGAGTCCTATTTGGTGACAGCTGTTCGCAGGGTAAAAACGAAATATGGGGGAAGAATAGTTTGTGAACTAGAAGATTTCGCTGTCTTCTTACCTGCGAGGTTCATGGAACTCAACGACGAAGCTGTAAATGACCTCAACAAAGGAACCATCTACCTAAAATATTTGGGACTGGAAAATAAAAGATGTTTGGTAGAATTTATTGAAGAATCAAGTAAAATTTAAAATTTGTTAATGTTAAAACAGAATTTGCAGAGACAATAAACTTTGTTTGTTTTCATTCTCTGCAAACTGTTCAGTGATTTGCTGTGTTTGGAGTAAATGTAATTACTGTAAGTGTCATGATGTCAGCACCAGAACTTAGTTGGCAGGACGTGGATAGTTGCTTTTATAACAAGTTATGTAGCACTAAAATTAATAATGATGCTAAATTTTTAGACCCAAATGAATTTTTAAACGCTAGCTACAACATTTTTCAAAATAAAATGCAAGACTGTTTAAGAGAACATGTAGCGTTAAAGATTAACGCTGAGTTATTATGTGATTTTGTTATTTTAAAACAAGGTGAGGAAATAACTAAACCAATTTATTTACATACGAAAATGTGTGAATTGTACCGCACTGATAATATACACAGTTGGTATAGTAAAAACATTGTTGATAAGCTCATGACGCGCTTTGCCGAGTTTCAAGAATTGGAAAGTGGCAAATCGCTGGAAGCTATCAACCATTTTAAAATTAATGTATGCACCTTTGATCCCATGAACAGTGGTTCAGCTCATGTTAATTTACCTAAACAGTTGGAAAAACATCACGCAGTCATCAATGTGGATAATAATGACGTTTTTTGCTTTGTTTGGACCTTGGCTGCTGGGTTAAGTCCTGCAACTAAAAATGTTCACAGAATGGGAAAATATCACCAGAAATTTATGGAATTAATGATCAGTCTAAATTTAGCAGACATAGAATTCCCAATGGACCTCAACGCCATTTCTCGTATTCAATCTAAAAATCCGCTTTACTCCATTAATGTATACGGAGTTGAAGGGGACAAAGTTATTGGTCCATTGTATGTGACAAAGGGAAAAAAAGAAAAGCATTTTAATTTACTGTACATTGAAGGGGAATTGTGCAACCATTATTGTTATATCAAAGATCTTTCTAGACTTGTTCGTTCACAAGTTACAAAAAATAGGGTATATATCGCTGTTTGCAATATTTTACTAGCAATCAAAAGTTGACAGCACATACTATTGATTGCATCACACAACCAGCGGTAAAAATTACATTTCCAGAAAAGGATAAAGCCAGTTTGAAATTTCAAAATGTGTCTCGTCAAGAACCGCTTCCATTTACAGTATATGCAGATTTTGAATGTTTAACCACACCCATTGACACATGTAAACCAGATCCGACACGTCCGTACACTCAACAAGTACTGCAACATGTGCCATTCAGTTGTGCCCTAAACGTGATTTGTTCATACGACCCTTCACTTTCATACTTCAAATCTTATCGCGATGCAGATGCTACTGCTTGGTTTTTAAATGAATTGGACGCCTTGGCAGATCGGGTGTACAATATCCTGCACAATCCAATCCCGCTTCAAATGTCGGACGCAGACGATGCGGTTTTTGCAACAGCAACCACTTGTCACATTTGTCAAAAACCAATAGCACCTTGTGACACGCCAGTGAGAGACCATAATCGGCACACTGGAAAATTTAGAGGAGCGGCTCATAGTGTATGTAATTTGGCATATAAAAGAGCACGCTATATTTCTTGTTTCTTACACAACATGTCTCGGTATGACAGCCATTTATTTATTAAGGAATTTGCTAACCTTGAAAACCAAATTTTAATTTAATTCCACAAAATCATGAAAATTTTATTTCGTTTTCGAAATGGCGAAATGGAATCAGTATACGATTTTTAGATTCGTATAGATTCCTCGCATCATCATTGGATGCGCTTGTTCAAGGGCTTCACCCAAACAATTTGAATTTTGTACGTCAACACTTTACTGATGCCAAACAATTTGAATTATGCATTCGAAAAGGGGTGTTTCCCTATAATTATGTAAACAATTGGGCATGTTTACAGGAAACTGCACTCCCTTCAAAGGACAAATTTTACAATGACTTAACAAAAATTCATATTTCTGAAGAAGACTATTTACACGCCCAAAAAGTATGGAACGTGTTCAAGATATCAACTTTGGGCGAGTATGCTGATTTATACCTCAAAATTGATACACTACTTTTGACAGACGTGTTTGAACACTTTCGCAAACTGTGTCTTGAAATCTACAATCTAGATCCAGCCCATTACTTCACCCTTGCCGGATATAGTTGGGACTGTATGTTGAAGGTGACTGAAATAGAACTGGAACTATTAACAGACATCGACATGTTACTCTTTTTTGAACGTGGAATACGTGGTGGTCTTGTTTCGCTTGTGCAAAAGCACGCCAAAGCAAATAATCCATATATGGATACATACAAACCAAACCAACCTACAACATACCTCACCTACCTAGATTGTAACAATTTGTACGGATACGCTATGGAAAAACCTCTTCCATATCAAAATTTTCGATGGCTGACTTCAGATGAAGTTTCAAATTTTAATTTAAAAGATGTGTCGAGCAATGACACGCGTGGCTACGTTCTAGAGGTCGACATATTATATCCCCGTGAGATACACAATGATCATTCTGATCTACCATTTTGTGTTGAAAAATTACAACCTCCCAGTTCACGTTCCAACAATAAAAAGTTGCTGGCAACGTTAAATTCAAAAAATCGGTACGTCATACACATTGAAAATTTTATGCAATGTTTGAAACATGGTTTGAAACTGCAATCCATTCACCGCATTATTTGCTTTGACCAAAAACCATGGTTACAACCGTACATGCAATTGAATACTCATCATCGGCAGCACGCCAAGACCACATTTGAATCAAATTTTTATAAATTAATGAACAATGCGTGCTACGGTAAATCAATGGAAAATATTCGAAAGCATAGAACTATTCATTTGGTAAACCACTGGGACGGTCGATATGGCGCACGAAAATATATAGCTATGCCTAATTTCCATTCTGTACGAGTTTTTGAAACTGATTTAGTAACCATTGAATTGTCAAAGACAGAAATCATGTATAACAAACCAATTTGCTTGGGAATGGTAATACTTGACTTTTCAAAATTTGTAATGTATCAATTTCATTATGAGTTTGCCAAACAAAAGTTTGGAGATGTAAAATTACTGTATATGGATACAGACAGTCTTATTTATCAAACCAATAAGATAGATGTTTACTCAGTGATGAGAGAACATCCAAATTACTTTGATACCTCAAACTATGAGGTTAACAATATCTTTGGCATAATTCCCATGAATAAAAAAATAGGTCTATTTAAGGATGAGTGCGCCGGTGATGTTATGACAGAATTTGTGGCTTTGGCGCCGAAAATGTACGCATTTTCAACACAAAAGAATAAAGGTCAATGCAAAGCGAAGGGTGTTCTTCGTAGCGTCACACAATTCCTCAATGTTGAGGAATATCGATGTGTACTCTACGCAAACACCTCTCGCTTATACCAGCAAACACGCATTCTTTCAAAGAACCATAATATTTTTACAGTAAATCAAAATAAAACATCGCTGACAACATATGACAATAAACGTCTGTGGGATGGTGTAAATAGCTTGCCTTTTGGACATTTCCACTCCTAGTAAAAAAGAACACACTTTCATTTTCAATTCTTTTTATTAAAATTGTATGTTTTTTTACAAGAAGAAAACTAAACCATATTTTGTGTATACTATGAACTGGTGGACTGACTCTCAAATAAATACTTAACAATATTTGATTCATGTTTATTACTTTGTCCTTTTCCTCACTAATCCACCACCAATCATTAGCTTTGACTTCATCGCTCCTTCTACAATCAAGGCTGCAATCTTCTCACCAATAGAATCAGTAGATGACATCACACGCTGCATGGCCTTTCTTAGAAGAATGCGGTCTGCAACTCGACGTACTTCTATATTCTTGTTGTTGTAAGCAATGTCATGATCTCTACACGCTGCATCCAATATGTTGATTCCAGAATTCTCTTGTGCTAGACGTTGGCTTAGTTTAGTTCCAGGTCCACAAAATTGATAGCCAGGAATATGCAGTTCAATGGGAAGTAGATCAATGGCCTTGTTAACTAGACCATGAACAGCAAAGGTCTGGCATATCTTTTTCAAGCGTTGTCTTACTTTTTGGTGCTGGCGATACTGCCGCTGCTGACTCTTCTTCCTCTTCTTCATCGCACCCATGAAATGACGAAGCAAAGTCTTTACAGGACGGTATATTTGTATGCCCGTGGTACAATTTGATGAGCTGACACGTTCCACACTGTTTAATGGAGGGCATTTTAGTGATAGACACTTGCTGGTGATGATTAAAGTCAGTGCATGGTTGTAGTTCGCGCAGACCAGGATCTCTGGTCCACTCACTAGGTACACTGTGCCAAATATTTTTCACCGCGTTTGAAGCAACATAAAAAAGGAACGCCTTGGGCAAAGCGTTCAATTCCTCGTCTGTGAAACTGTCTAGCTTCTTTTTGCAGGCGAAAAACTTGACAATAGCTCGCTCTGTGGGGTTGGCGTCCAAACCTTCAATTGCAGCCATAATTCTACACATCCGCACTGATCGCTGGTATGTCTCACACTGTAGCCGACGTTACAGCGCTTTACACTCAACATGCAAGTTTTGACATGCTTTGCGAGCTAGCCAATCAAAAAGCTTCCAAACATTTTGAAGTGTTTTATTTTGTAGAGGTTCATCAGGCACGGACAGGTTGTACAGTGCAGGACATCCCAGATCATGAAGGTCAACAAGTTGACAAGTTGAATTAACATACTGACGCAACCATTCCTTTTTTCGCTTCCCTTTACAAAGACAAGGTCAGCGCCAAACAAGTGAGCATTCAGAACAAGTGATAGATGATGGTAAGGAATGTCACCTTCTTTCCAGACTAGTCCCAAATTGCGTTGCAACCACTCTGTTTGTCTTCTGTCCTCGTCTGACTGCAAATGCAATGGAAACGGCGGTCAAAAGACAAAACTGGTTACTCTTGGTGCCCACATGGTTGTGCAGTCAATAATTCCAACTTCTTTAAATACAAACTTGTTTCCGTTCACCTTGAAACCCTGCACGTCGACAATCAATGTTTTCGGCATGGCGACGGATATCACACCTTCCACTACCGCTGCTTCTTAACAACTAACTGATTGGATAGGAGCGAGAAAATAATATACACACAAAAAATCAATTACACAATTTTATTCATAAAGTTATCAGTACATCGCTTACAATTTTTTATCATAGGATTTGGACCATCCCAATCACAATGAGAATCTTCTCGATGCATAAAGTGTCTACGACAGGGACGGCAGGCTGCAACATCCGCCGACATACGGAGGTGTAATGGTAGCTTATCCCAATTAAGATCAATGTCGTGTGCACCGTACGCGGTCAGAAATCCAGCTGGTAAATAGGCAATCAGATGCTGCGGCATTTCACGAAGAAATTGCGCTTTATGGTAGGCGCGTATTGCCTACTCACCAGGGTGCGATAAATCTCAAATGCTGCATCAGCGTCTCGACTTGTTGAGCAACGATCGCATTTGCAGTCCATGCAATCTACCCGCTCTCCAACATGACAAGATGAAGCTTTGGCAACGCCATCGTCCACATTATTTGTTTGATTGGTGATGGGCTTGTTGTTGTACCCCCTGTCATGAATACCAAACGTAGACATGAATCCATCTGGTAAATAGTGAACCAGATGCGGCGGCATTCTAAGCACAGTATGATTCTTGTGATAGGCAGTTATAGCTTCACTCACTAGGGCGCGATAAATGGTAAACCTTGAATCTTCGTCTGAACTTGGTGAATCACTTTCACATTTGCAGACCCACCTCGCAGAGGGGGTTGTGACTTCATCGTAGCTTTCCATGACTGTGAAGGGCAATGGAGGAAGACATGCTATTTATACTCTGGTCACCATGTTGGACAGCGGTTGATAAAACACTTGCGCCTCGTGAACAATAAGGCAATAGGCTGTCGTTTTTTCTTGAATAACTGTAGATGTTTCAAATTCTAGTCTGATATCAATAGTTGTTTCCTTCATCGACTCCTCTAAATACGAACAGTCCATCACCACCAGAGGTGCCTTGGACTTGAAGTCTTGTGGTGATAATAGCGGACATGCCTCTTTCTGATAATAGGATGACTGAAAGTTTACAAACATGTCATAGAGCTTACCATATTTGTTCTTGTTAAAGTTTAAATCCATTCCCTCATAGGGAAAGGTAACACCGTTCAAAAAGAGTCGTATATTTCGTAATTGGATGTGGTCAAATTTTGATGCATCTTTATTCTGTTGATATTTGCGATCTGTTTGAAATCCAACCAGGACGTAGAGGGGACGCTCTGTATACCGTGAGGTTTTTATAGACCAAGTATGTGTATCGGAGAGTGGTAATACCGGGTATTCATGCAGCTCCCAGCTTCTAAATTGAATGGGTAAAGCTGTATCCTTCTCCACAATCTTGAGCAGACTCAATTTTTTCTCATCTGATAGAGTAACGTGCGGTACTTTCCATAGAATTCGTTGCAGTAGAATTTTTGTATCTATTGGCGCTGTATCAGCTCCCTTTAGCGCATTATAATCACTCCTGTCTCGTACAAGAATCAGATCCTCTCTTGCGTTCACAACAATGCGCTTATGATCCTCTGCAAAGCCTAGTATTAATTTTAGAGGTAAATGTCCAGTAAATGTACCATCATCGTTAATCATCCAGTCGTTGGTTGAGTTGGGACACCAACCAGCCATACAAAAAGCTTTACTCTCTTCGCTTCCATACGAGGGATAACGTTTCATGACACTTGTTATGCCAACATTTCGAGTAGTATCCACTTCAATACCGTTGATCACGTAGCGAACCTCAGAAAACAAAAAGGCCAAAGCATTGTTGGCCAACTTTGACGTTGTTGGAATGGTACCATCCAATTTGGTGAGTTGTCCTTCAATCTGGATGTAACTTTCATGTGGAAGCGTGTAGATATCTTGTTGGTTAATAGTAATGCGAATCTCATCATTATTATTTAGTCCCTGAGTATACGGTTGGTAGGAATGGTGTTCAATTCTTACAATACCCTCCCGTACTTCGACAGGGTTTGTCACGTCTAGAATCGAATTCATGACGTAAGGTGTAACCAAGTTGTTGTAGGATCTGCTTGTTGACACGTGTTAACCTGTACACGTGTTGAGCACAACTAACACCTGTTCTTGACAGCGTTGCCGCTTTATACACTTGTTTCATGCTGGCTTCAGATACAGTTTGTAGGTCACAGGTGTATGAGAGTCTAACCGGATGAGACGTTGGTTTCTATTCACCAGTCTTAAGGTAATATTCCTGATGTTGGTCACACTCAAAGGATGATAGAGCACCACCAACGGGTTTTCGCGGATGATGTAACCACCAGGTGAAGTAACAATAAAATCATAAAGCGAATGCGAGGGATCTTGATTGGTGTAGACGTCTGTAATAATATTACACGTGACAGATACGTGATGATCTTCAATTATTTTCACCGGTTGGTCAGAGTTGTGTATCACGTTCGGTACTAACACTTGTGGTGAATAGCCTAACAATGGCCCAATCGAATCTGGTTGAGATTTGAAATCAATCCTAAAAGAAGAAAGAATACTGCAGGGATGTGTCACGTTGTTGGCTATGAGTTCAAACTTGCGTGTCCCGTCAAGAAATGCTTTTAGACTAAATTCCTTGGTGTGAGTTGTGTAGATGTGATCGTGAATATCATCTACGGTGTAGCTGCCAGACGGTAGAGTTAACACATAGTCATCGTAGTAGAACTTATCATTGACGTCTTCAATTATGTTGCAGATTCTATTATAGCCTTCAAACGAAACAAGTCCCAGCACGTAGGATCGTCGTCCCAATTCAATAGGAGGATAAAAGTCAACAGTTACTTCCGCACCTTGTCCGTGCACTGTAAACGTTCTACTTTCTGTTGTCATAATGACCACGTCACCCGCCGTGCTCGGTCTTATATAGAAAAGTCAAACATAGACGACCGCACTGTTGCGTGTTAAAATTTTGCACTCGTTTCACATTATAGTGTATTGTTGCACTGCTTCCAAAATAGCGAACAAGCTCTGTCGGAGGAGGAAGGTTTCCAAAACTGTCAAAGTACCACACGGTTCGCCCATGCTTTATGTAGGCCACATAATGCGTTCCCGGTCCATGACTGTCATCCAAATTAACAACTGCACTTTCATGGCTCCGTGGTCGAGACGGTAGTTGGTTGCGCATAAACACACCTCGAAAGTGGGAGATCATTAGCTGTTTTGCATATCTTATAACTTCCTCATGCGTCATGGCTCGTCGTGGCAGTGCATCGATTAACCGTTTTTTGGCGACATGTAAATGCCGAGTCCTTTCTTGTAGGGTGCTAGCTTCATGTTCACACCTTTACCGCGCAGTGCTATGGCCTCCATAGTTTTATTATGCCTTTCACTTTCCTTCAACTGTTGCTTCGCCTCCTCAACAGCTTTCACCGTTGCTCCTCCAAGAAGTGAACCCAGGGCTGCTAGTCCAGCAAACAGTGCAGGTAAAAATCCACCACGTTTCGGCACAGGAATAACTCGGGCACGTTTTCTAAAACGTAGTTTACTTTTGGGATTCGCATGCAATCGTGCTGCTCGGAGTGCTTTCTTAATAGCCAACTCACTATTTGTTTCTCCGCGCGAAGCTTGACGTGCCGCATGAAGAATAGCTTTAAAGCCTCCCTTTCTTGACAACTTCTTCTTCTTCTTCACCACATATCTCTGTTTCACCATCGCGACCAAAGAACAAGACAACCTCACACCGCAAAGTATAGAACACAACTAACACTAATCAGGAAGGGAACCTATAATTATTTATTCAATGGTGGCTGTATATTCAAGTTCTATATACAGAGGAAAATCGTTCATCGCTTTCCCCGCCTCTTTTTCTTCAGACGAGAGTTTCAAGTGAAAGAATAATTTGTCTCCGGCTTTCACCGGTTGATCAATAAGTGGTTGAACACTACCGTTTAATCGTACCTCTAAATGTTTCAAATCTGGTGCATACTCAATTACACGAATGGCACCATCATACATTAAACGGTAATTGTCATACCCCGAACGTAGTATGTAGGCGAGGTCATTGGGATCTTTTACCGGTTGTTGGTTTACAATGTGAAGCAGAAATATAGAGGGTATTGATTTAATAAAAAGCGATAACCGTTGTTCCAAAAATCGTTTGGTCGTCACGTCGTGAGGTTGCACAGGATCAGCAACTTCGGCTCATCGTCTTCGCTTCATCTGTAGAGCGTTCTCCTTAATTTCCCACACCTTTTCCATTTCAGAGTTTAAAAACCGTTTTGTACAAACATCTTGATCATCTTCAGGATCGGCCACATGCACAAGGCGTGCATTATTTGCTGTATAGCCCTTTCCAGTTAGGGTGGGCACAATACTGAGCACCTGTTTCACCTTGTTATCTACATAGTCCTTTCTAGCAGCGTCCGTGTTGTTTGTTGGAAGAGCCAGCTGAGTGATTCGACGTTGGTGTACGTCATAGTCCTTTGTTTCTGTTAACACCACAGCATTGGTTAACACATAGGCTTTGGTGCACACATCTTGATCGTTCACAGGATCTGCAACGCCAGTAATACGTTTATTCTGAGCCTCATAATCTCCTTTGATACGTCGTAAGCGGAAATAATCTACATACTTTTTTGAACATGCGTCCGAGGGTAATACGGGTTCTGTTATATTGGTCAATCGCTTTCCATTAAAGTTGTAATTGCCATCTGTTGTGCGTGGCAATACATTAGCATCAACATATCGTTTAGTTGCCGGATCTGTATCATGTTTTGGATCGTTTGTCAAAGCAAATCGTTCATTTGTTTTAAGAGTTCTTCCAAAGACGTCCATGGTTACACTGGAACTGAAACACCCACTTGCCTCATGTATATAGAGACCAGCTCTTCCCCTTTCACATTTAGTAGATATGCAGATTATTAAGCAACAACATTCACTTCCGGTGGGAGACTTGGTTTCACACCTCTTCTCAACATCGTCCGAACAACGTCATGGATCACTCTTCCCATCCTCCATTCGCTGTCTCATCGCCGGCCCGTCGGGATGTGGAAAAACCAATCTTCTGCTTACCCTCATCACCTCCTTAAACGGAGTGCGCTTTCAAAATATCTATATCTTTGCCAAATCGCTGTATCAACCGCTGTATGTGTTCTTGGAACAGGTCATGTCAGGTCTGCGCAACATGGGCTACTTCACATTCGCAGCACACGAAGATGTCATTTCTCCAGACAATGTTCGCCCCCATTCGCTTATGATTTTTGACGATGTGGCCACAGAACGACAGGGCATTATTCAGGCTTACTTTAGCATGGGACGTCATAAATATATTGATTGTTTTTATCTCGCTCAAACCTATTCGCGAATACCAAAACAGTTAATTCGTGACAATGCCAACGTGATTGTTCTCTTCCGACAGGATGAGCGCAACATGCATCACGTCTACGATGATCATGTGAACCCAGACATGACCTTTCAAGCCTTTACACAGTTGTGCGCCATGTGTTGGAACGCTCATCACCATAGTTGTCTTGTTATTGATAAGCATAGCAACATCAACAATGGACGCTACAGCATGGGATTTGATCATTTCATTCGTATTTAAGTAGCTGCATTGCTTTTCTGAACATCATTTGTTCAGATGTCATGGCGACAACAGGGAGTCAATTAAAAAAGCACATAATCCGTGCACGAAATAGCATTCGACAAAAGTTTCGCTATCTAAAACGTGCACATGCCGACAGTGAACTGTTTGTCGAAAAACATTTGAAGTCACCTCTGGAAGCTGTGTTGAAAGGAACATCAAAGCCTAGTACACGCTCAAAAGAAACACAAACAATTGAAGAGGAGGAGGAGGAAGAAAATGATGAAGAACCTGACGATGTTTTTTCTCCATTGCTTCCGTCTTCTAGCTCCAAAGAATCACCGCTGCCCCAGTTTTTGAAAACATCAATAATTGCCGAAACACCCACTAGACCCAAAGAAAAGCATCCTACTCTTAAAGAAATATTAAATACGCCCGAACAATATGTGCGGTTAAAATCCATTTTACTACAAAATTATGGTGCGTTGGTTACCCCCTTCCTTGAAGATCTTTTTAGTAAGAAAACTGATACTACCAATGGTGTTCGCTATGAAAACAATAGATTTCGAATTGGCGATTCTCCAATCAAGATAAGTGACAATGTTTTGATTGTTAAAACAGTTCGTTACAAATTGACGCCAGGTCTTTTAGAACTTTTATTTTCACGTACACCTTCTACCGAGGACTATGATAAAGAAGATCTTGAAAAGTATAAAGACATCTTGATGGCTACAAATGGTTTTAGACGTAATTATAAACATTCTGAAGCAGTAAATGCTAATAAGGGCTTCAAATATAAAACCATCATATCAAAATTGTTTCCCACCTATGCAAGTGTTCGCCGTGCAAATTCAGCGTCCGGTATCACATTTAATACTTTGAAACCATTCATCGATTTCGTTTATTGGAACAATCCAAATAAGTTGGTTAAACGTCTGCAACTGTTGCATGCATCAGAACAGGCTGGTCATACCGGACACGAGGAGGAAGTTTTAGAAATAGAAGAGGAGCTTCGTCATGCTGGCATTATTGTCTAATGAGTCAACGTGTTCATACACCCTCGTCTGTTAAGGCTGCCATTGCTCGCGAGTTGCATAGACCAGCTCGTCGTCTCTACCATCGTCGTCATGTCATCACACGGGGCGTTGACGATCTTTGGCAAGCTGATCTGGTTGAAATGATCCCCTATGCCAAAGCTAACAACGGGGTCAACTATCTGCTCACCGTCATCGACGTTTATTCCAAAATGGCCTTTGTTGAACCTGTTCGGAATAAATCTGCACAACTGGTCACCGCTGCATTCAAGACCATCATTCAGCGTTCAAGACGACAACCTCGTTTGCTTCAAACAGATCAAGGCAAATAATTTTTCAACAAGACTTTTTCCGCTTATCTCAAATCACTTGACATCCATCACTATTCCACTTTTAGCAATCTAAAGACAAGTGTTGTAGAACGTTTCAACCGCACACTCAAGACGCGCATGTGGGAACAATTTACAGCTAGAGGATCCTATCGCTGGCTTGAACTTGTAGGCGACCTGGTGACACGTTACAACAACACTAAACATAGAACCATCATAATGAAACCACGCCTTGTAACCAAGAACATTGCGTAATTGGATCGCATTCATCACAAAATCAAAACAGCAGATCCGCGACGTCATCGATTACGTATTGGTGATTATGTGCGCATCAGTAAACATAAAACAATCTTCGCCAAAGAATACACACCTAACTGGAGCACAGAAATATTTCGTATTCGCAAGGTAAAACTTTCTAATCCAGTTGTTTATTTACTTGATGACCTCAACAAGCAGCCAATCCAAGGAGGATTCTACATGGAGGAACTGCAAAGGACGCAATATCTCAAGCATTATCTTGTTGAAAAAATTGTACAAAAACGTGGCAATAAACTTTTTGTTAAGTGGCTAGGTTTTAATGCCACATATAATTCATGGATTAATAAATCAGATCTGGTGTACGCCTTCTTGTTTTTATTTCATGTCGAGCTGGCCGACCCAACATGCCATGCGTTTTGTATCCTCCCCCCACCCTACCATTTACAGGAAATACTACACCAGATTCATTGATGTCACCATTGAGCACATTCAACAACCAGTTCATTCCCCCTCTCTCTCAATCCCATTCACTACTCCAGATACCATTGATGTTTATTTTACCATTGAGCGCTTTCAACCCCATTTTGTTTGTCTCTCAGACCCATTCGCACCTAACCAACCTACCACGTCAGGGTTCTACAACCACCACCGTCCGCCACCATTCATGTTATCCATTCAAAACACTCCCGTCCATGACCTACCCCACATCCCGTAATATACTATGACGTCACACACACGCCAGTTGACCGTTCAAATCTGACGATTCATTCACCGACAAAGATTCGGAAACCTTCGGCAACACTCGGATCTCATCAAGTACAAAGCAAAGCTATATAGCACAAGACAATAACAGAGAAGGCGCTCAGTCCAACAGAGAGACTGGGTCGAGGAGGGTCTCATGCAGATCCTCTTCCATCCTTCCCCCTCATCCCCCTCGTCCCCCACCCCACCCTTCCCTCCCCCTCCCCCCACCCTAACCTCCCCCTCCCCCTCCCCCACCCCTCCCCTCCACCCACACCCCCTCAAACCGGTTCCTGGACCCTCCAAGGTTTGTTTACCTTCCGGTGTCCCGGTGACCTTGGGGTCAATGACCTACCTCAAGGTCATTGACCATGACCAACCTCAAGGTCATTGACCTTGACACGCCCCCCCTCATTTGATAAATAACGGTATTTAAGTCAGAACCCTCCCTGCTCACCTACTAATGGTGTATTTGCGTTCGTTGCCGTGTTACAAGCATTGTTTGTGGTGTGCATAACACAGACGGTGGCACGATGCTAGTTGGTCATTTGTGGAGGGCACATAGGCCACTTGTACGTTTCGTCACTATTCAAGTCTGTATGCATTAATTTTGTTTTGTGTCATCGATCATTCCAACCCACACATTAATACTGAACTGTTGTAAATGTCTGGTTTGCACAAATTCTCTGCGATTTGCATCAGCCCAGACATGCGCATTCTGAAAGTTCTGCCTCCATCTCGGATAAATTTTGCTTCATAAATAATCAGAATAGCAGCGAGGAACTGTTGCTCCTGAGCACATGTCTGTGTAACTAGGTACAAAATGTTGCTCTCGGTGGAAAGTCAGCGGCACTAAGACCTTGGACTCTTTGAAGGTGATATGGGTAAAGGAGCTATACATGTATCCTCCTCACTTTGAAAGCAGTTGGTATTCATTTTCTCTTGCCACGGTGGGTGAGTGGATAGCGTGTCGGTCTACTAACCCCCAAGATTGCAGGTTCGCTCCTGGCCATGGTAAGTGATTTTTGAAAGGCGGCAAAAATTACGACACCATGTCATACGATGTTGGCATGTCGAAGAACCCATTTGAAATCAGTAGGCCGTGTTCATACTGGCAAAATTAATCTCGGGAGTTTCCGCCAACACAAAGTTCCTCATTTCTCTACTAGAAAGCGCTCTAGTGTTCAAGGAGCTTAGATACCTAACCTCTTTGAATTTCATAGTGCTTCAAGGAACAACGAAATTCGACATGCAAGCTACCCTCTGAGTGTCAAATAACATAGCTTGCACCCGGCATCCGAGGCCATACGATATTATTATTATTATTATTATTATTATTAATTTTCAGAACCACCTTTAGTGACCACAATAGCTTCTAATTTAAAGTTAGAAGCCCAGCACCCGTGCTCAATAGCCTATGAAGGGGTGGGGTACGTGGAAAATGGCCTAGCGCTACGCGTTGCTACGCCTGTTGTTGTGGATAATAATAATAATCATAATGCATTGATACCAAATTATCACATACTGTGTGTACCACTGAATATTCATAGAAAGGTCAGAATAAATACCAAGACGAATTCATGTCGTCCTCCTCAATTTGTCTCAGGAGAATAAATCTGTGACATTTCAAGGAACATCAGCGGTTAGTGAGACAGGTATTACATCTGTCCGAAATCAGGAGTTCTGAACAGTCCAAATAGTGAGGAGAATACTACAACTTAATAAAATAAAGCTAGGGAATTTTCTAAAACAGAATACTTTATGTTGTTTTTTCTCCAAAACCTATTTAAACTCTTTTTCATATTCAAATTGCTCCTTACATAATAGGATTATGGGCATAGGTTTGCAAACTTTCACATATATTCCTTGATGGTTCGTTCAAATATTCACAGAGTATTTTCAAGAAAATGAGTGGAAAGTTTATTTTCATTATTCGTATATTGCAATATGCTCTATTTGTTTCTCAGATATTAAGAAAGACATTAAAGAAACTATACCGGCTAATCAGCTGCCCCTAATAATATTGTTTTATGCAGCCCAACTAACGCTTGCTGACAGGAAGGTCGATATTTCCCTGCCTGCTTCCCATATGGCACTAATGCACTGCAAGAATATCCTGCAAACAATGAAAATGAAAATCCACAGCCTGCTTCCAGTCTCCGACCGGGTCAGGAATGGAATGAATGAAGCCCCCATCTAGCGGCGAGGATATGGAAGTGTGCCGGCTGCCGAAGCCTGTCGCACTCCTCTGGGGCAAAGATTAAATGAATGACAGATGAAATGAAATGATAGTGGAGAGTGTTGCTGGAATGAAATTGTGACAGGGAAAACTGGAGTACCCGGAGAAAAACCCGTCTGCCTCCGTTTTGTCCAGCACAGATCTCACATGGAGTGACCGGGATTTGAACCACGGACCCAGCGGTGAGAGGCCGGCGTGCTGCCGCCTAAGCCACGGAGGCTCCCTGCAAACAATACTGAACACTATTATTTTTCTCTCGATGTGACTACAGACTAATACGAGGAAAAATTGCTTATTGTGAGTGCCAAATCTCAATATAAGATCGCACGGTGAAGTGATGTGCTTCTGTAAGTTGAGTAAGGAATCGTGCAATTAACTGTGAGTAAGGTGATATTCTTGCTATTATTGGAATTGCGACAGTAGTCGAACTTGTCCACGAGGTGAGCACAATCACCATTATTAACCAGTGAGTTGTTATGCTCAGTGGCATCATTTTATTCTGAATTTTCGAGTTGGCTAATTTTGAAATAAGGGAATCGTTGATTACCGCGCGATTGTGGACGATTTGCTAGAAGTCATAACTTCTGTGAGTAGACATCACCCGCGTGTCAGTAGAGTCTGTGGCAGAACTTCATGGACAATTTTCACTTGAATGCACATGTGCAAAGTCAGTGGTTCCTTTTAAAGTATTACATTAGAGCCTTTGAAAAGACACCAAGACCGTCATGGAATCCCCAAATAAACACGCGAAGGCAATTTTTACTCGTATTGAAGAAGCGGAGGTGTTGGAGTAAAAACCATTCATGCTTAGGGAGCGGTAAATACTAAAGCCCACATGATGAAGAGACGAAGGCGATGGGTTATCGTCTAGCCGAGGATCTAGCTCAGGCCTTGCTCTATGGCTATAGCTCGAAGGTACATTATTAAATACTCTTCTCTCTGGCCCTTCTCCAAAATACGCCTCTTATATACAAACATTGGATTGAATCCAGATGAAATGGAATTTTCTGATTTTTTGCTACATGTAAACGGCGACTACTCCTCTGTGGATGGTGTTTAATCAAATGTTAAAGAATTACCAGCCAGACTTTCAACGCATGAGGATATCGTGACTGAAACATTCACTTCTGCGAAGGATATAATACATTTCTCGAAAGTTTGCATTCTTACACTAATGGTTGGTTGGTTCCTTAGTTTGGGGGCTGCGACAACGCGGTCATGTAGCCCCGTGTACTTTGGGTGTGTGAAGAGTTTGTCTGATAACCGGTGTTAATTTTGATGGCTGTATTAGTATGTGCTATCTGTGATTCAGGTAAGGACTATAGACGATCAAATTTTCAAGTAGTTCCTAATTTTGCTACCAAATGCTACCGTCCACGACACCTAGCTGCTGACTTGGCTACTAGATGCCATCGCAGCCAGCACCTGGTGGCGAAAGTTAGAATTAATATAGCATTATCAAATAATCTTACCTACAAATTTTGGCTTCACAGGGGACCGCTGGCTTTACTTCCCCTCCGAAGGAAGGCATACTGGGAGATTCTTACTCCAAAATATGAACAATGTTATGAAACCAATTTATAAGTCATTGAACTTCTATCCAGTAGTTCAAAAACATACACCAGTGCTAACAGATTACATAACTTACTGAAGATGAAAGGTTGCACTATCAACATTGCAACAGACTGCTGGCCATGACTGAAATCTTGAAGAGGCAAATTGAGACCTATTCGTTTGTTTCAGTTTCCTACAGAATTTATGAATTCCTTGGAATGAAGTGATTTCCCCCCACATACTCCATACGCTTGACCCATAGTTATGCTCCTTAGAATTCTGAACGTTTCACAAGGGCTCCTAAATGCAACCATATTAATTATAAAAAAAATATGTATGAAAATTGCTCGGATTTTTAAATACTAAGTGCAGTTAAAATTAGGCAGAGAGGTCTAATCGTTCGACTTGATTTAACACCATCCGATAAAACAGTACCATTTTCTTTTAAGAGGCAACATTTTCCAATTCGCTTGGCATACTTTATCACAATCAATAAAGCTCAAGAGGAAACTCTGGAACGTATAGGTCTCAATTTGCCTTATCAAGTTTTCAGTCATAGCCTGCAGTATGTTGTAATGTCGAGAGTGCAGTCCTTTGATGCTCTTTAAGTTTCAATAGTACTAAAAGGTAAGTAAGTAATAAATTTAGAGCCTTCGAACTTGCACAAGCTTAAACACTGCCCGATTTCTGGAAATACATAGCTCAGCACAGGAGCGCCAGAGGGTTAGTGGAACAATGTCAGACTCGGCAAGATCGCTGTATTAATTCTTGGCCAAGAAAGAAATACTTCTGAAGGGAATCAGTGCATTGAACTCCTTCCGTGTCGCATTTATCACAAGACAGAATTAAATCTTAGTCGTAGGTCACCCAGATAGGTTTCAGTTTCTTGCAAATGGCAGTGAACACGGAGCATCGAATGTGATGTCTACAGTAGATAGCATCGTTTCGAAGATGTACGACTGGTAATTGAGGTCAAATTATTATTATTCTTACAGTGGTAACATATCTGACGGCAAGCACATCCACGTGGGACCTCCCAATCTCTGTGTACGATTCCAAGATATTGACATTTTAGAAGCAAATTTTCAGCGTTGCCTAAGTATTCTACACACATCAAAAAAAGTTTTGCATCACCTCGGTTCCCAGATCTCCGGCATATAGACGTTGACTGTGTATATTGTATCCAAGATACAGTCCCTTTGACTGTTCATAGATGTCACTAAAACTGCTCAAAGATGTAAACAACCATGCATGAGCAGGGCCTATTAGACGGAGGGGGTACGACAGCCGATCAGTTCCAGTCATTCCACCAGGACGAAGGTACGCTGCTCATGTTGTCTGTAGTTCTACCATGCCTAGAAGGTCAATACCGCAGTTCGATCGCGTCCGCATTGTTACTTTGTGTCAAGAAGGGCTCTCAACAAGGGAAGTTTCCAGGCGTCTCAGAGTGAACCAAAGCGATGTTGTTCGGACATGGAGGAGGTACAGAGATACAGGAACTGTCGATGACAGGCCTCACTCAGGCCGCCCAAGGGCTACTACTGTAGTGGATGACCGCTACTTACGGATTGCCGCTCGGAGGAACCCTGACAGCAATGCCACCATGTTGAATAATGCGTTTCGTTCAGCCACAGGACGTCGTGTTTCAACTCAAACTGTGCGCAATAGGCTGCATGATGCGCAACTTCACTCCCGACGTCCATGGCGAGGTCCAGCTTTGCAACCCCGACACCATGCAGCGCGGTACAGATGGGCCCAACAACATGCTGAATGGACCCCACGGAATTGGCATCACGTTCTCTTCACCGATGAGTGTCGCATATGCCTTCAACCAGACAATCGTCGGAGACGTGTTTGGAGGCACCCTGGTCAGGCTGAACGTCTTAGACACACTGTCCAGCGAGTGCAGCAAGGTGGTGGTTCCCTGATGTTTTGGGGTGGCATTATGTGGGGCCGACGTACGCCACTGGTGGTCATGGAAGGCTCCGAAACGGCTTTACGATACCTGAATGACATCCTCCGACCCATAGTGCAACCATATCGGCAGAATATTGGAGAGGCATTTGTCTTCATGGACGACAATTCTCGACCTCATCGTGCACATCTTGTGAATGCGTTCCTTCAAGATAACGACATCGCTCGACTACAGTGGCCAGCATGTTCGCCAGACATGAACCCTATCGAACATGCCTGGGATATGTTGAAAAGGGCTGTTTATGGACGTCTTGACCCACCAACCACTCTGAGAGATTTACGCCGAATTGTCGTTGAGGAGTGGGACAATTTGGACCAACAGTGTCTTGATGAACTTGTGGATAGTATGCCACGGCGAATACAGGCATGCATCAATGCAAGAGGACGTGCTACTGGGTATTAGAGGTAGTGGTGTGTACTGCAATCTGGACCACAAATGCTGAACGTCTAGCTGTATGATGGTACAACATGCAATGTGTGGGTCTCATGAGCAATAAAACGAGCTGAAATGTTGTTTGTGTTGATCTCTATTCCCTTTGTATTTAACGGTTCCGGAACTCTTGGAACCGAGGTGATGCAAAACTTTTTTTGATGTGTGTATTAGTAGAAGCTTTTCAGTCAGTCAAGACAGGTGTGCCCAATTAGATTGGGCGGGGAGTTGCAATTAATTCCCTAATGCTTTAATTAAATTACATTAATTTTTTATGCACTTCTCACGTAAATGGGGGGCTAAACTGGATGACTAGTTTCGTTCTTCAAGCGAACATCATCAGTAGGTTACACTTCTATAAGTTTTGCGTTTTTTGTTTGTACTTTTTACGTGCATAAGTATGAAACCATTTTGAATCATTGACTTCTTTCGTAGCGAGCTTTCAAAGCGATTGCGTTCTAGACTGTTTTGATATTAGCTGTTACTTTTCAAATTTCTTATTCACTTAATGAGCCTTTGTAGTTGGTTAGATAGATTAAACACTCAAACAAACACTTTAATGAAACTGAGTTCACAATGTGGTTTTGTAGACTTAGCTGATTTGCGGCTGTTCTTGTACTGTCGGCAACTTCACTTCACTTCACTTCCCACCGTGTTTCAGCAGTAATGTCTGTACATAAAGGTGTGTTTATCTTGTGATATCTCATGTTATAAATCTTTTAGGTAAGGGCGTTTAAATACTTGGTTTCCTGTCTTATGCAATTTGGTAATTTTTGTGTTGACCGACTGAAAAGCGAATTATTTATGTTAGTCCCTATTTCAGGAAAATATCAAGTGTAATTGCCTTGGTATAGAATTAATTGTGATTAGTGCTCCGGATTTTAAAAGAAATTGTGTAGAAACCTTGGGACAATCACCGTTAGAGATAGGATCTCAAAGCGTGCAGGAATCCAATCTTCAATGTGCAGTGCAACTTAGCACACTCAGTTACGGAGGTGATTACTTGGTACTTCATGGTCTTTGTGATAAATAATTGTGAAATGAGTCAAATAATGGAGGAATATGAAAGACTCTTACAATGTCACAGGCTACGTTGCCATAAGGAATTTAAGTAGCAAGAAGGTCCTAAAGTAAGATGTTCCGAAACAACTCCGAAATAATTAGGGAAATATCTAAAAATTGTATCGACAATATTAAGCGCAGTTCTCTGTGATTGTCTGTATTCAATACGTACCATTTGATCCCGTTAAGCGAAAACGTAGTACGTCCACTGTGCAGTCGTTAGCATGCCTGACTATTCCGGTGGCTCGGGTTTGATTCCTGGCTCTTTAAAACAATTATGACATGCAACTCACCAAAGTGGTGTCAATTTTGAAGATTTGCACAGAAACGTGGGCTACACGAGTTTAGTTCGTTTATTTAGTTGAGTTAATAAAAAACGAATCGATAGTCAGATTGTTTCTGTAAAGAAAGTCGACTATGGGATTTGTAGAAATAGTGCAACGAGCTAAAGCTGGCAGCACGACATAGAGCTGAATTTTGGAGAAACACAGTTAACATATTTGCCCTCGATATTTCAAAGATCACCATAGAATGTCTTCAACGGGGCAATGTTAAAATATGCAGAAAATTCTGAGTAATGCATGCGATGTGAATTATCCCTTGAGTGCATAAGCCGGCCCTCCGAGGCCCGGGGTGTGATTTATTAATCATTTATGGTAAAGGCGTTCGGACCTCTAGTGTGAAATTCCCAATATTCCTCTCACAGTTAAGGAGAAAAGCAGTAATAGACTAATCAACCATTATTTCTTATAGTTGAGTAGCAATGTAGCTTTATTGTAATTTACCACACATTTACATGAGCCGGGCCTTTATATCTCATGTTTTAAAATCATTCAGTTGCTTATTCATTTTATGATACATGATGTGTGGATGTTGACAGAAAACTTGGCAAAAAACATAGCTTGTTAAGTTAGTGATGGATTCATGTGAGGACGTCATGGTTTCAAACTGTTAGATGTTGTTTTAAAATCACACTTTCGTTTACATATTTTCACATTTGATTCAATTGTTTCTTCATTTCGATGTTAAATTTCCATTTTAGAACCTAAATGAGCATCGTGAAATATTCACATTTCATTCGTATTATTAATAGACTTTTTTTTTTCGTGTGACCTCACGAGAGGCCGAGTGCAGGTCTTTCTAGTCGACGCCCGTGGGCGACCTGCGCGTCGGGATGAAACACGGAATGGATGACGGCGAATGAAACTGGGCAAGGATGTGGAGGGAAGCGGCCGTGGCCTGTCAGAAGGTACCGTCCCAGCATTTGCCAGGTGTTGAAAATGGGAAACCACGGAAAAACCATTTCAAGGACGGCCGACGGTGTGGCTGGAACCCACGCGTCTACCGAGTCAGCAGAGAGCTTGGCCCCATGACCTAACACTGCGCTTTAGCCAGTGTAGCCACTGCTGTCGGTTAATAGACTATTGATCTCATACAAGTATTTTCTCTATAGTCCATACCCAGGCCTCGCAGACCTGGCTTAAGTAAACCTGTACAAAAAAAAGGCTTATGCACTCAAGGGCTTTAGTTGCAATCTAATGCAAGAGGAATCAATTGACTGAGGAGTAGTTGCACAGCATTAGAAAATAGATTTCCCAATGTGTCATGAAGTAGAGATCTGACGTTAAATAGGATGTGTTTACAAAATAATTAATGCTATTGATTGTATGTCCCTTCTAAATACTGCGGCTTTTAGAGACGCTGGGGTGCCGGAATTACACCCCGAAGGGGATCTTAAACGTGATGATGATGATGATGATGATGATGATGATGATGATGATGATGATGATGATAATTGTTGTTTAAATGGGCCTAACATTTAGGTTATCGGCTCCTAATGGTTTGGGTGATAGTGAAAATGAAAGATGATCAAATGAAACCTACAACTAAAACTAACTACTCACTTACAAACTAGAAGAGGAAATAGGAAACAAAAAGGAGAAGAATGTAAATAAAAGACAGGAGGAAAGGAAATGCCCTCAACCCTCGAAGAATGAGAATTGAGGGACTTGGAAGGCAGGAGAACCAAGAAAGGCAGCGAGGAAAGAGAAAGAGGAGAGGGTCTGCCCCAAAGGCAATGTAAAAAGGCAGAACACTTGACCCAGCTCAGGAATCTTTCGGGGTTACCAAATCCCGAACTCACCAGCCGTGAGCCCTTGAGGGTGTAGCACTATCCAGAGTGCACCAGAGGTGGTGGGGCTAAACACACCCTGCCTCCTTTAGGGCCTTGTGCAGAAGGCTGGAGATATCATGAAAAGAAAAAAAGCTTACCCCTCGAAGAATGATGGTATCAGGAAAGATGAGAAAGGGCTAGTTAAAGCGGGAAAGAGAAAGACTCCTTAGGCCTCGGATACCCTAATACTGACGGGATCGAAAGAGAACAAGAGTTGGCCAAGGGAGGCCGAAAGGAAAGGTGACAATGAGGAGCACGGCACAAGTAAGTAGAAGCAATGCCACATTCAGCTTGGGATCTTAAACGTGCCAGTGAATCTACAGACACGGCTCCCTCGTATTTACGCACCATCAAATGCCAACTGACTGCGCCAGACAGGTGAGACTTTACCGCTGCGCCATGCAGCCAGCCTGTTTACAAAATAGAAGAAAGACATGTGTTGGATGCTTATGATTAATGTAGCTCTATTATGACAATAAGACGTCTGGTGCTACTGTGTGATAAAACGTAGATTAATTCAACAAGGAAAGCAATAAGAATGGCAGAACTGCTGTAGTTGTTCTAACTCTGAAAGCTTCTAAGGATTGCAAATACCTCGTTTAATTTCAGAACAAATATTTGTGAATATTGTATTCTATTCATTTTACGGGTTTGGGGCATCTCGGTTAACGACCCCGTACACTTGGGTGTATGTAGAATTTGCCTGAAAACCTGTGTTTCTGTTTTGACTGTAGGCCAAGATGTGTGTGTATAGCTGCAGATGTAGGGTCTAGGATTGGGGGTAGGTACCAACCCGGCATTTGCCTGGTAGGAGTGTGGAGAAACCAGGGTAATAGCCCATTCAAGATGGTCACTGTCAGCACCGAGATTCGAACCTTCAATCTCTGGACTTCCAGCTCCCATGGGCAATTATGGTGTGCGATTTAATGAACACAACTATACTGTGAGGTTTGGAACAAATGGTGGCCAGTGAAGGGAAGTTTCGTCTCAGTTCGTTATATCCACCGAACAGGTCAGCAATGCGCAGTAAGACGCAAGGTCATGGGAACAGGCTATCTTCGGACTCAGTAAGCGAGTGAATTTGAACCCCACCGTCGGCCGTCCTTAAGTTAGCTTTCCGTGGTTCCGCGTTTTCAACTCAGGCAAATACCGGGACGGTACATTCTAACAGGCCGGGGGGCGATACATTTCAACTCCCTGCCCAATTTAATTCATCTACATTTATAATTAGCTCCTTTGATGAGGTTAGCGTCAATAAGGGCATCTAGCAGTAAAAATCAAAACTCACACTCGCAACTTTGGGCATAGTTCGTGAAAGCCTTATCCATTGCAGCACATAGACGATCACTCATCCCTGACCCCATTTAATAGGGAAATATCTCCCAGTTAATGATGGAAAGATCCCCAGGTTCGATAAGAAATTATCTCCCACATCATCTGGATGAGATATTACTACACAGACGACGGAGAGAAATGCAATGATGTGGTGAGGGATCTTGTCAGAACATATTACGCTGGAGATGTATTTTGCTTGTAATTTAATACGTGCCAAGTTACGCTACACACTGGCCAAAAGACCTGGAACTAAAGGTAATGATGACCCCAATGAACATTGCAGCTGAGTAGTAGGGAATGTGAGAAGTGAAGGATCACCAATAATAAATTAGCTGACCTGAACGGCCTGTGGATTGGACCAACCTTACTGTAATAGGGAAATTACGTTGTCACCTGTACTAAATATTGTGTCAAATCTTTCCGTAAGGTAACATTTTATACATACGGAAGTTGGACCAAATTTCAAAACACTTTGCAATGATTTAGTAGTAATAATAATAATAATAATAATAATAATAATAATAATAATAATAATAATAATAATGTCATGGAATTAACGTCCTTTCAAAGCTGCTGCGGTTTCTGATATGCCGGGGTGCAAGAATTTTGCCAGAAAATGGTTTTAAACGTAATAGTAACTCAACTGATACAGGATTGCATGCATTTAAAGACCCCCATGTACTAGTCGACTGTGCCAAGACTTGGTCTTGCAACTTTGGTCATAGTTCGTGAATGCCTTATACACGGTCACTTCTATTTGTAAGCTAAGAACATTCCATCAATAATCAGTTACTTATAGTTCAAACGATGTGCCTCATTCTGTGTCATGTTCCTGTTATGCAGGGTAATACGAATCAGTCTTCTCATTATCGAAATTTACGAGTCAAATGTGGAGGCTGTAGTGAAATGATTTGTACTTGTAGCTTTCAATCAATTCTAATAACATATCCTCTCTTAATTGTGACTTCCGTGTGCCTCGGCTATGTGTTAAGGTTAAGTTGCTAAGAGTTTCGTTCTTGTCCCAGCATTTTCTGTACCCCTGGTAATCCTTACGAGATGAGCATAGCTCTCCTGGGCTCTCCAACGAGCAGAGGGAGTAGTCCCGGTCCAATCTTCCTCCGTGAGATAGAAATCATTTAGCTAAAGGTCAACCCCCGGTTCAAGTCAAGTGCCTGCCCGGGCTTGCAAGTGTCGCTAAGGGAAAAGCCTAACGAGTGTCTTACACAAACAAGGATGTCCATTTTATTCGGCATTCATTGGCAATGAGGGAATACCCAAAAATTCATATCTGATGGAAACTGCTTGGGGGTATGAATCACGTATCTCAATCCAAATAATGCATCTTTTTTTTTTTGGGTCCAATTCTTAAAGTTTCTTTTCCTTCCACAGTGATGTTTGTGTCGGCTTTGCTTTTGCTATTAGATCGTGGGCAGATTTATAGAGGGTAAGTGGGTAAAACCAGGTAGTGCCAGAAGCACGAAATATGTATAATAAAGGGTTCATGGTTTTGCGGGGAAAACTGGTTCAGTGACAGGTGCTTGGGTTCTCGGATTTACACACAGTATTAGGCTTGTAGTTGCCGAATGCCACGTACTACCCCTTCTGTTTTCTTTGTGGGGTTTGAAGTCATTTTTTCAGTGTTGCCTTAGTTAAAAAGAGTTTAGTGCTTTTCAGTCGGTCAACACGAATGTACCTAAAAGAGCTGGGTTATGCCCTAATCCTGAAATAAATTACATGAGATTAATAAATACACTAGGATGACCAGTTTCGATTGTCAAGCGATCATCATCAGATCCATTACACTTAGGCTATAAAATCTATGTTTGAAAATACAAGTGAAAATATTTACAATATGTACAGTTATTTAGTTGCAGTATTGGTACTGCAACTGTCGGTGTATGCTAAATGCAGTATATATGATGTTGGGTGAAATGCTAAATGGTGATAGATATCCGGAGTTTGTATATTTGGAGTAATTATATGGTTGTAAAAAAATCATGGTTAAACTGTAATATTACAGGCTACTACTTATCTGGTAGTCTTCCTCGCTGGAGCTACGCGCAGTTTCGTGTTCACTGTTACTCCAGGTGTGGTCGACTGAGATGGGCTGTTATCTCAACGACACTGGTTTTTCCCTTTCTCCCCCCTGTTCATATGTGCTGTGCGGAGTCAGTGCGATGTGTTTATTTGGGGTGTTGTAAACCTAGATAAGATGTATGTTATTGAATGAGGTGGGTCTACAACTATTAAAGACCGTGGGACATTCCCCGCCACGCGTGGACCATATGCCATTCAAACTAAGCGCTGCCCGGTCTTTTGGGGACGTCCCGGCACCTTAAATGTGTTCCGGAACACATTCAGCCGTATGCGAACATATGTGTGACGCGGGGCACAGCTTTACTAACATCGAGACGGGTCTAAAACTAATTCATCACGAATCGAAAGGCAGAGCTCTTGACATAAAGGAAGCAATCGAGATACACCTAGACAAACGAAACAACCCCAACAATCTAAATGAACACACGTTTATGGAGAGCTCACCCCTCGTCACTCTACTAAAAACAACACCCTGTCGGAAACAAGACACAACTTAGCGATACAGTCAAGCTAGATAAAAAAAGGGGGGAAATTAGGCGGTTTTAATAGGTAAATGTTATCTTGATGAGGTGTACGATGTACTTATTTTCTGCAATAAGCCAAGGCCCGTATTCGCGACAGTATTAAAGGTGCCGGGACGTCCCCGTAAGACCGGGCAGCGCTTAGTTTGAATGGCGTATGGTCCACGCGTGGCGGGGAATGTTCCACGGTCTTTAATAGTTGTAGATCCACCTCATTCAATAACATACATCTTATCTAGGTTTACAACACCCCACATAAACACATCGCACTCACTCCGCACAGCACATATGAACAGGGGGGAGAAAGCGAAAAACCAGTGTCGTTGAGATAACAGCCCATCTCAGTCGACCACACCTGGAGTAACAGTGAACACGAAACTGCGCGTAGCTCCAGCGAGGAAGACTACCAGATAAGTAGTAGCCTGTAATATTACAGTTTAACCATAGTTGATTTTTTACAACCATATAATTACTCCAAATATACAAACTCCGGATATCTATCACCATTTAGCATTTAACCTAACATCATATATACTGCATTTAGCATACACCGACAGTTGCAGTACCAATACTGCAACTAAATAATTGTACATATTGTGAATATTTTCACTTGTATTTTCAAACATAGATTTTATAGCCTAAGTGTAATATATCTGACGATGATCGCTTGACGATCGAAACTGGTCATCCTAGTGTATTTATTAATCTCATGCAATTTATTTCAGGATTAGCGCATAACCCAGCTCTTTTGGGTACACTCGTGTCGACCGATTGAAAAGCACGGTTTACTATGTTCTTCATGTCTTTCAGCTCTTCCTTGAGCCCCGTGGTGTAGGAGCAGCACGCTTGTCCCTCCTCAAGGAAGTCCCACCTTCAATGTGCGGTTCAATCAGTGATTTTTGATTTGTTCTCGTTGTATTCATTTAGGGGCTTTGCGACATCGTGGTCATTTAGCCCCATGTACTTGGGTGTATGTGGTATTTGTCTGATAACCTGTATTATTGTGGTATCTGTAGTAGCGTGCGTAGCCTATTGGGAATTCCAGTTAGGATTGGGATGGACTCGGCCGTGGCCTTACATTAGGAACCATCCCGAGATTTTCCTGGAGTAGAAATGGCAATCCACGAAAAACCGCTTCTGGGATGGTCGAGGTCGGGATCTCAGATTAGCTTCATGGGGCTGAGTATACCCCGTTCCAGCATTCAGAGCAGAATTCTGTTTCTTGTCAAAGATGGAAATCAAAACCGGACCTCTGGGGCGACAGCTAAGAATGCTAGCCGCTATACCACGAGATGGTCTGGAATTTTAGAATTTACGTCAGGGCTCATGAGGACAGTTTAGTAGCTGTCGTGAGGCTCAGACACTGGTCAAGAAAGCCAATATTAAAAGTCTAAGACACATGTCACGCTGACTCGCGTCATCTCGCAATCTGTGTGCCATATGGCTTAGTAGTGATCATTTTTTAGGTCCAGGCCTTCAATGGGCTGGAATGCCACATGTCTTTTTTTTTAGGTTTACATGCTGATTCTTTCAATTAAGATACATTGCGTGTTTAATGTCCGCTTTAACTTATGTGATATTAGTAGAATCGCTTTGCAGTCGGTCAAAAAAGAGTGATATTGATTATCTATACTGGAGTATAATATTCAGGGTGTTTTTCAAACAAAGCAGCACAAATATTTTATGGGTAAAATCTTCTTGTATACAATAATCATTAAAGAAAAAATTGCTAGTTATGTTGAACACCGCTCTGTTATTATCTTAATTTAAGTTTGGAAAATGTACGCAGTGGTAATAATCGTTTGGATCACGTAGTTATACGTGGGGATATTATGCTACTGTGTTGCCTTTGGAAGAGTGAGTTATCATAGGCCTAAATATTTGGACTAGGAGTAGTTGAAATTATAATGTTGTGAATTTTACTTCCCTATTAACTGATGTGGCTTTTAGAGACGCCATAGTGCCGAATAGGCCTATTTATCCTCAAGGGGATCTTCAATGTGGCAATAAATCTACTGACACGGCCCCGTCGCATTTAAGCAGCCTCAAATACCAAACGACTGTACCAGAATTCGATCCCACTGCCTTAGCCACAGCAGGTGAGAACGTTACCACTGCGCCATACAATCAGCCTAGTTAGGACTGGAATAGAGACCCTGGGGGATGAAATAATTTACTTTTGCAGTATATTCCTTCACTAATTGTAGGAATACCACGGGAAAACTTTGGGCTACTCCGTTGTCAATGTCGGAATATAAATGTTGATGATGATGATGATGATAATTGTTGTATTAAGGGGCCTAACATCTAGGTTAGCGGCTTCTAAAGTTTTTATATCTTGAATCTCAGAACGTACAGCATCCCAGTCCTTTCCGCGGTATGCTGCTTAACACACTCAGCTGTGGAGGTGAATTGTAGTCATCTCTCAATAATGTGCATGCCAGTCGTTTCATTCCACCAATGCGCAATTGTCCCTGCGGTTTCAAAACACGTAATATTGTGATAATGACGAAAATTGAAGTTACGTAATTGGATGATTGCTTATTCACATAAGAAAAGGAAAATGGCGAAATGGCATGTTAAATAAAATTGCTTTTTGAAAAGGAAAATAATAGTCATAATCAAAATGAAAAGAAAGTTAAATATTGTGTGAGAAGTTTGAAAATGAGAGGAAGAGAGAGGGGTTATTGGCCTACATGAGACTGTGGTACTAAGAAAGAAAGTGAATTGGGTGCTGGGAATAAGGGGTGATGGCGTTGTGATTGATAGGAGGAGGAGAGGTAAGATGGGGGATAGTGGACCAAAATGAGATATTTTAATTGTGACTATGATGTCTTTAATCGCAAAAGAAAAGACAAGACAAGATAAGAAAGAAAGACAGAAAGACAGACGAAGCAATATTATTACGGAGGAATGGAGCGGCACTAGTACGGTTTTATTTTAAGCGTATGGCTTTTAGTGCCAGGAGTGTCCGAGGACATGTTTGGCTCGCCAGAGATAGTAGTTGCTTCTATGCGGACACCCATGGCGTGAGTTTCAAGTATCGTCGCGTGTGGAGTGTTATCTGGGGAGGAGAGTGTGAATGAAAGGACGAGGTATTGGAAGATAGTGGCTGTGGTCTATAGTCAGGAGCCAACCCCGGCATTTGCCTGGAGGGAAGACGGGAAACCACAGAAGACCATCTTCAAGGTTGCCAGCGGGGGGATTCAAACCTCCTCGCCTCCCGGATCTGAGCGACTGCCTGCTGCCACGCCGTAACATCCACGGCTAACTCACCCGGTACTAGATCGGTGACGACGCGACAATTAGAATTGACTTGTAGGTGAGAAGAAGAGAAAGGGGAAAAACGAGAAAGTAATATGAGACCGTGACAGAAAACAAAAGAAGCAAAGATTGTATGTGAAAAAAGACAAAAGAAAGAAAGAAAGCAAGCAATAATTATAGTCAGAGAAACAACAAGGTTACGGAGGAATGGATTGGAATGGGAACACAGTTGAGCGACGGTGATGATGGCAATCGATGTGCAAAGTGGTGTGGAGGATGAAGAACAGGGGATAGAAACAAGAGCAGGAAAGGAGAAAGGGGAAGTATAAGGAGGATGTGTGGAGTTGCTCTAATGGAATTAAACCCAGAGAACCCAATCAGCTATCACTAAGAGCTTCCTCTCCTGAAATGCTACCTGAGCGATGAATTGACTGACAGCTACATCTTCCCTGGAGTAGTGGTTTGCTGTGTTAGCTACCGCAATGTTCGATTTCCGGCTCTGCCAAGAACATTCATTATCGTGCAATTGACATGTTATCCACATGTGACGGGCGGAGCTGAGCTGATAACTGCTGCATTACATATCCAATCCGCTCGCGGGAACATAGGTTTATTCTCATTCGGCTCAGGAGTAGTATAAAATGAAATTCCATCAACATCTTCCATCTTCTCCTTCTTCCTCTTATTTTTATTATTACCAATTTGTTTGGGGAATATCGGAGAATGATAACGCACGTGCTCCTTTAAATAAACGATTACTGTATTGATTTATTTACGCCACCCTTCTTTCCTTTTGGGAAATCATTGTCCCCCTTGACTATCAAATTATAAGCAAAATACTACAATCCCAGTTTAAAAGAGCATAGAATGGCATATGTAGGAAATAATTATGGAAAAGCTGAATAATTGTTGTAGTGTAATTCCTTTCCTAAAATAATCTGTATATTTCGTTCTACAAGAGTGTTTCTATGAATTGAATGGTTATACCTATAATTTTATCTTACAGGGGGACCGCGCCTACTCATCACCGGTTTCGGCCAAATTTATGGTATACTAGCAGTAGTACCCGGCTTCGCCCGGTGGAATGATGATAATATTTCAGTCTCCTTAACCCTCATAGTGCCAGGCGAAAAGGTAAAGGTGAAGTCTAAAAGTGCCAGGCTGTTTTAATGGAAAATGTAGGCTTTCAGAAAAAAAATTGTACATCCCCTGTTTTAAAAGATACGAAAGCGAAATTTAGTCAGGGAGTGCAAAACATAGCTATCTAAATTCAGGCATTTTTTCTGATCATTATGAAACTTATATCTTTCTTTATTAATTAATTAATTAAAATAATTTATTCTGTAAAATAAAAATTAGAAAGTTTGATTATTCCTATTACCACACGCTTATAAATGGAGTAAAAATTAACACTGGAGAGCACACATACATAACAAAAGTACCAGGAAATGCAGTTTTTTTAGTTTAAAAAATATCAGCAGGGGTGTCAAAAATCCGAAATTCTAAAATCTAGCATATTCATAAAATACCGTACACCAACAATGACATTGTTGATATAAATAAAATAAAAATAATTACAGTGAAAATAAATAAACAGAAGAGCACCCTGTAGTTTTATCTTTCACATTTGTGGTTGTGTAGCCTGTGGAGGATTGTCCTGGTCAACATTCCTTTCTTCCCAGTCACTATTACTATCAACAAAATTATCATCACTATCACTTGTTTGTTTATGTACGATCGCATTCAGCGCAGGTAATTCATTGTCCGAAGCGGAATCGGCACTTGATTCGTCACACACAAGATCGCAATCACTGTCCACGAAGTCCAAGAGTTCACCACTTGACTCATCAATCATTAATTCTTCAATTTCTTCCTCTCTCAAACAATGCTTCCTTCCCTTGGAAGCCATGCTTTTACGAGTCACGTGTAAACAAGTCAAGGAACTTCAAATATCGCTCGAGTATATCGATAGACGGAAAACAAAGGATGTTTGCCAGAAAATGGTAGCTAGAACTCTCTTTAATGGTCACGTCAAGTTTAGACGCCATTTTAGGTCTATAAGACCCTCTAAGAATACAAAAACGAAGCGTCTCTCAGAGCGACGCTGGCAAGTTAAGTTCATTTTATGAGGATCGTTCACAGCGACTCTGGCACTAAAAGGGTTAACATTCAACGTCATTGATGAAGATGATACTGACGACGACTACTATTGAACTGGTATAATAAACTTACACTCTAAGAGAAATACATATTTTTAAATTACCGGCGAGGAAGACTGTGGTGTTGCCTAATAGTATAATGGGCGTAACATCTAGGTCATTTTCCCATTTGATGAGGATGACAATGAAGACTACTACTACTGAACGGGTATATCAACCTTACAAACTAATGCAAATACAATTTTTTTAAATCACAGGCTAGGTAGACTCTGGTGTTGCTTAGTAGTATAATGGACGTAACATCTAGGTCATTTGCCCTTTTGATGAGGATGATAATGAAGACGATTACTACTGAACGGGTATATCAAACTTAAAAACTAATGGAAATACACATTTTAAAATCACAGGCGATGAAGACTGTGGTGTTGCTTAGTAGTAGCCTACTGTATAATGGACGTAACATCTAGGTCATTTTCCCTTTTGATGATGATGACAATGAAGACGACTACTACTGAACGGGTATATCAACCTTAAAAATTAATGCAAATACAATTTTTTTAAATCACAGGCTAGGTAGACTCTGGTGTTGCTTAGTAGTATAATGGACGTAACATCTAGGTCATTTTCCCTTTTGATGAGGATGATAATGATGACGACTACTACTGAACGGGTATATCAAACTTACAAACTAATGGAAATACACATTTTAAAATCACAGGCGATGAAGACTGTGGTGTTACTTAGTAGTATAATGGACGTAATATTTAGGCCATTTGCCCTTTTGATGAGGATGGTAATGAAAACTACTGTTGAATTGACACGACAAACTTACAAACTACCGTGATAGAAATATTTCAAAATTCACAGGCGATGAAGAATTATTGTGTGTGGTGATTATTGGTATAATGGGCGTAACATCTAGGTCATTTGCCCTTATGATAATAATAAGGTAATGAAAAGTGACTACTAAACGAACATGGTGTAATTTTAAATCTGATATAGGTAATTCAGATTTCTACCTTCGATGTCTTCCAAAGTCTGAACGTTATTTTCTGGCTTAGGCCTATACTCGATGCGTGTAGTGAAAGAGCTTATCGAGTACTGCTCGGGTCCAAGCTGCACGAACCTGAGAATATCGCAGATGATGATGACGATATGTGATGACAGACGTTCGGGGGGGGGGGGGGGGGGGGGGGAGGGGGTTCCCGGTCCTATTCACATTGACCGGTGAATCACTCATTCTTTCGTAACACTACAGTGGTTTTAGCAAAGACCCTGTATGAACATCAGCATAGTCAGCAATACCAGGTAACACGGCGGGGTCAGGACATTCCTCTCATGTCAACTCGCGATGAATCAGCAAGCTATTCTCACACCTGCCCCCTCCTCCCCCCTCCACTCACCAGGGTCTCACAACTTGTGGGACGTGGGTTTGCGACCACGGGACCCCCGCTGAGTCCGACATTGCTTCTACTTACTGGTGCCGGGCTCCTTTCAGTTCTCTTTCCTGTCAGCCTCCCTTGGTCAAACTCTTGTTCTCTTCCGACCCCGATGGTATCAGGGTATCCGAGGCCTAGCGACTCTTTCACTTTCCCGCCTTAATTGGCCCTTGTCTAATCATTCCTGATAGCCTCATTCTTCGAGGTGTCAGCCTTCTTTTTCTTTTCTTAATATCTCATGTCTTCTGCTCAAGACCCTCAAGACGGCAGGGTGTGTGTAGCCCCACCACTTCTGGTGCACCCTGGATAGTGCTAGCTCCTCAAGGACTCATGGCTGGTGATTTCGGGAGCTGGCAACCCTGAGGGTTTCCTGAGCGGGTCCGGTTTTACACCATTTTTCCATTGCCTTTGGGACGTACCCTGTCCCCTTTCCGGGAATGGAGTGGTCTGTCCGCAATTTAAAGCAGACAATGTTACTCGCAGGGTACCAAAGGGTAAGTATACAAATTTCGGGTCTGAACGGTGAAACGGTGTAGATTTGTGCCAAAGGGCCTAAATGCAGGGAATGGGGTGATCTGTCCGCAATTTCAAGTGGACAGGGTTACCCACAGGGTTCGAAAGGGTAAGTATACAAATTTTGGTCCGAATCGGTGAAACGATATAGATTTTTGCCAAAGGGCCTAAATGCAGGAAATGGGGTGGTCTGTCCGAAATTTTAGGTAGACAGTGACATTCACAGAGTTACAAAGGGTAAGTATACACATTTTGGTTCAGATCGGTGAAACGGTGTAGATTTAAGCCAAGGGGCCTAAACGCAGGGGATGGAGTGGTCTGTCCGCAATTTCAAGCAAACAGTGTTACTCGCAGGGGACCAGACGGTAAATAACACATTTTGGTTGAGATCTGTGAAACGGTGTGGATTTGGGCCAAAGGGCCTAAATGCAGGGAATGGAGTGGTCTGTCCGCAATTTCAAGCAGACAGTGTTACTCGCAGGGTACCAAAGGGTAAGTATACAAATTTTGGTTCTGATCGGTGAAACGGTGTAGATTTGGGTCAAAGGGCCTAAATGCAGAGAATGGGGTGGTCTGTCCGAAATTTCAAGTGGACAGGGTTACCCGCTGGGTTGCAAAGGGTATGTATACAAATTTTGGTTCGGATCGGTGAAACGGTGTAGATGTTCGCCAAAGGGCCTAAATGCAGGAAATGGGGTGGTCTGTCCGAAATTTTAAGTGGATAGTGTTATTCACAGGGTTACATAGGGTAAGTATACAAATTTTGGTTGAGATCGGTGAAACGGTGTAGATTTGAGCCAAAGGGCCTAAATGCAGGGAATGGGGTGGTCTGTCGGAAATTTCAAGTGGACAGGGTTACCCGCAGGGTTCCGAAGGGTAAGTATACAAATTTTGGTTCAGATCGGTGAAACGGTGTGGATTTGTATACATAACAGACAAACAGACAGACAGACAGACAGACAGACAAACATTGAGCTTTATATATATAGATTCAGGGCTTGGCCAAGAAAGAAAATGACAGAAGTGGGAGCTCCAGACAGCAAGCACTTAGTAAAAATGGCATTTTTTGGCGTGGGTTGGGCGAGGCATGAGCCACGTATGTTAGCGTAGTTTCCAGACAGCGGTAGGCGCAGCGGAAAGAGTGCAGAAAGGTAATCCGAGGATCTTTGGGTCCAGTCCCTATGAGGATATTTAGCCTATTTTCATTTATGAAGAAAATAGGTTTATGAGATCACCTTTTGTCCGTGTGTGTATGGATGTGTGTTTTTGCGTCCGTGTGTGTGTCTCCCCTTAATAACATCTAAACGGCTGGAGCGATTTCAATGAAACTCGGTAACGTCATAGTACTATATTGGCCGACACTGACCGTGCCCCTCAAATTTTATCATGTCTCACAAATCCAACTTGGCGGCCGTGCAAAATATTTCACCGGCATTCAATATCTCCGAAATGATTACTCATATCGCCCTGAAATTTTGTACGGAGATAAACGGCGCTGCTGGACGTTCACCTCTATGACTTTCAAAAGCCTGTTAACTGAAAAACGAACATGGTGGCCAAGCGAATTTGAAACATTTAAATAGACTTTAAACTCGGTACAGCAAATGACTATACAAATTGCAATGCACTAACATCTAATTTAGTTCAATTGTATACATAACCTCAACATGGCGGCTTTGCGAAATTACAAAATTGTTTTTATTTCTTGTGTTCGAATCATGCGATCGAAATCAACGTTTGAATAACGAATGTACACAATAATCCTCATCTAATAGTATATAACTCTATGGCCTGCATATATTAAAATCCAACATGGCGACCATCTGAAATTGGACGGTTCTCAATATATATTAATCTATGACAGCAATTAACCTAAAATTGTGTATGTGTATTGAACCCTTTATCCTCTGTTGGATAAGTGATTCTATGGTTTTATTTCTTCAATTTATAAATATTTCCACCAGCATCATGAAAGTAGCCAGACGGATATGAGGAAATTTCAAGCATTTGTTGGAGACAGCGGGGACATACCTGAAGCAGTTTGACAAAAGGCTAAATACTTTAGCTGTGAAAGGAAATAGCCTAGCGATGTGTCAGAAGGACAGGTGTTGGCCACCTCAAAATAGAAGCGACGCGCAGTGAGACATGGTTCTGGTATGTTCATTGTATTATTCGCGCCTAGAAGAAATATGATGCAGTAACGTGAGTGGCTGATGAAGATAATAGACACTCCTACGACGCCAAGATCTGCTAAAAACCGCCAAGTTACAGAAAATGTGGAACCAATGAGAAATGAATGCCTACGAGCGCGGCAAGACCAGCTTGGGTACGCGGTGACTAGCATTCACGCGGGAAATCGCCTAGACAAAATCTCTACGATCGATTCTAGGATTAATGGGCATATTCTTGACCTGTGCAATGTTACGAGTTCAGTGATATTTATTTCATTCCTGTACCACCATTATTTCGAGAAATGTTTGTATAATTTCCCCCCCCCCCCCATCAAGACCTAGGGCCAGTTCATTTATAAGTGGCGTGAAAAGCCAAGACAAGGACTATTACTTTGTGCGTCTACGGACGTAGACTATTATTTTGTGTGTCGTGGACACAGGTTGACTTTTTACTTGTGTTCGTCTGAGGACGGAACGTATTACATTTTGTGTGTCGAAGACACAAGTTTGTGACTTTATTTTGTGCGTCTAAGGACGTAGGCTGTTATACTTTTGCGTGTCATGAGGACATAGAAGTTATTGTAAATGTGTTAAATTCAGTGATAGATAGTCACAGTACTATATTTTGTAGGGGCAGTATCGTCGATAATTCGCCAACAAACTGTTACGGGGAAAATAGTACCTGGAACGGCGAATTTAGTAGTCAGATATCAAGTGTATATTAATCTAACATTCTGAATCAGCACGAGAGATGACATCGATTACCATAGAAGAAGTTTGGAATTCTCAACACTCCGTCCAGATGGCTGAGATGAGATAAGAACCATTCAATTGGGAGATGGCAGCCGATGTTCTTTGACGGGTGACTGAACGAGAGATGAGTACAATATAATATTCTTTATTATTTGATAAATTAACTTATGGTTTATGGGACATATTTTTGTAAATACTTTGCTCGTTTGATTAACGTAGTATTTTAGTTTTGGTGTGACACACCTTTTGCATGGACACAGCTCGCATATGTTATTAGTGGAATGTTCTTGTTTTTGTTTGTTGTTTTTAACTAACGTAGCTATGTGAACGGCCGTGTTTGCATATGTTACGCAATGCGGTTAAAACCGTCTCTCGGAGATATGTTGTGTTTCAGAAGTAGGACTGAGTTAATATAATGATACAGTAGATTGGAGGGTAATTAAATTGTTTAAGGTTTATTATTGATCAGATTCAATGAGATTATTGCCTTTGGAGCAATGTAATTTGTGACGAAGAGCAATCAGCTCTATCGTAGGTTGTAATTTTTTTAAAATGTTTGCGAGCATCTATTCAGCAGACCTGTGTGAAAATCGTCATGTCATTCCCAGAGGTGTGATTGTGTGTATTTTGTGGTTATTACAAGCGGGAATTTCAGCGTAGACTGATTTCTGTCAGCTTGGTGCCAGATCCATATTGTAACCTTGCGAGGGCAATTGTGGATATTTTGATTATTGTCTGACCATATGTTGAGGTGGTTGAGATTTTTGTTGCTGTTGGTTCCTTGAGATAACGGCACAGCTGGTCAGTTATTTATATACACTGGAGTTGGGAAATGACAAGTATTGAAGAGGGGGAGATGTTTCACAAGGCGGTCTGAACCATTGCAAGCAAGGTCATTAGTGAGGAGCGCTTATTGACTCCGTAATTACTTGAAATACAGAATAAGAACTGATCAATGGTAAAAATTGTTTAAATAAATGGGAGTTGCCTACGAATCACGATAATCTCCGAAGCGTTACCTTAACATGCAGTTTTGTTCATATAAAGTAATCTTAGCCGGTCAGGCTTTTGTTGTTGTTGGTTTAGTCCATGTTTATTTTCCATATCAGTGACCCGTGAAGTCACGTGCAATGCTGTCTTTCCTTGTGTGTTTATTGAGCAATTGGCCAGGTTGGCAGCTCAGCTTGTTAAGTGCGTCATCGCACTAATGAGGGTCTCAGGGAGATTCCTGTAAATAGTAGATTCGTAGTGCGTGTGTCAGCATTAGATTTTAAGGGTTTTTATTAATGTCATGCCCATATCCATAAACGTTGATTTACGCGATGATTGTTCGTGAACACCGTGGCTGTTAACCCGTTGTAAACGAACAGTCATCCAAGTACTCATTTCTCGTAGTTAGTCATCACGCGTACATAAAAATCCAAATGCAAGGTAGTGGAACATGGATCCACATTTTCATAAAGGGGGAGATCCGTCTGACTCCTCAACATTGATAGATGTTCCTGTCATGGGAAAATTCAGGGAGGATATTGTTTATTATTGTTGTTTATTTTCGATTTATGCACAATTAGTCATTAAATCATGTTATTATTTTACGTCTTGTCTCCTTACTTTCTTAATTATAGTTTTAATCCTATGACCCTTGCCTCAGTAGAGCATGTTGTTTGGCGGACGTAAACATCACACTATGAACTGAGCGCGACCCCTTGATCAAGATTCTTGCACATAAACACTGCTATTCTGAAGGGTTCAGTATAGAGGCTATAAAGATATGTTCACCTATGGAACGTTCAATAACCTGGTGAGCACAAATCCAACATGGTGGCGACGGGAAATTTAAATATTCAAATGGAGGTTTTTCGCGATTTAACCATCCGAGCCCAGTGAAACTTGGTACGGTATATGCTTATGTAAATTTTAATCCACTGGAATTCATTTCATTTAAATTATTTTCATAACCACAAGATGGCGATTGAGCGAAATTTTAAAATCTCATTTTTTTCTTGTGTCCTAATCATGCGATTGAAATTTGAATCAAACACCTACACAATAATCTTAATTTAATAGTACATAACTCTAAGGCCTATATATATATATAAATATCTAACAGGGCGACCATCCAAAATATTTTGACGGTTCTCAATATTTAAGAATCTATTACAACAATCAAACTGAAATGTTGTATATTGATAGGGACAATTAACATAAGTAGGATATATGAGAATAGGCTACATAGTTCTTCATGGAACTACTTGCTGGTCTTGTTCTTATTTTTAATTTGTGCGTTGCTCTTACTGCAAATAAACCGAAATAATGCTCAATGTGTTGTATCTATAAATATTTGCATAAACGTCATGAAACGGAGAGGCAAAGACAAATTTGGGATGGCAAATACATTTCCAGTAAGGGATTGCAATTAGATCGTTCATGAGTGTTTCGTATATTGCCATCTTGTGTACATATGTAAATATAACCCAGTGTATGTATTGGGGGCTCTGACGCATCCCGAATGTGAAGTGGGGCTTTGCTCTTTTCAGAGACTCCCTTCAGCGTAATGTAAATATAGTGTAAGGCACTGATAAATAAATATGAAATGAAATGAATATAGCATTAGATACATTTATGACTTAACAGTTGATGATGTACACATGCTGGGGTGATATTCATCGTAAAAACAAGGGAAGCAGTAATTTTCTCGGCATCTTGCACACGCTATAAACGCCGCATTTTTTAAATTACACGGTGGTTTTATAGTTGCAATAGAAAAGCAAATAAAACGTACGTGGCTCATGCCTCACCTGACCCGCGCCATAAATGCTATTGTCTTCTAATCGCTTGGCCATCTGGAGATCGCACTTCTGCCACTTCAATTTCTGGCCAATGCCTGCATATACCATAAATTTGGATGAAATTGGTGATGACAATTAGTCGCGGTCCACTTGTTAGTTTTAATGTGAACATTAAAAATATGAAGTACAGTTCTTAGGATGAACGTTGTAGCCTACTTACAAGATTTAAAATGAAACAAATAAACATCTAGGTTTTCACTAAATTTCTACAAACTATGGCGATGCGGTGAGGTGATACATTTCACACTAACCAAGGAAAAAAATACAACACAGGCTTGACATAGAAAATCTTTGGGAGAATGATTAATGTCGGACAGCTATTAGACCAGTACAGAATACACATTTTCACCCCATCACCTCTGATAATTTCACATTGAGTCCAAAAACCACATTTTTGTCGACATTAAGAATCATCCTGTAACTCCGCTACAAATCATTTGTATCCTTTTCAGCCCTACACTATAGACCATAACAGTTCTACCTTCATTTTTATGCTAATAGCAGTACATTGTCTTGGCTGTATGAAAATACAAAGAGAACTGTGAGAAGAAATCAAGCTTGCGCGTCCAATTTTACATTTTATTGTATAGCAGTATGCACATGTGAGCGTTGTTGTTGTTGTTGTTGATTCAATGAAGGGCTTTGTGACATCATGGCCCCGAGTACTTGGGTGTGTGTGTGTGTGTGTGTGTGTAATTTTTCTGATTTTTTTCGTTTGGTCTCCTGGGAGGTCAAGTGCAGGTCTTTCTAGACAACGTCCGTGGGCGACCTGCGCGTCGGAATGAGAATTGAGATGAATGGATGAAAGTGGACAAGGATGTGGAAGGAAGTGGCCGTGGCCTGTCTGAAGGTACCGTCGCAGCCTTTGTTTGGTGTTGAAAATGGGAAATCACAGAAAACCATTTCAAGGACGACCAACGGTGGGGCTCGAACCCACACGTCTACCGAGTCAGCAGAGACCTTGGCCACATGACCTAACGCAGCGCTTTAGCGAGCGTAGCCACCGCTGTCGGTATTTTGCTGATAACCTGTGTTATTGTGATGGCTGTATTAGTGTGTGTAGTTTAAATTCAGATGAGGATTGGGAAGAATGCGGTCGTGGCTTTAATTTAGGAACCATCTCGGTATTTGCCTGGAGTAGAGGTGGGAAACCATGGAAATCTTTCAGGATGGCTGAGGTGGGAATCAAACCCACCTTTTCTCATGTTTGCCTTATGAGGCACCTTTACAGCTCTCAGATCAGAATTAAGTCTTTTGGCAGATCCGGGAATTGAACCCGGGCCTCCGTGGAGACAGACAACAGCATACATATGAGCAGTTTAATTATCTCGTGATAGTTTTAAACTTTCAGTATAATAATAATTTTTCAAATTGTCATTTTTTACAAATCTAAAACATTAAACATAAAATATGTACATTGGTTTGAAAAGTACAGTAACTGCCTGTGAAACATGAAGATACGGATGGAACTTGAGCTTTAAGTAATTCCAGGAAACTGAGAAAATTTTAAAACTTGCTAATGACAAAGATTTCATATTTTCTGTTGTTTCATTTGAGGGCTTGGATATCATGGTCATTTAGCCCCGTGTACTTGGCTGTGTGTGTGTAGAATTTGTAACATAACGTGTGTTATCATGGTGTCGGTCGTAGTGCGTGTGTTTGTAGTTCAGGTGGAATGATCGTGTGGCCTCTGGAGAGGCCGAGTGCAGGTCTTTCTAGTTGACGCCCGAGGGCGACCTGCGCGTCGTAATGAGGATGACGTGATGATGAAGACGTCACATACAACCAGTCCCCGAACCAAGGGAATTAACCCCAGGAGATGAAAATCCCTGATGTCTCGGCCGGGAATCGAACCCCGGGCACTTGGACCAAATCCTAGCGCGCTAACCATTTAGCCACGGAGCCGGACTGTAGTTCAGGTCAAGATTGGGAAGGAAGTGTCCATCGCCTTGAGTTGGGAACCAACCCGGTATTTGCCTGGAGTACTGTACAGTAGGAATGGGAAACCACGCAAAACCAGTTCCAGGATGGTTGAGGAAGGAATAGAATCCACCTCTCCTCAGGTATGCCTCACGAGGCTCAGTGTACCCCGTTCCATCACTCAGACCAGAATTTACTTTTTTGGCAGAGCCGGGAACGGAACTGGGACCTCCGTGGCGTCAACCAAGAACGCTAGCCACTACACCACGAGATGGTAGGGATTGAGTAATTCTCGTGAGATAACGAGAGTCCATATTGAAGAGCAACTTGTAGTTTTAATTGACAATGTGTATAAGCATAGTTCAACCCATCCTCATACGGCCAGTTTGGAGTGAGTCATGCATCAGACAATTTCTTCTGTTTGTACTTTCCTAGTAGACTCCGTGTAAAGATCTCATTAGCGCAGCTCGGTATCAACTGAATAAAGTTGACCTTAGACAGTGTCAACATTTCAAGAGAGAGACAGTCATAACTGAAATATGGATTGATAAATAACTGTGCACTGGCGATAGATAAAATATCCGAAGTACACATCAAGTATCCTGGTATCTAGTTACTTCAGAGTATCTCTGCTAATTGTAAGGAACATCAGCAATCAAGACCTATAAGCAGCATTACTAGCCATAGATTCTTTCAGAAGTTTTTAGTTGGCTATATGTGAAACATGCACAGATAGTTCTCATTGAGATGTTAATAATCTTGGTCATCAGCGCATTGCATTTGTTGGGTGTGTATTGAGATTGTCTGATAACCTTTGTTACTGTGATGACTATAAGAGTGTGTATGCCTGTAGTTTACTGGTTCAAGGATAGGCATAGAGGCTCCGGGTCTCAAAAATATACCCAATTCCTCCATTTTCTTTCGAGGGAATGTGGAAAAAACCTAGGAAAATGGTACTCAGGATGGAAGTTCAGCTTAGACAGTGGAAGTACTTTGGGCGTTCAAATATGATTGGCACTACAACTTTTTTCGTTCACAGGAACCATTTATTGAACATATTCATTCAGATTACATTACAGGTATTCTCCACCGATTTATATGCACTTTGTCCATTGTTCCGGCTGCTTCCGTATTTGCAAAGCAAACCATTCTTTGAGGGTATCCCGGTGCCACTGTTGGACAACTGCATGGAGTTCGTCATTGGAGGTGAACTTCTTTCCCCGTATGCCCTCTTTTATTGCGTCGAATAAGGCATAGTCGCTAGGAGCCAGATCCGGCAAATATGGAGGATGTGACAGCACAGTAAACCCTAGTTCACGAATAGTGGCAATGGTCTGGCGACTTGGAGCTATCTCTCCATGTATGGCTGATAACCTCGTGTCGATATCTGAAGCAGTCACTCCTTTTATTTATTTATTTATTTATTTATTTATGCTGGTTTACAACAGGGTCTTTAACCCCAATAACAGTAAACCTACAAAATTTTAACAGTAATTCTAATTTTTTTCATGACTTAAATCTAATCTTAAATCTAATATTAGCATCTAAATTAATTACATAATAATATTATTTATAACTTAACCTTAATGCTGTTACATATTCTACCTTTTTGTTAATTAATTACACTCATGGCAATGTGGTCATAAATACCTTTACAAATTTTTGGAGACTAAGATCGAAATCTAGACTTTTATTACACACTACAGCTTTATTGTAATTACTGCAGAGTCTATAAAGCGGTGAATGTTTGTGTGACGTGGTGCATGTTTTCTTATTCCTAAAAGTTGTCCACGTTCTTGAAGATAGACGTGGAACATTGAAATTCAGCAACGGTAAAAAATAAGAGTTATCTACCACAGAATTTACAATCTTGTGTAAGATCTTGAAATCATTTATTTTCCTACGATCTTCCAAAGCAATAATTTTTAGATTATTCGATAAAATTTTATATGGGACCATATATGGGTAATTTCCGCTCATTTTATAATGTATAAATCTGGCGAATCGCTTCTGTACTCCTTCTAGTAATCTTATGTATTTTTTACGCCACGGATTCCACACTACGCTTGCATATTCTAATTTCGCCCTTACGTAAGCATTAAAGAGTGTAATGGCCGTTTTCACCTGCCGAAAAGGTCTTACATTTCTAATGACGAAGCCTAGTGCTCGGTACGCCTCACTTGTTACCTTGTTGATGTGAGAAGCGAAAGTCAAACCTTTATCCAGTTCCACACCAAGGTCACTTACACCATTAACCTCCCGCAGCGTATTCAACCCCAGCTTATACTGGAAACTAACTTTATTCTTCCTTCGGGTAAATGACATTGTGACACATTTCGTTAGATTAAAATTAAGTTTATTTTTCCTACTCCATTCAAAGATGTTGTCCAAGTCATTTTGTAGAAGATAGCAGTCATGAGCAGAGGATACAGGACGGAATATCTTAAAATCATCAGCGTATAGAAGACATTTAGAGTGCTTAATACATTCAGAAATGTCATTGATTGCGATCAGAAACATAATTGGTCCAAGGTTCGATCCCTGTGGAATTCCGGAATTTACGGTATATTCCATTGATGAATTTCCGAGAAAGTATACATATTGCTGTCTACCAGACAGATACGAGCTAAAAAATCGTAAATTTGCTTGTGAAAAACCGAAATTGTTTAATTTTGTCAAAAGAATATCATGATCTATACTATCGAATGCCTTTTCAAAATCCGTGAAAATAGCATCCATCTGTCCTCCGATATCCAACTCAGATGAAACATCGTGGGAGAAATTCATCAGATTTGTGACTGTGGATCTCCGTTGCATGAATCCATGTTGTTGTTCTGATATGGCTGGCGCTACATGAGTAACAATTCTGTCATGTAAGATAAATTCAAATATCTTTGCAACAGCTGATACTATACTCACGGGTCGATAGTTCTTTATTAATGTTTGGTTACCTGATTTTAAAATAGGACAGACGCGAGTTTTTTTCCAAATATCTGGGAATGTATTTGTGCTAATTGCTAGGTTATAAAGGAAATGAAGGGGATCTTTTAAAATCTGTGAGCAACCCTTAATTACGTAAGGGGGTATTTGGTCCGGGCCCGCTGATGTTTTTGGTCTCAGTTTTTTTAACGCTCTATCAATTTCCGCCATTGTTACTTCGCTTATGTGCAGGGTTACTGGCGTATTTGCCTCATCTTGCGATATTCTGTAGGAAGAAGGGTGTTGTGAATACACCGACTGGAAGTATTTTGCAAAACCCTGAACAACCGCTTCCCCGCTTTTTAGCTCTTCCTCATTATATTGCATTATAGTACATGTACCATTGGCCCTTCTTCTGCTTTTCACGTACGTCCAAAAATTTTTACAATCACTGTTAATGTTATTTTCAACTGTTGCTATATATTCTTTATGAGCTAGTTTGATGTCTGTTTTGGTCTTGTTTCTTAATTGTTTGTATCTCAATTTGCTATATTCAGAGTAGTCTTTTCTTTTTCTGTGGAAGTCTTTATCTTTCAAATCATTAATTATTTGTTTTGTAAACCAAACAGGGTATTTACTGGTTTTAAAAGGCATTAATACCGGGACGGTATTTTGGAAAACTTCGTAAACTTTATCATAAAAAAAAATTAACTGCTGAATTTATTTCCGTAATTTTGTAGAGATCGTCCCAATTTGTGTCTCTTAAACCGAGGTACAGTTCATCAAATTTAGCTTTTTTAAAATTAAATTTAGTTTGCTCTTTAATTCTGAAGGTGTTTTTGGCTCCATTGAGAGGTACAGTTAAATCCAGTGCGGGATGGTGGGCATCTTCGGCTAAAAGAGGAGTATTATGTCTTACAAGATTTAGGTTTGTGTAGTTAGTGAGTATTAGGTCAAGAGTTCTTCCATTCGAATTCTGAATGTTGTTGTAAGTCTTAAGTTGAAGTAGGTTCATGAAGTTATACAGTAACTGTGAATGGCTATTTTTATCTACATCATTAATTTCTGTACACGTTATTGTAGGAATGTTAAAATCTCCCGCTATAATGATGTTATTATTGTACATTTCATAATGGCTCTCTATCCACCCTAGCATTTCACGGTAAGACTCAAGGTCCGAGCTAGGAGGAATGTACAGGGAACAGACATACCAGACTCTTCCTTTTGTTTCCAGCTTTAACAGCAAGACTTCTGAGTTCTGAGACCTTCCTTCAGCCCTGAGTACGGTAATCCCCTCTTTTACCGCTATTAGCACCCCACCACCATTCCTGCTTGAACCTCTCTCTTGCCTGTATACTCTGTATTCAGTGTTAATGACCTCAGTGTCATAAACACTGGAGTCTAACCAAGTTTCTGTTAAAATACATATATCTATATCATTACACAATAGGTTCTCGTTAAACACATACAATTTAGATTTCATACCACGTACATTCTGATAGTAAATTGACAATTTATCTATTTTAAATTCCGTTCAGATAGGAACCACACTGCCCACCTTTGCCCGTGCTTGTCGGCTTCCATGTTGTTTCATCGATGCTCATAAGCGTACTCGCGCGCCGGAACATTTGCCAGTCCAGTCCGCTACCTATGGGAAGCAGCAACAGCACCTGGTGGCATTTGACAGTACTATAGCCGATCTTCATGCACACATTTACATACATTTCCAACTGCTCTTTTGCAGGAGTTATAGGGCGAGTGCCAATCATTATTGAACGACCTAAATAGTAGCAGTTGCATGAGAATGGATCCCACATCACTTAAACAATAAGCCAAGTTATTATTCCATTCCAAAATGACCATTCACTGACAATCACTGACATCTTAACAAAAGATCACAAAATCTCGACAAGTTGCGGAAGTTTATAATAACTGTTATAATTAAATAAGTGTATATATTGTAAATACCACCACCCACATGCTGGTAGACATAGATTTAACGGCCTATGATGAAGATCGCTTGACGTTCGAAACTGGTTATCAAAGTGAAATTATTAATCTCTTGTCAATTAGTTTCAGGTTTAGGGAAACACCCATTACAATTGGGTACAATCGTGTTGACCGACTGAAAAGTATTAATTTCGACGGCTCATGTTATTCATTAAAATGTGAATTATAAGAAGCGTGCATATATCCTGCTTTCCGTAAAGCCACAGCAGCCATTATATTATATCTGTAGCTGTGTCCTGATTATCCAAATGTCCAAGGAATCACTCTGTACTCACTCAGACTCCTGCTCTCTCCTCGCTCCAAATGTTTAAGGGGTCACTCCACTTACCTAGAAAGAAAAGAGAGTTTATGTAATGTAATGGCCTTGGGATCAACTCACCATATATTTCAACATACGAGACTAAGTGTGGATCCACACAAATACAGGGAATAATTTAAATAGAACACCTATGTTCACCTGATGATAGGAGGCATAATTCTACTATCTTTAAAAATTACACAGTAGTACATTTTCAAAACTGATGTGTTATGCTCCAGGTTAGCATTAATATATTTGAACTTATGTAGTTGTGGCTTCTGCTTCTAGAGGGACAAGGGAGAAGTTTTGTTTTCTCAATTCAAGCTGATTGTACAAGGGAAGCTGTCGGTTTCTACCAAAATGTAGGGGTGGTGTACAAAGTGAGAAGGAAGAAGATCTCAAGCACACTGAGGTTAGACAGTGCCTCTTGCTCGGTGAGAGTCCTTGCCCTTGTGAAGTGGACCACCGTGGACATACCAGGAACGTCAAATGGTATATCGATTGCCTAGTTCTAATACCACATAAGTCTCTTTGGTTGAGAGAGGAAAGCGAGCCTTCTACGGCAGAGTTTCTGTCCCTACAAGAAAATGACGTAAAATCTGATGGAATTGAGAAGCCACTCCCTCACGCGTGGTGACAAATGAGAACTATATTTCCTGCGATGAGATTCTCAGTGTTCGGCAGCACGCATTATCACAGTACAGTATATGGAGTGAATTTTAACCATTGCTCACAAGTAATGGGTGGGACATTGTATATAACACGATTCACTCCTCAAGGCTTCATTTGACACTTGTGATCATTGGACATAATGTCCACTGAATAGTACCGAAGGCTTTCTCCTCTCTGTCATATGAAGATAACTTACGTGGTATTAGAACCAGACCATCGATATATTGATTAATTTTCCTCCACAATGCTAAGGATGGATGGAATTTTTACTATGATTATTTACTAATCAGTGTACTCCCACATCACCTGATCAGAAAAACAAATACTATCAATTAAGTCCTACACATCATTCCTTCCATGATATAAAGTTAGGAAAATGCAAAAAAGGAATTTTATAATATAAGCAAGAATAAATTTCCTTGCATGTTTAACGTCAAGATTTATTGCTATTAATTAAAAACTAATGCAAAGTAGGAAGAAACGCATATTTGCTCATTAATGGTGGTATCACTTACTGTGACAAATTTCAGAACTTGATATTCAAAAAGTAAAATTTAACTCTACCAGTGTCTAAAACACTGTATTTTATCACATCATAATTGCTACGTAGTAAACAGGGTGTTAATTAATACACGGAAATATTTCAGAATAGAATCCATAATATGAAAAGGCCAAGGTGTGTTATATACGCATGGATACGGAAATATTTATTCAGATAACATACATGGAAGTAGCCTATATGGTGCCCCTGTCCATTTTAGCCGTATTGCTTCTGCACACATGAATGAGCTGTATCCTCTACGCCGGGCCTGCTCCTTGGCCTCCACGCTCACTGGACTTAAACCGATGATGTACGCAACTGCTGTGGATGATAAAGCAACACCTCATGCATGGATACTGTAGGGTTGTAAAAGCACACGTACAAACCTAGACATTTAGGGCCTGTGCGTACCTAAAAGCATCGACGAGCAGAAGTCTGCATTATAGCCCAGTCAATAAAGGTTTAGTGTCGCAACTAATTAGAGGAAAGCTGATTTTTTCAGGATGTTAGTATATAAAGTATAAAGTAAAAAACCACAAAGTCCCGACCCCCACCCCCCTTGCTTCCACCCCCAACCCCTCCCCAACCTTACAAGAGGAGTACTCTGGTTTAATGCTTACAGTTGAAGAACTAATGAAGTTACAAACGCGATTTTTAATGATCTTACGCCTAACATTATTCTAAACAAATTATGTCATATAAACCTTTTATGTAGATAGCGTAATTTCACCGTAATACTCCAATATATGCAGAAAACTGCCACTACAAAACACAAAAAGTAACTTCAACCTATTGTACCTTTTTATCCTTCCGTCATACAATGAAATGTTTTGTACAAAACTTATAGACAATTTAATTAGCTTTAAAAATATGTGTCTACTATAATGCTTACCGTTCAAATGATGGCTTCAAAGAGAGCGATGAACAGTAATGGCCACCGCGTCGCCACGCCAGACAAAGCAGCGCCGCGCCGTTGTCACTCGATGCTGAAGGGCACCGCTGTATGTACTCATATCCTTAATCTTGAATAGTCATTTAGTTTATGATGATGAAATATAAAAACTTTAACTTCAACTTTTCATTACCAAAATCCTGTGCTTAGTACACTTTTATAGCTGACAAATAATAAAGTTTCATTGTATAGTATTTTTGATAACTTATTAATTCCTGCACAACTAACACGGCCTAATAATAAACAACGTTTATGTTTTTCCTTTTTTTAGTATAAAGGATCATTTTCTAATGTTTCATCGGTTTGGTCTGAAGAATTTTTACAATACATTCCCCTGCAGTTCACACACATAGATGTGCAATCGAACCCAGCTTTACGACAACTACAGTTTGTAACACACAATGTTTTGCAATTACAAGATATCAGTAGAAGAAGTTCACTTGGAGCAGCAGGATTCATCATGGCCTTAGGTATCAGTCTGTTATTTGATGTATACTGCCAACCCCATTCTTCTGCCGGATTTTTACAACCTAACCAAGTTTGAATCTGGTGGTAAACCCTCAAAATATGTTGATGAGCAGCATCTGAAGTTGGTGGAAGTTTTGCTAAATCAAAATTAGACTTGAGAGACATTTTTGCGGCTAATTGCTTGAACTTAAAGTACCTGGCGTCATTGAGGGTTTTGAACTTTGATAAGTTGTACAAGCTTAGGATAAACTGTTCTCAACTTTCTAAAAGGATATCTTTTGTAATGTCTTGTTTTGTGAAAACTTCAGCCTGAGATCTAGCTTCAGTTGACTTACGTATCATGTCGGCTGCTTTTTACTTCCCTAGCCCATAGAAAGCAGACATCGTATCACAACCAGTCATTGAATGAGAAAAAAGGCAGTAAAGTTTGCTGCTTGACATGTTGATTTATAAGAAAATCGAAAGAGTACAGTTTGGACATTGACGACGAAGGCTTTAAGAAGAAAAGTTTGGCGTCTTGCTGGGGAGCTAATGCTACGAGTAAAACCAAGAGATCTGTATCAGTTCCCACGACAACAACTGTAGTATTATTAGTTTGCACATATTTAATTGCCTGGTCGACAATGACAGTGTCAGCGTCACCTTCCGCAGAAAACGTTAATATCCTCAGTCACACAACGTGTTGTAATTGCTTCTATCAACCTCTTTTTGTTATGAGGGTTTGCTAGAAAGTCTGCTTGTTGTGTTCTGCAAACTGTACTTTCATAAAAAAAATTGTGTGAGAAGATTTCTTTGATGCTCTTCTCTCTTTTTCTTGCTGTTTTGTGGTTGGAAAGTTGGGATAACCGTCGAATACCACTGTAACTTTATTTCCGTATTTACAAAGTATAGAGCTTAAATAAGAATCTATTATTTCCTTCAAAGTGCTGGTTTTTCTCCAAACCACAGCATGTAACAAATTTCCACCATCCATCACAAAAACATCTTCATTTGCCTTGAAGCTTCCTTCAACAATTCCATCTTCAAATAATTTTATAAACGATGCTTTCGTACCTTTACGTATTGATGCCTCGTCAAATAGTGATGGTGGGTGAGATGCTAATTCGAACTCAAAATAAGATTTCAACTTAACGGGGCTGTCACAGATGCATAAAATTCGATTGAATATATGCTGGGAGTCAATTGAAACTTCTTTAGATCTCACTTTGATAGACTTGAAACTTGCCTGTGTTGTAACCATATCCTTCCGCTGTAGTGCGAATGTTTCAGGAATCAAATCATTTGTTACAGTACTCACTTCCTTTTCACTTGCGTATTTTCCACAGTCATAATTCATTTTTTGTATATCTTCCCTAACGATTTCTGCTTCTGTTTTAACGATTCTTTTACGTTCGTCTTCAGTAGTTGTTTCTCTGTTTTTGTGCCACGAATCTAATACCTTGTGACTAGTATGTGACATACATAAAATACTTCTCTTTCCAGATAAATTATGTACAACTAGCCGATCTTTGAAAATATCTACAAGTTTTGACTTGAGATAATAATCACTATAGTCTATATCAGAACCACATAACTCCACTACTATCTCTCTTAATTCTTTTAGTGAATACTGGCACTCATTGTCGCTCTCAAGGTAATTGGTAAGCAAATTAAATTTATCTACAGACTCGGCTAATAATGGACGTCCTACCTTTTGTTCATGAGGTTTATATTTACAAAAGTCCTTATAACATTGCCCATGATAACGGGCTTCGGCCGCAACTAAATCAATCACATCTAAAAGCCTGGACTTAACTTTACAGGCCCAATCATCATTCCTATTATCACGAGCATTAAGGAGAGTTTGCTTTATTCAATTGTTGAAACCTCATGAATTTTAGGTTCGGTATTGAGAAGGAAGTTTTGGGTCAAACACAGCATTTTTTTTCACATAACAAACAGTCATGCTTGAAATCAAATTTGGTGTCTAATTTTCTGAGAAGGCGCTGCGAGGTGGAAGATTCCGAATTTTGAGCTTTTAATGCTGCTTTAATATTGCTAGGTCTGGTATAATTTTGCCTGCATACAGTATGTACTTTTATTACATCGACGTTAACAAGTAACCTATGGATTTCGTCTTTTCTCTCAATACTACATTTTATTAAAGTGTTTATACCTTTAGTGACTGTTACCCCGGCATCTTTCACTTCCTCATTACATATTACGCATATAATGGTAAAATCAGTCATTATTGAAAACTGTTGATAATAAAGAGCGCCTAGCTGTAAAGTTTGTGGGTAACAGTTCAGATTTAACAAGTGTTTACTATTTTTAAGGGTTACCTTTCATCTTGCTTATCTCGCTCAACAATACATAACAATAGCAAAACTATCAGCATTTCACTGCACTTGGCACAACACAACAACTTGTATTTCTGTACAAAAAGTAAAACTATCAAGAAACACAAAATGCAACGAACCGCACAATGCCATGGTTAACCGAACACTAAACAGGCAAGGCCCACTAATAACGAAAAGGACTCAATAAGCAGCGTAGTAGAGATAAGAGGGCAGTAAACAAACAAGTTGCAACGTGCAGTCTGACTCATGCAGACAGCCAAGCGGCCGAGTCACCACACCACGCTATACGCGGCTGCCCGGCGGGATGCGCGGTGTCCGCTACTGTTCATCGCTCTGTGAGGCCATCATGTAAACAAATATCTTTTGTAGACCCTTAACGTTAAAGATAATAACAATAGCTAAACATTTTAATCGAACATATTTTTTCTACGACATAAGGGTAAATAGTTATAATTAGTATAAATTACTTTTTGTTTTTTGCAATGACAGTTTTCTGCATATATTAATGTATTATGGCGATAATAGGTTGTCTACATAAAAATTTATTCTTAAATAAATTGTTAAAAATATTGTAAGGAGTAAAATAAAACAACAATCACGTCTGTAGCTTTATTAGTTCTCGAGCTGTAAGCATTTAACCATAGTACTGCTCTAGCAAGGTATAGGAGGGGGTGGGGGGGGTGGGGAAGCAAGAGGGGTGGGGGTCGGGACTTTGTAATTTTTGGCTATTTACTTTGTATACCAACATCCTGCAAAAATTCAGCTTTCCTCTAATTAGTTGCGACAAAGCGTATATTTTTACCTTTATTGACTGGGCTATTATGGCAGAGGGTTGGTATTTTAAACACCTCATGTAAGATACTGAACATTGCGCATCATAGTAAAAATATACAAGAGCTAGTAATGCATTATGTGAACTTAGAACATTTTGGATCTGATTTCAACTGTTAGTTTCTTACTTACCTACTTTCCTCTTTATGGATTACGCACTTATCCTGCTCTGACCTCAGGTTTCGTGTCATCTCTTCATGGGTTAACCAATATTTCATCTTCCAATAGGATGGCATTGACGGGCAAGCTTCAGGATTCTGTCCCGCCATCCATCCTTGGACGTTATTTTTCCAACTTCTTTTGTTTCGAGAAATGATATCTCCACCACTAGGATTGACTCATATTTCCTAGTGCCAGTCCCAATCCCCGATAAAGAAATAGAGTGAATAGCTGGTTGTTGGGGGACCGGGGGGGGGGGGGGGGGGACAGGGGGGGGGGCATTTCATAAAAGGAAATTGTAAATAATATTTTTCAAGATAATTTCATATTTTTCAATTCATACTATTAATACTTTTTCACATCAATATTTATGTAATTAGAGAATTATCATTAAATATTGCTGTAATAGATATGATTTATTTACAATTATTCTATATAGATTTTCTAAGGACATTTGCAATTAACGATATCTTAGGTAGAATTAGTTATTTTTTTAGATTATACCCTCTATTATGTGCAAGATTATTTAGTTTTATAGAGAGTTAAGATTACTTTTAACAAGAAATAAGATTGGTTTACGCTCCAAGACGGCAGTGCACTCTAACATAAGTCGTCATTGATCTTATGCTCACAGCTTTATCAATAACATATTTTCAAACACATGTCAGTATTAGCACAATGTGGTCGAAACTGGTCCAATTTATAGTGACTCCATTTATTGACTATTGGTAGAATAATTCATTTATTCATACCAATAGTTATTTGATTAGATTATAATATTCTAAATACCGGTTCATAAATTGGTGGAAATAGGCAAAAATTCAAATAATTGCCTTTGATGTTTTTTCGTATACAAAACCCAATGAACCTCAACTCCCCTTGTGCTCAAATCACATACCTCAGTATGGGTGGAATATTACTGTAAATTGGCTTTATATGTCATAAATTAATTGAAATATGTGGAAAACTGAGAATGGAATAATGATAATTGAATATTATGTGACTACGGGTACTTGAAATAAGGTAAGAGTATGAAAGAAATGGGAAAAGCCTCACTCAGGATAGTCACTGTCAGCGCCGGGATTCAAACCTCCGAAATCCGGACGTGCTGCAGTTTCCCATCGCGATTGTGTTGATTTAACACATATCTCTTATTTTTGTTGTTTTGCTCGATAATTTTCTGCACTGAACTGTCAGATTGAGATTTCTTATGTTTGTAAATAGAAAGTATTTCGACCTGTATTTCGTAGGAATTAGAGAATAAATATGATTCTTTGTATAAGAAAATAGTTGGATATACTGTACCATTGCGTCATCATATGGAACATGTGTTCGTATCCCAGCTAGTTCACGGTCTTTCGAGGCATGGGGCGTTCAACCCACTATACGACCACATGTTCAGGATTTGAGTCTGTCAGGTAACAACTCTACTTGAAAGAAACAACAAATTCCTAAATATATCATTTAATGGTATTAATTCATGGCAAAACACAACACAAAACACAAAAATATTACAATTACATCCCACAACAAAAATCAAAATGATATGTGAGTCTCTTCTCATAAAGTTTGGTGCTCCACCGCACACATACCTATCCTAGATATCCTATCGTTGATACTCTTCGACATTTGCGAGTGTCCATAGTGTTCTTCACGTGGCACAATTTAACATGAATTTGCATATCACAACACAACAAACTCAAATTACATTTAAATGACATTTATGTGCAATTATTAAATATTTATCCGTTTTGAAACGAAACATTTACCTTGAATAACATTGATTTCATTAGCTTATGCCTTGCTTAACATGTGTTGCTTTTCCACGCATATCGTCTTCTTTTCCCATAAGTTTCAAACGCTGAAGTGGTATACCTTTCCCTCCAAAATACACATAGTTATTGAAATTTTATAGCTTCACCATACAACAATCTTCTGGGTTTGGTCGTATCATTATTACCATTACAAACGTGTCATATCGTTAGATTACGCTACCTGTATGAATAAATTAGCATAAACTGGGTAATTACTCTTTACATGAATGCATATATTTATTTGGTGCAGTTAATTTGTCCTCAGACAATAACTTGGCCAAATCTTATCCACTTACTTCAATCCAACATTCTATACGCATGGAAACAGTACATATAATTCATTTGATACCATAATATCAAGCATATTTCTATTAATTTTCGAAATATCGAGATTCTTCAGTGTCCCACTACAATCTTAAAAGAAAAGAGAAAGGGATCCTGTCAAATTGACGCCCCTTGGTGTGAACAAAAGATTCGTCACGGACCGCCCTCTTCAAGATGGCCGCCGGGTCTGTGGCCTCTACCTGCCACCCTGACCGACTTCCTACAAATAAATAAACTTGGCCATGTGCTCACTCAATGGTGCAGCTCTGCTAGAGGTACCTGATTGGATTGTGTCATTACGAATTGAGTCGATCTAAATATTTAATACCTACACTTATGGTATTTAATGGGCTCATTTCGGCTCCTAATTAGTATTCATAGCGAGGGATGAATCACAAATAGCTTTGCCGTTTTATGGACGTAATCAGTGGCTCTGTGGGCGTACCAGCTGAGTTTCAAACTGTTATCTCACTGTACGGGCACGAATATATTTAGAGGAAATCAACAGTTTCCTACTCGAAGAACCTTTGTCTTACCTCTGGGTAGATTATTGGCTGAGGAATAACCCACCCACCAAGGGAAGATGATTAAGAAAAGGAAGTGGGTTTCGGACTGGAGAAGAAGGATAGAGAAATAGGATGAGAGTTCCACAAAAGTTATAAATTTAACCTTTAATGCACTTAGAGGCGGTTTCCACTGAAAATCCGCTCTCTGATACCTAAAGTGGGTACGAGCTTGGTCGAAGCTGACGGGAACCGCAGCTAAGACTTGGGCGGTTTGCCAGAGAAAGGCTTTAGTGTATTTCCTCCCAAGCACGCATAAGACTACTATAGGGAAGGGTGATAGTCTGGCAATACAAATAGTAGCAGATTTGTTCTGTATTAACGATGGCATGAACTTGGGAAGAGTCAGGGAAGACAGGATCTTGCCTAACCGTTGTACTAGAAAAAAATGATAAGGCAACAAGAAACGCTTAATTTATTTAACAATTCAAAAGAAGTTGATAACTTTAACATATATATATTTTTCTGACAAATATGGATCATTTAAACTTTTTAACAAATGGGGTCGCAGACCTCCTAACATTTAGAGATTGCTCCAGGCAAATAACAATTTATGAGGTTTCAAACCTTATATATGTACTAAAATCTTTGTAAGATTTAAAGAAGACAAATAAAGTGATTAAAGTTTAAACATTCAATTGAGTACAAGGAGTGTACTTGAATAAATTTCCAGGTAACTGTTTTAGAAAAAGTTACAACTTCGAAAATAACAATAAGAAAAAAACATGAAGAATAAAATAGAAGTTCCTACAACTTCCTATATTTAAGCTGAATTACTTTATAACAATTATACAAAAGAGAGCAGGTCACTTACGGTGAAACCTGAAGAAAAAGTCAAAAGGAAAGTTCTAGACTTCCTATGGTTAAGTAGTAATCACGAGCCAAATGGGGAAGTTTCCATTTCGTGAGACCTAGAAATAACTCACTCAAGAGTTAAACGAATTGTATTCCCTGATTATGGGGAAGAAACAATGTAAGTTTGAACCGTGTATAAAACACGTAGTTATACAGCAATTAATTAATGAAAAACAAGCAAAATGGAAGGGCACTTCGTAGAGTGACACCTTATAGAAAAGTTACAATTGTATTAATAAGGTTTGTTAGTAGAAGGTTGAGGAAAGATAATTGGGATTTAGGATCAATGTTCATGGCCTTATTTAATGTAAACGGACGATCGCGACGCGGTAGAAAAGTGGGACAAGCACTAGTTATCACTATAGTCTTTAAAATAGATGAAAAGTTCACTGTAGAGACACGAAAGTTTATGGAAAAGAAAGTTATTGCAATTATGAGAATAACTGGTTGCACTAGGTAGGCGAGAGTCTATTTATTGAAAAGGTTTTGCATTACAATTAAATGCGCCATAGAACATGCCAGCGGAGGAAGAAATTTCGCTATTGCAGTAATTTATAAGGAAGATTCTTCATTTTATATAGTATTTTCACAAGTGAGTGAAAAATACCTGACGGCAAGACTCGCAGATAGAGTACAGGATCTGGAAGGTTCAGAACGATCTTAATAGAAAAATGGGGTCAAAGTTAATCCAGCGGAGGAACTAGCTTTGTAATTTATAGACAGCGGGTATTAGATAATATCCCACGTAGTGAGAAGATTTCTCATTTAGCAAGCATAAGAAATGCTGCTTTTCACCAAGATTGGCTTGATTAGACAAAAGCCCAACATGGAAAATCCCGCGAAGGATGATTTTTGCCCCAAAATAAGTAATTTCACACTGCCTATAAAAGATCGTTAAAAGCATGTAGTCGTTAAAATCATGAAGATGAGGTTAAAACTTGAAGTTTGTACTTAACTTTGCTGCATGACGAAAGTGAGGTTCTCCTTGATGGTTAGAACTACCACATGGCGTGGAATCTAAAAAATGCCTAGTTAGGTCAGGAGGCTAGCTCTAGTTGAGCCTTAACTGAGTCGACGGCCGGCGCACAAGTGAGACCCACTCAGCGGAGCACAGAGGGTCCAAGGAAGGGAAAAGAGTGGGGGTAGGAAACAAAAGGTATACATATCAGAATAACAAACTTAAGAAATTAAATTCTCTTGAGGAGATGGTCTTCAAAGAGTTGATAGCAGGCGATACTAGCACAGCATGGTGAGTGAAAAAGTAAACGACGTCCTCTTGCTCATGGAGATAATAGCTGGCGATGGTACCGAGATCTGGTGGCCAGATGGAAAAAGAAGTCCTCTTGCAACAGGAAAAATTGAAGAGCTTCAGAGATTCGCTGCTAGATGACGCTAGGTGGGTCATGGAGGATATATATCTAGAACAGACTAATAAAAGATATAAGCGGAGTGATCACCACAGAGAAAATAGAAGATCACTGTTGGTGTTTGACAAAGAGGAAGGAATGAACATGCAAAAGCATTAAACTTTATATTCTCTCGTACCGTGTATTCCAAGAATACACCATACTGGGAGGGGATAACACCAACAGAGAACAAGAAGAACAAGTAAACATTTAAAGGTAATGGTTGTTTTGTGATCGGACCATTAGTGGTCAAGATTTTGGCCACCCTGACTCTCCCATCTCCTCCAGGATAACACTCGGTCACTCTACCAGAGGTCCATACTAGGGGGGGGGGGGGGGTGAAACATCCCTAACCAAGACCAAGTCCCCCACTTTAATGTCGGGACTGGAAAGAAACCACTTCTGTCTCCGTTGCAAGGAAGTTAAATATTCCAAGTTCCACCTCTTCCAAAAAGAATTACGGAGGGCTTCAAGTTTACGCCAAACGATAGGTAGATTAGAATCCCTGAAAGAATTGGGAAGAGGAGGAGGGGCAGAAAGAGAAGTGCCGATAAGGAAGTGACCAGGTGTAAGGGGAAGCAGGTCATCAGGGTCATTGGAAAGAGGAGTTAAAGGGCGAGAGTTAACGACACCCTCAATCACAAAATAGCTAGAAACTGCGGGAAATAAGGCACTAGTAAAGATTGCGATATGATGCGAAAAGAGAATTGAAAAGTTTAAACAAAGCGTATAGAAACAAGTACATCTATTAAGGATAAGGATATACCAAATAAACAAAGGAACTATGAGAGTAGAAAGAAAGAACGCCATAGGTAACAACCTAGTAGCCATAAACAATGACCTTAAGTCATAATAAGTATCAAAGGGGTTACTCAGAAAAATACTTAAGTCAACGAGAAACGTGACGTGGCAAGTATAAATACAAAAACACATCGAATGTGACGACGAGAAGAAACAAGTTTGTTCATCAATGAACAATAAGATCGCAAAATATGTAAGCAGAGTGCAATACATAAGCGCGTAAAGGATATGCAACGAAGTTACGAAACAAGAATCGAAGCAATTGTAGAATAAGAGCGTGAGTAAGTGGGAGACATAAGCAAGCGCGGCCTTGACCCACATAGTACAACGAGATAAGGAATATAAATATCTGAAAGAGTCCTTGACTAGAACAAGTTTATTTTGGTGATGAGTTGAACGGCTTCTGAACTTGCGGAAGCGACTCGCCAGACAATGGTTGGCAATCAGCCAGAGTTGAGATAAGGGAATCTTGCTTTGACCTTTGGCAAGCATACAGGAAATAAACGATAACTTGGCCTTCCCCAAACTTGTATACAAACAAGTTTGACAAACAAGCAGTTCAAAGTAAACAAACAACACTAGTTGAATCAGCTTTGACTTAAAGCGGAGCGAGTAACACGACATGTAGTCATCCGTAGCTTGGACGTGAGAAAACAATTTAAAGACATAAGAAATAAAGTACGAAATCAATTTCGCATAATTGTGAGGATTACGGAATCCGACAATTTTCAACAGAAAAAAGCTTAATTCTTCCGAAATAGGAAGAGAAGCCGGGACATTGAGAAGGAGTTTATGCATAAGAATAGTTATTCTAGATGCTAGAGAATTCAGATTTTCATGCGGTTTCAAAAGCGGCTTCCAATTGTGAGGAAGGAGGAGGGAGCCGGCCGTGGCCATCCTTCTAAATAGTGAAAGGAGTGAAACATAGCTTACAGCGAAGTGATGGTGACTGATAGCCATGGTTTTACACAAGGGGAAGATAGTTTTCGATAGAGAGTTTAAGCAATTACCTGCTATAAAAAATGACATGAGAAGGTAAACGAAGTAACCCAAGGCAAGGCGAACTTGAATTGCCATTTTATGCGGGAAGAAGGTAAAACCATTTAAACAACTTACAAAGTTTACGATAAGACATCGTTTCGGCAAGTGTTTTTCAAAAGTATCGAGATCGAAAACATGAGCGTTCTCTTTTTCAGAAATGGGATTTATATCGGCTGTAACGAAATCACATTGCGCTTTGGTTTGAACACTGGGATGTTGGATTTCACCAGTAATAACCCAACCAAAATCGGTGTCTCTGGCGACCACAGTTGAAGATAACTTGCGAACCTGTTTACGGAGGAAATTCCAAAAAAGATTGGCACTGAAAAGTACATCAATGGGAACTTGAGCATTAAACTGAGGATCAGCTAACCTTAAGTGCGAAGGAATCTTTAAACCGGAAGTATTAATAGAGCTGCTAGGAGTGTCTTTGCCAATACTGGTAAGAATGAGGCAGTTTAAGTTAAGATTGGTGTTTCTTTGGCAAACGTCTCTGATTTTCAATTTTGAAGACTGCAAGACTTGAGTTTTCAAATTGTCAATGCCAGATACATTGATGGAAGTATGCGATGACGAAAGACCTAGTTTTTTAATTAATGATTGCGAAACAAAGTTGTGCGTTGAAGCGGAATCGAGAAGACCACGGGTTCGAACCCAATTTCCAAATTTATCTTGGATTTCGAATTGTACTGTGGACAAAAGAGCTTGCGCACTGTGAGAAGTTTCGGCGTTAGAAATGCAGGAAGAAGCATTAGTTTGTTCGGAGCTGCTCTGCATGGAGTTTCAAGAGGCAGGTACTGATGACCTCGATTTATCATGAACGTGCAATAAAGAATGGTGCGGTTTTTTACAATGGAAACAGAGATTGGATGACGTACAGTTTGAAGAAGAATGCTTAGGTGACAAGCAGTTGAAGCAATGTTTGCTATTGAGGACAAACTTCCTTCGATCTTCGACAGACAATTCTTTAAAGGATTTGCACAAATACAATGTGTGAAGCTTTTTACAGAGCGTGCATTTTAAAGATTTGTTGAGCGGCCTTATATGTGCTCTTGGATGATTGAAAGAAGCAGAACGGGTTTGCTTGTTCTCGACAGATGGGGGCTGATGACCCTTTGAAGAAGCAAGTTCTTTCTCAAAACTGTGACACTGATGATTCGTTTCGACATTTTTGCACTGATATGCGAGTGCTGTAAGGACTTGGCATCGGCTGTTGAGAAACGAGATTAAGTGTTCGAACGAAAATTCCTCCTTGCGGGCGAGTTCGATTTCCCATGCCTTTAAAGTCGAAAAATCGAATCTGGATGTAGCTAGATGAATAAGTATGGTGTCCCATGTTTGGACGGGCTGCTTAAGTTGATATAATGCTCTGACATTTAACTGCATAGAGTCTAACAAGTCTCTTAAGAGGTGACGTCATTAGGTTTGACGGCTGGCAGGTTGAAGAGACAGCGGATGTGGCGAGCTTCACTCAAACGTAAATTGACATATGTCTCTTTAAGGAGATTAAAGGCGATGTGGTAGTTATCTGCGCTTAAAGGCAGTGATTGGACCAAGGCCAAGGCCTCGCTTTCCAAAGACGTACGTAAAAAGTAGAATTTATGAATGTCGGGAATTACCTTATTGTCATGAACGAGTGAGCAGTAAAGTTCATAAAAAGAAAACCATTCACCTTCCTGGCCTGAGAAGTGAGGTAGGCTTATCTTTGGAAGCAAAGGTTTCGGTTTGTTCTTATGAACTGAAGCGGGAGCGCACCGGGTCGGATTGATGACCCTAGTGTCCGGTTCTGAGATACTGCGGATCAGTTGGTGGGCCTTGGCAATCCCTTCAAAGTACAAGGGTTCGACCTCGTCCCGATCCGATTGAAGTTCTGGGCAAGCGGATTCAATCTCGGTTTGAATTTGATCGTAATAACCATAGGACCGTTCGTACAACTTAAGGCGTTGTGTTAAGATATCTAAATCACAATCGGCGGGATTTAATTTGTTGATGAAATTTCTGAATCTGGTGAGTTGCCCTTTATAGGAGGAACGTCTAGCAATGAGAGTTTCCTATTTTTCAGTAGGAGCCATGACAAAGAAAATAAATTGAAATACAACTCACAAAACTGTAGAACCTTGGAAATGCTGTCAAACTGGCAGCAGCGAATAAGTAGAAAGAACGGGACACACCAAAGGAGACAGGAGCGGGCCTCTTTCTCCTGCACAGGCTTTGCACGACGTAGTTATAGCTGAAAGATTCAAAGCAGATATTAATAATTTGCAAGGTATTGTCAAATGACACTTGACAAACAATAGAAATAGCAAATGGACTCTCCCGGATTTCTGGGACCAAATTTTTGGGTAGATTATTGGCTGAGGAATAACCCACCCACCAAGGGAAGATGATTAAGAAAAGGAAGTGGGTTTCGGACTGGAGAAGAAGGATAGAGAAATAGGATGAGAGTTCCACAAAAGTTATAAATTTAACCTTTAATGCACTTAGAGGCGGTTTCCACTGAAAATCCGCTCTCTGATACCTAAAGTGGGTACGAGCTTGGTCGAAGCTGACGGGAACCGCAGCTAAGACTTGGGCGGTTTGCCAGAGAAAGGCTTTAGTGTATTTCCTCCCAAGCACGCATAAGACTACTATAGGGAAGGGTGATAGTCTGGCAATACAAATAGTAGCAGATTTGTTCTGTATTAACGATGGCATGAACTTGGGAAGAGTCAGGGAAGACAGGATCTTGCCTAACCGTTGTACTAGAAAAAAATGATAAGGCAACAAGAAACGCTTAATTTATTTAACAATTCAAAAGAAGTTGATAACTTTAACATATATATATTTTTCTGACAAATATGGATCATTTAAACTTTTTAACAAATGGGGTCGCAGACCTCCTAACATTTAGAGATTGCTCCAGGCAAATAACAATTTATGAGGTTTCAAACTTTACATATGTACTAAAATCTTTGTAAGATTTAAAGAAGACAAATAAAGTGATTAAAGTTTAAACATTCAATTGAGTACAAGGAGTGTACTTGAATAAATTTCCAGGTAACTGTTTTAGAAAAAGTTACAACTTCGAAAATAACAATAAGAAAAAAACATGAAGAATAAAATAGAAGTTCCTACAACTTCCTATATTTAAGCTGAATTACTTTATAACAATTATACAAAAGAGAGCAGGTCACTTACGGTGAAACCTGAAGAAAAAGTCAAAAGGAAAGTTCTAGACTTCCTATGGTTAAGTAGTAATCACGAGCCAAATGGGGAAGTTTCCATTTCGTGAGACCTAGAAATAACTCACTCAAGAGTTAAACGAATTGTATTCCCTGATTATGGGGAAGAAACAATGTAAGTTTGAACCGTGTATAAAACACGTAGTTATACAGCAATTAATTAATGAAAAACAAGCAAAATGGAAGGGCACTTCGTAGAGTGACACCTTATAGAAAAGTTACAATTGTATTAATAAGGTTTGTTAGTAGAAGGTTAAGGAAAGATAATTGGGATTTAGGATCAATGTTCATGGCCTGATTTAATGTAAACGGACGATCGCGACGCGGTAGAAAAGTGGGACAAGCACTAGTTATCACTATAGTCTTTAAAATAGATGAAAAGTTCACTGTAGAGACACGAAAGTTTATGGAAAAGAAAGTTATTGCAATTATGAGAATAACTGGTTGCACTAGGTAGGCGAGAGTCTATTTATTGAAAAGGTTTTGCATTACAATTAAATGCGCCATAGAACATGCCAGCGGAGGAAGAAATTTCGCTATTGCAGTAATTTATAAGGAAGATTCTTCATTTTATATAGTATTTTCACAAGTGAGTGAAAAATATCTGACGGCAAGACTCGCAGATAGAGTACAGGATCTGGAAGGTTCAGAACGATCTTAATAGAAAAATGGGGTCAAAGTTAATCCAGCGGAGGAACTAGCTTTGTAATTTATAGACAGCGGGTATTAGATAATATCCCACGTAGTGAGAAGATTTCTCATTTAGCAAGCATAAGAAATGCTGCTTTTCACCAAGATTGGCTTGATTAGACAAAAGCCCAACATGGAAAATCCCGCGAAGGATGATTTTTGCCCCAAAATAAGTAATTTCACACTGCCTATAAAAGATCGTTAAAAGCATGTAGCCGTTAAAATCATGAAGATGAGCTTAAAACTTGAAGTTTGTACTTAACTTTGCTGCATGACGAAAGTGAGGTTCTCCTTGATGGTTAGAACTACCACATGGCGTGGAATCTAAAAAATGCCTAGTTAGGTCAGGAGGCTAGCTCTAGTTGAGCCTTAACTGAGTCGACGGCCGGCGCACAAGTGAGACCCACTCAGCGGAGCACAGAGGGTCCAAGGAAGGGAAAAGAGTGGGGGTAGGAAACAAAAGGTATACATATCAGAATAACAAACTTAAGAAATTAAATTCTCTTGAGGAGATGGTCTTCAAAGAGTTGATAGCAGGCGATACTAGCACAGCATGGTGAGTGAAAAAGTAAACGACGTCCTCTTGCTCATGGAGATAATAGCTGGCGATGGTACCGAGATCTGGTGGCCAGATGGAAAAAGAAGTCCTCTTGCAACAGGAATAATTGAAGAGCTTCAGAGATTCGCTGCTAGATGACGCTAGGTGGGTCATGGAGGATATATATCTAGAACAGACTAATAAAAGATATAAGCGGAGTGATCACCACAGAGAAAATAGAAGATCACTGTTGGTGTTTGACAAAGAGGAAGGAATGAACATGCAAAAGCATTAAACTTTATATTCTCTCGTACCGTGTATTCCAAGAATACACCATACTGGGAGGGGATAACACCAACAGAGAACAAGAAGAACAAGTAAACATTTAAAGGTAATGGTTGTTTTGTGATCGGACCATTAGTGGTCAAGATTTTGGCCACCCTGACTCTCCCATCTCCTCCAGGATAACACTCGGTCACTCTACCAGAGGTCCATACTAGGGGGGGGGGGTTGAAACATCCCTAACCAAGACCAAGTCCCCCACTTTAATGTCGGGACTGGAAAGAAACCACTTCTGTCTCCGTTGCAAGGAAGTTAAATATTCCAAGTTCCACCTCTTCCAAAAAGAATTACGGAGGGCTTCAAGTTTACGCCAAACGATAGGTAGATTAGAATCCCTGAAAGAATTGGGAAGAGGAGGAGGGGCAGAAAGAGAAGTGCCGATAAGGAAGTGACCAGGTGTAAGGGGAAGCAGGTCATCAGGGTCATTGGAAAGAGGAGTTAAAGGGCGAGAGTTAACGACACCCTCAATCACAAAATAGCTAGAAACTGCGGGAAATAAGGCACTAGTAAAGATTGCGATATGATGCGAAAAGAGAATTGAAAAGTTTAAACAAAGCGTATAGAAACAAGTACATCTATTAAGGATAAGGATATACCAAATAAACAAAGGAACTATGAGAGTAGAAAGAAAGAACGCCATAGGTAACAACCTAGTAGCCATAAACAATGACCTTAAGTCATAATAAGTATCAAAGGGGTTACTCAGAAAAATACTTAAGTCAACGAGAAACGTGACGTGGCAAGTATAAATACAAAAACACATCGAATGTGACGACGAGAAGAAACAAGTTTGTTCATCAATGAACAATAAGATCGCAAAATATGTAAGCAGAGTGCAATACATAAGCGCGTAAAGGATATGCAACGAAGTTACGAAACAAGAATCGAAGCAATTGTAGAATAAGAGCGTGAGTAAGTGGGAGACATAAGCAAGCGCGGCCTTGACCCACATAGTACAACGAGATAAGGAATATAAATATCTGAAAGAGTCCTTGACTAGAACAAGTTTATTTTGGTGATGAGTTGAACGGCTTCTGAACTTGCGGAAGCGACTCGCCAGACAATGGTTGGCAATCAGCCAGAGTTGAGATAATGGAATCTTGCTTTGACCTTTGGCAAGCATACAGGAAATAAACGATAACTTGGCCTTCCCCAAACTTGTATACAAACAAGTTTGACAAACAAGCAGTTCAAAGTAAACAAACAACACTAGTTGAATCAGCTTTGACTTAAAGCGGAGCGAGTAACACGACATGTAGTCATCCGTAGCTTGGACGTGAGAAAACAATTTAAAGACATAAGAAATAAAGTACGAAATCAATTTCGCATAATTGTGAGGATTACGGAATCCGACAATTTTCAACAGAAAAAAGCTTAATTCTTCCGAAATAGGAAGAGAAGCCGGGACATTGAGAAGGAGTTTATGCATAAGAATAGTTATTCTAGATGCTAGAGAATTCAGATTTTCATGCGGTTTCAAAAGCGGCTTCCAATTGTGAGGAAGGAGGAGGGAGCCGGCCGTGGCCATCCTTCTAAATAGTGAAAGGAGTGAAACATAGCTTACAGCGAAGTGATGGTGACTGATAGCCATGGTTTTACACAAGGAGAAGATAGTTTTCGATAGAGAGTTTAAGCAATTACCTGCTATAAAAAATGACATGAGAAGGTAAACGAAGTTACCCAAGGCAAGGCGAACTTGAATTGCCATTTTATGCGGGAAGAAGGTAAAACCATTTAAACAACTTACAAAGTTTACGATAAGACATCGTTTCGGCAAGTGTTTTTCAAAAGTATCGAGATCGAAAACATGAGCGTTCTCTTTTTCAGAAATGGGATTTATGTCGGCTGTAACGAAATCACATTGCGCTTTGGTTTGAACACTGGGATGTTGGATTTCACCAGTAATAACCCAACCAAAATCGGTGTCTCTGGCGACCACAGTTGAAGATAACTTGCGAACCTGTTTACGGAGGCAATTCCAAAAAAGATTGGCACTGAAAAGTACATCAATGGGAACTTGAGCATTAAACTGAGGATCAGCTAACCTTAAGTGCGAAGGAATCTTTAAACCGGAAGTATTAATAGAGCTGCTAGGAGTGTCTTTGCCAATACTGGTAAGAATGAGGCAGTTTAAGTTAAGATTGGTGTTTCTTTGGCAAACGTCTCTGATTTTCAATTTTGAAGACTGCAAGACTTGAGTTTTCAAATTGTCAATGCCAGATACATTGATGGAAGTATGCGATGACGAAAGACCTAGTTTTTTAATTAATGATTGCGAAACAAAGTTGTGCGTTGAAGCGGAATCGAGAAGACCACGGGTTCGAACCCAATTTCCAAATTTATCTTGGATTTCGAATTGTACTGTGGACAAAAGAGCTTGCGCACTGTGAGAAGTTTCGGCGTTAGAAATGCAGGAAGAAGCATTAGTTTGTTCGGAGCTGCTCTGCATGGAGTTTCAAGAGGCAGGTACTGATGACCTCGATTTATCATGAACGTGCAATAAAGAATGGTGCGGTTTTTTACAATGGAAACAGAGATTGGATGACGTACAGTTTGAAGAAGAATGCTTAGGTGACAAGCAGTTGAAGCAATGTTTGCTATTGAGGACAAACTTCCTTCGATCTTCGACAGACAATTCTTTAAAGGATTTGCACAAATACAATGTGTGAAGCTTTTTACAGAGCGTGCATTTTAAAGATTTGTTGAGCGGCCTTATATGTGCTCTTGGATGATTGAAAGAAGCAGAACGGGTTTGCTTGTTCTCGACAGATGGGGGCTGATGACCCTTTGAAGAAGCAAGTTCTTTCTCAAAACTGTGACACTGATGATTCGTTTCGACATTTTTGCACTGATATGCGAGTGCTGTAAGGACTTGGCATCGGCTGTTGAGAAACGAGATTAAGTGTTCGAACGAAAATTCCTCCTTGCGGGCGAGTTCGATTTCCCATGCCTTTAAAGTCGAAAAATCGAATCTGGATGTAGCTAGATGAATAAGTATGGTGTCCCATGTTTGGACGGGCTGCTTAAGTTGATATAATGCTCTGACATTTAACTGCATAGAGTCTAACAAGTCTCTTAAGAGGTGACGTCATTAGGTTTGACGGCTGGCAGGTTGAAGAGACAGCGGATGTGGCGAGCTTCACTCAAACGTAAATTGCCATATCTCTCTTTAAGGAGATTAAAGGCGATGTGGTAGTTATCTGCGCTTAAAGGCAGTGATTGGACCAAGGCCAAGGCCTCGCTTTCCAAAGACGTACGTAAAAAGTAGAATTTATGAATGTCGGGAATTACCTTATTGTCATGAACGAGTGAGCAGTAAAGTTCATAAAAAGAATACCATTCACCTTCCTGGCCTGAGAAGTGAGGTAGGCTTATCTTTGGAAGCAAAGGTTTCGGTTTGTTCTTATGAACTGAAGCGGGAGCGCACCGGGTCGGATTGATGACCCTAGTGTCCGGTTCTGAGATACTGCGGATCAGTTGGTGGGCCTTGGCAATCCCTTCAAAGTACAAGGGTTCGACCTCGTCCCGATCCGATTGAAGTTCTGGGCAAGCGGATTCAATCTCGGTTTGAATTTGATCGTAATAACCATAGGACCGTTCGTACAACTTAAGGCGTTGTGTTAAGATATCTAAATCACAATCGGCGGGATTTAATTTGTTGATGAAATTTCTGAATCTGGTGAGTTGCCCTTTATAGGAGGAACGTCTAGCAATGAGAGTTTCCTATTTTTCAGTAGGAGCCATGACAAAGAAAATAAATTGAAATACAACTCACAAAACTGTAGAACCTTGGAAATGCTGTCAAACTGGCAGCAGCGAATAAGTAGAAAGAACGGGACACACCAAAGGAGACAGGAGCGGGCCTCTTTCTCCTGCACAGGCTTTGCACGACGTAGTTATAGCTGAAAGATTCAAAGCAGATATTAATAATTTGCAAGGTATTGTCAAATGACACTTGACAAACAATAGAAATAGCAAATGGACTCTCCCGGATTTCTGGGACCAAATTTTTGGGTAGATTATTGGCTGAGGAATAACCCACCCACCAAGGGAAGATGATTAAGAAAAGGAAGTGGGTTTCGGACTGGAGAAGAAGGATAGAGAAATAGGATGAGAGTTCCACAAAAGTTATAAATTTAACCTTTAATGCACTTAGAGGCGGTTTCCACTGAAAATCCGCTCTCTGATACCTAAAGTGGGTACGAGCTTGGTCGAAGCTGACGGGAACCGCAGCTAAGACTTGGGCGGTTTGCCAGAGAAAGGCTTTAGTGTATTTCCTCCCAAGCACGCATAAGACTACTATAGGGAAGGGTGATAGTCTGGCAATACAAATAGTAGCAGATTTGTTCTGTATTAACGATGGCATGAACTTGGGAAGAGTCAGGGAAGACAGGATCTTGCCTAACCGTTGTACTAGAAAAAAATGATAAGGCAACAAGAAACGCTTAATTTATTTAACAATTCAAAAGAAGTTGATAACTTTAACATATATATATTTTTCTGACAAATGTGGATCATTTAAACTTTTTAACAAATGGGGTCGCAGACCTCCTAACATTTAGAGATTGCTCCAGGCAAATAACAATTTATGAGGTTTCAAACCTTATATATGTACTAAAATCTTTGTAAGATTTAAAGAAGACAAATAAAGTGATTAAAGTTTAAACATTCAATTGAGTACAAGGAGTGTACTTGAATAAATTTCCAGGTAACTGTTTTAGAAAAAGTTACAACTTCGAAAATAACAATAAGAAAAAAACATGAAGAATAAAATAGAAGTTCCTACAACTTCCTATATTTAAGCTGAATTACTTTATAACAATTATACAAAAGAGAGCAGGTCACTTACGGTGAAACCTGAAGAAAAAGTCAAAAGGAAAGTTCTAGACTTCCTATGGTTAAGTAGTAATCACGAGCCAAATGGGGAAGTTTCCATTTCGTGAGACCTAGAAATAACTCACTCAAGAGTTAAACGAATTGTATTCCCTGATTATGGGGAAGAAACAATGTAAGTTTGAACCGTGTATAAAACACGTAGTTATACAGCAATTAATTAATGAAAAACAAGCAAAATGGAAGGGCACTTCGTAGAGTGACACCTTATAGAAAAGTTACAATTGTATTAATAAGGTTTGTTAGTAGAAGGTTGAGGAAAGATAATTGGGATTTAGGATCAATGTTCATGGCCTTATTTAATGTAAACGGACGATCGCGACGCGGTAGAAAAGTGGGACAAGCACTAGTTATCACTATAGTCTTTAAAATAGATGAAAAGTTCACTGTAGAGACACGAAAGTTTATGGAAAAGAAAGTTATTGCAATTATGAGAATAACTGGTTGCACTAGGTAGGCGAGAGTCTATTTATTGAAAAGGTTTTGCATTACAATTAAATGCGCCATAGAACATGCCAGCGGAGGAAGAAATTTCGCTATTGCAGTAATTTATAAGGAAGATTCTTCATTTTATATAGTATTTTCACAAGTGAGTGAAAAATACCTGACGGCAAGACTCGCAGATAGAGTACAGGATCTGGAAGGTTCAGAACGATCTTAATAGAAAAATGGGGTCAAAGTTAATCCAGCGGAGGAACTAGCTTTGTAATTTATAGACAGCGGGTATTAGATAATATCCCACGTAGTGAGAAGATTTCTCATTTAGCAAGCATAAGAAATGCTGCTTTTCACCAAGATTGGCTTGATTAGACAAAAGCCCAACATGGAAAATCCCGCGAAGGATGATTTTTGCCCCAAAATAAGTAATTTCACACTGCCTATAAAAGATCGTTAAAAGCATGTAGTCGTTAAAATCATGAAGATGAGGTTAAAACTTGAAGTTTGTACTTAACTTTGCTGCATGACGAAAGTGAGGTTCTCCTTGATGGTTAGAACTACCACATGGCGTGGAATCTAAAAAATGCCTAGTTAGGTCAGGAGGCTAGCTCTAGTTGAGCCTTAACTGAGTCGACGGCCGGCGCGCACAAGTGAGACCCACTCAGCGGAGCACAGAGGGTCAAAGGAAGGGAAAAGAGTGGGGGTAGGAAAAAAAGGTATACATATCAGAATAACAAACTTAAGAAATTAAATCCTCTTGAGGAGATGGTCTTCAAAGAGTTGATAGCAGGCGATACTAGCACAGCATGGTGACTGAAAAAGTAAACGACGTCCTCCTGCTCATGGAGATAATAGCTGGCGATGGTACCGAGATCTGGTGGCCAGATGGAAAAAGAAGTCCTCTTGCAACAGGAAAAATTGAAGAGCTTCAGAGATTCGCTGCTAGTTGACGCTAGGTGGGTCATGGAGGATATATATCTAGAACAGACTCATAAAAGATATAAGCGGAGTGATCACCACAGAGAAAATAGAAGATCACTGTTGGTGTTTGACAAAGAGGAAGGAATGAACATGCAAAAGCATTAAACTTTATATTCTCTCGTACCGTGTATTCCAAGAATACACCAACCTCTATGGGCAGATCAATTACTATACTGGCGTACCTAGGGTGTCTAATGGTTTTCCCTGGCAGCGAAGACTCTGCTAACAGTGGGATACAGACAGGCTCTGCCCCAACTCTGTTGCGAATACACATCTATGCTCTAAGGCGTTACCACATCGTAGATTCGAAGATTGGCCTACTAGATTCGTCAACGCGTGAACTATTCTTGGGTGGTCCCTGCAATTTATTGACGCAAATCTCTTGATTCTACGTTACATGCTCGCTGATCGCGGCTAAAACAATATTTCTTTCAGATGACTCAATTCGTAAAGCACTCATGTCCTCTATACAATTACTTATAAGCCAAAGTTTTTCGTAGCTCCAAAACAAGTATTAATTCACTGGCACTTACATTGACTACCCTTGGCTCTCAAATACAACCATACCTAAATGGTCGTAAGCTTATCATCCTCAAAGCCATATATTTATAACAAATACGAGGGATGTGAGCTCGTACACAAATGACTGTTAATTCTTAATATTTGAGGAAATGATTTGTTGTATGGTGAGCTATTAAATCATATCAACATATTGGAATGGTACTCACCTTCATTCTTGCTGGGTTAGTCCAACATGACAGCAATTTGCCCACCATCTTGCTTACTTTTAAGCCATCATAACACTCTTCATACGACACATTGCATATGGTTTGCACATGGTAATTATATCTTGCACTACTGGCATTTTACACTTTTGAAACAACACACATTCTTTTAACATATAAACATAAACACTTTTAATGATCACTTTTAAAAGGAACTTTACGCATTATTTACACACGGATCCTTGCTTGGATTTCCACAATTGCCTGACTTCAGAGATTCGACGCAGCAAAATTCTGACAACCGCATGTGTCCTTCGAAAGTCTATCTCGCGTATGTGTGCTCATCTCCCGTCTCCTACAGCTTCTATCTTCTATCTTGCAAAGTTGCTCAATCATAAATCACAAATACTTGTGATGCCTCCCAGATTCCCGTAAACTGTAGTGTTCATTACAATTATATGTGTTATTTTAAATATTCTAACACTCCCTGTGGATAAGTTCATTTTCTATAAACATCATCCTGAAATATCTCTACGCTGTACTGATTATTTAGTCGCGTATATTGTCTGTTTATACGTCTGCTGTAGACTATTTATAATATTAATGCAGAATTACATTTATTATGCTGCATGATGCGCCTTTCATTGTTCATCACAAAGATACTGAACGTCACTACTTATAAATTCCGCGCACTTTCCCCGCGTGGTCGAGCAGCATGTCATTCCACGAGTTGAGTCAAGAAGAACTGACTGCCTCCTCCTTCATCTCTCATATAAAGCTTTCTGACGAAAAGTAGTCCACTTGAATTTCAGGAGCGACTCTCTTCTGAAATAATGCGTTTTCTGACAAAGTGAAGCGTGATTCTTGCTCGTCTATTCATGGAGGTTCCAAATTCACTTGCGTGCTGGCAATTCCTTCGTCCAATTAATTAAAATTAATTGCTTTCTTCCATGGCGTTAGGACGCTACCCGAGGGAATCCCCTTCGACCACGAGACTTATCCGTGCCCCCGCGCAGTACGTGTGTGAATATACTCAAAAACACATACAGGCTTTAATTTAGGAGTGGAAATACTCCTAAATTACCGCTCTTCGAATAGAAGTCTCTGGGTGTAAGTTTCATTCCATTTGAATACTTCATTCGGCAGGAATTAATTAATTTGTCTTGATGACTCTCCCCTCTCTACTGTTCTGTGTTGTCTAGTGGGGATTTTCTTCGCCGTTAATCACGGCCTTCTCCCCTTCTGTCGCCAAGAAATAGTGCGCTGGCGTCACGTCTGCCCTGCCCACTTTCAACTCCGCTTTGTCAAAATGTCAAGCTGGCTCTTTTCTGTAGCTCTCGCTAACACATCCGTATACTGCCTTGAATTTTTACACAATATTACAACTTATATTGCTTAAAATTCCCGTTCTGGACGTGGAATTAAGCTATTATTATTATATACTGTCATTATCTCATTGCTCCTCGGGTTCACTGTGGCTGTCCCCCCTCAGAGATCAATGGTTCGATTCTTAGAAGAATCATAGACCTGGTATTTCCTTTATAAAGACCCCGGTTCGAAGCCAGTCAGCCGTGTCCACTTGGGCACAATACTATGTTCTATATTGTCTCCGTACACTTGCTTCAACTTCGCGCTGGATTCATAAAAATACAGTGGAACACGTCACTACTTCACGTCATTCTTACAAAGAAGATTTCAGTGGAAATACATGCAGAGAGATTGAGCACAGGCTGTGGAGTGAGATCATGGGAGTGGTGGATCTGGTCAGCTACATTAATTAATAAGAATGAAAATAATAAACGAAGAAATGAAATAGGTACAACCCAAATTCCCCATGGTACAATAGTTTCTACTTAAGACGGAAATCTGAACTTTAAGTGATATTTTAGACCAAATATAAAAAAATACCTTGAATGGTGGAACATCTTGGGATCCAAAGATGGAGAATCTGACTTACTTGCTTCTTGAGTGCGATCGGAATCGCATGGTGTAAAATTTTGAGCTGAATCGCATAGTCGATAATATCGTGACTAAATAGTGTGAAGTACGTTATAATACCATGACGAGGTATAATGGGATGTGTCACGTTCGTTGAAGTAAAAGTTTCGGTACGAATTACTGGTATTTCGTGGTATTAATCGCCATTTGCGTGTAACCGCAAGGTCAGACCTTGATAACATTAAAAATCTGTAATATTCAGTCTCTTGCAATGTACTTAAATACTGAAATAAAATATAACGTTATAAATTTGTGTGTGGATTGGCATAATTGAAAATGCAAATTTTAGCCAGATTAAGTAGATATTCAGAAGATTGGACGAGTACGCTGAAACATAAACTTCTATTACTACACGAGGTGGCAGTGATATATAAAATGTTAATACAATAGTGAAATCGGAAAAATTGAAAATAAAGCGGAGCAGTTGTTTGACACCTCAGAGTGTAAATTCAGTGCTACGATGTAATATGAAGTTGTTGATTTGGAGGAGTGCATAGTGCAGTCGATAACCATGAGGGTGCCATGGGCCAATAAAGCAATCATTGGAGGAAAAGGTGCCATAGTCCCACTATGTCATTTTTATTCGATCAGGGAGGCCAGATGAGGGAGAGTCGAACCAATGAATCCCAGGACGAGATTTAACTACGGGCGCAGAGAAATGAACATATTATTCTTAGTAGCATTGTAGATTGGAATGCAGATTTATTTAGTTATTATTATTGACCAAACACTAAGATAAACCGGTGTACATTGAGAAGGTAGATATTTCATCTTATTTGTGTGTGAAATAACTCCGTTGGAAATTGTATGAGCTTGTAAAAAAAATGCCATTTTGCTGGAAATAAATCAGGGAGGCGATGCATTGAGTGGAGAGAGCCTCTGATCATATGGCGTGGTGTGCGTTTGGTTTCCTTGCTGGCCGTGAACTTGAAAAGCGCAACAGAATGTAGGAGTAAATCATAGCCATTTCCAAGGAAAAAGTGCCAATATAAGCTATATAAGCTAACCCTATTACAACACATTTGCAATGTTTCACAAGCAGACTGACGACTGTATAAGACTAGAAGTAGCATGATTTGTAACTCGTCGTGTTTATACAATTATAAACGAATGAAAATAAATAGGTTAAATGCTGGTGAATATTAGGATGATTTGAAGGTACGTGTATGTTAATAATATTACTATTGATACTAAGGGTGCTAAAGATCTAAAAATCATATCAGAGCAGATGACTGAAATACGTTTCGAAAGCTTGGTATATTATGTTTACAAATGAGTACAAAATATTATGCAGGTCAGACTAGTAGAGTCTAGACGTTTGATTGTAGCCTACTTAAAGGAGCGCATAATAATAGTGTTATTGAAATATAATTGAGAGATTATGGGAATGATAAAATAAGCCTAAATAATCGTTTAGTGGTCAAGAATAATACTTATGGAACTATGTTATTATAACGTGGAGTAATATTATTGGTTTAAGCTGTGCACAGATAAAGTGATATTATGGAACTATGTTATTGTCAAGCGGAGTGATAGCCCCGTCGGCGGATAAGTATAGGCTATGTGGAGTAAATAATCAAGCTATCTAAAATAACATATCGAGGGATAAATGCGATATAATACTGCAACTAAATAAGATATGTTGATTGCAGGATTTGCTCATAAAATGAACCTAATAATAATTGACTCTATATAAGATTGAATATGATTAATTGTAATGAGTTTAACATTTCGAGCTGAATAATAATAATAATAATAATAATAATATTTATAATAATAATAATAATAATATTAATAATAATAATACTATTAATAATATTAATAATAATAAATCCCATATAAACTGACCTATTATTACAACACATTTAATGTTTAAAGGAGACTCTTAACCGGATATGAGTCGACCAGATGTTGATGGCGAGACATGTTGTTTACACAATCAGCTGATCAGAGGCTGAAGCTAATTGTGTTGACTTTTGACTACGATGAGATTGATATACATTTGAAAATCCTTGTAATAATTTATTTTTCATGTACATCTTAGGTTATAATCTCAGGTGAAATGTTATTCAGGGCTTGGATTAGAACTTAACTAGATTTTTCAACTAGTGCATTAAGTGTCTGAATTGGTATCAATTTAACTTTCATTTTTGCAATTTGTCGGATCTCATTGAGCGTTATTTAACGTAGAGATTTGAAGCCATTTCTGTCAGTGTTGTCTATACAAAATTGTCATTTGTACCGACTGAAGAGCTACACACTGAAAAGTTCGGTGATTGGGCATTATTACGAACGGATTGTTGGCTTACCTGAAACAGCCGTTACTGTCCTTCGAAGTAATCCACGAGGATGGTTATGCACTTCTGAGAACGAATGAAGAAGTCCTGGAAACTCCTGGCATAGTCATCTTTAGGAATAGCCGTCAGTTTGGGTCATCAAAACTCTAAATTGAAAGCAAGAGAGAAGCGTGAAGAACCGTTCGTAATATAGACCCATTCACCGAACTTTTCAGACAGAGTGTGTACAAATAACAAGCGTTATTTAACGTACATATATTAGCCATCTGCTGTCGAGTAGGAGCATTCCAATTTAATTATTTATTTTTCACAAACCTTTATATTTGCGTAGGGATCTAATTTTTGTATCATTTCCTATCTTTGTTGATAGGACTTTATGTGGGGACGTTAATAATAGATTTTAGGTTGTATTTTCATTTCAGAAGTGTATTTTTAGTTAGCTTTCGATCCCCCCCCCCGCCCCCAAAATAGGTTAGGGATCCTTGATAAATAAATACCAGAGGCAATTTTGTCCTAAATGTGTTGATTATTTGCAGTAGTCTTTTTGTTTCCTTTTGTGTTAGGTGATGTGCATTTCAGGCTAGTTTCATAATTTCCACCCACATATTTTCCATGTGCGGTAGACTTATTAAATTGTATGCAATCTCGGCTAAAGAATAATTGTGTGGTACTGTACGTTAATTGATTTGCATATGCACGATGCACACCTGAATTTGAAGAAATTTGACACCTACCGTATTTAGAAATGCATGCAACAGACATCAGATAAAATAAGGAGTTCTGTAACGAACTGAAGAGACTAATTTTCGTAAAATTTAAGAATGTAGCCTTATTCCCCTAGTTAGACCTATTTATGACAAGGGACCGGATTTTTTGAGAATGCATGTTTTGAGGGTTTATCGGATTTTTCTCATATTCCGAACATAACAACATATTTTAGCATATACAGTTGAAATTAAGGATAATTTAAAACATCTTGAACAAAAAAGGTTTCACCTGCGTGTTGGACATCCCTTGTAAGCAAATTTCTGAGCAACAGCTTAATAACTAATATTTTACGCAAGCATGCTGCCTGGTTATTTCAAGAAGGGAATGGGGTGGGACATTCCTTCCACCATATGGGCAGTATCCCTTGTAAGCAACTTTCTGAGAAACAGATAACGAGATGACAGTACTCGTACTTTACGCAATGCTGCCTGGCTATTTGAAGAAGGGAATGGCCTGGGACATTCCATTTACCATCTCGACAGCCAGTAGTCCGGGGTTAGTTTTGTGAGGAGTTTCCTCAGTTAATGTGTTACGTTATTCTTAGTCTGCATATCCTTAACCAAAAATGCTTAAAGAGAAGAGGAGCAGAAAGTATTTACTAAAACAGAGGGTGTCGGGTAATATAGACTATTCAACTGATGGCTAGGGACCGGACATTTATGCACTGACATCGATAAAAATAGACGTAATTTGTCTCCTAAAAACATTGAAAAACCTGCAATTATCAATTGTGATGCTTCTTTCTGCAGTGAATGATACATGTATAAATTGAGTGAATATTATTGACTTATTGTTAAGTGCATATTTTTCAATTTGTTAATGCATATTTTCTACATTTTAGTGCATAATTGCATGCATATTTTAATCGTTTTCAGTGCATAAATGTCGGGTCCCTATTACGATATTAACTTCCTCCCCTACTGTATGCTGTTTGCACTGGCTTTATAATAATATTTCTCATAACTGAATTATTGTGGCCCAATAGAATAGCAAAGTATGATCGAAATTCCTTCGTTGTGGGGGTTCTATATTGAGCGTCTACGGATCAAATGCCCAGGGAGAGTTATTAGGTAGTTCGTAGGACTGAGAATGTGTACAAATATGTATTATTGCATAAAATGTATATCGTCGCTAAACTTGCAATGCCACGTATGCTCTTCTTTTCCAATATTTAAATTATGATTGGTCACGCCTCCCAGCCGTATGTGGAGGTTCGTTTCCCTGCATAAATAAAAATGAGCTTTAAATTCATAGTACTGTAGAATAGTAAATTATGCAAAGAGCCTATAATGGCAATGATTAAGAGACGAGTTTGGTTATTTTCTAATTTCCATACGAGTGTCTTAATTACCATTGTAGGCGAGTTGCATACGACTGTTTATGTTCAGCGATAATTATAACTTTATTATAAGTTTTAACATAAATATTCATAATTATCTATAGGATTCAGTAACTTCAGTTAGTGAACAGAGCGCACTGGGTGGTTTGCTGACTGAACAGAGCGCATGCATGGGTCAAAGATTTCGAAAGCAGAGACCATTTACATTGCTTGGCAATGCTATTGTTTACAGCCTGCATGATGTCTAGTGCCGATCAGAACTAGCATTCACTAATATTGTCACCGAAGTCGTTTGAAAGCAATGTGCTGTGTAGAAATTGGATTTGGGGATATTAAGGCACAGTACTGTTTCTTTTCTCATATTCGCCAGTATAATTACGCGAACATATGGGACGGTGAACTTTCCATGTCGGTAATTTATATAGAAGGATGCTGTGTTCTAGACGTAGATTCATACATTTCTTGCATATGTTATAGTATTTTCTTGTTACCGTAAAGGTTCGTTCTGATTTTGTGTTTGTGTTTGGGATTGTAAATACAATGGTTGATCCGATATCCAATTTGAACTTTCAAATCATGTAATTCATGTCCGACATGTTGGATTTTGAGCGCATGCGTGAAGCTATCCTTACCTAATTGGTCAATGAATGAGCTCTGATTGACTGGAGAAACTGTTTCATAATTAGAATAGTACTACAATGACCCTCATTAAGATACAGTTTTCTGACATATAATATTTACATTTCGACATCGTCGAACATAAAAGTATATTTCCTCGTAGTAATGCACTCCTACACTACAGTTTATAGGTTTATTTTCCTTTCGGTGTCCCTGAACTTCGTCGTGGTGGCATTATTGTGTAATGACTCCACTTGTTAATACCTCTTTGCCTCTAAGGGGGAGTTGGTACACCCATCTGGTCCAAAAACCCATATATTATTTTTATTACGAATTTTTAAACATTTAAGTGTATTTTATTATGTTTGAGTAATTGTTTAGAATCATTCTTAACAAAAAGAATAATGTAAATGTCTAGTGTACACTTAAGGTTACAGTACGCCCCCTTTTCAGTTTGAGTACAAATGCTTATATATACAATCATATTTTAGTTCCTTTAAGGCGAAAGGAATGTTCTTGAACATGTAAAGAAATGTTTTTGTTGTGTCCAGTTGTGTTGTGGCCAGCCTGTGTCAAAGAATCTCGCTCTTTTGTTCATTGTTTGTTCTCCTCGTGTGAAAACGTGTTGTAAACAAGCCTTCAAAATGCCTACACAGAAATCCATTTTTAAAAGACGATAAGGTTGAAAAGGCGGTCCTGGTAGAGGATACGCCACATCTACAAATGAAAGTGTAGATAAGAATATCATTGTTATTAAAAATAGAGTAAATACAAGTATTAATGAAGGAAGTGTTGGGTTGGAACGCTCACCTGTAGGATCGTGCCTCTATGTACGTACCCCTGGTTCATTAAAGAGAATATAATTTGGAAGCTGTGACATTTATTGTAATAACACAACACATAGTGACAAACATTCCCTACCTGCACCAATAATTGGCATAGTAAAGCCTTTATTCAGGAGACTTTCTGATGCAGAAATACTCCGTAAATGCTTCCATGGTTGAACTCAGGACCGTAATGAATCATTCAACAGTGTCGTATGGAGTAGGGTCACTAAAGCAGTGTTTGTAGGATATCGATCATTTTGCATCGGTGTTTATGATGCTGTAGTTACTTTCAATGAAGGATGTGTTGGTAGGATGAAAGGAATCCAGCAATTATGGATCGAGTCAGGAGTGAACACCCTCTGAATATTTCAAGAAATTGATGATATGAGGAGAATAAAGTCTGATCTGGAAGCTCCCTTACCTCCAAAGGATCAAGAAATGCGCAGCGAAGCCGCAAGAGGTATAGGAAATATGCTGATAACCCAGATGATCCAGAATATGGAGCTGGTGTGCATTATGGTAATCTCAACATGTTAAATCGATTATCTCCATTTGAGTTTCTTTTAAGAAAAGGTACCAGTGTTTCAGATACTACTAGGCATATGAGAATGCATTTTTAATCACCAAAACTAGTGGTGGTTTTACACATTTCGTGGATCTTTGAACATCATTATTTTAAAAAACTTGATTTTATTTGACTATAAAATGTTAATAAATCAATAAAAATAGCTGTCCGTTAAAAGAAATATAAATTCAGTCGTGTGGTTATTCAAGTTCTAAATACGACCATAGTCACAAAAACCTTTAAGCCGTATGTGTACAAAATTTCATTTTAATATTATTCACAGCGAAAGCCTCCGTGGCTTAGGCGGCAGCACGCCGGCCTCTCACCGCTGGGTCCGTGGTTCAAATCCCGGTCACTCCATGTGAGATCTGTGCTGGACAAAATGGAGGCAGACAGGTTTTTCTCCGGGTACTCCGGTTTTCCCTGTCAAAATTTCATTCCAGCAACACTCTCCACTATCATTTCATTTCATCTGTCATTCATCTAATCATTGCCCCAGAGGAGTGCGTCAGGCCTCGGCAGCCGGCACAGTTCATATCCCCTCCGCTAGATGGGGGCTTCATTCATTCCATTCCTGACCCGGTCGGAGACTGGAAGCAGGCTGTGGATTTTCATTTCATTATTCACAGCCTTCAAATAAAGTGTACATTAAGAAGGTAAAATTAGCATTGTTAAGATAGCGGGTACCACCTCCCCTTAAAACAACAATTGCTTTGAGTGATTTTTAGTGTGTGTTATCAGTTTGTAACTAAATCATATACAGCATAAAATATTGACGCTACCTACAGGTAAACCTTGTAAGATTATGTCAACTTACTGTTTGTAAAATTGATTGCCTTATGATTAGTTGGGTGGTGCAGTAGTGACGTTCTTGCCTGCAGTACCCAAGGTTGCAGGATCGAATCCTGGTGCAATCAGTTGGAATTTGAGGATGCTCAAATGCAAGGGAGCTGTGTCAGTAGACTAACTGGCACTTTAACGATCCCCTTGGTGGCAAAATGCAGCACCCCATCGTACCTCATTGGCGCAGTAAGTTAGTTAATAAAAGCGATGTAAAACCAATAACACTATTATAATTATAATTATTATTACTATTATTATTATTATTATTTTCTTCGTGATTAAGAATCATTGACAGTAGCTGATTTTTTGTTGGTTCTTTTTTAAAGTATTTTTTCACTCGTTGTCAAATGACAGACTGTTTCATGGCGACGTTCGTTGTAGGCGTTGTTGAAACTCTTGCCACATGTTTTACACTGATGTAATTGTCCACACGAGACTTAATGACGCTTTCTTTGCTAGTCTCGAAGAAAACCTTTACCCACACTCTTTCCAAGTATAGCTGGGTGTAGTTTGCTCTATGATGGATTACCACGATATAAACTGATTGACAGTAAACAGTAAACTAACAAAAAAAGTATAACCTATACCATTTACTTCTCATCTATCATAGCGTGACACATCTTAAAACGACTAAACTTATTAAGCTGTCTCCCATGGTCAATGCTCTTTTTGTCACATGATACAGCTTGTCACCAATCATAGAATGACGTCATAGAACGTTTCAAAACAAGATTCAACTTGTCACAAAAATGTTGTGAGCATGTCAAATCGATGGTATCCCCCGCAACTCCATGACAACCCATTTCTCTCCCCTTCTCTACCTACCCCTGAGTCTCCATGACAACATGTTTTATTTATTCTGTAACCAAACATCAAATCAGGAGTAATTCGGAAAAAACTGGGGTTACTTGATAAACCGTTTTGTATATTTCATGGAAAATTTCGCTCCAAGTTCAAAATCTAGGGAATTTAGAATTTTTTCACGCTTCCAGGTTGGCAACCCTGCTGGGAATTCCCCTCGTGACGTCACATAACCTCGAGCTTTACGCCGACCAACAACAAAGACAGGTGACAGGGAGTCTCAGGTTGCCATTTTGTTTTATCAATCAGTCAATTGATCAATAATCGATCAATCCATCAATCAATCAATTGGTGGCCATCTTCCCCTTTAATCCCTGCCCCAGAATTTGCTTGTCATACTGCAAATCCACAGCCAGCGTCCAGTCGATCGACCTGGTCAGGGAATGGAATGAATGAAGACCCCGTCTAGCGACGAGAATATGAACTGTGCCGGCTGCCGAAGCCTGTTGCACTCCCCTCGGGCAATGATTAAATGAATGACAAATGAAATGAAATGATAGTGGAGAGTGTTGCTGGAATGAAATTGTGGCAGGGAAAACCGGAGTACCCGGAGATAAACCTGTCTGCCTCCACTTTGTCCAGCACAAATCTCACATGGAGTGACCGGGATTTCAACTACGGAGCCAGCGGTGAGAGGCCGGCGTGCTGTCACCTGAGCCGCGGAGGCTCTTCCTTGTCATACTACTCACGCAAAACCATTTCAAGGAAGACCAACGTTAGGGTTTGAACTCACTCTCTACTGGGTTCAAGGATAGCCTGGCCCCTATTTGTCAATGAGTATGAAATTATAATTCTAAGTATTGCAAAGAGTACGCCAGACATCAGTTAGCCTTTAGTCGAGGATAAACTCTTACAGTAGAATTTGCATGTTTAATAAGGAGATAAAATGTTTTTGAGTCTTCTTGAATTTAGTTAGGTACAATCACGCTGGCTTCCAACTGGTACCACCACATTGTTACAATCCAATCTCTTTCTTAATACTGTAGTAACTGAAATAAAGGGAACATTCAAGCAAGCTGTCGCTCGCAGAATTTCCATTAAACGTAAGATTGTGAGTGACATCTATTGTAACGTGCCATTCAGCTCCTCAAATTTCTGCTCTCTTTGAGAGGGACAGTACATTCTAACTATTTATTTAAGCCTAAGGACTACAAAATGAATCTCATTTAATGGCAATTTCTTCGAAAACTTGCATAGTATTCAAATCTTGTGGCAGGAATGAAACCAGCATGAACTCTAGCACGAAATATACTTCATATAGGCCTAGGAGGGTATAACGCAATATACAGTACGTTTCTTCATTTTATCAATCTCGACTCTAAGATTTGCTGACGAGTGATTACATTTTCACCCTAGACAATAAACCACGAGATTTTCATGAGTTTTGATGTAATGGACTCGGTCTTGAGGAACGAATTCGTGATGAAACCAATACATGTAAAACAAAAATAATAGAATGCAGCTGAAGGAAGTCAGAACCCCCTATTGACGTCCAAATGGCAGGTGAAAAGCTGAAGGAAGTAGGATATCTTCTGCTATTTAGGAAATAAAATAACCTGTGAAGGACGAAGCACAGGTGATATAAAAAGTAGGTTGGCTCAGGCAAGGGAAGCATTTCTACAGAAAACAAATCTGTTTACATCAAATATAGATTTAAGTATTATAAACTCATTCTTGAAAACTTGTGTCTGGAGCGTGGCACTCTATGGAAGTGAAACTTGGACTGTTGACGCAGCAGAAAAGAGAAAAATAGAAGCATTTGAAATGTGGTGTTACAGGAGAATGATGAAGGTCAGATGGGTAGATAGGGTAACAAATAAAGAGGTATTGAGACGAGTGGGAGAGGAGAGATGTTTCTGACGACTGCTAATGAAGAGAAGAGATAGGTTGGTAGGACGCATTCTAAGACACCCAAGGATAGCAGCAAACTTAGTTGTGGAAGGAAGGGTCGAGGACAAGAATTGTAGGGGTAGACCAAGGTAAGAATATGTTAGACAGATTGCCTCGGATAAAAGGTGAGGTAGATTTGTAGACATGAAACGATTAGCTCAGGACAGGGAGCCATGGAGGGCTGCATCAAAAGACTGAAGAATCAAACAACATTAAAAACATAAATAATAATCATAATAATAACAATAATAATAAAGACCAATTTATTATTTTAGATGGTTAGCAGCCTCCGTGGCTTAGGCGGCAGCACGCCGGCCTCTCACCGCTGGGTCCGTGGTTCAAATCCCGATCACTCCATGTGAGATCTGTGCTGGACAAAACGGAGGCAGACAGGTTTTTCTCCGGGTACTCCGGTTTTCCCTGTCAAAAATTTCATTCCGGCAACACTCTCCACTATCGTTTAATTTCATCTGTCATTCATTTAATCATTGCCTCAGAGGAGTGCGACAGGCTTCGGCAGCCGGCACAGTTCATATCCTCGCCGCTGGATGGTGGCTTCATTTATTCCATCCCTGACCCGGTGGGTCGACTGGAAGCAGGTTGTGGCTTTTCAGTCGGTTAAGACGCTCATTGACCAATATGATTGGGCAGGGTTACTGTATGACACATTGAACAAAATAATTAAACAATAAAAAATAAAAAAATAAAAATAAAAATTAAAAACTTAAAGTTAAAAATTATAAATTGAAAATTCACAATGAATAATTCACAATTTTCAACTTACAATTTACAATGAAATTTTACATTTAAATTAAAATTAGAATTAGATTTATAATCAGAATTAGAATTAAAATTAGAAATCGCGGATCTTCTTCATCTCATAATAATAATAGACTAATAATAATAATGAAATGAAAATCCACAGCCTGGTTCCAGTCTCCGACCAGGTCAGGGATGGAATGAATGAAGCCCCCATCTAGCGGCGAGGATACGAACTGTACCGGCTGCCGAGACCTGACGCACTCCTCTGGGGCAATGATTAAATGAATGACAGATGAAATGAAATGATAGTGGAGAGTGTTGCTGGAATGAAATTTTGACAGGGAAAACCGGAGTACCCGGAGAAAAACCTGTCTGCCTCCGTTTTGTCCAGCACAGATCTCACATGGAGTGACCGGGATTCGAACCACGGACCCAGCGGTGAGAGGCCGGCGTGCTGCCGCCTAAGCCACGGAGGCTTACTAATAATAATAATAATAATTATTATTATTATAGTAATGGTGTGGTGGCTAGCATTCCTATCATTAATCCCAGCTACGTAGCCGTGCTCGTGCCCCGGAATTTAAAATGAAGTGATACCTTGGTATTTTCCTGGTGGGAGTGTAAAAAAAATTGGGGGAAAACCACACTAATGATATCCGCTGTCAGCGCAGGGAAACGACCCTGCAATCTCTGGACTTGTTCCAGCAGCCCGCGTGGCCGTGGGGCACAATTTAACGAGCACGGCTTCGTCTCGGGGTTTACAGTCAAGAATGCTAGCCACTACACCACGCATAGAGCACTTGGTTCCATACGACATTTGCTTTTCGCCATCTTCGTGTTGAGAGCACACTTGCAACGTTTGAACGATTTGATTGCAAATTTTGAATTTGTACTACAACCACTTGGAACGAATGCTGAAGAAAAATGTCGGTGAGCGCTTGCATGGGACAGAACATCTGGTTTTGTCTGGTTGCGTGGCTCAGGGGTAACGTTCTTGCTTGCTGAGTCCAAGGTTTCAGGTTCGAAACCTGGCGCAGTCAGCTGGCATTTGAGGGTGCGTAAATGCGAGGGAGCCGTGTCAGTACATTTACTGGCACGTTAAAGATCCCCTTCGGGGCAAAATTCCGGTACCCCGGCGTCTCTAAAAGCCAGAGTAGTTAAAAGGGACATAAAACCAATAACATTATTTTTAGAACATCTGGTTTCTGAGCGCAAGCATGCCACAGAACACTAGCTCCTTCCTTCACTATGACAAAGCTTATCGCGGATGAAATGGTGGCAAGTTATAATTTGTGGTAGAACACCATCTTTTTCAACCAACAAAATACACCTACTACTGTTTGTGGCCATACGGACACGCAAAGCAGATTGGGGTTGAATGACTTCTTTGGTTCCCAGAACACCTTCTTTAAGAAAATTATGTTGTTTTCTCTAACGTGTCTGTTTTAGCTGCTATGGGATGCTCCGCCCCTGTATACGCTAGGGGAGGGGGCGAAGTATGACGTGCGTCGAGCTCCAGCAATAGTAACCTGGGAGACGCTGACTGCTTTTCAACTCTCATCCATTTCTATAGAGATGCTTTATATAGATACAATTTGGAAACCTCTGTCAGCCTCTCTCAGGACTGAATTCCTGGAATTCGGTCCATGTCACGTTTCACTTCTTTCACTGCCGTACATGGGGGTGGAGTCAGTGACGTAAATAGCCCCCGCTCTCCCCCCCCCCCCCTTCAGAGCCAAGTAATTTTCAAAATTGTAATTTGATGATATTTGTATTTATAAAAAAAGCCAATTTTCGGATTGTTGATAAGCGATTGGATTATGTACGTTTGTAATTTGAGAATACTTATCCTTACTTGTGTAAAATATTTAGTGTTAGACCTACCAAAACTGTTCATTTCTGAATTTTTGCACATTGAGGGGTGTAAATAAAACGTATCAAATGCTATCGAGATCAAACAAGAAAACATGTTGGTTTTCTTTCATTGATTGTCTTGTTTTGCCAACCGCACGAATCAAAAACAAACACTTGACCAAAAAACCAAGCAAAATTTTAAAAAGTAAAAGTAATAAACAAACACAAAACCAAAACCACAAAGCAAAAATCAAAATTGAAAAAAAAGCAAAAGCGGAAAGCAAACACCAAACCAAAAACACAAAGCAAAAAGCAAAATTCAAAAAAAAGTAAAAGCAGAAAACGAACACAAAACCAAAAAACACAAAGCAAAGAGAAAAATTAAAAAAGCAAAAGCGGAAAACAAACACAAAACCAAAAACCAAACACTTGACCAAAAAACCAAGCAAAATTTTAAAAAGTAAAAGTAATAAACAAACACAAAACCAAAACCACAAAGCAAAAATCAAAATTGAAAAAAAAGCAAAAGCGGAAAGCAAACACCAAACCAAAAACACAAAGCAAAAAGCAAAATTCAAAAAAGTAAAAGCAGAAAACGAACACAAAACCAAAAAACACAAAGCAAAGAGAAAAATTAAAAAAGCAAAAGCGGAAAACAAACACAAAACCAAAAACCACAGAGCAAACAGCAACATTTAAAAAAATGCAAAAGCGGAAAACAAACACAAAACCACAAACACTAAGCATAAGGCTTAATTCAAAATTAAAAGCAAAAGCAGAATACCATCACAAAATCAAAAACCAAAATGCGAAATTCGAAAACAAAAATCACACAGCTAAAAGAAAAAAGTAGAACACAACAAACCCAAAACCAAATAATGCAATTAAGTTCAGATTCGACTTCACTCATCCTCCTCCAGAAGCTAATTCTAGTTACGCCACTGGGTTTTAGCAACCCACAGCAGTCAGCAAGTCACGTAGTGTAGCTTATATCAATGACACCGCAACGTGGAAACGAAACAAGAGAATTCTCAACCAGTAATTTCACCAGAATCCGTTCACGTTTCATGTTAATTCCAAAAACGCTCAGATATATTTAAACCATTAATATGGCCTAGTAACCGAAAATTCGTTATGAATATCTTTATTTTTATAATGATGATTTTTATTACAAAAATCATGCTGATAATAATCTGAGGAAAATGGTATATCTTCATTATGATTTTACGGGTGGTTACAGTTAATTAATTTAGGGACTTGTGTCGTCGTGGTCATTTAGTCCCATGTACTTGGGTGTCTGTGTAGGATTTGTCTGACATCCTGTGTTATTGTAAATGTGTGTATTTGGAATTGGGGTGATAATCGGCAAAGAAATGGCTGCGGCCTTATGTTAGGAACCATCCTGGCAACTGCTTGATCAGAAGTATTCCAGGATAGAGAAGGTGGGAATCGAACCCATCGCTTCTTAGTTCTGCCTCACGAGACTGAGTGCACCCCGTTCCAGTCCTCAGACCAGAATTATATTTCTTTGCAAAGTCGGGATCGAACCTGGACCTCAGGGATGACAGTCAAGAATGGTAGTGTCTACACCATGGGGTGGACAAAACTTTATGGGACGGGGGCACGTCCCTTGCGTCCCTTACAGAATTGCGTCCATGCCTTCCATCATGGTGTTGCAATTTATACAAACAAGAATGTATGACCCACGATCTTCCAATCTCCTTAAATCAACAATCAATTTCATGTCAATATGCCGTTGATTACAGACAGTAGTAACATGGTACTGAAGCTACCGAAGGATTCCATACAATCTTCATAACCCCGCAGCTTAGACACACGCGTTAGATCGCACACTACGACCACATGGGGAGCTGCAGGAAGTCGAGAGATCGGAGGTCCGAATCCCGGCACAGTCAATGGACATCCCAAATGTGCTTTTACCCGGGTTTTTCCACACTCCCTCCAGAAAAATGCCGATGTATTGCCTTATTTTAACTTCATGAGAGGAGTTAATGGGATATGAAATGAATGAAGATGAAAGAAACTGGGCAAGGATGTGGAAGGAAGCAGCCGTGGTCTGTCAGAAGGTACCGTCCCAGCAATTACCTGGAGTTGAAAATGGGAAACATCGGAAAACCATTTCAAGGACGGCCGACGGTGGGGTTTGAACCCATGTCTTCCGAGTCCATAGATAGCTTGGCCCAATGGCCTGGCGGTGCACGTTTGCGAGCGTAGCTACCACTGACGGTTTCTATATACAGTATTATAAGAGTGATTATAATTAATAGAATACATGTATTTTTTCAGGAGTGTTTATTTATTATTTACATTATATACTTTGTACCCCAACCCAGTCATTGGGCAAGTTTGTGTTAACCGACTGAAGAGGTACAGCTAACAGTTTGTATAGGCAACACTGAGAGAATGACTTCAAAACGTTACATAGTCACACGCACCACCGCTGGCATGACAGGGACACATGTTTTCAAACATATCCTATGAACAGGTACATGCGGATAATGACCAACACACATCTGGCCCCAGAATGAATAACAACTTGATTGCAAAAGGCTTCGAGCGTAGGCTGCTTCACGTATACAAGACATCGAAGAGTTCGTTTCTACAAGCTAGTAACGCAACCCGCTTGACGTATAAGTACAACCAGTTGCATGCTCCATTTCTAGCACGGCGATATACTTCCGTTGATAGACGGGATGTTGATGTTTTCTTGACAGAAATGCAAAGGTCAATTGAAGGGTTGGGTGGAAGAAGGGCGTAACTCGAATTACGGCGTTTATCCGTAAAATGGCTCTATATGCTTTCTGGTGGTGTCTACGGGAACCAGTAAAAGCGGCTTTACGCCAGCTCCCATAGATGGCAGTGGAGAGTCATTTCTCATACATTTCTGAATTACGCCCGTCTTCCAGATCGCGGCTGTCTTCGGCAAGACGGGCGTAGGTAATCGCAATGACTGCTGTGTCACCACACGCAGGTTTCGATGAAAGTGAATACAACTGTTCTAACGATGAAAATAGTAGTCAAAATGATTTATTTTATAAGAATAAGAAGAACAAGGGTAGGAAACGAAAAAGTTTTAAGAAATTGTGGAAGAAAGAGATCATTAAGTGCCGACGAAATATTGTATTATTATGTTCTATGCAAATGGAAACATCACAGCTTCAACAACACACCATAAAATAGGTAGCTCTGATGTCACGGTTTTAAAATCCACGGTATTGGTAATCAAGAGAGAACCAGTCCTTCGAAGGGTAAAGACAGCGGGTATAAAACCTGCGAAAGTTCAAGACGTGCAGGAGCTCCTGAAGTACATGAATGGTAATGAAACATGTTAGTTTCATAACATTTTTAAGGACTTCAAAACCCATACTATGGTATCTACATATGATTCAACAGACAGCGATGCGTGACTGCGGACCTAGAATGTTGTTGTAGGCAGGTTTAACAAGAATATCTGCCAGGAATATTTCATGTTATTGTGATACTATGAATATTTAATCGTTTTCCTGCAAGTTTCTAGTAAGCATAATGTACATATGTTTTGTAAAAATGCTTGTCATCATATTAAGTATTATGCAGTATTGTACCTCCACAAGAAATACCGTAAATACAGTCAATTTACAACATTACATTCATATTGTTTTATTTTTCAACAACCTTCTATGGAAGAAGGGCGTAATGCAAAAAATCTTAAGGCTCTGGTCTTGCGAGTTATTGAAACATTGCCCATAAAACTCACTGTAATCATATGAGGAAGTGTATCTCTAAGACATGCAAGAATATTGTTACATTCCAGTAACAGATAAAAAGGTATAGGTAGTTTTTGTTGACTATCTCAAAACTATGTTTTTGAGTTACGCCCTTCTTCCACCCAAACCTTCAATTGTGACAAAGAATACGAAGTCCTACGTATAATAAACTGTAATAAGCAATTCCTAAGAAACAAAATAAAGGACTCCCTCATGGTGTAGTGGCAAGAAATCTTGGCTGTGACGCCTGAAGGCCGGGTTTGATTCGCGACTCTGCCGAGGAATCCAATTCTGGTCTGAGGGCTGGAACGTAATTCACTCAGCATTGTGTCTCAAAAGTGGGAAGAGATGGGTTCGATTCCTACCTCAGCTAACCTAGATGTTGTTTACCGATGTTTTACACTTATACTTCAGGCAAAAACCGGGATGGTTCCTAACTCAAAGCCAAGGCCACCTGCGTAACTGAAAGAAGAACAGCGAACAGAATGGAAGTGTCGAAATCACTGAGTGGCGTAACTCAAACCCAAATTGGCTCACCATTTACTTCTGCTGGCGTGCGTGGCTATGGTGTTCCATTTATTGTAACTCCAAGCCAATGCCACACTGATACCTTCATAATCCTATCCCCAATTACAAGTACACGGACATCCCGATGGTACCCATTGTCCGACAGATTACACACACTAATAAATGAGGCACATCGCCACAACGACTCAAGCCCTTGAATGAACCAGCACACATTTCTCGTATTTCTAATCCGACACCGTTTGCTCGACTACGTCATCAGGTTTCCGAACCTTAAGGTGCCTATTACGATCTCTTTCCACGTATGCCGAATTAGACGGGCATTCAACCGTACAACTGATGGTTCTCCCATCACGAGACTTATCACTCGGGCCAACCCTTTGCAGCACAGAAATATATGTTAAAATATTTTATTGAATTTTTATTTATTTAATTTTAATTTTGATATTTTTAATTTTAATCATTATTATTTTGCAATTCCAGTTTTATGATTTTAATGTATATATTTATTTTTATAATTTTAACGTTTGTATTTACTTTTCAATTTTAATTATATTGGTTTTAATTACAATTAATTTTATTGTTTATAATATTAGTTTTTGCTATTTAAATTTTAATTTAATATTTATAGCTATTTTTAGCCTATTTTCATTTATGAAAAAAATAGGCTTATGGGATCAATTTTCGACCGTGTGTGTGTATGTCTGTGTGTGTGCGTGTGTATGTGTGCTCGTCCGTGTGTGTGTGTGTGTGTGCGTGTGTCCCTAATAACTTCTAAACGGCTGGAGCGATTTCAATGAAACTCGGTTAAGTCCTAGAACTATTATGGCCGACCCCGACCGTGCCCTTCACATTTTATTACGTCTCACCAATCCAAAATGGCGGCTGTGCGAAATATATCACATGCATTGTATATCTCCGAAACTAATACTCATATCACCCTAAAATTTTGTACAGTGATGAAAGGCACAACTAATCGTTTACTTATGTGACTTTCAAAAATATGTTAACTACAAAACTAACATGGCGACCAAGCAAAGTTGAAACATTTAAATAGAATTTTCTTGCGATTTAACCATCCGAACGCAGTGAAACATGGACAGCAAATGACTGTAAAAATTGAAATGCCCTGATATCTAATGTAGATCAATTATTGTTTACATAAATTCAACATGGAGGCTATGCGAAATTTTAAAATTAAGTTTTTATATTGAACCCTTATCATTGTGTCCAATAATAATTTTTCATATTTATTAAAACACTGGAAATACTAAATACATGATATGCTGGATATTTGAGTAAAATTTATGTAGCAAGCAAACTGGACTTGGCAAGATGGGCTACGTGCTCTGTGGAAGCTATCGACAGTTTCACAACCAATGCTATTCTTATTCTTCTGAGAAGGCAGGTTTAACGCTGAGGTGTACGTGACCCTCAACAGGCCATAATGCTTTGTCCACGGCAGGGAGTGAAAGAGAGGAGAAGAGTCGTGACGTCAAAATAAGGGCGGGATTTGTAAGGTCAGAACTCCGACGCCAACTTAACTGACGAATGAGAGAAGAGGACGCCAGAATATAGCACCAGGGTGTTTTGCGCGCCAAATCGGTTATAAAAAGATCTAGCGATCAGTTTGCGTGTTCGGCGGCAGATTCGCGACCTGTGAGAAATTACAAGCTTTTTGAGAGGTCACACATAATTATAGGCCCATTATTAAAAAATTTGAGGAACTATTACCCCTACCACGGGAACTTTTAGGCTTTCTGTATATAAACTAATGTCTGAGATGAACCGCGGCACTCCTAATTATTCTTCGACAGTCAATTTTAAGACGTCCTTATGACGGTCTATGTTAAAAATTCTAGTTGTGTGTCGACAACTAAGTTATAAATTTCATAAATTGTGAGATGGCAGTTAGCTATAAAATAGGGAAAGTCTACGGTTCTGCATAGGACTATATGAGGAAATAAAATACACATAAAGCAGAAAGTTAACAGTTTTAAAACTTTAATTTAATTATGTTTTAACAGCGGCAAGATGACGACCATGGAACGAAGGCAACAAGTTTCATCCTCCATCACCATGAGTGTTATGGGCTAAAGGCCTAATGGTGGGAGATGACGAGGCGGGAGGCCTCTGGAAAGCGGTTTAAGTGATGAGTATTAAAAATTGATTCATTGATTTTGGACGAGGAGGAATCGCGAGAGATGTGTGGAACTTTGTACAGATTTTATTTGTGTGGTTTAATTTAAATTTAGGGTTGATTTTCTTAACTGACATGCGTGTAGTAATTTTTGGCATTGCGTGACAATTATGTTGTACAGTAATTTTTGTAACTTAAATATTGTCCTTATGTATACGTAAATTTTATAGCGAAATGGCCGCATATGATTAACGTATCAATAATTTGTAGGCATGAATGAGAACCTAGGAACGACAATGATAAATGGACTGGATTAATGATAATGTAAATCAAAAACTAGACAAGGGGGAAAAATTAGTGTTTTTGTTGCTTTTATAACTCGGGCTAATTCTGATTCCAGTAATTTATTCTTTATTGTCATTTGAACAAGTTATGTGTCATTTATCTGAAAGCTGTGCTGGTTCATATGCTGCGACGAGATCTTCGAGAGTGTGTCACGTATACTTGGGTGTGAGTGTGGTTGCGAGGAAAGGTAAAGCCTATTCTTACTGCAGCAATCATTCCGGCAAATTAGTTACCCAAGGGGCTAAGTTTGACCTGGAGATGTGTTCTTGAAAATCCCTAAGAGGATGTTTTGAGATAATGTGATATTTTGTACTTACGCGTTTAACAGGTGACGATAGGCAAAAGTCGCTGGACGCTGGCTGTGAGCCAGAATCAATATTTAGCGTGACACACATTACTACGACGGGGGAATGAATCAGCCACTTACTCAGATATGCGATAACAGACCCGGCTGTCTTCAGCTCTGTTATGACACGTAAATGTTAGCTTTAAAGCCTGATGAGTTAAGGTTATTTAATTTGATTTAATTTGGGGAGTTGCCATGTTGTGGATCCGAAGGTTTTTATCATGACTACGACTTCTTTGTTCTTTGTTTAAACGCCAAATTTTCCGGCGTGAATTTAAAAATTTGTATTGGTTGTTGTTGGCTTTTATTCCAAGGCCATTGTATTCATTGTAAATATAATTTGGCAACCGGCCAAACTTGTTCATGTCACGTTATGCTTTCCTAGTGTATGAGGTATAAGACGGTAATTTCCGCAGCCCTTATTTTAAATAATACACACGTGTATTTGGTTGTAGTAATCTAAGATTAGAGCATGTCAGTAGTGTATTTAATTATGTAATTGTTGTTCCCACATTTCCGTAATTCACCTTCGCAGTACGGAGTTCATTCCCGAACCGACTGTTTGGTCGGAAACGAGCGCCCGTCACAGTGCTCATTACTTGAACTAGTCTTAAAACGCGTGTCGCTCATAAATATTAAATTCTTGTACAATTATTATTTGTTTGTCATTTTGGATCTTGTGATCCGTATCTTTTGTTACATTGGATTAAGTGACATTGCAGTTACAACATTGTTAGACAGCTGTCATCCCATGTCACCATGGTACGTCAGGCTAGTCAGTGTCAGATCTGTTCACGTGCGAGTGAACTAATTTTAAGGGTGGTATATTGTTAAGTGTTTTTTATGTTTGATTCAGTTATTTAATTTCATTTGTTAGTAGATCCTGTTGTTTTCTTGGCTTTTAATAATTAGTTGACCTTATGAACCCTGGAAATTATATTAGATAGCACAAAATCTCTAAGTCACATTCACAAGAATCCATTACGACCCGAACCTCGAATCTTGTCTACATGCTATTATCCAAGGGTACAATATCTTGTGTTCTAATAATGCGATCGAAATCAACGTTTGAATAATGAATGTACAGAATAATCCTCATCTAATAGTACATAACTCTATAGCCTACATATAATTAAATCCTACATGGCAACCATCCAAAATATTTAGACGGTTCACAATTGCCTATCTATTAATCTATTACAGCAATCAAACTGAAATTGTGTATGTATATAGAGGCTATAAACATAAGTTCACCTATGGGACGTTCAATAACCTGGTGTGCAAAAATCCAACTTCGCGGTGAAGCAAAATTTAAATATTCAAATGGAGGTATCTCGCGATTTAACCATCCGAGCGCAGTGAAACTTGGTACGGTGTATGCTTATATAAACATTAATCCACTGTCATCTAATTCATTTAAATGATTCTAATAACCACAATATGGCAGCTGAGCGAATTTTTTAAATCCCGTTTTTACTTCTTGTATATAACCATGCGATTGAAGTTTGAATAAAACTCGTACACAATAATCTTCATGTATTAGTACATAAATCTAAGGCCTATATATAAAAATCCAACATGGTGACCATCCGAAATATTTAGATAGTTTTCATTATCTACGAATCTATTAAAGCAATCAAACTGAAAATTTGTATGTTGACAGAGGCAATTAATATCAGTAGGGTACATGAAAATAGGTCATTTAGTTCATCATGGAACTATTTGTTATATTTTATTTTATATTTTTACTCTTTCCATTTATATGTTATTGTATATGTTCGTATTATCCTACTTTCGATTTTTTTCAAAAATGAAAGTAGACTTATGAGATCTACACAGGGCCAAACTTGTGTGCCGGTCTGTGTGTGTGAGTGTGTGTGTACTCTGTATGTCGGTCACCACCCACCCTCCATCAATTCAAACACGGTAAAACCGAATTGAACGAAATACAGTACATAGGTAGCACTAGCAAAAGGCACCTCAGAGTCATGTTTTATATCGCCGCCAATTTTACCAAAACTGAATGGCGGCCACTCAAACGTTCGAAACAAAAAATCAAATTACGCCTAAACTAATTATCCGATCTGTACCAAATTTGGCAACAACATACCTTCTTATAGGACGCGTCTTGCGCCTAAACTACAAGGTCATCAACCGTGCCATTTCAGGATGGCGGCTGTGTGAATTATGCAAGCATTATACTTAATAACTTTGAACCCATTAGTTCCAATTATCGAACCGAGAATGGTTTAAACTGTCGGACGTGGCCCGTTCGATATTTTAAGTCCATATTTTATTATTACATGGTAGCAGTGGCTTTGAAACGCCAAGCCGTCTCGGATATAATACAAGATGGCAGCTGATGTATTGTGCCTGACCTAGATTTCAAGTGTTTGAGTATTGCATGCAATATAGCCTACAGATAGAAATAATATATACTTTGTATGAAATTCTTTATTTATATAAAAATATATTTTCCACTGAAGAAATCGTTTAGTCCAAATCTTCGTTTGTTAAGACGTTGTATGTAAGTCAATTGATAACGGAGATTATCGGTGGTCATGCTTTGCTGTGGGGTTAAAGGGTTAGTCCTTTACCCATTCGATTTCGGTTCAAAACCTATCAGAGTTGGTGTTTTTTTTTTGTTTGAATATTTTTATATTTATTGTTTCGTAGTTACTCAGACGTTAAAAAATTAAGCGTTATATTGTGCATATTACAATGGAAAATATATATTTTATTAAAACAATATTCGCAGCGGATCTGCACGGGACATCTAACAGCAACCATATGAACTATCATGGCCAAATGGTTGCGAGTTTCCTTTTATGGCAACTAGAATGGACTCGCCCAATTAGGATTATCTTATGCGAAACTTTTTCGACAGATGTCATGGTCTATGCGGGACTCCATTGGTTACCCTACCGTTGGCATTCTATACGCATCGAATTCGAAGAATGACAAGTTGATAATACGATATTTTTTTATTTTAAAGCGTTTGTAACAGCCTATTGTGTGTTATTTGAAAATGTTATTTGAACTAAAGAACAAAACGATCTCACATACTACCTCTACTCTATCTGTTGGTGCTAGTTCAGGATATTAATTAATACTTTTATTGCAGCCAAATAGCAATCGAAAATAAAGAATGAACATGTATGAATTGCGCTCTGGGGATTTGAATTGCGTAGGCTTTGATTGATTGATTTGTTTTTACTACAGAGCTCTAAGTGGTAACGTTCACATGCTTGTCCACATAGTTGGCATACACACGTCACTGTAGGGTCATGGGAAGATTTGTTAATGCAATTGAGGTGGTGAAAACCATGGACAGCCAGACGTGGAAACACATGCCTCAACTCAAAGTTGGATATTGCCCACGTCCGGTCGATCATGTCTCCAGTTCCATAAAATTCTTGAGATAAACCTTCTATTTTTGATGTGTAACATCTTTCCACTCGGTATCTGGATATTTTTGTGGCACTCAGTAGCTGGACATTTTTGTGGGAGTGATTTTGGAAAAGAGACGGAAGTGGTTGGGACGGAAGTGGATGGGACGGAAGTGCAAGGGACGGAAACAATGAGTGCGCGCGGTGGAGGAGAACCGTACAACGACGTACTGTAAGCCATGTGACTATGTGGAATGTAAATCGCATACGGTTTACCTCAAGGTTTCGAGGCCCCATTAAAGAAATTGATTCAATAAATCATCTTTAAATTGTCGTTCTTTGGTGTGAAAATATTCATTATATCATATTTGCTGAAAACAATTACGATTTATTAAATCTTCATACCTTTGCTGTATTCTTATTTAATGTAAGCACTCGATACCTCGAGTGCTATATCGCATCAACCAACACTCCAAACAACGTAGGAATTCAGTATATTAATACCGACTACTAACAATAATTGAAACTTCGTTGGTCCAAATAGCTTAATCACTTAATCACTTTGTATTTTGTAATGAAAACACCCATACATAGCCCAAAAGTTACACTTCTAACAATATATGCAGATAAACTTGCCAGCTGATTGAAATCGAGTTCGTAGTTGTCTGCGCGAACCGCTAGATGGCACGCATAATCGGTGTCGCCAGTTTCTCGTGGGAGTTTCCACTATTATCATATTAAGCTATTTGGTTGGTCTAAACGTATCACTGGGAGAAACGCCTTTAATATACCTACTGCAACCTAATTTTTAATCGCGCCTATACTTGGCAGTGCGCTATATCGTCAATAAGAGGCCATTTTCAATAACACCGCTGGCATGGGTTCACTAACTGGCCGGTATAAAGCGCAGCTCGCATCAAGTATAGGCAGTGGATTGCTCCCGCATACAGTTGCAGGTATATGTCACTACTGCAGATGCATTTGAGAATCCTTTCATGTTTGCTGGCACAAGGTAGCACTATGAGTTCATTCTTTAAAAAATGCGAGTAAGTAATATGGAATTATTCGAATAACATGTCAGATGTTACACATCATATGCGACTACTGTAAGGCTCGTAATTTTTTTTCATCAATGACGATAGTCGTTTTATCCGAGGCTCTGGTGTTTGGTAGAGGTAAATAATTTCTAAGGTCTTTAACCAAGAAATGATTCTCCTTGATAAAAACAAAGTTTTAGAACTATACCCATACATTTAGGAGAAAGTAAGCTTAATATTCTTTACTGAACATCTTGTTTTTCACTTTTAGATTTCTTGTTTTTTTTTTAATTTTACGAAGTACCAATACAAAAATATTCTTTTAATAAATATTAACACTTTCAAGAGAATTGGCTGAAGGTTCAACCATCAGTACTTTTGATAGTAAAATTCGTCCTTGGTATGGGTGTATAAACCATTATCTTATAAAGGGACAAAGAAAAGAGATAAAGACATCGTGATGTAGGAATTTATCCTTAATGTGCCAGTAAACATTTCGGGTGGAGGTAAGGTGGCGACTGTTCCTCCTCCGTGGCTTATACGAGCGATACTTGAATTCAGAAAATCCAAGTTATTCTAAGATCCGTCGAGAGAAGGACCAACTTGAACAGTCTTGTAAATGCCCTCATCAATGTGGCTCCGGGATAATATTGCTAACCCACGATCTGTTATGGTGGCCATTGCTAGTAGGAGCGGAATAATGAGATCATCTGTCTTACCTCAATCTTCTGCTATTAAGCAGAAACTCCGCTTTTAATAGCATTAAAGGATTTTAGCAAAGAAGATTATTTAACAGATAAATTCTGTATAAGAACCCCGTCTGCGAGTGGACAAGTAGTGAGATGTCTCTCGAATCTTCAGATGACAGTAGATCTAATGGATCTCAACTCATCCCAAGCGTGAGACGGGAAGTAAGAGAAGAGTGGGGAAGCCGGATATTACCAGCTTAGCATCGTCTCGAAGACTCCAAAACTCCGTAATGCGCAAAGACAAGCGTAATACGAGATGAAGAAACCTCTTGGAAAATTAACCGACAATTTTGACGGGAGATCAGGCTTAGTGTCATACAGTATACAGGGTTATTCAGCTAAGAGGGCCACCTCAAATATCTCCGAAACCGTTTAACATATAGACATTCTGTTTTCAAATTATTAAATCGTATTAAGGGGCTCATACAACATGGTTAATTTCGCCCACCGCACTTACGTATTTTACGAGAAACTGGTAGCAATTTTGGTTTTTTAAATAGAACTATACTTATCCCACCCACTAGAATAACTAAGAACCAAGTGACACGTTCAGTGATGAGCTAATTTTGAAATCCGATGAGTAATTTTTGAGATATTAAAGGTTTCCATATGTGTCGGCATTAGACAGAAAGCGATGCGCCAGCCGCTGGAATGTGGATTGCAGGATTCTCTTCATAACCCACTCGCATACCGAATTTATACCGTTCATAGCGTACTGTGATGTACAAGATGTTTGGGCGTAAGAGAGTGGATAGACATTCATCAGGAAAATATTGCGAATAATAAACATATACTAATAAACAAAATAATCATATTAATAATTAGTAATAATAATAATAATAATAATAATAATAATAATAATAATAATAATAATAATAATAATAATAATATGGTCTCGATTTAATTTCCCTTTCATCTCATATGACTTTTAAATATCCTTTAATGCTGTCAAACTTGGCTAGGATTGAACCCGCTCTATTGGATTTTGAATGCACAAGCTAAACCAACTGCTACACTCATTATAATTGTGCACAGGGTGTTTCATTGATACAATATTTCAGGGTTTGAATCCACATGTGTAAAAGGACAAAAATGGGGCCGGTAAAGAATACCAGATATCAGACATAGAAATAGATGGCACCCCTTGCCCTTTTAGTGATATTGTTCGTACACACTGGAATGAGCAGTATTTTAATCGCCGAGTACATACAGTCGGGGCAATTGCTTGATCTCCACACTCACCGAATTTTAACTATTGGAATTTTTTTGTGCGGGCATTTAATGTTGATGATGTACTTCACTCCTATGGCGCAATGATTGATGCACGAGCTGTGCAGGGTTGTCAGAGAATACGTACAACCCCAGGCATTTTTGAGCTTGTTCGTATGTCATTGCGACAACGAGCAGAGGCCTGCATAATGGGAGATAGCGGGCATTTAAAACACCTCGTGAACCGTACTGAACATGGTGCGTCATTGTAACAAAATAAAGTGGAGCTAGTGACGTAAGAATACTACCTCCACGTCAGATATCTTAATATACCATAATAATAAATCATAATTTCCAGACCCATGTTCACATAACATTTTTGGCCCTTTACACGTGTGAACATTGCCGTCCATTATTGCAACACACTGTATACCATTCATACGAGATATAATCAAAATGAGCAATTTCCTTCAGGCTATTCTCAGCCACTATGCTGAACAGTGTGTTGAGTTAACTTTAAAACTAATTTGAATGATTAAAAGCTATCCTTTTAGCTTGTCCGCAGTATGATATAGGCCGACGTCGGCTCTCACAATTATATGGTCCGTTTCAGGAGCGTACTGTTGAAAACTATGTCGGCCCCACAAGAGATATGCTGAACTTGTCGGCAGACAGTTGACTGTTTGACATTTCTTGAACATTTACCCACTGGAGAAATAAACGAGATAACATTTCAGACTATGGTACTGGGTTATCTCTGGACTGAGAAGACAATGTGGGGTTAAACCACATCATTGGCCGACCTTTATATAGTTTTACACGGTTTTCCATTTTCAAATCTAGGATAATTCAGGGACGGTACCTTGCGATAGGCCGTGGCTGCTTCCTTCCATCATATTGTCCGATTTCATGTGTCTTCATTATTAGTGCTTCTCATTATTTCCTGCCACCTACACTGATCTTGGAGTATGTACTGAGACTACGGATCCAAAGGCCCTGGGTTTATTACTGGCTCTTAAAGTAGTAATTGAGTCGTATGAGACCCTGATAATAAATATATTCATGAACGAAGTACCAAGGAAGTTGATATAATGTCACGTAACTCACTTCATGAATTTTCTGTTTGTCTTTTATACATTTTGCACCATCAGATAGGAGAATTAAACCGTTTTCATTGACAAATAATGACTCATGGACACTGAACCTCTGCTGAATTTGGCCAGTTTTGCCAAAGTATATGCGTGAAGCAAAGCATTCACCAGCAGTTAGGAGTCTAATAGTCCATGTGGTTTCCTTGCTTCAAAACAAGACTTTCAATTTAGTAAAGAAGTTATCAAATGGTTGCCAAACAGTTTCAGATTACCCTTATTTAGGATTTACTGTGAGTGATAATATAATTAGTGCCTCCTGATAAAAGTAATACTGTATTTTCAATGCTATATAATGCCTTCTAAAGTTTATATTGACAAACAAGTTACACTACAATCTTGTTGAGATATTTATTAAAGTTACGAAAAAATAACGAGAGTATATTAATTCTCAACACCTTCCTCCATAGAAATCACTGTAGGGTCTTCATCTGGAATACTGAAAATTCACCTGAGAGAATTATGTTTCCATTATTAAGATGCTACACAGTGATGATTCTTTCGATCAGTTAAATTAATTATATCCCTGACAATGTCAGGAAACGTTTCTCTTATTCAGCTCGCAAAGAATCTCAATCGGGTTGAGGCGCGGGGAGTTGCCTGGCAACTTCAAAAATATTTACTTTGTTGCGTCGAAGAGTGTTAGTCATTTTACAGTAGGTCTCGTAACAATGTGCCCAGTCGAGCATTAATACAAATTTTCCATCTGGTAACCATTCACGGTTTTTTAGAAGCAGCCGTCTGTAAAAAGCTTGGTGTACTGATGGTGGTTCATGATCCCTTCGGACAATATACAGGCATACAGTTCCAGAACCACCGCACAGTGGGTCAAAATCGAAATCTAGGGGGTCAACATTATTTTTACGTTTTAATCATGAATGTAGAGTGAAAGCAACGTATATAATTTGTTTACTTCATAATAAACATCAGTTATGACCTTTTTAAGCTATGTCTACACATACAAGAAATTGCCTATGACTAGGAGCTGGAAAGAGCATTCAGTTAACTCTTCAGAACAATTTTCTACCCCTAATTTACTTTTAACAAAGTCACAAAGGTCCACTTTTGACATAATCGTCGAACCCAGTGCTTCAAACAGTTGTAGACGTATGAGAACTGGTTGCGTGGCATCTTCTAAAACGTAAAATAACGAAGTAAGTTGAAAAAAGATTCAAAAAATCTTATACCAGGCGTAAACTGCAAGACTTTATCAACATTTTAACATTAAGCAGAAAGTGACGCAGGGTGACGCAACATACTAAAAATCTAAGTGAAAATATAATTTTAAAAATACTAGTTAAATATTATATAATGCAAATATAGCTAAAATTACGTAACAATTACGCCCATTAATAACCGAAACATGTTACAAGGATCATATATTCAGCTGTATGTTCGATCTTAAAGCATCACACTAACCACAAAGACAACCAAACTACAGCCACTTACATTCACCCTCCAATTCAGACTGCTCGAACAGTGGCGACAGATTTACACTAAGATGCGTTTATATCCCAGAATAGTGAGCGGCAATTATATGAGAATGCTCTAGAAGTAATACATTTTGATTTTTTATTATGAAAATAAATAATTTCGTCCTTCTAGATTTCGATTTTTACCCACTGTGCATCGATGAAAGAGCACACCACGACACATGCCTTTGTCACTTTACTGTATTACATAATTCACGCAAAAATTCAAAGGGACAAATCAACGATAAATCACACATGTCACTCCAACAGCAATGTCAACACGAACTGAGCCATAATTGGTGTCTTTTCTATTATTGAGCTTCTTAAAGTAAGACAATTTGTTCAAGATACGTACCGAAATATGTATGGTATTTAATGATATCTAGCAATAAAAGGTAACAATAAGTGACCAAGAAAAACGATCCAAAGATGAATCCCTCAGTTTTTATCTAGTGGCCCAAATGAGGTGATCACCCACTGCACCTCCACTGACACCTACCAGGACAGAAATTCGACTCAGGTCCTCCTCCTCTTGGGCAGATAACTTTGATATTCCGCTCTTTAACTCGTGAAACAGAATCAGCCTCAACTTACTCCTTCTTAAAATATTATATAGTCCACTTCCACTAACTGCAGATGAATATATTATAGAGGGTCGGGGACGCAAGAGTTGCCCTTAATCCGAATAGATGTTACAGCAATTAGTATTGAGGACACCTCCAACATTGGCCATTATTTCCCGATCGACGTCTTTTCTGTCATATTGAATAAGATTTACATTTAACGTTCTAATTTATACCAGCTTTTCTCATTCCCATCATTTTCATGGAAATGCCGTTCTTTTAGGTCCAGCTTAGTCTCTCTACCAAGGTACCTCACCACTATTTAAATGAAATTTATCATTGCCATATCAGACAGCTAATCGACTGTATATACGTTGCTTGAGAAGATAAATATCGAGATTTAAATTCTCTACTTGCTATTCAAAGCTTTTATTCTTCACTGGCAGTTGGACGAGTGACAATAAATATTGGTCGTAATAAGATAAGCATCACATAAAGACTTGATCTCTGAGAGCTCAGCACACGCAGAACAGATGTATCAATACTCCTAGCTGCACGAGGACCAATTTACTCATTCAGTTGAAACGCTTTGATTCCCGCACATTTACATCTCAAAGAGAGTGATCATATCAGACTCTCCCCATTTCCAGAGATTGCAGTAGATATAAAAAAATGCAAAATAACAGTAAGTTTCACTGTGTATATTTAACAGATGGTCCAAAATCTGCATTCATTCGTGCAACCAATAGTACTGTCTGAAACTTCGTAAAAGGCAAGTTGTTTGTAGTGCTCTCAGAGTTTATTTTCAGTTTATGAGCGCTAGCACACACTCTAGTTAATCATGTAGTCTACTGCCATAATTGAGGCAATTAAAAGCCAGGGGAGGTAAATGATAGCTGATAAACGTGAGAGGATGACCCGTGAAACGTATGTCCTTAATGGTGATTTTCCTATTCAAATAACATGCCAATCAGGTCACCTTGTTTCCAAATACATCACTCATAGCCATACTAAGGAGGCTTCACTTAACACCGAAAATACAGGGTGTAATTGATATGATGGAAGTCCGTTACACTGGTATAGAATAGACTATTCTAAGCTTCCTAGGTAAAAAATTTGTCACCTATCTTGAAATTGATAATTAATCATGAAAAAGTCAATGTTTTTAGTTTTTTCAGAAAGTAATCAGGCAGAAAGTGGTGCGGCAGGCTGGGGGAAACGAGACGGGACCAGGTGTGACGACACGCCGCGGGGAAGTTGTTACGTAATCGGAGCATTGACCTTACCGGTTGACTTGAGGGGTGGTAGGCTATCAGCTGTTATGAGGATACGCGCTACCGTCTCGTAAGAAAATGTGCATTGCCGTTGTTCTTGTTGTTGTTGTTGACAACGCACGCAATGGCTTGGGACGTTAGGACCGGTAGTTTTGTGTAGCCTACTTTGTAAGTGTTCATGTATAAAATAATTTCGATACTCAGGCCTGGTGTATCATGGCGTCCGTGTCGGACCTTCTGTTGACTAGTTTCTGAAAATACTAAAAACATTCACTTAAGGAAATACAGTGTGACAAAATTCCGACATCCCGTAGTCTGTTCAGAACTAGGCATTTAAGACAGAAGTAAAATACTTGATGTTTTGTTTGAGAGGCTTGGCGATTTTGGTAATTTAGCCCCAAGTAGCTGGGTGTGGGTAGAATTTGTGTGATAACCTGTATTTTTGTGGTTTCTGTAGTAATGTGGGTATTTGTAATTCAGGTGAGGATTCGGAAGAAGGCGCCGGCCCTGTGGTGTTGGGGCAGTGCAACTGCCTCTCACCCGGAGGCCCTGGGTTCGATTCCCGGCTCCATCAGGGATATTAGAAACTGACGTGAGGGCTGGAACGCGGTGCACTAAGCCTTGTGAGGGCAATTGAGTAGCTGTCTGACAGTGAGGCAGTGCCCCAGTCAGGAAAATCAATATTAATGGCCGAGGGGACCCAATGTACTGACCACGCGTCACCCTAATATCTGCAGGCCAAATGGCTGGGCAGCGGTCGCTTGGTAGGCCTAGGCCCTTCATGGGTTGCACTGCCAGCGGTTATGGTTATTGAGAAGAAGGCGGCCGTGGCCTTAAGTTAGGAACAATCCCGGCATTTGCCTGGGGGTAGAAGTGGGAACCCATGGAAAACTACTTCCAAGATTTAATACTAGTACGGTACCACATGTACATATTGTGAATTGTCCCATCCCATCTCCAGCCCCGGGGTGGCCATAAACTGGAGATGGGAGGGGGGTGTTGATTTATTGGTCAATCAACAATGTACATACATATGAAAATACACGAAAATGAAAATAAAATACAAATACATTGTTATAATACAGTGTTATAATAATAATAATAATAATAATAATAATAATAATAGTCTCATAATAATAATAATAATAAGAGTCAGCATGTGTAGTTCTGGTGGCAGAGTGCTAACCTTCCCAAGGGTGTATTATTAATATTTTTATTACAGTTGTTGCACTATCTTCACATAAAGATAGACCAACAGTTCCTTAAATTAATTTACCAAATCTTTAGGATTTCTATTTTCTATGCTTAGTCCATGAAGCTGGCAAAATCCTAGACAGATCCACCATCACTAGTCATGTAGCCACTCCCCATGAAGGTGTGCAACAGCTGTTCATAGGCTTGGTTTGTGTATTTCAATGTCATTGGCAGACAAGACGAGGAGGTCACTCAACTTCAGACACTTGTGAACATTCCTCAGCGTTGTAGGGGAGAGTGACGGGGAGAAGTCAGCTGTGCTGCAGAGGGGAACGAAGTGAAAGGCCGTTTCCAAGACATTGACCGACGATTTTTGTGATTTAATTCCACCTACACTAATTAAGATCCGACTTAATTTCATGAAGATATTTGCTTAGAATACCATCTTCTATCACCAGTGTAAAGGACTTCCATCATATCAAATACACCCTGTATATGCATATCAGCACCAAACGAGCAACAATTGGCGGATGTGTTCCAGCATTTCAATACTTCACAGTATACGTGGCACCAAACTGCCAATATATCCACGCAACAAACACAAACAAATTAAAGCATCTTTTGCATAACAGAAATGTAAAGACGGGGAAAGAAAATGCACTCAAACTCCGAAGAATGAGAAATAAGGGACCTGCAAAGACAGAAATAGAGCCATTAAAGGGAGATAGGAACGGGTCCGGTAAGAAACAGGAGACAAATACTGCATTTTTACAATGGGTATTATATCAGCTGATCTGCCAAATATTTGTACCTAACTTTTATCAGATTCTACATGTCATTATTTTTCCGCAGAGATTTGATGTTGAATTAAACATTTTTCGTAGCGTATGATCTTCTGTGTACCCATCCAGGTGTATTCCAAGTATACACACATGATGTTGTACGACTGGCAGCGTGGCGCAGCGGTAGAGTTCACGCCTGCTGTGTGTCAGGTAGCAGGATCGAATCCTGGCGCAGTCAGTTGGCATTTTTTGGTGCGGCAAATACGAGAGAACCATGTCCGCAGATTCAATGACACATTAAAGATCCCCTTGGTGGCGAAATTCGGGCACCCTGGTATCTATAACAGCCGCAGTAGTTAAACGGGACGTACAACCAATAAGATTGTTATTATTATTATTATTATTATTATTATTATTATTATTATTATTATATTATTATCTTTATTATTATTATTTAGACCGTAGGCTTTCGCGGCCGGTGTCTTCAGGCTTTAGTGTGTTAGTGATAGTTTCGCGACGTTTATTATTATTACGTACAGTCCCGAAAATTCGGCCTAATGTGGACAAAAGGCTGGCTGACTTTGTGAAAATGCCTAGTTATCGGGAATGGAGTTAAATAGAAATATGTACAAGTGTTTCCTCAGAAAATACAGTGCTGTACTTGTTTATATTGTTTGCTTGAGAATACAACAGAGAATAAACTGCCCAAATACCCTTAAACAAAGGAAAATTACTTACTTTATGAAGTCATAGAGCCTTTACAACATGAAAATTAATGAATCCACAGTGCACAGTAATTTATCTGATAAAAATGACCTCAGAAAAATACTTTATGTTCGAGGATGTCGAAATGTAAATATTATTTATGTCAGAAAACTGTATCATAATGAGGGTCATTATAGTAATATTCTTCATTATGAAACAGTTTCTCCAGCCAATCAGAGCTCATTCATTGACCAATTAGGTAAGGATAGCTTCGCGCATGCGCTCAAAATCCAACATGTCAGACATGAATTACATGATTTGAAAGTTCAAATTGGATATCGGATCAACCATTGTAGTTACAATCCCAAACACAAAGACAAAATCAGCAAGAACCTTTATGGTAACAAGAAAATACTGTGACATATGCAAACAAGAAGTTCCGTGACGAACTAAAGAGCCTACTTTTCTTAAAATTTAAGATTCATGCCAATGATTAATCTATATGGATCTATCTAGAATAATGACGAAATTAAGTTGGTAATATCAAAATTTCTAATTAGTTCGAAATACTGTAGACTATACCTGGCATAATGTAGCCTAATAGAGAACTACAGTTGGCAGCCCTGGTGACTGAATATATTCTTAGTTCCATCTATTAAAGTACAGAATACAAAATTTGGTTGAAGTCCAATGGATAGCATAGACGTTACATGCAGTTAAACATTGGATCTAACAGCGCGCGTAAAATTCTGTTGGCAACAATGACATACATTTATAGGTCAGAAATAATCTGAAATAATATGATCTATTGTTGTGTCAATTTTGAATGAACCATTAGTTAGTATAGAAGTTGCATGCATTTTAAAATTGACCTATCAGCAGCCTTAGAATCACGTTGGCAGCACTGGTGTAGGCCTATATTAGTTATTCCAAATTAATCTAGAATGCCAGGTACTATACGTGTGCAAAGTTTAGAGCTATTGGCTTGCATACTTTCTAATATATTGATATTAGGGTAACAAAAATAGAGACAATATTTTTTGACAGTTGGCAGCCCTGGTTGCTCTTAAGAATACGCATAGTCATATCTGTTATGGTACACATAGCACACAAGAAATTAGTTGAAATCCAATTGATAGTATAGAAGTTACTTGTATTTAAAGTCGAACCTCTCAGCAGGCTTAGAATCATGTTGGTAGCACTGAGGTATATAAGTTACTCCAAATTAATATAGAATATAAGGTACTATACGTGTGCATAGTTTAAAGCTGTCGGCTTGCATACTTTCTGATATATGGGTATTTGGATTTTAAAAAAATGAGAGCATTTATTAACAGTTGGCAGCACTGGTGGCTCTTAAGAATATGCTCAGTCATATCTGTTTATGTACACATAGCACATACGAAATTTGGTTGAAATCGAATTGATAGTGTAGAAGTTATATGCATTTAAAATTTGGACCTATCAGCAGGCTTATAATCATTTTGGCAACACTGCCATGTATGGCCTCCTGGAAATTAAACTGCAATATTTTTATCTATACGTGTGCCAATTTTTAAATAGCTTCCATTCATACTTTCCAAGATATCCAATATGGAGCTCAAATTTCAATTGTATTTTTGAGCAGTTGGTAGCACTGACATCATTTTCAAATATGGCCGTGAGATATTCACGTATACATCTTTACTGCTACCAAATTTTGTTTCGATTGCTGCAGCCGTTTAGGAGTTGATGGGGGGGGGGGGACATACACATAGCGAGATAGACAGACAGACAGAAGGACAGACAGACAGACAGACAGATAGACAGACAGACAGACAGACACACATTTGCCCGATCTCATAAGTCTACTTTTTCCTCATGTTTGCAAAATGTGAAAAGTAGGCTAAAAATGTATGAATCTACGTCCAGAATTTAGCAACACAGCATCCTTCTATATAAATTACCGACATGGAAAGTGCACCGTCCCATCTGTTCGCGTAAATAAACTGGCGAATATGAGACAAGAAATAGCACTGTACCTCACCCCAATTTCCACAGAGCGCATTGCTTTCAAACGACTTCGGTGATAATATTCGTGAATGCTAGTTCTGATCGGCTCTAGACATCATGCAGGCTGTAAACAATAGCATTGTCAAGCAAAGTAAATGGTCTCTGCTTTCGGAATTCTTTGACCCGCGCATGCGCTCTGTTCACTAACTGAAGTTACTGAATCCCACAGATATTTATGAATATTTATGTTAAAACATAATTATAATAAAGTTATAATTATCGTCGAACATAAACAGTAGTATGCAACTCGCCTATAATGGTAATTAAGACACTCGAATGGACATTATAAAACTCGCTTCGTTCGTTTTATAAACATACTCGTGTCTTAATTATTGCCATTATAGGCTCGTTGCGTAATGTACTATTATGAAGGCGCAAATCTGTCTGTAATAAAATTTAACTAGCCGACTGTATAATCTACCTACTTTTCAAAGAAATGCGTAATGTCCTGTTGTCTTCTGCGCTGAACTCTGTGTTTTACTGCTTCATCACGAAGACGAAGAGGGAACATTATATCCATTACCGACGCACCTTGTAATTCAAAATAATGAAGGGCGGTCTCGACAGCCTTTAGTCCCTCATTTTGTGATATTTTCGGAGCTTGTACGGTGGAGTTCTCAACGTCAACGTTTTCGTCAATTTCTGGCATTGTTTCATTAAATGTGACAGCAGAAATAATTTCTGCATCGGACATAATGTCTTGCACGGTATCATTCTGGGACCACTGTTCGACCGCATTTTCATGGGCTTCTGCACATCTAGGAACTCTTTTCAGGAGGCCGAGTAAGTTTTTTTCTGCCCTGCCAGGGTGTGGCCGAGTTATCCGTACTGCCGGGTTATCATGTGCCCAGTCGTCGGGGCTCAACTGTATTATTATTATCATTATAATAATAATAATAACAATTATTATGATTATTATTATTATTTACGATGCTATACATAACTGACTTTGAGACTTGAGAAAATTGCAACGAAAGGCTGGAAATTGTGAAATGTTCGTTTTAATGGATTTTTTTTTTGTATACCGTAAGCACACGCACACTTCACAAATATGGCGCTGTCATATCTCTTACTCCTAAGAATAACTGAACGTATCTCACAATTATACGGCTGTCTGATAATCTTAAACATTGCACTCACTGTAGAAATAATCTGGTGAACTATCGATTCTCTCCGATCTCGACATCATTAGGTTTGCAAAGGCTAAGGTGTCTATTCCAACTTCGAAGTGTCTATTCTTGTCCAAAACGATGTAATTATCATCGAGATGTCAGAACCCTTCTTTCATCATTAATTGAGCTGATGAACATAATGCTTAGCCTCATCGTACTGACGAATCAACCTCGAGGGCGAACCCCCACTGCTAACTTGGGACAAGGAAGAGCATATTTGGAACTGACTCATCGCTTCAACATGACAACAGTAAATCTTGAATAACTATAATAATAATAGCGAAAATCCACGACAAATTTGAATGTCGACAAATAGTTAAAACCTATCAAAATTTCAAAGTTGAATCTGAATCCAGGAGATGGAGATTGCCTCTACAGTGCCAGAAGAACGAAGGAAGGCACTGTTTAATGGACTCAAGAAATACTGGGAGGATGTCAAGTCCGGCACAAGAACAAGATGTAGACACAAATTGATTGTTGATACGCAGCCCATAAAGGCTAAATTCAAACGTAACAAGTACTTCCGTGAACAACTAAATAGCCTATTTACATATATCTTACTTATATTAATTGCCTCTACCAACATACAAATTTTCAGTTTGCTGTAATAGAATCGTACTTATTGAGAATCGCCTAATATTTCGGATGGTCACCATGTTGGTTTTTATATATAGGCCATAAAGTTATGTACTATTACATGAAGATTATTCTGTAGGTGTTTTATTCAAACTTCAATCGTATAATTACGACACAAGAAATAACAAGTAGTTTCGTGAAGAACTAAAGCCTATTTTCATATATCCTACGTAAGTTAATTGCCTCCATCAACATACAAAATTTCAGTTTGATTGCTGTAATAGATTCGTAGATATTGAGAACCGTCTAATATTACGGATGGTCGCCATGTTGGATTTTTATGTATGTAGGTCTTATAGTTATGAACTACTACATTAAGATTATTGCGTACGTGTAGTATTCAAACTACAATCGCATGATTAGGACACAAGAAGTAAAAACGAGATTTTAAAATTTCGCACAGCTGAAATCTTGTGGTTATGAAAAAATTTAAATAAATTATATGCCAGTGCATTAACATTTATATAAGCATTTACCGTAGCAAGTTTCACTGCACTCGGATTTTTAAATCTAGAGAAACATCCATTTAAATATTTATACTTCGCTTCGCCGCCATGTTGGATTTGTGATCACCAGGTTATTGAAAGTCCTATAGGTGAATTTATGTTCATAGCCTCTATGAACATAACAAATTTCAGTTTGATTGCTGCAAAAGATTTGTAGATATTGCGAACCGTCTAAATATTTCGGATGGTTGCCATTTTGGAAAATAATTGCGCAGGTTCATTATTCAAACTTTCACTTCGATCGCATGATTACGACACAAGAAATAAAAACCTAATTTTAAAATTTCGCACAGCCACTATCTTGAGGTTATGCAAACAATTGAACTAAATTAGATGCCAGTGCATTTCAATTTGTATAATCAGTTACTGTACCATATTTCACTGCGATCAGATGGTTAAATCGCGAGAAAGGGTTATTAAAATGTTTCAAATTCGCTTGGCTGCCATGTTCGTTTTTTACTTAACAGATTTTTGAAAGTCTCATAGGTAACTTCCAGTAGTGCCCTTTATCACCATACAGAATTTCAGGGTGATATCGGTAATAGTTTCGGAGATATTAAATGCTGGTGAAATATTTTGCACAGCCGCCATGTTGGATTGGTGAGACGTTACAAAATTTTAAGGGCGCGATCGGGGTCAGCCAAAATGGTGCTATGAGCTTACCAAGTTTCATTGAAATTGCTCCAGCCGTTTAGACGTTATTAGAGGGGGACACACCCACCACACTCATACACACACATACGCACACACTGACAAAAGGTGATCTCATAAGCCTATTTTTTCATAATTTTTATTTTATTTTTTTAGCGTATGGCTTTCAGTGCCGGGAGTGTCCGAGGACATGTTCGGCTCGCCAGTTTTGTAGCTGCTTCGAGACGGACACCCAATGGGTGAGCTACAAGTACCGTTGGGGAGGGAAGTTGGAATGTAAGGACGAGGAGTTGGAAGGTAGCGGCTGTGGCCTGTAGTTAGGGACCAACCCCGGCATTTGCCTGGAAGGAAGATTGGAAACCACAGTAGACAATCTTCAAGGTTGCCGGCGGGAGGATTCGAACCTCCTCGCCTCCCGGATGTGAGCGACTGCCAGCAGTCATGCCGTAACGACCACGGCTATCTCACCCGGTTTTCATAAAATGAAAATAGGTTAAAACTAGATGTTAAAATTTCGCTCAGCCGCCATATTGTGGTTATGAAAATAATTTAAATGAATTAGATGCCAGTGGATTAAAATTTATATAAACATATACCGCAACAAGTTTCACTGTGATTGGATGAATAAATCACGAGAAACGTCCATTTGAATATTTAAATTTCGCGTCACCGCCATGCTGGATTTGTGCTAACCAGGTTATAACGTCCCATAGGTGAACTTATGTTTATAGCCTCTATACACATACAAACTTTCCGTTTGATTTCTGTCATAGATTAATAGATATTGAGAACCGCCTAAATATTTCAGATGGTCGCCATGTTGGATTTTAATATAAAATGTAGACCATAGAGTTATGTACTATTAGATGAGGATTATTGTTTTCGTTCATTATTCAAACGTTGATTTCGATCGCATGATTAGAAAACAAGAAATAAAAATAATATAATTCAAAATTTCGCACAGCCGCCACCTTGAGCTTATATAAACAATTGAACTAATTGTGGATTGTAATTTGTATAGTTATTTTCTGTACCAAGATTCACTGCGTTCCGATGGTTAAAAGAAAAGTCTATTTAAATGTTTCAACTCCGCTTGGCCGCCATGTTAGTTTTGTAGTTAACAGGTTTTTGAATGTCACAATGGTCAACTTCTAGTAGTGCCCTTTATCACCGTACAAATTTTCAGGGTGATATGAGTAATAGTCTCGGAGATATAAAATGCTGGTTAAATATTTCGCACAGCCCCCATGATGGGTTGGTGAGATGTAATAAAATTTGAATGGCTCGGTCGGGGTCGGATAAAATAGTACTATGACCTTACCGAGTTTCAGTGAAATCTCTTGAGCCGTTTAAAAGTCATTAGGGGACACACACGCACGGACGCACACACATACACACACACATACACAGACACATACAAACACACACACACGGACAAAAGGTGGTCTCATAAGTCTATTTTTTTTCATGAATGAAAATAGGCTAAAAGTAATAATAATAATAATAATGATATCAGGAGTATAATTCCTGGTTGAACTATTGTGATTTTAGAGATGCTGGGTAGACAAAGGATTGCCCTCACGGGCTAGGTTAAGCCACTGGTAAATCTGCCAATGAAAGGTTATCACGTGTTTATACCCTCAAATGGTTGAACTGAGCTGGATCAAGCCCACTATCATTGGTTTTGAAAGCCAAGCCAAACCAGCCGTGTGCCACTCAAACCGACACTTACAACAAGTGATGAAGTTAAGGTTGCTGTTTGATGAAGCAATATTTTGAGGTCGTCTGCCCCTCCCCCACACGTATTGTAGCTTCTTTTTGTTATTGAAGAGTAACCCATGAATGAAATAAGCTCCACTCGTAATGAATTGCTTAGTAAAATAAGTGACTTGAAGGAATATCACAGAAAAAAGGGGATTAATATTGCTTGTGGGTGGACAACTCCTTGGATGCCTCCCGTCTCTTCTGCTGACAGTAGATCTAATGGAGCTCTTCTCATCCCAAGCGTGTGACGGGAAGTGGGTGGGAGAACCGGATATTACCACGTCAACACCGTCTGGAAGACTCTAGAACCCATATTGCTCAAACACAGTGTTATCGAGACGAGAAATTCTGCTCGAGCATTGCCCGCTAATTTCGCGCTATAAATCAGGTAGACTAACGTGAGCTCTGTATAGTAAACTTTCTGTAATTGTCAAAATTCCAACATGTCTACCGCGTGAGCTATTTCCCCAGGATTCAACAAATCCGAAACTAAGTATTACAGCATTCACTATGACCATTAGTTTGGTAATAGTCGGCTGTATAATCAGTTGACATACCCTGATATCAAAACTCTGGTAAGCACAAAATTATTATGGCCCCCACGTGAAATTCAAATATTAAAATGGACTTCTGTGGCAATCAAATCAACAGAGCGCAGTGAAACTTGACGTAGTAAGTCCTTTTAGAGCTAAATAGTCTACTGGCATCTGGTGTAATAGTTACTTAAAAGTTTCAAGATGGTGACTGTGCGGAAATTTGAGATGTTTATTTCCTGTATCTTTCTTCAAGCGTTTGGTTGCAACCACGGTAGGCTAGGAGGCAGAACGGACGTGAAGTGCAGTGTACGTATGAAACTATGGAAAACGATATTTGGCAATGCCGCGTGGTCATCAGCCACTGGCAGGCTAGAATCAAGTGCGATTTCGGTGCCTGGAAAAAGAAAGTGGAAAATACCATTGAGCAGAAGGGGAATAATGTGATGGTGATGGCAGTGGTGATTGTAGTGGAACTATTGATGATTGGAGGAGACGAGTCAAACCCAGGCCTGGACAATTAGAATGACGGGAAATTGAAAAATGAGGAAATGATAAAAGAGATGACCCAAACAGAACAGATCCGTACATTCTTCGTGATCAATGCAAAGATTTTGATTAATGAACCTGCAAAGGAAAAAAAATGAGAATGATGTCAGAAAAGCTGCTGCAAAATAACGAAAAAGCAAAGAAATAGTGTAGCTATTAGAAGGTGAAGTATGTGAATTAGGCCTAAGATGGCAGAACCAGAGGTGACAACAGGATAAGAGAAGGAAAAAAAATTACCAGCCTTGCAGTAGTCGCATATGATGAGTAACATCTGACATAGAAGTAACCTCACGTGAAATTGTTGATACACCGGTATTTTATAGTATTATTGACACAAATATTAATCTATTGTAAAAGGGAGTGTTTTACAGATATTGTAGTTTATAATACGGAACTCATTTTATTAGATGATTTTTAGCTTCCACCAGCACTAGCCTAAATATGATGATGATGATGATGATGATAATTGTTGTTTTAAGGGGCCTAACATCTAGGTTATCGGCCCTTGATGGTTTGGGTGATCGTGAAGATGAAAATGAGAAGCGAACTTAAAACTAAAACTAACTACTAACCTACATACTAGAAGAAGAAATGGAAAACTAAAGGACAATAAGGCAAATAAAGGACAGGAGGAAAAGAAAGGCCCTCAATCCTCGAAGAAGGCGGATTGAGGGACTTGGAAGGAAGGAGAGCCATGAAAGGCAGATAGGACAGTGAAAGAGGAGAGGGTCCGCCCCAAAGGTAAGGGACAAAAGGGGAAAACGGACCCAGCTCAGGAATCCCTCGGGGTCGCCAACTCCCGAACTCACCAGTCGTGAGCCCCTGAGGGTGTAGCATTATCTACGGTGCACCAGAAGTGGTGGGGCTACATACACCCTGCCTCCTTAAGGGCCTTGAGCACAAGGCAGGAGGTAAAAGGAAAAGAAAAAGAAGGCTGACCCCTCACAGAAGGAGGGTATCAGGAAAGATGAGATAAGGGCCAATTAAGGCGGGAAAGTGAAAGACTCCCTAGGCCTCGGATAACCTAATACCGTCGGGGTCGGAAGAGAACAAGAGTTGACCAAGGGAGGTCGACAGGAAAGAAGACGGAGAGGAGCCCGGCACAAGTAAGTGGAAGCAATGTCGGACTCAGCTGGGGTCCCGTGGTCGCCAACCCACGCCCACTAGTTGTGAGCCCCTGGGGGGACTAGCCTAAATAAAGAATACGATATGGATCAACTAGATTAATAGACGCGACACCGCTCATAACCTTAAATTCCTTATAACCAGGTCCTCTTGATTCAGAGACCAACACGTAATTTCATATGGATTCTGTTAAAATGAGTCATATTGATATGATAAATATCGTTTACAATGATAATCTGGTAGCAAAAGTATCTACCCCGCTCAGGATTCGAACCCAAGATCTCTAGATTCACAGTCATACGCAATAACCCCACGGCTATTTCGACTACGGAAATATTGTGCACAAGATGGTGACTTATTTTCACGTTCCAATAATACTGCATTACGGAAAGTTTCATTTATATTTTGCTTGTTTCGATAATGTTCCTGAGCGACATTGAGTTTAAAATGCCTTATGCCAATGCAATGCCGACTACTTACAATGTTTGATATTAAGGCATTTTACCATTTAAATACTGATACGAAGACTTCGAACATGTACCATGTCATTTGTTTAAATCACTTGACACCAGAGTTCGCATGAGCGTTTTCCGTTCAGTATGTCATATACATTCCACATGGCCGAGAGTGCGTCATGGTATCAATTTTCGACACCGCGCGCTGATTGTTTCTCTTACCAGTGCCAGCTGGATCGATCGATCGAGTTGGCAGTGCGTCTTATACTTCCGTTCGATCCACCACTGCCAGCTAGGGCACACTTCCATTCGATCGATCGAGCGGGCAGTGCATACTTCCGTTGTCCACCACTGCCAGCTAGTATACTTTCGTGTGATCGATCGAGTGGGCAGTGCATACTTCCGTTGTCCACCACTGCCAGCTAGTACACTTCCGTTTGATCGATCGAGCGGGCAGTGCATACTTCCGTTTGATCCACCACTGCCAGCTCGATCGTTCCGATCCACTTCCGTCCCCAATTTTCAAAATCACTCCCACAAAACTATCCAGCAACCGAGCGGAAAGATGTTACACATCAAAAATTAGTCTTCATTTATGGAATAAGGGAAAGTGGATATGAGAGTGCCACTGTATTGGTAACGAAAGTGCTCTAGAGGATAAGGGACGGTTTGAAAACATAACCTTACTTTGGGGACTCTGATGTGCACAATGTATACAGGATACGTAGAGTTAGGGGCAAGTGTCTCAACACTGGTGACAACAAAACATAATTTCTCTTGAACAACAAGGATCTAAAAGGCACTAGGATATGGGAAGAAGGGGCACAGGGACGGTTAATAAACGAGAACAGAGGATCTTCTAATTTCATATAGTTAAGGTTAGGAACACAGAACTTAAATCTTGAGTTGTGGCTGACATTCTTGGCTGTCACCGCGGAGGCCCAGGCTGATTTCCGGCTTTGCTAAGAAATTTAATTCTTGTCCGAGGGCTGGAACGGGGTGGTCTTGGCCTAGTGAGGCAAAACTGAGAAGAGGTGGGTTCGATTCCTACCTCTGACATTCTGGAAGTGGGTTTCCTTGGTTTCTTACGTCTACTCAAGGACGTTCCGCAATGGTACCTAACGTTAAGTCCACGGTCGCTTGCTACCCAAATCCCACCTCGATTACAGATTCTCACTAGTAGAAACTTCACAGTGACACAGGTTATCCGATTACTTCTACCCACACCCACGTACACGGGGCTACCTGGCCAAGACGTCGCAAAGTCCCCGAAGAATCAACAGAAACAACAAGATAATATTAAGGAGAGAATAGGATGGTGGTAAGCGAAAACCATTGGAATAGAACACAACTACAGGATATGGCGACGCAATGGCCATAAAGCAGACAAGAGACAAAAGCACGGCGCAAACAGATGGAGAGATACATCTGAAAGCCAGCAGAAGGCACGGACTTGACAAAACAGTTACAACGACTTCAAAAGACAACACAAAACCAGCTACTGAAGCAGCCACGCAAGCAGATAACACCGGATTTTCTGTGAACACGAGAGCAACATTCAGGTGATGGTGGCATGTGACAATCAGATAGGAGATGCGAGTGTAAGCGGAGTCAAAGTTTAAAGACATTATGAGGTACGAAGGCTAGTAGTCATTCAGTGTACGTGAAGAAAGTTATCTCTTCATCAGAAGGTATAGAAATGGAAAAACTACTAGAAACCACCAGTAGCGTTGGGCCAGAGAAATAAGGTAAATTACGCGAAACGTTGTTTGTATAATTATAGAGGATTTTCTGAACAAGAATGAATCAGTCAGGAAGTTAGTGAATGTTATGTAGATCATAGGGTGTATACATAGTTGGCTCCCTGCAGGGTTTAAAGTAAATCAGAGGATTATAAAATACTAGCAACCCGACCCGGCTTCGCCCGAGAACACTTATGAATGCATTACGTGATAAGCGCTTTTTCTTTTCCAATGTCAATGAACAACGGCCAATATCAGTTTGACGTCTCGGCATGATGGGTTAAAATCACTGACTGGACTATTAATTATATTATCATGGAGATGCATGTGCAACACATTCTTGTCAGACGTAATTTAAGAATGGCGAGGTGCATGAAACACAAATCCCCCTTCCATCCAATCTTAACTTGACTGTGAATTTTGCGAAACGAAAAGTTCACAGGCGAAATGAAGAAAAGCCGAGTTGCACTTCCAGGGAAACTCCAAACACAACCACTCTTCTCTAAAGTTTTTAACTCAACACGACTCGACAGTTTGCTGCTGGCTGTATCTGGGGCAATACGCTCGTCCGCTAGCTAAGCTGTAACTGGGGTGAACGCTAGCTCGTAAACTGTCGCCTAAGTAACTGAATGGAGATTGTTGGAAGAAATGAAAACGAAAAAGCACTTATAGTAGGTGATGTATTGAACATAGAGATACGCTCTCCCGGGCTTTTTTTTGTAAAACTTCTCATGTTGAACAATTCATACACTCATAGTATATAGATATTTTTAACGGTTTGCCCAGCGTAAGCTTAAAAAGCGCACGGACGCCAGCTTTTTTCGACCTTTTCACTGAAGGTAAGACCGAACGCGAAAATCTGAAAAAAAGTCTTTTTTCATTTATTGACTTATGTTACAATTTGAACTTCAACGAACATTCTGGTGTATCATTTATATAGAAATTCATCCTGGAAGTATTTATAATTATTTTTTAAATTTACATCTACACTGCATGGATGTTCGTTTCATGGTGCACCGATTGGTATAGTCACTGATATATCAGGAACTTCTTGACCTAGAAGGCTGTGGTTTGGTTCATTTTAAAGTTCCGGAAGTGGACTATACTGTGGCGCGACATGACTTGAGAGTTTGATGCTGACCGAAGCTGGGGTGATAGGCTCGCTCCGAAGCTAGTATTTAAATTTCCAATGATTGGAGATTGTTGGAAGAAATGAAAACGTAAACGCACTTAATGTTGTAATAACTTTCAGTCATGGGAATTCAGGCAGACTTAAGGTTCTTGAAGAACTGGGAGTAGAAATAGTAAAGCGTACAGCATCTGGATTGAAAGTGCTCTACAGGTTAAGGGTGCAAAAAGCACAATTTGCGGCAAATCTGACAACAAAAGAAGCAAGAAGAAAGGAAAAAAGGAGCAGATTAGCCTGTGAATAGTCAGATTATGTTGTTGGATGCTTCTAATTGGTCTAGGGAAACGTAGAGGGTAAGATTTAGATACTTTTTTCACTCTTCAACTTTGCAATTCATTTTCTTGAAACTTAAAATTTCTCGATAAATGTTCCGTTTTCTTCAAAACTATACAATGTATAACCATGACATTTTGACAGGTACTTAATGTGTATACAATACAGCTGGGTATCTTCAATCAGGTCATTGTGACTAATACCTTGAGAGTTATGCCTCATTGTTCATGATTTTTTAATTGGATTATATCTTTAAAAAATCACTTCTCCCACATTTATTGAACCAAAGCTCCAATTGTAGATCCCACCACTAAGTAAGAGTTGAGGAATATACTGAAAACATTTCATGCATTTATCTTTATCGTTTTCTGAGAAAAGGGAACATAAGTATACAAAATTAACATTGGCGAGATAGGGCATTCGTTCTTACCTTAAATCGTTAGTGCTTGAGTTCCTTTGGTCATATATAAATTATTTTCTACAGAAACCTTCCTCGAGATATCCTTTACATAATGGTGAAAACCGCATCAAAATCCATTCAGTTGTTGTCGAGATTACCCTTGACATCCAAGAATCGGGGACTTGGTTTTATACTCCGCCAATCAGTATAATTTAATATAATATAATCCCCCTTCCGTCCAATCTTAAATTGACTGTGAATTTTGCGGAACGAAAAGTTCACAGGCGATTTGAAGAAATGCCGAGTTGCACTTCCAGGGAAACTCCAAACACAGCCACTCTTCTCTAAATTTTTTTACCCAACACGACTCGACAGTTTGCTGCTGGCTGTATCTGGGGCAATAAGCTCGTCTGCTAGCTAAGCCTTAACTGGGGTGATAGACTCGCCCCTATCTAGCTCGTAAACTGTCGCCTCAATAAATGAATGGAGATTGTTGGAAGAAATGAAAACGTAAAACACTTATAGTAGGCGATGTATTGAAGATAGAGATATGCTCTCCCGGGCTTTTTGTAGCACTTTTCATGCTGAATATTTGTTACACTCATAGTATATAGATATTTTCAACGGTTTTCCCAGCGTAAGCTTAAAAAGCGCAGGGACGCCAGTTAGTGCTTGACTTCCTTTGGTCATAAATAAATTATTTTGTACAGAGACCTTCCTCGAGATATCCTTTACAGAATGGTGAAAACCGCATCAAAATCCATTCAGTGGTTCTCGAGATTACCCGTGACATCCAAGAATCGGGGACTTTGTTTTATACTACGCCAATCAGTATAATTTAATATAATATAATCCCCCTCCCGTCCAATCTTAAGTTGACTGTGAATTTTGCGGAACGAAAATTTCACAAGCGAAATGAGAGTTGCACTTCCAGGGAATGGCGAGGTGAATGAAACTCAAATCCCCCTTCCGTCCAATCTTGATTTGACTGTGTTTCACAGGTGAAATGAAGAAAACCCGAGTTGCGCTTCCAGGGAAACTCCAAACACAACCTTCCTTCTCAGATGTCTTAACTCAACACGACTCAATGGTTTGCTGCTGGCTGTTTCTGGGGCAATAGGTTCGCCCGCTAGCTAGGCTGTAACAGGGATGATAGATTCGCCCTTAGCTAGCTCGTAAACTGTCTCCTCAGTAGTTGAATGGATATGGTTGGAAGAAATTAAAACGTAAACACACTTATATTGGGCGATGTATTGAAGATAGAGTTATGCTCTCACGGACTTTTTTTGTAGAACTTTTCATTCTGAACAATTCTTACACTCATAGAATTTAGATATTTTCAACAGTTTGCCCAGCTTAAACTTACAAAGCGCTCGGACGCCAGGTTTTTTTTTTTTTCAACTTTTCCACTGAAATCGTTACTGCTCGGCTTCCTTTGATCATAAATAAATTATTTTCTACAGAAATCATCCTCGAGATATCCTTTACAGAATGGGGAAAACCGTATCGAAATCCATCCAGTGGTTCACGAGTTTACCCGTAACATCCAGGAATCGGTGACTTTGTTTTATACTAAGTAGAGATACCATGTGAATCAGTTGCCCCTTATAATATTGTTTTTGCAGGCCAACTAACGCCTGTTTTCAAGAAGGTCTATTTTTTCTGCTTGCATCTCTTATGGTACTTACGTAGTGCAAGCATAACCCGCAAACGATAATGAACCTTATTATATTTCCCTCGCACTAGTTTGTAGCCACATGAAGGGAAAATGATAGTGTTCATAAAACAATAATTTTAGGGGCAGCTGATATCAATACCAGGATTAGGAAAGTGCGCACACGAAGGTACCTGGGGTGGATTGTTATCCAAATTAAAGCAGATGTAAGTTAAATTACGGAATTCATTGACTCAGATAGAGAAGTGGTGAAATCAGAAATAAGGGGAATGGGGAGGAATGGTGTGTCGTTTCGGTGTTTTCTACAACCCTCCGGAAAACTTCTCGTACGCATAAATAAAAATTTCTTAATGAGTTATAGATGGTAATAAATAGAACTCAAAATATGTTTCTGAGTACAGATATTGTTTTTATTGGGCACTTCAGTACGAGGATCTTTACGACAAAGAGTCCGATAAGATGCTGATCGGGAAAAGAAAAACGTAGAAACATATTGAAACTGTGGGTCTTGGGGCGACCCGGAATCCGGTATTCGATGAAAAAAATCATTTAAAAAGAATTTGATTTGGAATCTGCGAACATTTCAGTCTTCTTCTGTGATTAAATGTTGACAATATTCAAACCGGAAGTATTTAATTAATTATATTATATTAATTATTTATATTAATTACATAATCAAACAAGATGTTCAGTAAAGAATATATAGTCTACTTTCTCCTAAATGCATGGGTATAGTTATGACTCTTTGTCGTTTTCAAGGAGTTTAATTGAATATTGTATGCAGTAGCTTGTTGAAATACAACGTGCTATACGGATATTATACGTTGACTGATTGAATCCTCACCTGAATTATATACACACACACAAATACAGCAATCGCAATAACACAGGTTGTCAGACAAAATTCAACACTCACCCAAGTACATGGGGCTAAGTGACCATGATGTCCATGCATTTCAAATGAAACAGCAACAACAACTGCTTCCTAAATAAATCCTTCCTCGTATAACAGTACACACACTAGTAAGCCCACAGACATCACAAAGACACAGGGTATCAGACAACGTCTACGCACACCCAAGTACACGGGGCTACAAGAATATGATTCCGCAAAACCCCCAAAGAATCAACAACGAAAACAACAACAACAATAGACTTTGCCGCGGATCAAGGACAACGCATTTTAATCGCTGTAGTCGGGTGTTGAAATATGTGGTGTTATAAGTACATTGAAGAAAATGGAAATTGCAACACCCAGAAGGAGTGGTGCTACATTGCTGCAATTGAACATGCAGGACGAGTGTTCGGTTGTGATTCGATGATTATACTTTCAGGTCCCTCTGGCCGCAAGTTTGGACAGCAATCAATACAGGATGTGCCCACCACGAGCTGCAATGCATTGATGAATTCGGTGAGGCATGGAGTCAATAAGTCCCTGGATCGCTTCCTGAGGAATTGTGGCCCATGCTTGCTGCACTGCAAGGGTCAGTTGTTCCAGAGTTGTGGGTGGCTGAGGACGGTTGGCCAGTTGTCGACCCATCATGTCCCACACATGCTCAATAGGACTGGGGTCCGGGGATCTGGCGGGCCATTCTAAGGTTGTGATGTCGAGGAGAGCTTCTCTGAAGATGCGTGCAGTGTGAACCCGGGCATTGTCCTGCTGAAACATCCCATTAGGAGTGTTTGCCATCATAGAGACAACCACTGGATTGAGTACCCTATCGACGTACTGTCGAGCAGTCAAAGTGCCCTCAACAAGCACTAATTGTGATTCCACATTAAAGCCAATAGCTCCCCAGACCATAATGCTTGGTGTTGGCCCTGTGTGCCTCTCGACAATAAGGCCTGGGCGGCCCCTCTCCCCGGTACGTCGGCGCACACGATTCCGGCGATCACTGCGGGCAAGACAGAAGCGCGATTCATCACTAAAGACGACCCTATGCCATTCGCCGACCCACGTCGATCGTTCTCGACACCAGGCCAGCCTTACACGTCGCTGTTGTGGGGTAAATGGAACACCATCTACAGGAACACGGGATCGTAAGCCAGCTGCACGCAGGCGATTACCAACTGTTTCTTGTGTAACGTGGGGTGCCACAGCTGCTCGAATTTGCGCCTCTGTTGCATGGGGTTCCATCCGGGCCATCCGAATGATGCGGCGATTCTCTCTCACAGTTGTCAGTCGCGCTGGGCCTGTGCCAGGTCTACGAGTGTGGGTACCTTCATTTGACCACTGCTGCCATACACGTTGTACCGTAGATGACTGTCGGCCAACACGTGCAGCGACAGTCCTTAGCGATAATCCAGCCTGACGCAGCCCAATTATCCGAGCCCTCTCAAACGGCGACAGTTGTTGATAGCGTGCTCTTCTCTGTCGTCGAGGCATGTTTGACGGGGAAAACTTCACTGCACAGACTGCAAGTCAACTACGCTACACCAGAGACCGTATACTGGAGTTGATTCCTCCGCGACCAATCACGTGGGGAGACCTGTAGCAACAATCCAATGGGTCTGAAACTTTGATCGTTTACATACCTACATGGCATCGTTCCATATCTTGAAAATCAACACAAACGACCAATGCCTTCATGGTGTTGCAATTTTTCATTTTCTTCAGTGTATATAATAAAGTTTTTTCGATTGCAAATACACACTATATATGCCTAGCATTAAAACGTGTGAGTAGTTAAAAATAACAAAACGAAGGAAAACAACTTGAACCTGTTGGGATTTGAACCACGAACCTCCAACTTGTGAGTCAGTGACGCTACCATTACGCTAGTCACGCGCAACACTAATATTGCGTTAATAACAGCTTTAGTATAACTCCCTAGAATATTTTGTCTTGCAGTGAACGATTTCATTAGCGTTTTCTGTCTTTTTTTACAAATCATTTGATACTAAATATGAATTATTTTGTTCAGTACATTCCTAAAAGGATATAAACTTACGAAGTTACGGAAATATATGGATTTACGAGCAAACAATGTCAGCCATTTTGACCCAACGGGACGGCACGGACAAACACGTTGTCACGGTCAGCCTGAACTGTTAGTCACAACTGCGGTGAATATTCTATTATAAAATGCTGATATCCTACCGGTCACCTCCTTGGGGACGGTTTAAACCTCCCTAAATACGATGAGTGTATTTGGTAAGGCCAGGCCTTGTTGAATCGTAAGTTAATATTAGGTTATAACACTTGCATGATTCATACATCTGCCATCTTGAGACTATATAGCTGACGACCTTGTAGTTTGGGCAAAAGACGCTTCCCATGAAGGTATGTTGTTGCAAAATTTCGTAGAGATCAGATGATTAGGTTAGTCGTCATTTGATTTAAGCATTGAACATTTGGGTGGCCGCCATTACGTTTCCGTCAAGATGGCGGCGATATAAAACATGACACGGTGGCCTTTGCTATTGCTACCTCTGTACCAAAATTCGTTCAATTCGGTTTCACCTTGTTTAAATTGATAGGGGGAACACTCATACACCCACACTCACACACACAGACAGACACACCATTTTTTTTGCCCAATGTAGATCTCATAGTCTACTATAATTTATTGCAAAACTCGAAAGTAGGCTAAACATTGAGGGAATCATATCACCCGTCGTTTAACATTCATGGAGTTGAGATGAAACAAGAGGGGGTGCCACAAATGAAAACTAAAGAGAGATACCTACAAAATATTCAGATGAATGGAAAATTGAAAAGAAATCCGAAATTATAAGGTGCGTTCAAAAAGTAACGAGCTGGAGGCATAATTACAGAAACCAGTACCTGTATGTTAGAAGTATTGGCCATGGCTGTTGAGGCACTTGTCCCACTGTGACACGAGGGGGTGAATGGCTGTCTCATAAAATTCCCTGGGCTGCGATGTGAACCAGTTCCGCACGTACAGCTGGACGTCGGCGTCCGAGGTGAATCGTTCGCGTAATCACAGGAAGAGAGGTCTGGACTGTACGGAGGGTGGCCAAGAACCTCCCATTTGAATTTCTGTAGGAGTGTCGCGACTGTGTTGGGCGTATGAGGTCGTGCATTGTCGTGGAGCGACCACGGTGACTATGGCGGTCACTGTCACTCGGCGGTCCTGGGTAATGAGTGCATCAACCAGCTGGACGTTGTCATCGTTAATGCAGGGGGGGGGGGGGGGGGGGGGGTGCCCCAGACAGGGCATCATCGGCTAACGACACCCGTCCTGCCCTGAGCGCTTGTGCCACGCCTTGACCCTTGCAAGGGACATGCAGTGTTCGCCGTACACTTGTGACTTTCGGCGATGAATATCCGTTCCCCCTACTCCTTCTGCTTTCAGAAACCGAACAACACCCCTTTGCTCTTCGGTTGACGCCTCCATGTTAATTTTTGCAATGCGACTGGCAGCGTTGGACGATTGATGCATGCTGCTGCTCGCTTTATATCGTCAAGTGACGTGCACGCGTGCCCTCTAGCGGCGGGCTGTGACCTTCCACGCTCTAGTCGGAACCACACCTCGTTACACACGCCACGATTAGCCGATGTAGTCACCGGTTTGCGCATTCCAGCCTCCGGCTCGTTACTTTTTGAACGCACCTTAAATATTCCAGGAGAACATTTTGATGATGATGATGGTGATAATGGTGACATTAATTGTTGATTTAAGGGGCCCAACATCGTGGTTATCGGCTCCTAATGTATTGGGTGAAATGAAAATGAAAAAAGAAATGATAACTATAGCTAAAACTAATTGCAGAGAAAATGTTGAATCACTGAAGGTGGGGATAAGGCTAATGATTCGTGATGATCTAGTAGAGAATGTAATAAAACTTATACATAATTCAATCACGATAACCGGATGAACATACGTGGAACGGGCTAACAAACACTGAGACGTGAGTTGGCAACTGGAGGAACCCTGCTGAATCTGGTATTGCTTCCAATTACGAGGGAGGTTCCAAAAATAAGTTTCTTAATTTATTTCCCAGGGACCTCCTTTTGCCAAACTGACATACACCATGGTATCATGAACTATACACCTTGCACAATTCCTCGCCATAGTTGCCACCGACATTGAGACTATTGTCGTAGCGCTCAATCAGATTGAAGAAACTACTCTGGTAAAACTCGATGCCCTGCGATACAAGAAATTGTCGCACTGCCTGCTTCTCCTCAGCATTGGTGTGCAAGTGATGTCCCGAGACTGCATGGAGAATGGGATGGGCCCGGGCCTGGGCCCTACCAATACCACCGTCCTGCACCTGTCTGCTTACACCATGTCCTGTACTAAAGCAATGTTGTTTTCATTTGTGGATTTGGAGGGACGCCCACTTCAGTCATCATCCTTCACACTCTGCCGTCTTTCACTGAACATGCTACACCAGCGACCGACCATTTGACGAGACATGACCGCTCACCATACACGGTCTGTAGGCATTCAAGGATGACTGATACTCTAGTCTCACGTGCTCATTCGTACCGGACAACAGCACGCACTTCCATTCGCCACCACGTTGTCAGTACACGGTTGTCTGCCACAGTGAGTTGTACTTGAATTCTATCGTGCACGCCGGTGCTTCTCTCTCTCCGTTGGCGCTCTGCGCACGCGTCAGTAGAGGGCTACGGCCAATTCTACCTAGTGTCATGGCAGCCGCACGCACGTGACTAGTGGTGGGCCCCTGGCGATAGTCAACCCGACATATCACAAACCAATAATGCTAGAGACTTTTATGAAGTGTCATATGACTCAGTATGACCCCCCCCCCCCCTTTCCATGGCCTATTAATTTACCCAAGTTATCCAAAACTAAAAGGTTATTGATTTCCCCCCTAAATATCTTTGGAACCCATAATGTTAGAAAGGCGTTTAAGGACTCATTTTACTCGCGATGAACCCCTCATTATGATGGATTAATTATTTTTAAAATTTTGGCCAAAGGGCCTTACTACAGTATACATTTTGAAAATGTTGATTTTTAGTTTTTTTGTTTTATTTAATGTTTCAATTTATTATTTATATAATTTTGATTTACTATTTTTTGATTTTGACAAAGGGCCTAACTACACATTTTGAAAATTTTGATTTTTTGACTTCTTAATTTTATATAATGTTTTAATTTATTATTTATATAATTTTTATTAATAATTTATTTTAAATGTCCAAAATTTTGCAAAAGGGCCAAACTGCACATTTTGAACATTTTAATTTTTTGACTTTTTTATTTTATTTAATGTTTTAATTTATTATTTATATAACTTTTATTTATTACTTATTTTTATTTTTTGATTTGGCCAAAAGGGCCTAACTGCATATTATGAACATTTTGTTTTTTGCCTTTTTAATTTTATTCCATGTTTTAATTTAATTTATATGTAATTGTTATTTACCATTTTGTTTTATTTTTTTATTTTGCCAAAATTCCTAACTAGCGACACAAGGTGCTCGGTTACGCTGCGCGCAGCTAGTAGTGAGCGCCTGGCGGTAAGCAACCCGATATCTCGCGTACCAATAATCGGAGATGGGCGTGAGAGATGCCATATTACTCAGGATGACTCCCCTTTTCCATGACCCACTCATTACGCCAAAGAACCCGAAACCATAAGGTCATTGATTTTCTTCCCCCAATATTTTGGAACCCGTAATTATAAAAAGACGTTTAAGGACTCGTTTTACTCGCGATGAACCCCTCTTGACCATGAATTTTTATTTTATAAATTAGCTCAAATGGCATAATGATAAGCGAGGGACCCATTTTCTTTGTACGCGACTATACCTTACTAAGGACATGTGGCTAGTGGTGCTACCTGGCGACCTTATTTAATGATTATTTTTGGATTATTGACTATGAGTTATTTATTATTTATTTATTATTATTTATTCAATTAATATTATTATTATTATTTATTATTATGTATATATTTATTTAATATAAGTTATTTTATTTTAATATTTAATTTATTAATTATATATATTTATTTACCATTATTTTTTTATTTTGACAAACGGCTTAACTGTATATTATAAACATTTTGGTTCTTTGACCCTTTAATTTTATTTAATGTTTTAATTTATTACTTCTGTAATTTTTTAACCATTTATTTTTAGTTTTTTGACTTTGCCAAAGGTGCTAACGAGTGTCATAGCCACCACGCGCACGTGACTAGTGGGGGGCCCCTGGCGGTAGGTAACCCGATATGTCGTGAACCAATAACACTATAGAGACTTGTACGAGGTCTTGAATTACTCGGGGTAAATTCCTCTTTCCCATGGCCCACACAATTATTCACTCACATAACCCAAAAATACATGGTCATTATTATTATTTATTATTTACTTAATAATAATTATTATTATTATTATTGTTATTTATTATTTAATTTTTAGTTATATTTTTAATAAACTGTCATTGACCTGAGATTTATGGAACCAATAATCGTAGGAACTTTATTTAGGATTTAAATTAATGCATGTAATATTTTTTATTTTTAGATTTTGCTGATTCGAGATTTTGCGAACTAGAGATTTCTCGAACCAATAATTGTAGAAACTTTACTTAGGATTTAAATTAATGCATGTAATATTTTTTTTATTTTTAGATTTTGCTGATTCGAGATTTTGTGTAGACCTACTAGAGATTTTTCGAATTCATAATCGTAAAAACTTGATTTAAGAATTAAATTAATGCATGTAATATTTTTTATTTTATTTTTAAGATTTTTAATTTTTAGATTTGGCTGATCCGAGATTTCATGTACAAATAATTGAATTGTATTTATTACAAACACCGGACAAGCTGTTCGAGTAGCCGATGCTAGCCTATATATATATTTTGGTAAACCGCGCTGTAAGAATTTAAAGAAGTACATTTTGTTTGTATCAGACTATATTTTTATTGACTTGAGATTTTCCAAACGAATAATTAAAGAAAGACGTACAAGGAATTGTTTTACTCGGGATTTTATTTCGTTTACCGTGAATTATTTATTTTTATATTTTTATATTTAGCCAAAGAACGAAACTGTAAGGTCACGAACCCGAGATTTTACAAACTAATAATCACAGAAATCCGATTAAAGATTTAAATTAACTTTTTTTGCTGATCCGAGATTTCGTGTACATATAATTGAATTATATTTATTACGAACACCGGACAAGCAGTTAGAGTGGCCGAAGCTAACCTAGGGGAGACCGGGGTATTGGCGAACATTGGGGTAACGACGAATAGGGTGTTTCATGGGCAACGGTTGGCATAACGGGGTCTTAAATTGGTGCTGCTGTCTAGCGCATGTCCCTCTAACTCCACAGCAACCACACACTCCAGTCGATGGTAAGACGCCATTGTGAGAAGCTGAAATGTGTTTTTATGAAACGGCTAGTAACATTGTGCAGCTATTTAGCACAAAAATGAGTACACATATGGTTACTTCTTCTTCTTCTTATGGATAGTACGTGTATTTTTTACATTCAGTTAGATCATATCTCAATCCCGTAGAACACATTTTAACTGTTTACTTAAGAAGTGGGAAGGAAAGAGACCGAGAGGAAGACCGAGAGACAGGTGGCTGAAGTGGGTGGAAGAAAGCGTGAAGAAGAGAGGAGAAGACTGGACAAGGGTGGAGGCTGAGAGATGGTGAGAAGACAGAAGACGTTGGAGAGGCTTGTGTTTCAAACAGACCCGGCCAGTGGCTGGAAACTGTGCAAGATGATGATGATGACTTAAGAAGTTATTAACAAAATAGTAGCATGGCGTCTAACGGGGTTATCGCGTACAACTTGTTCAGCATTACCCCAAATATTGTCGGGTTGATAACAATCATCTTATTAATTTAAAATAATTCGATTAAATATATCGCAAATATATTTATTTAATTATTTCATTATTTTGCCCTAACTCGTCCTAACAATTTTCAAGAGATTATTCACCAAAGTAGCAAACATCGAGGAAGGAGTATCCAGCTGCAGGTCGACAGATGCAATTAACTTTTATCGGGGCATTAGTATGTTACAATATCGGTACAAGAGCATGGTTCAATCCTTCTTGGGGTTTTCTTTTAGCATGTTACAATATTGGTAGAAGAGCATGGTTCATTCCTTTTTAAGGAGGAATGAGTTGTTATTATTACATACCAAACTGATTCAAGTGAGGTATGTTGTGTTTGTGTAGAATTTGAACGTGACAATGAGCTATGGTGAAAATGTTCAAAAGCATTGTGCAGAAATTGGACTCGCAAAGACTGCAGTTCATGGAAAAAGAAAGCTGAACGGTGTTTATGTGATTGTTGCATTTAAAAGGTGCCAATAAATGTTACACCTAAAACATACTGTTCACAATATTGTAAGTTATGCTGTAATAGCTTAAATTAATTTAAATATAATTTTCAATCAGTTTGAACTTGTTTTTTGGATTTGAAGGAATGCCGAACATCATGTTAGCTATTACCCCTGGCTGGGGGTAATGCCGAACGATGGCGTTATTTTTTAGAACTGATTTGTAAGATACTTCTATACATGTTTGAAGGTTGTTATTGGGAGTGTTTACTGGGTAAATACGATTGATTTTCGAAATTTACTTTGTTCTTTCATGAGTCAATAATTTTTGTAAAATCTGGCTTCAAAGCTTAAGTGTTCGGCAATACCCCGGTCTCCGCTATATAGTTGTTGTTTTTTGGTAAACCGCTCTGTAAGAATTTAAACAAGTACATTTTGTTTGAAGCAAACTATATTTTTATTGGCTTGAGATTTCCGAAACCGATAATTTGATATTGTTATACAACAGTTTAAATGGAAAAGCGCCAACCCTCTTTTCACTAGGACAAGTTATATTTTTAAAATTTTTGACAAACGACCAACTAGAATTTTAAAATTACAGTTTTATATATATATATATATTAAAGCGGAAAATATTGCTATATTTAAAATAGACTTTAAACAAGTTTTATAACATGCTACCTTGCTCTACAACACCAGGATAGCACGAGAAAGTGATTTAAGGTGGCTTTTAATGAATTTTTTAAATTATTTGATTAATTAAGTAGTTATTTATTATTAAATATTTATTACGCATGGCAATGTAGGTGAAGACGTTAAGACTAATCTTTTAAGCCTTGAGCAGCCTTGCGATAAGAATTTGCTAATCAGACATGAGTTAGCTGCCAGGGAACACTTTGGTGACTATGCTTATTTTTGGCCAGTGGGTAGGATTCTAGAGAGCGGCCTTCCATTATGGTTCATGTACTACAGATGTTTATATAGAAACGGAGCGACCATGTTGGTTCTTCACAAAAAACGAGACATTATACCAGAGACGGTTAGGATAGCCAAGTATTATATCTAAGAGACAGTTATGAATTATTAATTAATTCAATATATATTTATTTATTTAATTACAGTATTTATTTATTTATTTTAAAAAATTCAAAAGTAGGCTAAAGCATTACATAGATAAATAACAAAATTGAGAATTGTTAACACTTACTTGTGCCAGGATTTTCTTTGTCAACCTCTCTTGGTTAACTCTTGTTTCTTGCGAAACACACGGTATTAGAATACTAAGTGTTTAAGATGTTGTTACTATGACCCGATATTGAGCTTACCAAAACGCTGTTGTGTAACGATAGATGCTAGTCAACGGGCGGTGACTCATTACTAAAACCCGTTACACGGTGCCTGAGAGATTTCCTAAAATTTCCAGGAACTTTCCTAAATGTCCCTAAAATTACCCTGATTTTCTCCATATTTCTTAAAATTCCCCAGATTTACCATAATTCCACCTAAAATGTATTATATTTACTCAAATCCCTAAAATCCAAAAGCAAAATACTCAAATTCCTTAAAATTTACTAGATATACCCTAATTTTCCTAATATTTTTTCTAAGTCTTTTCTTTTCGTGGTTTCCCACTAATCTATACGTTCATGGTGGCGGCTGGGCGTATTCTTAAGACTAGAGTGTCATTAACTGACGATATAATAGCACTTTCAATGCAAACGTTTGTGAGAAAGTAGTACAATACAATATAACTCGCTACTATTATTCATAGGAATATCACACTAAATATAGCACGGAGTGGCCATCTTGAAATTATAAAATGAAATGAAAATCCACAGCCTGCTTCCAGTCCCCGACCGGGTCAGGAATGGAATGAACGAAGCCCCCATCTAGCGGCGAGGATATGAATTGTGCCGGCTGCCGAGGCCTGACGCACTCCTCTGGGGCAATGATTAAATGAATGACAGATGAAATGAAATGATAGTGGAGAGTGTTGCTGGAATGAAATTTTGACAGGGAAAACCGGAGTACCCGGAGAAAAACCTGTCTGCCTCCGTTTTGTCCAGCACAGATCTCACATGGAGTGACCGGGATTTGAACCATGGACCCAGCGGTGAGAGGCCGGCGTGCTGCCGCCTACGCCACGGAGGCTTCGAAATTATAAAATATTCAAACAAATAAGTATATATTTTAGAGATTCAATATCTCAAATTAGAACTAATGTACAGCCATATATTGACTTTGTATGCAGATGGGCACCCTAAGACAGAGCTCTTTCTAGGTGTAATGCTCGGTCCACTTAATCCAAAATGCTGTCTTAGGTGGTGGATATATAGGGCTTATGCTAAAATGATAACGCACAGTCTTCCTACTAGACAAACATTGTTCGACCAAACAAAGTACATTTGAAAATTAATATCATCAAGTTAACCAAGAATAAAAACAAACAAATAAAACACCAAAAGAATGACAATTTAAACACAGTTAGCTGATCCAAAACCAAAGTAAAAACATATTAGTAACTTACCAGCTGAAAACTGTATAACATGTTGGACAGTACAGGAAATATACACCCTCTGTCTGAAAAGTTCGGTGAATAGGCTATATTACGAACGGATTTTTGGCTTACCTGAAACAGCCGTTACTGTCCTTCGAAGCAATCCCCGTGGATGGTTATGCACTTCTGAGAACGACTGAACAAGTCCTGGAAACTCCTGGCATAGTCTTCTTTAGGAATAGCCTTCAGTGTGGGTCGTCAAAACTCTAAATTGAAAGCAAGAGAGAAACGTGAATCCATGCAACCCGCCTTGCACACCTGATTGGCAGTGAGAAGGGTGAATTTATGCAACCTAAAGTGCACACCTGTTCAACGGGTGGCAGTGAGAAGGGTTAATGTTCCGTGGAAAGGAATTGTCTTGAAAACCATCGTCACGGGTGACGAGACCTGGTGCCTGAGGTACGACCTCTAAGGCAAGCGTCAAAGTGTGGAGTATCGGGGTCCAGGATCGCCGAAAAGCCCTGAAGGGCCAGAGGTTTTTGGACATTTCGGACATCCAACGTAATGTGACGATCCAACTGAAGGCTATCCCTCAGGAAGACTATGCCAAGACTTCTACAGCCATTCGTAATATAGACCCATTCACCGAACTTTTCAGACAGAGTAGTTACGGTAAGTACGCTTTTTGATCCAGCCCCTTGCATCGTAATGTGTTAGGTTATGGTATATAACCATAGCCAGCAGATCATGGGAAACAGACACAATTTCATGTGGCAAGAGCATCCCTATTCAGAACCACTCTATAAAACATGGAACCCATGAGCAATATTAATACTCTCGATCAGATCCACTGAAATCAACAACAAATCCTAATTGACCCTCAGTCTTTACCATAAAGATGACTGTAAAAAATATATAAATAGATAGCAAACAAATTCACAAAAATCAACAAGAAAATTATCATATCATCATGAATTAACTTGCAGTTCCATGCCTATCTTGGAAAAGGAATAACAATAAATCAAACGTTGCAGAGATAACCTGCCTTGTAAATGCGCTTATCACCTGTCAGCTCAATAATAAATCATAAATACCTGTAAATTACAGACATCCTCCCTTACAGCTGACTCGCGCTTTGACTGACAATCCACAAGATACACAACTTGCTCCTACATCCCGCTGCCACAAAAACGAAATAAAATAAACTATTAAATCAATTCTGTCTATTTGAGGATCCAGCACACCTTCAAAAACACAGTGAATATGCGTGTGTTTACCACATCGCAACAAAATATCTATGGGAGCACCTCACTTCATCCAACCATCGGCGTGGAGAAAGACTAAATTCTCAGCTGACCAACATAGTTTCAAATAGGGTGGAACACTGTTTTGCTTAATCATCTACCTCTTTCATAGACCCATTGTGTTGATGGCGCTATAACCATTGCGAGTCCATCGTTGTAGAAACGCCTTTTCACAAGCGGACATCCACAGGCCCCATGAGCACATATACGTAGTAGAGTCAATTCGTTCGTGGACTGAGTGCATGGTGTCGTTGTGGTACACTACAGGAGACAGGTTGTGACGCAGGATGGTTCAGTATGAGTAATTTTCGCGTCCCAGCAAGAGGCAGTTTTGTCCATAGAGTGTCAGTAGAAGTACAGGCTCTGTAGTGAAGGGACTGTGAATACGCGCAACGGAAATTGAGAATGTCACTGTTTGAGCAACGGGCAAACGTAAAGTTCTGTCAAAAATTAGGTTAATCCGAAAGTGAAGCGTTTCAGATCATCGCCGCTCAACAAAATAAACCCGACAAGACGAATCGAAAGGCAAGGTGATGCTTGAACTGCGTTTAGACACATTCGATATTGTTCCTATGGAATTCATCCAACAAGAAGTAACTGTCGAGAAGACCCCTACAAGGAGATCCTTCGCCTTCGGCGCGATTCAATTCGTCGTAAGCATTCTGAACTTTTGCGTCGAAAGAACTGGTTGTTGCTACATGACAACGCCCCGGAACATCGCTCTGTGCTTATCCAAGGGGAACTTCCAAGGCAACAGGTTACGGATTTGTCACATCCTCCGTACTCACCTGATTTCACACCCTGCGATTTCGTTCTGTGTCCCATATTGACACCAACGCTGCGTGGGCATAGATTTCATTCAGCTGAGGAGATTATTACTGTCACAAGAGAAGTCAAACGGGACCTTCCTGCCAATATGTTTCAGCGTCGTTTTCCAGCTGCTATACGAACGTTGGCAGACATGCAAAACTGTCAACTGCAAATAATACGAGGCACGTCCAGAAAGTAAGCTCCGTTTGGTAATAAAATTGAATTGTGTACAGATACAGAAAAATTATTTATTGCACAACATTCTACACCTCATAAACTACTTTTCCACATAACTGCCGAAATTTTGCTGGCATTTGTCATAGCGTGGCTTAACTTTTTGGATACCTTCTTCATAGAAGTTTGCCGCCGACCCGTAAACGATAGTGAAGACTCCCCTGTAAGATATACTACTGTTTGGCCATCACTGTTAGGCAAATTGCGTATGTGGTCAGGAGAACTCCTAAACATACGCAGTTCTCCTGGTAAGCACGCAATTTGCCTAACAGTAGTGACTAAACAGTAGGATATCTTAAGGGGAGTCTTCACTCTCGTTTACGGGTCGGCGGCAAACTTCTATGAAGAGGTATCCAAAAACTTGTGCCACGCTATGAAAAATGCCTGCAAAAGTTCGGCAGTTATGTGAAAAGGTAGTTTAAGAGGTGTAGAATGTTGTGCAATAAATATTTTTTCTGTATCTGTACACAATTTAATTTAATTACCAAACGGAGCTTACTTTCTGGACGTGCCTCGTATATTGAGGGAGGAAGTGGTTCTGTGTACTGTAAGTGTACGCCGTGTTGTGCGGCAACATGTAAGACTCGCTGTTTCTACTGGCGGCCTACATTCTAGGAGCTAGTCCACGAATTTAATACCGTTATAACGTGGATACACACACCAATCTCGTGAGGCCAACACACCGTACATACACAAACCTGAAAAATCACATAAAAACCTTATGGCTTTGCCTGTAAATTCCCTGTAATCCTCGCAATGAGCCTCAGAGTTGCTTCTCAAAAGCTCTAACTGAACAAAAGACGACAAAAAATTACGCTACTCCATGCAGCAAAAGAAAAATGAAATAAACAAAACAGTGGCATGTTCCTTCACTGACTAGGGCTAGTGGCTGCATTTTCCTCACTATTTTCATATTCTTGTTGATAAACAAAAATCAAAATTAATCCACCTGACTTCAAAATAAAGATCGGCACTTAACGCATGATTCCTGGCGTTACATGATAAAATCCGGGCGATCAGATCACTCAGCCATTTGGGCTAAACACCACATTATCAGCTCAATGATCACTATTTCACGCAACTACAAACCAGGACTGCTCACACACATGCATTAGAGATTAATTATTTCACACTTCCTTAAACACTGTACATATATATGAGCATTATTGGAACACAAAATATTATATTCACACGCCATAAACACTAATAAGTCTGCCACTTTACTCGGATCACACTCGTTAATATCACGTTATTCCCGTTCGGGGTTGATACTAGTGTCACAGTCTGTGATCGTCCATACCTGTACGGGTATACCTTAATTATATGACTGTGTTAGCCTACAAAAATCAAAATTAATCCACCTGACTTCAAAATAAAGATCGGCACTTAACGCATGATTCCTGGCGTTACATGATAAAATCCGGGCGATCAGATCACTCAGCCATTTGGGCTAAACACCACATTATCAGCTCAATGATCACTAGCTCAACTGCACATATCGCACTTGGCAGTCCTCACAATTCTTGGCTACTGTTGGCTATATTGGAATTGTTCGTTTGTACAACTCTTTCTCGCCCGCGCGCTCTCACTATTGTCTCTGAATAGTACGACTGCTCTAAACTCATAGGAACTGTCCCTGTCTCGATCCAATTCCATCGTTGATTTCGCATTAAATCACACGGCGTTAGTGATGTAAATATATGCCAGTAACCCCCGTCTGCTAACGTTTGAAATATCCAATGGCCGATCACTGGTGCGGTTGGATACACGATATTCCGAATTTGATTAATTATTTATTTTCCGAACATTAAAGACCACACCCTTTGACTTCAGGACATAGGCTACGTTACAATTTCTCGTTGTGGATCTCTGGATGATCTCTCACTAGAATTCTTTTTATAAAACATGGCTGATTAATTCCCTCTGTCACTGAGTGGTCGTTAAAACACGATTCCAACAGGCATAGCCACGCCTAGGGTACTCCCGCCTGCACAATACGTTACCCGGCTCGTCTCTCCCAGAATTGGGGGCGTGGTGGCTCAGCGGTCTAGCTGTATGCCTCTCACCAAGGCGGTCCGGGTTCGATTCCCGGTCAATGCATGTGAGATTTTCGAAGTGAAATGCCATGTCCTGTGGTTCGGATTCCACGTAAAAAGGAGGTCCCGTGGCTCATGATCTCGAGATTAACGGTCACGTTAAACTACAAGCTTGCTTTGCTTGCTTTTCTCCCAGAATTTGAAAGACTCTACCTGTCACCTTTGTGTTACGATATCCGGCGAGCGACATTAAAAACTCAAACCAACTGCTTCTCCAACTCAACGTCAGCAATATATGACATATTCAATATTTCAATATCGATGTGGTCTCATGCCTGGACGAATGCGTATCCTGCCTATGTGCATACATAATATAGCGGCCTGGTTTCGATCGCCGATCCTCTTATTATTATCATGAGCAGCTACTTATTATTTTTGTCATCGCACTCATGTCGGCCTCTGCCCCTTGGGACAGAAGGTTTCATCATGCTAAGGCAAAAGAACGCCCCAGGCATATATTCAAGATGGAGGCTGAATGTACCATTAAAACTTCAAAATCAATAAGTCAGGATACAGTTGCGTAATTAACACAATACTTTGTAAGAGTGGGAAAAGAGACTTTTTTACAGTTTGTAGCTGCTTCTATGAGAACACCCACGGGGTGAGCTACAAGTACCGTCGCATGTGGAGTGTTGTCTAGGGAGGAAAGTGTGATTGTAAGGGCGAGGAATAGGAAGGTAGCGGCTGTGGCCTAGTTAGGGACCAACCCCGGCATTTGCCTGGAAGGAAGATGGGAAGCCACAGAAGACCATCTTCAAGGTTGCCGGAGGGGGGATTTAAACCTCCTCGCCTCCCGGATGTGAGCGACTGCCAGCAGCCACGCCGTAACGACCACGGATAACTCACCTGGTGAGAAAAGAGATAAGATACTTCGCTTGCAAGAGCCAAAAGATTATTGCACTGCAGATAGCCCGTAGCCACCATACTGATTATGAAGGACATTAATATCGACAATCCACTATTAGTTACAGTTACAAACGCAGCAAATGTGCAGTCTCACATAAAACATTTTGCAGAAGGCGCAAGGTAAACGATTCATATATTCAAGACTGTGAATGGCCTTACTTTTCGAATGTTCTAATTAATTCCGCTGGATACAAAAACAGAATGACAACGAAACTTGGTAAACAGGAAGTCTTATGTAGGGTACAACACCTTACGTTCATCACAAGACATTCAATAATATTACTTGAAAAGGACAAAGATTATAACTATACATTTAGGAGAAAGTAAGCTATATGCATTATACTGAACAAATTGTTTTTCGTTCCGGGGTCAGGCCTCTCCTTTTCTTTTCACGGTATAACTGCAGAAGACGCAAGGTAAACATTCAAGATTGTGGTTGACCGTACTTTTCTAAAGCTGTAATCAATTCCTCTGGATCCAAACCAGGTCCTTCTTTCTTTCTCCATTGACTTTGGGACGGACCCTCTCATGTTTCCCTTACTTATCAGCCTTTGATGGTTCTACATATTTTCAAGCCCCTCAATCCACAGTTCTCGAGGGGTGGGTGCGTTTCTATTCCCTGTACTTAATTTTTCTCATTCCCTTAGTTTTGCCCTTTTCTTCTTCTAGTATGCTGGTTGTGAGTCAATAGTTAGTTTTAGTACATTGCGTATTCTATGAAATATACTATTCACAGGCCAACACAAAAAGCCGGTGAGATTCTCAGGAACCCCAAGGACCCTATGGACCCACTCGCCTCTGCAGGCGTATAGAAAATTTCGTGTACGTGTGGCCAGGTGTAGGCTTCATTGGCATGACCAAAATAGTTTAAACACCCGGATTAAAGGGCATTCAAGACGTTGCAAACTACAACAAACAGAAATATCTGCAGCTGCTGAACATGCCTGGGAGGAATTTCACGAAAGTTGATTCCAAGACCTACTTCCTAGAAAATTGAACTACCAGTAATACTGTATAGAAGAAATTGAAATTTATAACCGTCCACACAACTTCAACAGGAAAGTGGAGAATAGTTATATAGAGAAACTCATAAAGCTTTGTTTTCTTGCAGCCGCATTTATAGATTCTATCACGAGAGTGTAGCAGTTGACAGTCAATCTGTCACTCGTACAAATGGCGCTCCAACTTAGTTACTATCATACTTCATAACAACGCTCTACAGCATTCTAATTTATGAACGATTTTTAATGTACTAATGGCCGGGATCGATTCACGACTCTGTGAGAGATTATACAAACTGACGTGAGGGCAGAAACAGGGTGCACTCAGTCTCGTGAGGACAACTGAGTTGCTGTAAGATCAGAGAGGCTGTGCCCCTGGTCAAAAGAGCCAATATTAACAGCCGAGGGGACCCGGTGAGCTGACAACGCTTCCCCCGGGCAGAGATCGCATGGAACGTCGAGGCTCTTCAGGGACTTTTATGTAATGTACTTTATTTCCCCAGACATCTCGAGCAATTACGTCAACATGAGAGTGTGTATGAATATTATTTCTTTAGATGTCCTCGTCTGTTATATCCGAATTTTTCTATGCACAGACGTTACATAAGAAGAAAAATATAGAGAGTAGAATTGTCTACCTTGGAGTTCAAATATTTTATTCTTCACTGGCAGTTAGAAGAGTGACAATAAATGTTTGACGTAACAATGTAAGCAGCTCAAAAAAGCTTGGTCTCAGAGAGCTCAGCACTCACACAATAGATGTATCATTAGCACAGTACACAATACTCTTAGCAGCACATGGACCAATTTACTCATCGAGGTCAAAATCTTTATTTCCTTCACATTTCTATCACAAAGAGTTCTCCCATTTCCAGACTGAGATGACAGAAAATACTGTAAAATAAAGGTAAAATGACTTAACATTCTCTTTGAATGTTGGATGCTCTGGGATCCTTCATAGAACCAAAAGTACAGTACCATCTGAAGCAAATTTGAAAGGCATTTAAGTTGTTGCGTTCTTATTTTCTTGTCAGTATATCAGAGCGAGCACACGTTCTGGCTCAGCATGTACACACAAAATGATAATTAAACTGAAACTGAAACATCTAAATTATGTCTGTATGCATCGTGTTTCACAAAACCTCCCAACCAGAAATATACTGTGTTTCATAGAGAATCTAAGTTCACAGGAATGTTTCCATTTACGAGGCTCACAAATAGAAAAGAAAAACGTAACCCAGTAAACAAAGAAATTACACTTTTCAACATAAAATTCTGTTAGAATTGTACCCCACCCGGTTATTGGGCAAATTCGTATTCACCGACTGAAGACAACTGACAAACCAATTCCAGTAACGATACTTTTGCGCCCACTCTTTTAAAATGGCAATACAAAGGTATGTTCATTCAAAGGAATAGAATTCTAACATGAGTACTCCGATACCGATAGCTTTGGTTCAAATGTGTGTGTGATGCTGGTTCGTGGTGGTAATGTTTCTTGTTTTAAGATGCAAACATCAAGATTATCAATAACCAGTATAATATAATGAGGTTACCATTGGAAAATCTTATTTTAAAATTGAGGAGAAAATAAATAAATAAGTATGTATAATATTTAAATGAGGTTGTCGGACAAAGGTGCACAAGTTACCAAAAAGTTCTCCTTCTAAAGGCAAGATCGCGGATTCATTCCTGGATCAGTTCAATGGCATTTACGTGTGTTTAGAGGGAAAGCCAGAAGATAGGAAAATCTTAATATTCCGGCACCCTATCATCTTTAAAACGACAGTGATTCAAAGAGACGTTGAAAGGATATCATTATTATTGTTATTATATTATTATTGTAAAGATTATAATTATTATTATTATTATTTTTAATATAGACTACGTATTATTATTATCCTTTCAGTATAGAAATAAATTATGAATTAGAAAAATTAAATATTAAGGAATGTAAAAATGATTCACCTGTTCTAAATTTAGTTCTTCCTACCAGGCATTTCAATTTCTTGCTCTACTTCCCTACTGATATCACCTTCAGTTTCGAAACGCTGATTTGCCTACCATATTCCCTCCCTACATTTCCATTCCAGTTCTAATATTTTAGAATTTAAGTTCTCAAAAAAGTTTGTCATTACAACCAAATCATCAGCATAAGTCAGACCGCTTACTTGGTCGCCACGTAACTGAATCCCTGCCAGTTTATGCCCTTCAGTAAATGTTCGATATATAAAATAAATATTACAACCTTGCTTCACTCTCGTAACAACTTTGAACCAAGAACTCATTACACCATCAACTCTCACTGCAGCCTGATTATCAACCTAAATACTATTGTTTCAATCCTTTGTACAATATCATGATCAATAAGGATGCAATGCATATTTTCCGTTGGTACTCTATCGTACGCCTTCTCTAGATCTACAAGACACTAATAAAACTATTTATTCCTCTTGTAGCATTCCTCAACAACATGTCGAATACTGAATCCTTGATCCTGAGATCTACGTTGTGGTCTAAAGCCTCACTGATTCCCGGCCAATCATCTCCCTTCTATAATGCCCGAGTACATATTGCCTGAGAAACTTATCAAATAACTACCTGTGTTACCTTGCTGATAAATTGGAGCGATTACTCATTTCGTCCAGTCACAGGGCACATTTACTAAATCCCATGCCAATTCGGTTACCATATGAAACCATTTCTTCCCTGACTTTCCTCTATACTTAACAAATTCTGGACAAAAAATATCTACCCCTGCCGCTTTGTGACATTGAAGTTAATTTACCACTCTATCTACTTCCTCATCCGTGATCCTGTTCCCGTTCTCATTCTCCTCATGCATTATCTCTAAATCAGTCACATTGCCAGAAAAGTTTACATTTACATTTAGCAAGTTTGATGCGTTTGATTTTTTTTTCAGGATTAGGGAATAACCCATCTCATTTGGGTACAGTCGTGTTGACCGACAGAAAATCATCAAATATTCGTTTACTAACGCAACACTGTAAATGGCATCAAACACCATAACTTAGAGAGTTTCCAAAGTATTCTAGCCATCTAACCAGTGCTTCCTTCCACAATGAATTTACCAGAATTATCCAAAACACTGTTCATTTCTCTATTCTCTCCATTTCTACGATTCTTCATAGGGCACCAAAATGCTTATGTGCAACATTGCCTAACGCTTCGTATTTATCTCTGAAAGTAAACTGCTGTGAATTGATCATAGTTTGACTTACAGTGCAGTATACTGTACTTTGATTTCTCAAAAGAGTCCCCGAATATTGAGTAATATCTGATTAATTTTCTTAATTAAACGCCTGTGATATCATAATCTGTATTGACCTAGAAACTACATCCAGCACACATTTACCATTAATCTTTGCTTCTCTATTGTCATTCCACGTGCCCACATGTAACTTGGAAATTACATAATCTCTACTTAGTATGAAACAAAGTCCCCGATTCTTGGATGATATGGATAAACTCGAGAACCACTGGATGGATTTTGATGCGGTTTTCACCATTTTGTAACAGATATCTCGAGGATGATTTCTGTAGAAAATAATGTATTTATGACCAAAGGAAGCCGAACAGTAACGATTTCAGTGGAAAAGTCGAAACAAAAACCTGGCGTCCGAGCGCTTTGTAAGTTTACGCTGGGCAAATCATTAAAAATATCTAAATACTATGAGTGTAAGAATTGTTCAGCATGAAAAGTTCAAAAAAAAAGTCCGCGAGAGCATATGTCTATCTTCATTACATCGCCCACTTTAAGTGTTTTTACGTTTTAATTTCTTCCAACCATGTCAATTCAACTACTGAGGCGACAGTTTACGAGCTAGCTAACGTAAGGGCGAGTATATCATCCCCGTTACAGCCTACCTAGCAGGCGAACCAATTGCCCCAGATACAGCCAGCAGCAAACCATTCAGTCGTGTTGAGTTAAGATTTCTGAGAAGGGTGGTTGTGTTTGGTGTTTCCCTGGAAGTGAAATTCGGGTTTTCTTCATTTCGCCTGTGAAACACAGTCAAGTTAAGATTGGACGGAAGGGGGATTTGAGTTTCATTCACCTCGCATTCCTTGGAAGTGCAACTCTCATTTCGCCTGTGAACTTTTCCTTCCGCAAAATTCACAGTCAATTCAAGATTGGACGGAAGGGGGATTATATTATATTAAATTATACTAATTGGCGTATAATCTCTACTTAGTATATAACAAAGTCCCCGATTCTTGGATGTCACGGGTAATCTCGAGAACCACTGAGTGGAAATTGATGCGGGTTTCACCATTCTGTAAAGGATATCTCGAGGAAGGTTTCTGTAGAAAATAGTTTATTTATGACCAAAGGAAGTCAAGCACTAACGATTTCAGTGAATAGGTCGAAAAAACTGGCGTCCGTGTGTTTTTTAAGCTTATGCTGGGCAAACCGTTAAAAATATCTATATACTATGAGTGTAAGAATTGTTCAGCATGAAAAGTTCTACAAAAAAGCCCGAGAGAGCATATCTCTATCTTCAATACATCGCCTACTATAAGTGTTTTTACGTTTTTATTTCTTCCAACAATCTCCATTCAGTTACTGAGGCGACAGTTTACGAGCTAGCTAGGGGCTAGTTTATCACCCCAGTTACAGCTTAGCTAGCGGACGAGCTTATTGCCCCATATACAGCCAGTAGAAAACTGTCGAGTCGTGTTGAGTTAAAAACTTTAGAGAAGAGTGGTTGGGTTTGGAGTTTCCCTGGAAGTGCAACTCGGCTTTTCTTCATTTCGCCTGTGAACTTTTCGTTCCGAAAAATTCAGAGTCAAGTTAAGATTGGACAGAACGGGCATCTGTGTTTCAAGCACCTCGCCATTCTTAAATTACGTCTAACAAGAATTTGTTGCACATGCATCTCCATGATAATATAATTAATAGTCCAGTCAGTGATTTTAAACCATCATGCTGAGACGTAAAATGGCTATTGGTCATTGTTCATTGACATTGAAAAAAAAGCGCTTATCACGTGATACATTCATAACTGTTCCCGGGCGAAGCCGGGTCGGGTTGCTAATTATGAATATAATAAAGTTTAATACTCGTCTCATAAATCATCAGTAATTTTAAGTTACTGAATATACAAGAGTAATTAATTTGACAAAGAGTCTTCTCGGACTCCGAGAGAGTGCGGGAATCCTTAAAGGATCTTGCTCATGCATATGCCTTACTCAATCATCCTAATAGCGTAGAAAATCTTGGAAGGCTAACTACGGGCATCAATCGAAAGAAAAGCTGTTCTAAAAATGTTAATTTGAGAACAATTAAATAACCCTCATGAACATAAATATTAATCCTGGCATTAACTAAACTATTTTCCGAATATTTACAGGTTATACACATTATGATTTCTTCCCTCATAGTGCTCCAGGCGATTGCAGGGAATCACCAAGCACCCCCTTCCGCCTGTGTGATGTTGTGGAACTTGGTCGCAGACTCGAGTGTTACAGTTGCCGAACCATCAGTGTCCCAATACCGACTTAATGTCTCACATTTGATATTTAGTTCACTTTTAAGCCGCCTTCTCAATTCAAAGTTTTAAACTCAGTTTAACAGCCACTCTCGCCGTCACTTAAAAGCCTCAGCGCACAAGATGGTTCCGTACTCAAGATAAAAGTACAAGTCTCGATCCAACAGCCGTACAGACACGCCGCACTCAAAATTTAACGTACACTCCAAATAATAGCCTTGACTGAACAGCTACACTCTAAATTCAAGGTTAAAATCCAGTGAAGTCACGGACTACATACCCATACTTCAAATGAAGTTTAGTAGTCGGTTAACAATCCGTCCCTGCCACACTCACAATCCGCACTCAAAATTCAAAATATTCATAGTCTCACACGCGAAACGACCTTATATACTCGAGGAACTACTTTCCTCCGCCACTTCCTAAAAAAAATGCTTCCACCTCAGCGATTAACAGCCAAATAATCGTGAAATGTCTCTGAACCCCTACTCTGCGCTTCTCCAATTATACAGTCAGTCTCACGTCAGATTCAAATTCCAATGAGCCAACAATATAATTCCTATACCATGTGACACCAGCGTTTCCAGATCGCTAGCCGTTGAATCTTGGAACTACCCCCAGTAACTCATTCAAATAACCCAAGCTCTCAAAATACTGCTCAGGAATATCACAGTTACAACGTATTCCTGAACATAAGGCCTGATATTTGTAACATTTGAAAAGCATAGTATACAAATTGAATATAAAATATGCTATACAACCCAGATGTCATTGTTCTATTAGACTGTGGTGTGTGAGTGTGTCTGGTGGCAGTTGCATTGTTTATTAGTTATAGTTCATTGTTTCATTAGACTGTGATGTGTGAGGCTGCATGTGAGTGTGCCTGGTGACGGACTGTTTTAGTGGTAGTATTTGTTGTTGGTGGAACTTAAGTTTTTTTTGTAGAATTTTGGTATTTAATTGTTAGTAGAAAGTTAGTATTTTTGTTAGTAGAATTGCTCTTTACTTATTCTGAAAGGGAGTAGCAGCCTGTCAGAATAAATCAATTCTTTACTAGTCTAATAGACGGTTAAGATATTGATAATATAAGCCAACTAATGGCTACACTGCGTTCTGCTGCACGGCTGAAAGCAACGGGAAACTATAGCCGTAATGCTTTTCCCGAGGATATGCACCTCTCTATGCATAATTACATGTGATGATGGCCTCCTCCCTTGTAAAATTTCAATCCGGAGGTAAACTAGTCCCCCGTTCGGATCTCCGGGTGGGGACTACTCGAGAGGGGGTTAACATCACAGAAGTGACAAAGAGGAAATCTGACATTCTACGAATCGGAGCGTGGAATGTTAGAAGTCTGCTAGGAAGTGGAAGGTTAGAAAACTTAGAAAGGGAAATGGATAGGTTGGGGTTGGATTTGGTTGGGATTAGTGAAATGCGCTGGCAGGAAGAACAGGACTTTTGGTTAGGAGATTATAGGGTCATTAGCACTAAATCAAACAATGGCCAAGCAGGGGTTGGTCTCATATTGAGTAGAAAACTTGGAAAGCGGGTGGAATATTATGAGCAACATAGTGAACGGATTATTGTAGCAAAAATCAATACTAAACCTACGTGCACCACAGTGATACAAGTCTATATGCCTACCAGTCAAGCTGATGATGAGGATGTTGAAAAGGTCTACGAAGAAATAGATGAAATTCTGAGGTATATCAAAGGTGATGAAAATGTTATAGTAATGGGAGATTGGAATGCTGTGGTAGGAAAAGGGAGAGAAGGGAAGACAGTAGGAGATTTCGGATTAGGTGAAAGGAATGATCGAGGAAGCAGGCTGATGGAATTCTGCACCGAGCATGAGTTGGTCATAGCTAACACCTTATTCAATAACCACAATAGAAGAATATACACATGGATGAGACCAGGAGATACAGAGCGTTACCAAATCGACTTCATTATGGTCAAGCAGAGGTTTCGAAACCAGATTTTGGATTGTAAAACATATCCTGGTGCAGACATAATCTCTGACCACTATCTAGTTGTAATGAAATGCAGATTAAAGTTGAAGAAACGGAAGAAAAGTCAAAAGCCAAAAAGGTGGGCAATAGTCAGACTGAAAGTAAAGGATGTAAGCGAAATATTCAAGAAGAGTATAAAGGAAGGACTAATGAAAACCCCTAAACAAACTTCAATTGCAGACAAATTGGCACTTTTGAAGAATGAAATAACAAAATCCGCAGAAGAAAACATTGGTAGGAAAGAAAGAATATGTAGAAAACCATGGATCACTCAGGATATACTAGAATTGATAGACGAAAGGCGGAAACACAAGAATCTAAGAGACGAAAAGGGGAAAGCAGAATACAGACGTCTGAGAAATGTGGTTAACAAGAAGTGCACGGAAGCGAAAGATGAATGGTTGAAAGAGAAATGTGCAGGTATAGAAAATTGTCTGAAATTAGGAAAAGTAGACACAGCTTATCGAAGGATTAAGAATACTTTTGCTGTAATATTAAGGACACAAATGGAAAGCCTCTAACAGATAGGGAAGAAAAGGTTGAGAGATGGAAAGCTTACATAGAGTGCTTGTTTAAGGGAAAGGAGATTGAGAATCATGTAATGGAAAGGGAGGAGGAAATTGATAAGGATGCAAAAGGAGATTTAATATTGAGATCAGAATTTGACAGAGCATTAGAGGACTTAAGCAGGAACAAAGCACCAGGCATAGATGATATACAGATTGAGTTGCTACGCTGCATAGGAGAAGAAGGTCTGATCAGGTTATTTCTCTTGGTGTGTAGGATTTATGAGACAGGTGAGGTACCCTCTGATTTCAAGAAGAATGTAATCATCCCTATACCAAAGAAAGTGGGAGCTGATAGATGTGAAGATTACCGTACAAACAGCTTGATTACACATGCTTCAAAGATGCTGTCTAGAATAATTTACAAGAGGATTGAAAGCCAGATAGAAACAGAGTTGGGTGAAGACCAGTTTGGTTTCAGGAGAAATGTAGGAACAAGTCTACTAAGTGTACTAAGTCTCAGGCCGATTTTGGAAGGTAGAATAAGGAAAGATAAGAGAACGTTCATGGCATTTGTAGACTTAGAAAAGGCTTTTGATAACGTTGATTGGACTAAATTGTTTGACATTTTGAAATCTATTGGAATAAAGTACAGGGATAGGAGGGTGATATACAATCTATACAGAAACCAGACAGCAGTCATTCGAGCTGAAGGACATGAGAGAGAAGCTGGTATTCAGAAAGGTGTAAGGCAAGGCTGCAATTATCACCCATACTTCAATCTTTACATTGAACAAGCAATGAAGGAAATTGGAGAGAAAATTAAAGTGGGAGTGAAGATTCAAGGAGAAATAATTTCAACTCTGAGATTTGCTGATGACATCGTCATCTTTGCCGACACCCCTGAGGATTTGAATGAGTATTTGAATGGTATGGACTCCGTCTTACGGAAAGAATACATGATGAAAATTAATAAATGTAAAACAAAAATACTGGAATGCAGCCGAAATAAATCAGAAACCTCTATGGAGATCAAATTGGCAGGTGAAAAGCTGAAGGAAGTAGGAGACTTCTGTTACTTAGGAAGCAGAATAACCAGTGATGGACGAAGCAAAGAGGATATAAAAAGTAGGTTGGCTCAGGCAAGGAAAGCATTTCTACAAAAAAGGAATCTGTTGACATCGAATATAGATTTAGGTATTACGAAGTCATTTTTGAAAGCCTTTGTCTGGAGCGTGGCGCTCTATGGAAGTGGAAGTTGGAATATTGGTGCAGCAGAAAAGAGGAGAATTGAAGCATTTGAAATGTGGTGTTACAGGAGAATGATGAAGATCAGATGGGTAGATAGGGTTACAAACGAAGACGTATTAAGACGAGTGGGAGAGGAGAGATGTTTCTGGCGACTGCTAATGAAGAGAAGAGATAGGTTAGTAGGACACATACTAAGACACCCAAGAATAGCAAGCTTAGTTATGGAAGGAAGGGTCGAGGACAAGAATTGTAGGGGTAGACCAAGGTTGGAGTATGTTAATCAGATTGCCTCGGATGTAGGTTGTGGTAGCTATGTAGAGATGAAACGACTAGCTCAGGACAGGGAGACATGGAGAGCTGAATCAAACCAGTCAAAAGACTGAAGGCTCAAACAACAACACAGAATTAAACTTATCTTCAGAACAAGAGTTTAGTGCTTTTCAGTCGGTCAACACGAATGTACCCAAAAGAGATGGGTTATGCCCTAATCCTGAAATAAATTACATGAGATTAATAAAACACTAGGATGACCAGTTTCAATCGTCAAGCGATCATCATCAGATCCATTACACTTAGGCTACAAAATCTATGTTTGAAATACAGGTGAAAATATTTACAATATGTACAATTATTTAGTTGCAGTATTGGTACTGCTACTGTCAGTGTATGCTAATTGCAGTATATATGTTAGGTGAAATGCTAAATGGTGATAGCTATCCGGAGTTTGTACTTTAGAGAGATTATATGGTTGTAAACTATAGTTAAACTATAAAATTTTAGGCTAATTACTTATCTGATTGTCTTCCGTACTACAGCTGCTCGCAGTTTTCGTGCTCACTGTAACTTACTGTGCGGTCAACTGCGGTGGTTATCTTAACGACTGGTTTTTGCTGCCTTCTCCCCCCTACCCCTACGTGCTGTGGGGAGTGATAGCGATGTGTTTATGTGAGGTGTTGCCAACCTAGATAAGATGTATGTTATTGAATGAGGTGGATCTACAACTATTAAAGACCGTGGATTAGCCCTCGCCACGCGTGGAGCATTACCCATTCGAACTAAGCGTTGACGGTCTTATGATGACGTCCCGGCACCTTTAATACTGCCGCGAGTATGGGCCTTGGTTTGTTGCAGAAGAAAAGTACATCGTACACCTGATCCAGATAACATTTACCTATTAAAAAACCCCTAATTTCCCCCCTTTTTTTATCTAGCTTGGCTGTGTCGCTAAATTGTGTCTTGTTTCCGACAGGGTGTGTTTTTTAGTAGCGTGAAGAGGGGTGAGCTCTCCATGAACGTGTGTTCATTTAGATTGTTGGGATTGTTTCGTTTGGCTAGGTGTATCTCGATTGCTTCCTTTATGTCAAGAGCTCTGCCTTTCGATTCGTGATGGATTATTTTAAGGTCCGACTCTATGTTGGTGAAGCTGTGCCCCGCGTCACACATATGTTCGCACACGGCTGAATGTGTTCCGTATCTTATCGCATTCCTATGTTCATTATAACGGGTGTCTACTCGTCTTCCACTCTGCCCTATGTAATTAGCTTGACAACCGGTGTCTTGGCACGTTATAGAATATACCCCTGACCTTGAATACGGGTCACGTTTATTTAGATTACTATTTTGGAGGTGCCTAGCGGTTGTGTTTTTCGTCGTGAAAGCTATCTTTATGCCTTGCTTTTTGAATAGGTTAGTGATTTTATATGTATTCGCATTCACATAGTTGAAACGCACAAATTTTTTCTCATTACTGTCCGGTTTGGGAATCGTTTTATCTTTATTTTTATGCTTGGCTATAATTTGGTTTATTTTGCTTGGCGGGAAGTTGTTTTCCTTTGCTATTTGCTTAATAGTTCTTATTTCCTTATTATAGTTGTCTTTAGACATGGGTATGTTTAAAGCCCTGTGCACCATTGAATTGAAACCTGCTAGTTTGTGCGTACTGGGGTGATTAGACTGATTGTCGATTGCATGCGAGGTTTGTGTTGCTTTCCGAAATATGGAATATGAAAGGTCGTTGTCTTTACGTTCAATAGTTATATCGAGATAATTTATTTTTCGGTCTATTTCGGATTCCTTAGTGAATTTGATAGAGTGGTGTAGGCTATTAATGGATTGGAGAATTGTTTCTTCGCTTGTTAGTTCAGTATCGTAGATGCAAATTACATCATCTACGTATCTTTTCCATATTACTATTCCCTTTGTTGAAGTCTTTTCTAAGAACGCGTTTTCTAGTGCATTGATGAAGATGTCAGCGATTAACCCACTTAGTGGCGATCCCATTGCTAGGCCTTCTCTCTGTGTGTATATTTTATTGTCGAATTGAAACACGTTTTGGGTGAGAACGACCCTCAATAATCTCACAATCTCATCGGTTTCATTTACCGAATTGTTGGATTTTAAGTTGTTTTCGATAGTGTTGATTGCTTCAATAATCGGAATATTGGTGTACATGTTAGTTACATCGAAGGATACTAGCCTGAAGCTAGGTTTGATTTGTAGGGTGTTCAATGCTGTTACCAGTTCTGTTGTGTTCTTTACAGAGATGTTTTTGTCGTTGGAAAGACGGCATTTTAAGATTTTTAGTAACTCTTTGCTGATTTTGTAATTAGGGGCATTCCTACAATTGACTATTGGTCTCATTGGGCATTCCTTTTTGTGTATTTTTGGTTGTCCCCTCAATGACGGTATTTTCGGGTTCATGTTTATTAGTTTAGATTTTTCGGCTTTGGTCAGTATGTATTCTGTTTCTTTTAGCGCACTTTTTATTTGTTTTTGGAATTTGTTGGTGGGGTCTTTTGTTAATTCCTTGATTTCGTTGTTGTTTAGGAATTCGACTGTTTTTTCAATGTATTCTGTTTTGTTCAAAATTACAGTAGTGTTTCCCTTATCTGCTTTTGTGATGATTAAGTCATGTTCTTTTATTTTTTGTTTCAATGACTTTATTTCTTTGAGTTGTTTGTTGTTTTGAATGTTATTGCTATCGCCCTCTCGTTTGAGGATTTTTTTGGCTTCGTTGGTGGCGAGATTTTTGTTAATTCCCTGTCTTCTGCTGGGAGCTTGTGACTAGCTATCTCAATATCTGTGATTAACTGTTTTATATTGTGGTTCGTGTGTGCGTCTGTGCAGTTGTATTTCAAACCTTTGTCTAACACATTCATTTCACCTTGAGAAAAGGTTACGTTCGTTCTGTTGTTTACTCTGCTGTGGAAATTGAATTCATTGTTATTCGTGTGTTGTTCGTTAGATTGATGGTTCTGTGTTTCTCCTAGTTTTCTTAATTTATTTTCTAACGTTTCATGCTTCCTCGTTGCTCTGATTTCTGATATATTGGTATTTGGAAAAAAAATAGAGAGAGCAATTATTAACAGTTGACAGCCCTGGTGGCTCTTAAGAATACGCTCAATCCTATCTGTTTATGTACAGATTTTACATACAAAATTTGGTTGAAATCCAATTGATAGTGTAGAACTTATATGCATTTAAACATTGGACCTATCAGAAGGCTTAAAATTATTTGGCAACACTGTCATTGTTGGCCACCTGGAAATTAAACTGAAATAGTATTATCTGCATGTGTACCAATTTTGGAATAGCTCCCATGCATACCTTGCGAGATATCCAACATGGAGCTCAAATTTCTAGTGCGTTTTTTCAGCAGTTGGTAGCACTGACATCATTTTCAAATATGGACGTGAGATATTCCGGTGCACATCTTTACTCATACTAAATTTGGTTTTGATTGCTGCAGCCGTTTAGGAGTTGATAGGGGGGGACACACACACAGCCAGACAGACGGAAGGACAGACAGACAGACAGACGCACATTTTCCCGGATCGATCTCATAAGTCTACTTTTTCCTCATTTTTGCAAAATGTGAAAAGTAGGCTAAAAAATTTGTTGACATTAAATATAGATTTAGGTATTGAAGAGTCATTTTTGAATGCCTTTGTCTGGAGTGTGGCACTCTATGGAGGTAAAACTTGGACTCCTGCCCCAGCAGAACATAGGAGTATGAATCATTGGAAGTGTGGCGTTACAGGAGAATAATAAAGATCAGATGGGTTGATAGTGTAACAACTGAAGAGGTATTAACACGAGTGGGAGAGGAGAGATGTTTCTGGCGACAGCTAATGAAGAGAAGAGATGTTGGTAGATTATATGCTAAGACACACAGGAAAAGCATACTTAGTTATGGAAGGAAAAATAATAACTGTGAGGGTAGACCAAGGTTAGAACATGCTAAACAGATTGCCTCGGTTGTAGGATGTTGTAGCATTGTTGGGATATAACGATTAGCTCTGGACAGGGGGACATGGACGGTTGCATCAAACCAGTCAAAAGACTTAAGATTCGAATGATAACAACAAGGGGTATCCAATTTGTCAGTACCACTTACTAGACCATTCAACCGTTGCCTATGTTTGACGAAATAGGATGTGACTACAGTTACCCACACCATGAACCATAAACGTACAAAATAATATTGAAATATATAGTATATCAGATATAACATCATCGAGTCTTGTGACACGCAACCACTGTACAGTAAATCCAGTTAAAGTGGTGATGAGTATATTTCGTTCATTTCTTAAATGTCTGTCGCTTCTCAACTCTTGACTATGTGAAGCAAGAAACACATTTTCATGTAAGTGGAAGATATCCTCAGGTTCAAGGCATGATGACCCAATTACTGTAATTAGATCTGATAAGTGTTTGGGAATATCGATTGCAAGGAATAGACAATGAAAGTGTCATTCAGACCAACTTGGTTATGCGAATTTGTGTGTTGTGAAGAAAACCTAGGACCTGCAACAACATTCACATACGTTGATAATTCCTTCTTATGCTGTGGAGAAACAAAACAAATACTACTACTCTCCACCGGCTGCTACTCTTTATTGAGATGACCTATAAGAAGTAATTTTTCAGTGTTGCCTAAGTAATTTTTTAGTAGCCTAGAAGTTCTTCAGTCGGTCAACATGAGCGCCCCAAATTAGATTGGGTAGATAGTAGCAATTAATTACCTATTGTAACAAATAAATACATTATTTATACACTTCATAAAATACTTCTCACATAAATGAAATAAATACATTAATTATGCCAGGCACTAGGAAATTAATTGTAACTTCCCACCCAATCTAAGTGGGCACATTTCTGTTGACCGACTGAAAAGCTTCCACTCTTCTGCTTCTGCTCTTGTTTTTGGATGCACAAAGCAACTTATTCTGGCAGAAAAATATATGGCATTTGCTGCATTACATAGCAGTAGAACATCAGGAATATCATAAGAATGTTGCCAATTGGCCTAAATTCTACAAAAATCATGAGAATTCATAACGATGAGAGGACTGAATTTTTTTGCCTACGATTGAATTTTGTAAAAAATGAAAGCAGACTTATGAGATCTATACGATACAAATGTCCGTGTGTCTGGCTGTGTGTGTATGTGTGCATGTCTGTCCATGCCTATTCCCTATCAATTCCCGGACGGCGAAAGCAAATTGAATCAAATTTGGTACAGAAGTAGCAATACTTAAAGGCACCTTATTGTCATGTTATATATTGCCGCCATCTTTACGAATTCAAAATTGTGGCCACCAAAGTGCTGAATGCTAAAATCGAATAACGACTAAATTTATCATCGAATCTCTTCCAAATTTAAATAAAACCTTCATGTGCGAAGCTCCTGTGACCCAAACTACAAGGGCATCAGCTAAATTATATCAAGATGGCAGACGTCCAAATCATGCAAATATTATATTCCATAACCTATTGAGACAATAATTATGAAGGCTATTTGTTTGGAAATTGCGATATTTAAATGCGAGCTTGAATTTATATTTAGCTGTGTTTATTCTTAGTCACGATTAGGGGCCGATAACCTAGATGTTAGGCCCCTTAAAACAACAATTATCATCATCATCATCTTAGTCACGAGACAGCGAAAGGGGATCTCCTTTGTCAGAACTTGTTATCTGCAGCTAGCGAAGGTCGTGGAGGACGACTTTATTTTATTGTGATCATCTTTTTTTCTTGCCTGGAAACTCAGGCCAGAACAGGAGCCGCGCGCTAGCAAAATAAATAACAGAAATGAAGAAACAAAGAGAAAATATTAAAATAAATAATGCAGAGAGATTTTTAGAAGCGTGCTTGACTCATGGACACACGCGTGACCATGTGACCACATCTGACCAATATCATAATTACTTTTCGCCACTAGTTAAACTGGTCTAGATAATTACATCTAGAAGTCATGGGAAGGACATACTCGACAAATCTTGAGAAAAATAACAAGATGTTCAGTAAAGAACATTCTCCTTATTTCACTTAAATGTATGGGTATAGTTATAAATCTTTGTCCTCGCCAAGGTGTATAACTGTACTGTATGTTCTTGTGATAATAATAATAATAATAATAATAATAATAATAATAATAATAATTATAATAACGTTATTGGGTTTACGTCCCTATTAACTATTGTGGCTTTTAGAGACGCTGGGGTGCCAGAAATTTTCCCTGAAGGAGAACTTTAACCTCCCGCATTTGTGCGCCCTCAAATGCACCATGATTTGGTCCTGCAACCTTGGGCACAGCAGGCGAGAACGTTACCGCTACGCCACGCAGCCAGTCGTTCTTGTGATAAACGTTAAGAGTTGTGTCCAATATAAGACTCCCCATTTACTCAATTTCGTTGTACGCCCATCCACCATCTTAAATGTATTGAATTGTTTATCCTGTGATTTCAGACGAGAAAGTCTTCTATGTGAGATTACATATTGCCGCGTTTCGTGATTATTTAGGCAAATTGCGTATGTGGTCAGGAGAACTCCTAAACATATGCAGTTCTCCTGTTAAGCACGCAATTTGCCTAACAGTGGTGGCCAAACGGTAGGATACCTTACAGGGGAGTCTTCACTCTCGTTTACGGTCGGCGGCAAACTTCTATGAAGGAGGTATCCAAAAACTTGTGCCACGCTATGACAAATGCCTGAAAAAGTTCGGCAGTTATGTGGAAAAGTAGTTTAAGAGGTGTAGAATGATGTGCAATAAATAATTTTTCTGTATCTGTACACAATTCAATTTTATCACCAATCGGAACTTACTTTCTGGACGTGCCTCGTAGTAGGCCACTCATGAATCTAGAAGATCCAGTTCTTTGCTTTGGCATACAATGCGAATTATTTGGTTCTATTTGATTATTAAATTTCGTTATTATAGCTCTTGGATAACGAAAGTTATTAATTTATTTGTAAATTTAAAGATGTCCGTTATGCACTATATTCTGTGTGATAGTCTTTCGACTAACGCACCTGAGAGTTCTTATATTATACTCACCTCTTGGCAAGATATGTCTAATTACCAATTTTCATTCAAAGTTGACGATTTTAATGTTCTAATATTTTCACAGCCGTCATATTGGACGCATTGAGAGAGTGATATATTGCCTTGTCCATGCAAGGCCACACATATGGTCCTACCTAGTCACTGATTTTCGAATCTGTAGCTCTTAAGTGTTCAGAGTAATTTATTTTTATAAATTTAAGATGGCGACTGTGCGTATTAATTACTCTCATATACTGTAGTGTTCAGGTTGTACGCAGTTAGCGAAGAACGCTTGCCGCGAAACCACTAGCTGGTCAGTTTTATTTTAGGGTCGCCTTCTCCTTACATACGTAATTTCATGTCAATCGCTCCGCTAATTTGTACACCAGCCCCATAACAAACTAACGAAAATTAAACTGAGGATATATTTGGTCACTATACACTCCATCCTGGATAAATACAGAGAATTAGCCAAAAATTCCAAATGTTCAGACAGAAAGCTTAATTTATTTGCGTAGATTGTCACAGCGTTCATGCAAGAATTGCGAACTCAAAACATAAATTGAGTTAAGGAATCAACTGTATTCCGTTGTAGCGGTGTTTATGAAGGACGTTCAATTTGAACTTCACGTTTCCGTCCATTACAGTAGAAGGAACTCCATCATCAGTTTACTGAAGGAAGAGGAAATTTGCCTGTACAAAAATAATCATTTAGAAACTGATTTGATAAGGGTATAGCCTATCTCTAATTCAAATTTAAACTGGTCCTTGTAGTGGTGCAAGTGGGAGAAGTGGGAGAGAGAAAGTCTCCACCGAAACCTAAAGGGAATGTCTTAGCGTTTAAAGCACTTAACCGGATCTACTATATTCACGTCCGCCTCGTTGCGTAGTGGCTAGCATTCTTGGCTGTCACCGCGGAGAGCCGTGTTCGATTCCCGCCTCCGACAAGAAATTAAATTCTGGTCTGAGGGATGGAACGGAGTAGACTACACTCATCCTTGTTGCGAAACTGAGAAGAGGTGGGTTCGATTCCTAGCTCAGCCAGTTTGGAAATAATTGTCCTTGGTTTCCCACTTACAATCCAGACAAATGCTGGAATGGTACCTAACGTAAGGCCACGGCCGCTTGATTCCCAAATCTTACCTAAATTACAAATACACACACTAGTACAGACATCACAGTGACACAGGTTATCAGACAAATTCTACACTCATCCAGGTGCACGGGGCTACATGACCACGATGTCGCAAAGCCCCTAAAATTATCACCAACAGCATCATCTACTATATTCCCAAGGTTGTCTCATATGATTGTACCGTCAAAAGAAACGTATTCACTTTGTGTTACAGCAATTAATTATTACAACACTCAGGCGATGTTACATCACGTTCCAGTGGTCCCCTACCCATTGAAAACTACACACGTCTCATTTATTTAACTGTGTCATTGCCAGGACTCAGATTTTTAGAATTTTAAGGTATTTTTTAGGTTCCCAGGCGCAAATGTCATATTTCTTTTTAAATGCATCGAATAGATTTTCTTCAGGTTTTCCTATCCATGGCTATGCACGAATTCGTGAAAACTACCAACAACGTTAAAAATGCATGTACTGTAGCGGTCAGCGAGTGCTAACATTGTGACGGAAGAGCGTACTCCATCTTGCGGAGCTTGTGAATGCATCCATTGTCTTCAGCAGCTGGGAGCAAGCCATGGAAGTTCAGCCTTCAGTGATGGCTTGTGCGTGGTGGGAGATAGCTAAGCCTATGTCTACTAATATAAGTGAACAATTCCTTTATACATTAAAATCTGGTAGCTTCAAACACAGAAACCAAATTTTAGATTATTATTTGAAAAACGTTCTTAGCCTAAGCATAAGTGAAACAATGATCTTAATATTGCAAAGCTAATAGCGGAGGAAAATAATTTATAACAGAGAACAAGTTCGTACAAAAAAGTTCCATAAAAATACTGAGTGGTCAAATTATGTGCAGACTGCTTTTAACATGGTTATTAGTCTAACAATGAGTCTGTTTTATGGCATGGGTAATATACCGAAACGACTATATTTTAAATTCTGTATTAATTCGCGTATTGAATACACAAGTGAAATTAGGTCGTGTAGTATTTTCGGTTGAGTCTGCGCGGTGATTTGAATATTGTAAGTATGTTTTATAAGAAAAAGTATTTTATTATCACTGGTCACAATTCCTCACTGGTCACAATTCCTTGCACTTCACTGAGGGAAAACTTATTAAAAGGATCTGACATACAATTATTCCTTAATCAATGTTATGCCTTCATCTTTCAATTCAATTTTATTATAACCATTTGTTTATAACAATATGAACATTGGGCACCCCTGATACACGTCAGCTAAGGATTTTATTATTTTCATTAGTGAGAGGAAAACCATTTACTCTTTTCGAGTTTTTTAATTTTTCAATGAACATAAAAGTTGAACTCTATATCTGTGAACATATAGACGGAAAGATAAAACAGTCAACTATCAGAGTGGCTTGATAAGATGCTGTTGTTGTTGTTTTTAGGGGCTGCAGCTTCGTGGCCATATAGCCCCATGTATTTTGGGTGTGTGAGATTTGTGTGATACTCTGTATTATTGTGATGACTGTACTGGTAGATGTATTTGTAAATTGGGGATAGGAATAGGAAGGAGGTGGCCGTGGCTTTAAGTTAGAAACCATCCCAGAATTTGCCTGCAGTAGAAGTGGGGAAACCATGGAAAACCACTTCCAAGATAGCTGAGGTGGGAATCGAACCCTATTCTTCTCAGGTTTGCCTCACGAGGCTGAGTGTAACCCATTCCAGCCCTCACACCAGATTTAAAATTTATTGGCAAAATCCCCGAGGGGACAGCCAAGAATGCTAACCGCTACACCACAAAGTGGTCCCGATAAAATGCACAGGGAACATATCTCACCAATAGAAATGCATTCCCGCTAACTCCGTGCTCTGTAAGCCGAGTCCTGGAGAGGAAGGAAGGAAATTTGTAGTTTTACGTGACTGTTAATCTCGCGATCATGAGCCACGGAACCTCTTTATTACGTGGGATCCGAACCACAGGACATGGCATTTCACTTTGAAAGTCTCACATGCATTGAACGGGAATCAAACCCGATCCACTGTGGTGAGAGGCCAACGTCTTAATCTTTGGGCCACCACGCCCAACTGGCACTGAGAATATCTGAACTTCTATAGGCAAGCTGTCTTTAGTACTTTACTAGAATCTGTCACTTCTCTCGCTGTGGTGGAGAGGAAATTTGCCGACAGTTCCCTTCCTGTGACGTGACTGCCCAACGACTTCCGCTGACGTCATGGCTCAAGATTTATTGACCACAATGGTAGCGAGTTTCACTCCTGCCCGTAAACAGGGGCAAATGGCATAGCAAACTCCATCCATTCTCAAATGTTTAATAAACTGCAAGAGGTAAAAGGTCTCTACTGACAGGTTGATTGTCGGTTAATATCAGAAGACACTCGTCATCTCCAGCGATTGGTGTCAGAAAGAAATGTCAAGAAATGGTATAGATTCAATCACAGGTGGAGAACTGTCATTTCGAGAGTTTCAATTTAAGGGATCTTGTTCTATTAAACGTTACTTATTATAACATTAATGTGCGAAATCCACAAAGTTCATAGTGACGACGGAGCCCAAATGAATTCACATTTGAAACTGTGAGTAGCCTAACACAATTTGTATAAGATACGGTACCTTATATCTTCAGAAGACAGAGATATAATTCAGTGGAATCATTTCATTTGTTTGTTTTTGGTCACTGTTGCATTATTTTGGGGCTTAAACATCGTGAGCATATTCTACGTTTGCTTGGGTGTATGTGGAACTCTGCTATAACTTGCGTCATTGTGGTGTCTGTATTGGTGTGCGTAAATGTGATAGCGGCTAAAATTAGGAAGGAGGCAGCCATGGTCTTAAGCTAGACACTGTCCGGGTGTTTGCCTGAAGTAAAATTTGGAGACCATGGCAAGTAACTTTCAGGAATGCTAAGAGTGGGAGTGGAAACGTATACTGTGTAGGCTATCATATTAATTGTCCTCTAGCCTCAAAGCCGTCTGTAAATGTGCCGTCCAGCGGAACTATAATTGACGTTAGGTTCATTTTCCTGTGTATCCAACCAAAGGAAAATGAGCTTTGTTAAAATGTTCAGTAGACAAGTGCGTATATTTCCATGTAGCTATGCACTCCTTCAGTAGAGTATATTTGAAGTTCGTTTTCCTTTTGTACTAACACAAGAAAATGAACCTAACTTGAATTGTTCTGTTGGACGGCACATATCACATACGGTTGGGGCGTGACCAATCAAGAGGAAAATATTGGATAAGAAGACCGTTGTCAGATACGTGGCATTGCAAGTTCAGCGATGATATAGACCAGAGGTATCCATATAGCACGCCGGGCGCGCTGGCAAGCAGAATGCAAGCCGGCTTGCTTCTGGCACGGACAGCCTTGCAGCGAATGTGCCTATCTCAATCGCTTTCTCGTCTCACTCCCTCTCGTACTGCCTTCGCTTGCTGTGATTGATTGGTCGAACGTGAAACGTATCCAGGATATTGTAAATATGAAAATAAATTGAAATAAAATGAAAACGAGGAAGAACACAATGTGATCGAAATTGTTTTCTTTAAATGAGTTCTATGTTACCATATCAATATTTCTGATTTAATGCTAAGCGCGTAATCTTCAAGTACCGGTACGCGGAGAAACGCGCGAAACACAATTTAGATGAGTCGATCAACCAACAGTTTGTTTGTTTGTTTGTTTGTTTACATTACGTTTGGTTCGCTAGTGATCCCAACCGGACTTTGTCTGACGCCAGCAGTCAAAGCAGACAGCCGAGCCAAGAGATTCAGGAGCCAGCGTGCCGGCGTGTGACGCAGCTAAGCTAGCACGCCGAGCGTGCAAATGCTGGACGCCTCTGATATAGGTTATTAAGTGGCATTAAAAACATTAAAATTAGATGCTTGTTGATTAGTTTCAGAGGTCGCAATGTATCGGTAGACAACTCTAAATTAATAAAAAGTAATTGGTATTCTGCCCGAAGGCTGGTCCGAGCCTCCGAAGAGGCTACCCCCAGCCTGAGTTTACGTGCGGTAGGGTGGCCAGGGCCGTTCCGCTCCTCCTATGTTGTCCAACAGCGCGCAGTGCCTAGAAACGGCATACCATCCAAGTTCTGACCGCCCCCAATGTTGCTTAACTGCGGAGTTCTCCTGGGATCCGGTGTTTCAACACGGCTAGGCCGTTGGCCATAGACAACTCTCTGCAAAATTATTTTAGAATGTAGAGACTCGAATGTGGTTCAGCCACATTCCCCTGTCTGGAACACGACCACGGCTACCCTCACAGAACTCACACGAGAAAGTTGATAACGATCTGGTATCATTGCTGTAGTGTGTTGCGTTCCGCTGCAGCTGTACCCAGTGAGACGTACCCAGCCACAAAATACATACGAACGATTATGTTTATTTGTTTGTACGTGGAAAGAGCCCTGATATCTCTAACAGCGCACTATCAGGAATGGAGAGATACCAATGTTGGAGTGTGAAATCCGTAGTAACCTGGACGCCCACAATTCATACTAGCTGTCAAACGCAGACGGTGTCCACATTGTCTGTTTGCGAAGGTCATTTGCTTTTAAAAGCTGAGCCACGTGCAGCAGAATAAAACACAATATCATTTATACAAAATAATATGAAAGCCAGCGCCTCCATGGTTCACCCCTTGGTCCGTGGTTCAAATCCTGGTCCCTCCATGTGAGATCTGTGCTGGACAAAACGGAGGCAGACAGGTTTTTCTCCGGGTACTCCGGTTTTCCCTGTCACAATTTCATGCCAGCAACACTCTCCACTGTCATTTCATTTCATATCTCATTGATTTCATCATTAGCTCAGAGGAATGTGACAAGCTTCGGCAGCCGGCACAGTTCATATCCTTGCCGCTAGATGGGGCTTCATTCATTCCATCCCTAACCCGGTTGGTCGACTGGAAGCAGGCTGTGGATTTTTTTTTTCAATATGAAAGCGGACTCATTGCCGTTAGGAGCAACATTCTTGTTCAGCTAAATGCTATAACATACATCAATTGCTTCTGGGATACTCGCAAGGAAGTTAACAATTACATTCACACAGCAGCGTAGCTGTGCGCAGTAACTCGTGCAACATGACTCCCATGGAAGGACGCAGTTTGAAGATGTTACGTTATATAATCCAGGCGTTGACAATGGCCAGCCTGAGTGGGATTTTTCCTCGGAGTTTTCCCGTACACACTCCAAGAAAGAGATGTGATATTTCACTTCCTGGACTACTTAACATTATGTGCGCATAACAGACTCCATCGAATGTTACTGTTACAGTTTACTCTATGTGATAGTCTACTAGATGATGATGATGATGATGATTATGATAATTGTTGTTTTAAGGGGCCTAACATCTGGGTCATCGGCCCCTAATGGTTTGGATGATCGTGAAGACGATAATGAAATGTAAACTATAACTAAAACTAACTACTAACTTACAGTATAAACTAGAAGAAGAAATGGAAAACAAAATGAGAATAAGGCAAATAAAGGACAGGAGGAAAACAAATGCCCTCAACCCTCGAAGAATGCGGATTGAGGGACTTGGAAGGAAGGAGAGCCATGAAAGGCAGATAGGAAAGTGAAAGAGGAGAGGGTCTTCCCCACAGGTAATGGACAAAAGGGGGAAACCGGACCCAGCTCAGGAATCCCTCGGGGTCGCCAACTCCCGAACTCACCAACCGTGAGCCCCTGAGGGTGTAGCATTATCCAGGGTGCACAAGAAGTGGTGAGGCTACATATACCCAGCCTCCTTGAGGGCCTTGAGCAGAAGGCAGGAGAGAACATGAAAGGAAAAAGATGGATGACCCCTCGCAGAAGGAGGGTATCAGAAAAGATGAGACAAGGGCCAATTAAGGCGGAAAAGGAAGAGATTCCCTACCCCTCGGATACCCTAATACCGTCGGGGTCGGAAGAGAACAAGAGTTGACCAAGTGAGGTCGACAGGAAAGAAGACAGAGAGGAGCCATGGACAAGTAAGTGGAAGCAATGCCGGACTCAGCTGGAGCCTCGTGGTCGCCAACCCACGTCACACTAGATGTGAGCCCCTGGGGGAATAGTCTACTAGAATGCACAAGGTTTGTAATATGGATCGCTCCAGTTAACATTATGTGGAGACTAGCGTAATCCTTGATCATAATAATTACAACTACACACACAACTTAAGTCAGCACAATAACACAAGTTATCAGAAAATTGCTGTATATACACACACGAGTAAGTGGGGTTGATGACCCCAATATCCTATGACAATAATTGAAACAACAATAAATAAGAACATTTCTGCAGGTCTCAGGAAGTTGCTTTGCTGTTCAAGACCAACTCGTGGCGCAGTGGCTCGCATTGTTGCCTGTGATCCCTGAGATCCGAGTTCAATTCCCGGCTCTGTCAAGAAATCTAATTCTGATCTAATTCAGTATCATGAAGCAGAACTGAGAAGAGATTGGTTCGATTCCCACCTCAGCCATCCTGATAGTAGTATTCCATGGTTTCCCACTTCTGCTCTAGGCAATTGTCGGGATGGTATCTAACTTCAGGCCACGGCCACCCAATCCCCACCTCAATCACAAATACACACTAATACAGCCATTAAAATAAAACAGCTCATCAGACAATTTCCACACACACCCAAATACACGGGGCTACATGACCACGATGTCGCAAAGCCACTAAATGAATCATCAACAACAAGAGATCTGCTTTTCACGTTCTCCTAGGCCTGTTTCTGTTCTGTATATGCTGCTTGTAATTCATGATATGAGCTCATCCATTTTCTGCATATTTGGTCAGTCAATGCAAATCGATTTATTAACTTTCTAGCAAAACCATACTCGTTATTCCCCTATGGCCTGCAATTGGCCAGCAGGTATCCTCTCCATTAAAATAATGAAAGAGAATTTTAATTACAATGGGAGAACATGTGATGTGTAGCGCGGATTTACATACATTAAAATTATCCTTGAAAGGGTTGCATGCAACCCCACACTCAAAGCTAAATGCAGATATGCACTATATTCCATTTCGATAGTCAATTATTTACATTCCCTGATTGTTTTTATTTTCCAGCTCATACACAAAGCTACCTTGTTAAGCCATTAAATAATGGGAGTAGAGAGACTGTGAGAATTAAAACGCAGGGGCAAACAGAATAGACAAACCCGCAATACATCTAGTCTAACAAATCGATACCTCGCAAACCCATAAACGTACAGACTAGTGTGAGGACTCATTTTAATGGGCTTTTTTTTCCTCTTTACCGTGAACCATTTATTTTTTAGATCCCCCCTCCCCCCCCAAAAAAAAGTTTAATTTGGAAAGTAGGCATATATATTAAAACTATAGTCTACCGGGTTCGATTCCCGGCCAATGCATGTGAGATTTTCGAAGTAAAATGCCACGTCCTGTGGTTCGGATTCCACGTAAAAAGGAGGTCCCTTGGCTCATGATATCGAGATTAACGGTCACGTTAAACTACAAGCGTCCTTTTTAAAATTATAGTCTACTTTCCAAAATAAACATTTCTTATTTTACGAAATTCCAAAAATATTTAGTTCTCAGCAAAGAGGGGAGAAAGCCCATTAAAAAGAGTCCTCACACAAGTCTGTATGTTTATGGGTTTGAGAGATATCGATTTTTTTAGACTATATGAATTGCGGGTTTGCCAATTCAGTTTGCCCCTGCGTTTAAACTCTCACAGTCTCTCCACTAATGATTGCCTATCTAACATGGTGGAGGACTACCCTCCGTCCGCAGAACTGCGGCCACGTGATACCCATGATAATATTACATAACGTTCGGATATCGTACAGCTATCAGGAAATGATGTTTCGGAATAAAGGGCTCAAGTGTTTCCTACGAAAACATCGCCCAGACAAATACACCTCCTCCTCACAACTGTGCAACCACGTGCTACAGCCTCTGATAGAAATTCGAAAAGACGCACACGGTGCGATACGATACGATGCACCAGAAATCTGGATTCATCAGACCGGGTGACAATTGTCCATTCTTCCACAGTCCATTGTCGATCAATGCATGTCCACTTCATGCAATGCTTTTGGTGGAGTGCAGTCAACGTATGGTAGAATTATCACTCGGCCGTCGACTCTGCAATTCATTTGCAACAGTGTACCCTGAACCGTCTGGTTTGAAACATTATCCTGGAGGGAAATGGAAACCTCTGCTGCACCTGTGGCCCATGTCCAGAAAATTGACCCTACTGCCTCCCCGAGTTATGGACACAAGTCTCCGATGGTTTACCCTACCACAGCCAACACACGACTGGCCGATGTGTAATTATTTGCCCAATATTGCACAACGTTCAAAACGTACTCCCAACAGAGGTCTACGATCAGTCAAAAAGCCGTGCTGTTTCAGAGATGGGAGTATAATACTTAGGCGATGTGGTATCACAATTTGACTTCTACTAAACTTGGAGAAATCAGTTGTGATATACTATGCTCCCCGTGTCCCACTTGTAACACTCGATACGCCAGGTGATAATTGTTCCCGAGAAGAAATGCTCATAATATAATGTCTTACCAATGTACTTATTTCGAATGTTCTGAAGTTTTGGATGAATTAACAGAAAATGCACACTTTGAATAATATTAGTAATAATAATACCACTAATAGAACTTAGCCCAGTTTGTACTGAGAGAACTTGGATGAAAAGGAAATCCCAGGGGCTTTGTCAGCATTGGAAGAAAATCTTGGACACAATCAAGAAACGACGTTTGATATTTCACGGGCATATTCTCTTAATGAGTGGTCACAGACTGACTAAAATTATTCTAAATCTTACTCTTTCAATTAAAGCTAAGAACTGGCTGCTTGATGTTGAAACAGACATACAGCAAATAGACAACTCAAGTGATATGGTATTGGGCAAGTTTAAATTCAGAAAACTAGTCGACAATCATCTATTTTCAGACCACCCAAAAGAACCTGGACGGAGGAGCGCAGAAAGAGAAGATGAAGAGATTTTGGGAGGACAAGAAAGCTAGATCAGCTAGATAGGTTTAATCACGCTCCTTAAAAGGGAATAACGATGTTAAAATAATAATAATAATAATAATAATAATAATAATAATACGAGGAACATGAATCATAACAATAATAATAATAATGACGTGTAGCGCGTAGGGATGTGGCGACCCAATCGCCCAGTGGGAAACCACTGCAACCAGCCACCGGAGTATTAGCAGGAAAACCATAACTATTCGGGTTAGGCGGAAAAGCCTGCCCACCGCCGGATAAATTATTGAGGCCCTCCAAGGCTAAAAACGTTGGTTGCATTCATAATGAGCAACTTGCTCCAAGCTAAACTAAAGCTTCTTAAGCATGATAGTAAAACAAAGACAGGAGATTAATACACCAGGCAGCAACTTTTCGAATAAATCCACCGTCGCCCACGAGCGTCGCATGCATCCCATTCGGACTCTGGGGGGGGGGGGGGGGGGGTGCAATATCATGCTAAAGACGAGTCGGAGCGTCTTCGAAATCCTGAACAGTCATGAAAGCTGAAACCCAAATCTAAGAGTTTTTTGGCTACTTTCAACATAATCTCTCTTATCCAAACTGGTAAGATGAAACAGCTTACCAATGCCCTTCACGAAAATAAAATCGCAATAATGGCCTTGCAAGAAACTCGCTTCACTGACGAAGATATGTTTGAGTCTGATGGGTATCGGTTCTTCAGGAGCAAATCCCGCAAGAGGGTAATGAAGAACAAACACCCCTTTCTTCAGAACTGCCTTTACTGTCAACACCAGAATCCTTAGGTCAGTCTCGAATTTTGAAGCTGTTAACGATAGGTTATGCCTGCTATCTGTGCGCTGCGCAAACAAAACTTATACGCTAGTCAAAGTACATGCTCCAACTAATGAACAAAACAAAAAAGAGTTGGAAGACACTGATAGATTTTGGAACCTCTTGGATGCTAGATTGGCAAAAACCCGAAACACTACGTCAAGATCCTAATGGGTGATTTCAACGCACAGGTAGGACGTGAACGGAAATACAGGAATGTCGGTGGGCTCTATCCAGCGCACAATAGAACTAACGAGAATGGAGAACGCCTCATTGAACTATGTAATAACCATAACCTCCAGCTGATGTCAACACACTTTGGTCACCTACCTAGAAAACAGTTTACATGGAGATGCCCGAACAAAACATTAGAAGAGTTCCAAATAGACCATGTTGCTATATCTCAAAGATCTAGTCCGGAAATCATGAACGTTGCCGTAAAAAAGGGAATGAACATAGACTCAGATCACCATGTATCGGTAATAAAGTTCCGGCCCATTCCACTCAACAAAAAGAAAAAGAAACTTAGCATAATCCGCTTCGACACAAACATGCTCAGAGATAGGGAGAATGAATTCAAAAAATTTGCCCAACCAGTGGAAAAAGTCTTCAACAGCACGAGAAAGCAGATGATACACGCTGCAAAAGAAGTAGCAGAAATCAAGAAGAGGAAGAAACACACATGGTGGAAGATCTTAGAGGATCGTCTAAATGCTTGGAAAAAGTACTACACCTCCAAAGAGGAAGATGATTGGATCATCTATAAAGACCAACGAGACAAACAGCAAAAATAATACGCAGCGAGAAACGCAAGTATGAAAAAGAACAAATGGGCAAAATTTAACAAAACTTTCACAGAAATGAGACCCGTGAATACTACAGGGATTTTAAAAAGAAGATACAAGGATACAAGGCACCTTCCCTTTGTTTTCTAAGAAAAGATGGAAATCTAGCAATATCCAACGAAGAAAACTGCGAAATATTAGCCGGGAATTTCAACGACCTCCTAAATTGTGAAAAGCCACCCAACCCTATCAAAACAAACAAATGAACCACAATTTGCCATCTTCTCCACCAAATCGCAATGAACTCAAACGCCACATAAAGAGGTTGAAAAATAACAAGGTTCCTGGTGAAGACTCCATGATTGCAGAACTGTGGAAACATGCCCCAGAAGAAGCAATTGACATCCTACACTAAATTATTGTAGATATATGGGAGACAGAGCAACTCCCAGTGTACTGGAAGTTAGCTTTGATCCATCCTTTACACACGAAAGGAAATATAAGAGATGTGAACAACTACCGTGGTATTTCTCTTCTGTCAGTAGCTTACAGGATCCTGTCACTTTCCATCCTTCAAAGACTGGAACAGCAAGTTGAACACAAACTCGGGGAATACCAAGGGGGTTTTAGGAAAGGCCGATCGACTGCAGAACAAATCATTAACCTAAAAACCATAATTAGGTACTATGTGTTGAGAGGTCCAACGTATGTATCGACATTTGTAGACTTTAGGGAAGCGTACGACTGCATCGACAGTGATGTGTTGATTAACATACTTGCAGAAATGGGAGTCGATGAGAAACTGCTGGCAATAATAAGGGCAACCATAAATAATACCACATCCATAGTCAAACTCCAAGGATGTTTCTCTGAACCCTTTGAAATCAAGACAGGCGTTCGACAGGGAGATAGTCTGTCACCTCTGTTGTTCAACTGCGTGCTTGAAAAGGTAATACAGAATTGGCGACAGAAGTTAGAAGACGGAGGCCTTTACAAACCATTAAGGATCGGGACAAAGAAAAACGGAGTTGAAATAGACTGCTTAGCATTCCCTGATGATATAGCCCTGATGACAGGAAATTTCGAAAGTGCAACAGAACACGTCAATATATTGAAGGAAGTAGCAGAACAAACAGGATTACAAATTTCCTTTCAAATGACAGAAGTAATGTCGAACATCAAGGATGATACAGCACAACTAAACACCAAATATGGAACGATAAACCGTAGTAATAAATTTAAATATTTTGGGGAATGGATCCAGCAAAATGGCCTTGATAAGGAAGGCATAGAAGCAAGAATCAAGAAAATGGAAGTCGCTTTCCAAACCACCCGCAACATATACAGAGTGGTCCACCAGCCCCTTATTATTTAGTTTTATGAAACCCAACTAACATTGTATCTCTCCCGATGGTCGATATTGCTCTGCGCTCTGACTGTGTGACAGCAATGTAATTGGGTCATGGGTCTAGTAAAGAAAAACCAACCGTAAACTTTTCCCCGCCAAATACTATGGCCCATTCTACTAACATATGACTTATTGCTCCTTGAAATAACACACATACACGTAATACGATCGAATTAATAGCTTACGCCACGTGATCTGTAATAGTAGAAAGTTAAATCAACACCATAAACCATGATTTGAGACTTTGACATGGACTTAAACGTTTGAGGTGGGACAGCCACAGTTCCTACTGCACGTTTAGCACATGGTATCTACCTTGTGTTGGTGGCTGAGTCGGTTAAAGCCTGACAGAACGTGGTGGGCGCCAACGGGAAGAATAGTGCTCCGAATCCAGTGGTAGGCATACTTCTAAGCCACGCTCCATTTTAGTAGGGATGTACGAGGGCAGATCAAAATATAAGTTGCACTTCCCAGTTTTGGCCATTTATTACACCACCTATACAACAGCAACACGCCTATAATGACATACAATGTAACGTCACATTTCCACATAGTTTCCAAGAGACTCCAAACATTTCTGCGAACGCACAACCAACTTGTCGATGCCGGATGCATAGAAAGTTCCTCCAGCGTTCTGCAACCACACGGAAACAGCGGCCTTCACCTCCTCATCGGTCTGGAAACGTCGACTACCGATCTCCGTTTTGAGCTTGCCGAACAGATGAAAGTCACATGGCGCTAGGTCTGGACTGTAGGGTGGATATTGCCAGACCTCCCACTTGAAACGCTGCAGCAGTTCGCTAGTTTGGCGGGCCTTGTGAGGTGTTGCGTTTTCGTGCAACAAAATCACACCGGCGCTCAATTTCCCCCGGCGCTTCTCTTTAATCGCTTTACACAACCGGTGCAACGTTTGACTATACGACGCCACGTTGATCGTCGTTCCTTTCGGCATGAATTCCACGTGCAGAAAACCATCCATGTCAAAGAACGCTGTCGCCATAACCTTACCGGCTGAAGGTTGAACATTGGCCTTCTTTCGTTGTGGTGATGAGGGACGCACCCATTCCATTGATGTTCTCTTCATTTCAGGGGTGAAGTGGTGGACCCACGTTTCATCGCCTGTGACGATTCGCCGCAGAAACCCGTTGCCGTCTGAGGCATAGTGTTGCAAAAATGCCAGGGCGGATTGGAAACGTTGTCCCTTGTGATCATCGGTGAGAAGACGTGGGACCCATCTTTGACACAGCTTACGATATCCAAGGTCCTCGTGAACAATGGGGAACACACTGCCATACGACATGTCCAGCCACGTCGCGATTTCTCTCAGTTGAATGCGCCGGTTCTGTCTAATGATCGCATTCACACTGTTGACATTTGCACAGGTCCTGGACGTTACGGGCCTGCCTTAGCGATATTCGTCCGTGATATCCGTGCGTCCGGCTTCGAATTGCTGACAGCACTTCACGATCCCTAGCCGGGAAATGGTCCGCTCCCCATACACAGCACTAATTTCACGATGAATGTCCGTGCATTTCTTCCTTTTGGCCCATAGGAATAGATTGTCGCACGCACCTCATATTTGGAGTGAACGTCAAGTCGATGCGCCATTGCATTTGGCCGCTAATTACACCATACAAGACGTGACACCACAGCGACCTGCCTAACAGACGTGTGGGCAATGTCTGTCCCTTTCTCCGCTGTACCCACGTATGCGACACACAGCGCGCTGCTGCAGCGCGTTAGTGCAACTAACCTTCTGATCCACCTTCGTAACTACATTGCCACATTCATTCCCTTACTATGTATTTTTGTGAAGAGTACGTTGAATTTTGATGATTTGTAAAGAGAATACGATCGAATTGTGACGTTATGCCACATGACCTGTAATGGCAAAAATTAAAATACTGGCATGGATATTAACATAGCATATCAAGGTGTCGGTCTAGAGGTCCGGGTTTGATTCCCAGCTCTGTTAAGAAATTTAATACTTGTCTGAGGGCTGTAATTGGGTAAACTCAGCCTCGTGAAGCAAATATGAGAAGAGGTGGGTTCGATTCCCACCTCAGCCACCCTGGAAGTGGTTTTCCGTGGTTTCCCACATCTACTCCGGCCAAATTTCGGGACCGTTTCCGTCTTATGGCCACGGCCGCCTCCTTCCCAATCATTAATTGCAAATACACACATTATTACAAGCCCGCAATAAATCAGGTTATCAGACAAATTCTACACACAGACCCAAGTACACGGAACTAAATGACCGCGATGTTCTAGCCCCTCAAATGAAACAAAACAACAACATCTTGAAGGATACTCTGGTCGCCAGTGCTTGCATCGAAGTATACGTATTCCTTAAAATTTCCCTTGGTAATAATTTGTCACAAAATTTTAACAAAAGTTCTTAGCATATCGATAGGCCCGTATCACACGACACTCGCTGACAAAGAAGCTGTAGTGATTGCTTGTGAAATATCCTGTATGATTCTGTTCTCTTCGTCAGTACACCTGCTTGTATGACCGAAGTGTATCACACGCTAGCATTTTGTACGCAAAGTTGTATGAAATAAAACATAGCGAAGGGCTGTCGTTTGAGGACATTATTTGCAGTTCATTCACCTTATTAACGCAAAGCGAACGCGAAACTTGCTTTAAGTAAATTTGAAAACATGCCAGGTACTGAATGAATGCAATCAATATTTAAGATCTAACTGATACAATTGAATATTTTACCATTCGCGTTAATAAGAAGCGCAACAAACATCTATACCGTATAGTGGAAGAGTGAGCGAGTGGAACCGCGCCCGCTCTTTTTTTCTATGAAGATCCCGGGTTCAAGACTATACACCAGCGGAAATTTTAAATTCTTTTAAACTATTTTATTTTACCCTCCCTACCTCGTACAGCAAGATCTCAACTTAATTTCGTTCACATGATTTGTTGTTTTCTTCTCTCATATAAATGATTATTTTCCCTATTTTTTTTAAATCGATTTTACCCTCCATGGTGGTGGCTCCCACGGACTCAGCGAGGGATCCCACCATTACCGCCTCTACGGGCAGTGTCCTGGAGCTTGAAATATCTAGAAGGGGGATACAACTGGGGAGGTGGGATCAGCACCTCGCCCAGGTGGCCTTACCTGCAAAGCGAACAGTGGCCTCATGAGGGATGGGAAGGGAGGGGAAGATCGGGAGGGATAGGCAAGGAAGAGGGAAGGAGGCGGCCGTGGCCTTTCGGTAGGTACTGTACTCGAAATTACCCACCATCAGCTTGCTGAAATCCCTCGAAGATCACTGGATCCTAGAACCTGGAAAATCCCGGCTAAAAAACCCAGATACTACCAACAAGTGACAGGGATAATAGGGCACAGGTTAACATAATCAGGAAACGTTAAGGAAAAACCATGGCTAACAAAAGAAACAGCTCAAGAGAACACGAGATTTACGAAAAGACGTAATCTCAGGTGTTAGGAACACCTGAAATACCCAACAATGGCTTTCTTAACGTGACCTCTAATCACTTCTATAAATCATCACAATCGTAGAATAAAAATGAACTGAAGAAAATTTATTCAGAAAAGAATTGAATTGACATAGTAAGAGGTACTATGTCCTCAGATTGAAATCTGAGAAAAACGAAGGACACCCTAACAAAAATTAGGATTAAAACACACAGGATACAGTCCACAGTCATCATTGGGAAAACTGCATCTTGATAAATTCACAAATATTATATACAAATGGATTGAAATGACCCATTCAACAGTGATCCAGAAATACTCCTGTTGGATCAAATATCAGAACGTTTCAAGTTCATAGGTAGCTTTTACCTATACACAAATTATTACCCTTAAATAAATTTCTATACATATTTACAGTTGTATTATAACACCTCTGTGAGTGTTACGTAAGTAGTCTTTATGATTTGTACACCCTCCATGAGTGTAATATACGTTGTAGTTTCAATATCCTTCATTATTAAATTGGTGTCTTCCAGACCCAATAACATTCGCATATAGAAGTGGAAAATTCATTTAATATCAACAGCAATCTTCAAAACAATAAGTGGGGAAGACTATTTAACTTTGTAAGCATTGTGGTAATTTTCCAAAATAGGATAGTTAAAATCCTTTAATCAAATCATTAATTATTCATGCTTTGAAATGCATGCTTCCAGATAACACAATGTCGCCATTAATTACGCTACTGTGATGCTTTAATCAGCATAAGTCACACTTGTCTACATATAGACTATCCATTCATGCATGGATTTCGTTAATACCACATACTGTTCATTTAAATATAACACACATTCATGGTGCCTCCAATCGGCCTTACCCATTTTGTTAATGTACTCCACTGAGCATTCATTACCATAATAAATCTTCATTATCAATATACTTGTAATTATTTATCACCCACACTGGTGAACGATGAATTTCATTGCTTATATAATTTTATAGCCTCACTTTGCCAATGGAGTTGCGTTCTTGTAATTATACAGTATCATTACAATTCATATAAAATGTTGAAAAATGTTATCACTTATTTATTTAAATTATTCTTAGAATTATCAACTATGCTATACGTTAATTTTATAATAATCACAAATCTTGTGAAAGATATGCCTTCACATATATTAATCTGGGATGTCGTTGATAAAAAAAGATGCATATTTTCTCCAAATACTATCAGTCAATAGATTATGCGTTCAAAATGCGTGAAAATTCCATCAAGAGTGGATTTTAATAATCTCTACAATATATGACAATCATATGTCAAAAATATGGAGTTCAATAAAGAATCAAAATTTATCCAGCTAAATTTAGGAATAATCCTACTCGAATGGATTCTAGAAAATATGTGAAGTTCCTACACCATCGACTAAGATAAACATGACAATTAACACCAAAATAGTCGATTAGAAAACCTCACTAGTTTCTATTGTCCACCAGAAAAAAGAAGTATTTTCTAGCAGAAGATAATCATGACAATTAACACCGAAATAGTCGATTAGAAAACCTCACTCGTTTCTATTGTCCACCAGAAATAAGAAGTATTTCCTAGCAGACGCTAAAATCCTGATATCACACAAAATAGGCTTTTAGTAAGCTAAAAAACTTCCTATGAAATCGTTACAAATGTTCATAACACAACTCTCAAGCGAAAAACAATTATTAAGATCACTATAAATGTAGATTGAGCGAAATATGAGAGTGAGAAAATCATGTCGTGAATAGACATCAGTTAGTGTTCATAGCACTATCAAAAATTACGAAGAATGAATAACGTATTCTTCTATCACGTTCCTCTTCTCTACGATAAAGAAATTCCCATACTAAATTACTAGAAGTTAATTTTAAACGTTCAATAACACACTGAAAAAGGATGCATTCCTTATGGGAATCTAAATACAGTCCAGAACAGAATCAGATATTAGTAGAACGTCATGCCTAAACTCTATCCATCGACTATGCTAATAAAAAAAAGGAAATATGACAGCATATGAAACGTTAAAATGTCTATGCCTTACTACTAGTAATAGAGCTGGATGTTCTGCACCTTCTCGCCCGTCGTAGCTGGAATAGAAAGCAATGATATGCCTTCCATATCATTTCTCCTTCACACATGGAAATGGCCTGGATCCTCCTGGTCCGAGAGGATTGAACCCCGGAACCCAGTCTCCAACCCACTGGTTCCACACGTTCATCTGGATCACGCCAGCTGCTGCTACCATTTCACGTATAGTCCATCCCGGTGCAGAAAAAGCGCCTGTCATACCGTAGTAATGCGACATTCGCCTCCAACCGAAACGAAAGTTCCATTTCCTCTCGATCATTACACTGAGTGCATACATGCTTGATCAAAATCAGCTGTTATTATTATAACACTCGAATTCGCGGTTGACAATGGGAGTATTCGTCCATTATAAATGTTATAGTGCTGCTCACATCGCGGTATTCATGTCTATAGTGCTCAACCAGCCATGTTTACAATATTACAGCATATTTGAACTATTCCTCCCGACATCTCATCAAACAACATGTCGTGAAAATATGAGGAATAAAATATAATGTTCATTAAGCAAAGTTGCATATGAATTTACTTATGTCCATATAATATGTACTGTTTCAAAACCAAAGTTCAACTGCATAAATCCCAATGCACATAAATGTGATCACTGTTCATAGTACAATGCATGCTTTTTGTAGCAAAGTCAATATTCATACGAGAACTTCTTGTAAATTAGCTTGTATGAATTTTACAAGTATCACACAGCATAGTGTAAGAAGTAATCACTGATGCGTGATAAAATGACAGAGTTATTCGCCACTCGACTCTGTATAATTTTCTATGTCTCCGCACACGCATGAAACAAACTTGTACTTTCGATACGCGTTAGGTAGCATTTGCATGTAGTGAATTATCACGGCGGACTGTCTATTTCAGAGACGATATAATCTGTTCTGAGACACAATTTAATCTGTTCTGCTCTGAGATACGATATGTTCTGTTCTGCTCTGGCAGTCAACACTTTCGTGAAGGGCGATCTACCCCATCTCTCGCTGCGTAGATCATAAATCCATGTCATTGGCGCATGACAAGGTGGCTTACATATTCCACACAATTTATAGATGAAAATATCCCTTCATAAACATCATACAGTATTGAATCATCTTATTACAATGCTAAAAAAGCATATATAAAACTCCTTTTTCCTCTTGCAATCCGTAAAATAATCTCCAGGTGGTCGGTCAATACATCAGATCAATACACATCACATGTTCATGACGTCAGAACTTCGGACTGAACTTCGGTCGTCCTCGGCATGGCTCGCAAGCGACATAACAGTATCTCTCCCAGCTGCTATGACCCTCCCAGCGTGCTAAACGCCTTGCTGCGTTCCAAACAAATCTTGCGCTGAAATTCACTACAATCCATGCATAAAAATAACGGTACAGTACCATCCCGGCATTTGCCCGAAGACGAAGTGGGAAACTACGGAAAACAACTTCGAGGATGGCTGAGGTGGGAATCGAACACCCTCTACTCATTTGGACCACCCGAGGCTGAGTAGACTCCGTTCCAGTCCTCATACCACTTCTCAAATTTCGTGGCAGAGCCGGGAATCGAACCCAGGACCTCCGGGGGTGGCACCTAATCACGCTGACCACTACACAACGGAGGAGACTCTATTCATGATTATTTGAATTTTAATACGTAGTTCAACATTTATCCCATAATAATAATAATAATAATAATAATAATAATAATAATATGACCCGTTCTGTATGTATTGCCTTGTTGCGTGGCTCAGCGCACAGTGGGTCAAAATTGAAATCTAGGGGGACAAAATTATTTTTACGTTTTAATCATGAATTTAGAGTGAAAGAAACGTATATAATTTGTTTACTTCACTATAAACATCAGTTAAGACCTTTTTAAGCTACGTCTACACATGCAAGAATTTGTCTATGACTAGGAGTTGGATAGAGCATTCAGTTATCTCTTCAGAACAATTTTCTACCCCTAATTTACTTTTAACAAAGTCACAAAGTTTCACTTTTGACATAATCGTCGAACCCAGTGCTTCAAACAGTTGTAACCGTGTGAGAACTGGTTGCGCGGCATCTTCTGAAACGTAAAATAACGAAGTAAGTTGCAAAAAGATGCAAAACATCTTATAACAGGCGTAAACTACAAGGCTATATCTACATTTTAAGTAGAAAGTGACGCAGAGTGACGCGACATACTAAAATTCTAAGTGAAAATATAATTTTAAAAATAATAGTTAAATATTATATAATGAAAATATAGCTAAAATTACGTAACAATTACGCCCATTAATAACTGAAACACGTTAAAAATATAATACGTTCAGTTGCATGTTCCATCTTAAAGCATCACACTAACCACAAAGACAACCAAACCACAGCCACTTACATTCACCCTCCAACTCAGACTTCTCGAACAGTGGTGACAGATTTACACTAAGATGCATTTATATCCCAGAATAGTGAGGGGCAATTATATGAGAATACTGTAAAAGTAATAAATTTTGATTTTTTAAATTATGAAAATAAATAATTTTGTCGTCCTAGATTTCGATTTTGACCCACTGTGCAGCGGTAACGTTCCTGCTTCCTGTGTCCAAGGTTGCAGGTTCGAATCCTGGCGCAGTCAGCTGGCATTTGAGTGAGCGCAAATGCGAAGGGGAGCCGTGTCAGTAGATTTACTGGCACGTTTAAGATCCCCTTCGGAGCAAAATTTTGGCACCCCGGCGTCTCTAAAATCCAGAGTAGTTAAAGGGACGTAAAACCAATAACATTATAATTATCTGTATTTACTGTATGTTTGGGGCAGATGACCTCGTAGTTCCACCCCTTAAAACCTCACTAGCTAACTATTATTGTACGTGTATAGCAAGCGCTTTTCGCACAGACGCCGTTGAAAGAAATTATAGTTTCGGTCTGATGTATTTACAGTATTTGTTATGTGGGTCGTCAGAGTGAGTCTGAGTTTTCCTTTAAACCAAGGTGGTCAAAATTTCGAACACTTGCCACCATGAATATACAGGATACCTTGCTTTCGTTCTACAGAACATTTTTCCGTCGTCCAATCTGGCTACGTACCATCGGATATGTACGGCCCTTTTCAGGATCAAATAAAAGATTACTGGTTGGAAGAGATAGAAATGCGTCCATAATGGATCCATAATAAACGATATTAAGCAAGGAAAGTGTACTAGTTCAAGGTTCGAACCTACTACAATGCGACTTCATTGACGCTACTCTAACAATTCTTGATTTAGGCACCATAGGTACCAAGAACCATGGTTTATCGCTGGCACGTATTGAATCTATTCGTAGACACTTCCTGTCCAAACGTAAGAAGGAGTTTTTCGGAGCTGTGATCGTTTTAATCATGCATTATATTTGAGTTCATTGAAATAACACTGCCACTATTGATTTCTACTATATTCGCGAGCATGTACTCAACGGTAAATTTGTACTAAGGCCGTAAAGGAGCAACTACTAATGTTTTAGGATGACTATGATATACGTGTTAGTTGGGTTGCCTTCCTCCAAAAAATAAGGGGCTGGTGGACCACTCTGTATAACAAAAAGTGCTTTTCTCTGAACACAAAAATTCGTCACTACAACACTGTCATCAAACCAGTACCGCTATGTGCATTGAATGCCTTATCCAATCCGAGAAGTGTTTGCTCGCGAATTTAGAGAGAAAAGAAAGAAATATCCTACACATCATACTTGGCCCGGACTGCAAAAATGGCATCTACATCAGAACACCCAGGCAAGAAATATACTCAAAGATAGAGAAGATCACAGACACAATGCGAAAACGCAGAGTTTGCTTCTACGGTCATATAGGACGGATGATCAATTCCCGATGGACGAAACGTATCTTCAGTATTGAACCCTTGCAAAGAAGCTTATGAGACTCAGTTTCGGGGGGTGTAACAGTACATATCGTAAGTTGTTGTTAAAGCGCTTCTTTAACATGCAGGGTAACATATAACAAAATAACATGCAGGAAAAAGGGAAGCCAGGGTTAAAACAAATGAATTTAATGACAGATCAGCTATTTACAAAAATGAATTAACAAACAAAACTCCCATAATGACTCCCACTGAATAAATTAAATTTGCCAAAACTAGGCCAAATCTCAGGAGAGATTATTACTCGGACCAAGTGTCCCAAAAATAAATCAACAATAATGACAATGTATGCGCGAGTGCTGTTCTACATGCTCACGATGAGTACAATTGAATGCATGATTCGTCATCATCCGGAATAAACTTTCAGAAGACGAATAAGCATTACTTAGAGCTAGACAGACGTGGGGAACAACTATACACAACTTAAAACTAAACCGACACTTCCTATACTTAAAATAAACAACACAATAATTTCCGCATGAAATTGGAATCAAAACTGCCGTAGCAAAACATTACTGCCTAAAATTAGGACTTCTCACAAATCAACACAAGTAAGTTAACACGTGACCAACAAAACAAATACACATGTTACCGCCGTCATTTTTACAAGTACAATACCACTACACCACACGGGCGTCACATACTAACTTACATGAACTGAGTCATAGAACAAATCACTAGGCTCAAAGCCAACATTTACATCATTAACACAATATTCCATCCATACGACATGCGATAATCCGTCACAAACATGGCGAACTCCCCAATTAATTATGGTTCAAAATAACCATCACAAAAGAGCAGGTTTGCTAAATGAAAGCTTAAAGGGGCCAGTCGGACAACAGGACTGCCTAACAAAATAAGACACCAGGCTAAACAGGCGATACGTGGAAATCTGCATATCTGTCAACCCACGTGTCAAAATAACCTCGACCTCCCAAAGACATGGGATCCAGTCTCGAAGAAGCGTGCCCCAAAGCACAATAATACGTGTGTATGTGTCAGAACAAAAATATATCTCAGCATTTCCCCTAGGAAATCCAAGAATCAGCATATGGACAAGGTACAGTGGTCTCCTCGGAGCACCCTGCCTTTCCATCAAAAATAAATAAATACAACAACCACAAATATGAGGGCGGTAGGACCTCTACCCCTCTTCACGTAGAATCAAAACACACACCTGACACCATAACACACATAGAATCACACGTATGGGTTTGACAGACCCTGAAATAAAATGACATAAATATTTTCCACCTGCTGGCGCCTCCGTTCTATGCCTGTGACTATCGAACCTGAAAAGGACTCAAAAAAAATCTAAAAAAAATTAGAACTAAGTTGTTCTACAATTACATCTTACTTTGTTGCGCACGGCAACCCTAATATGAATAATAACCTGTTCAACAAACATCTTACAGTAATTACCTCCCTTTCCTATCAAAAATATGAACTTTAATAAAGCACCACTTATCGAATGTAACGGGTTTCGCATTCGCATGGATAAAAATCACGTACACGCGCCGTGTACACTAAAATGACTCCAAAGAAAAATAATACACAACAAACAACTTTGGCCACGTGCCAACGTACTTTTAAAACATTTAGTGTCGGTGCATGAAAAACAATCTAAAACAAGAAAAAGAAGAAAATGAACTATTTACAAAGTTCCCCGCCATATCTAACTACATATTGAATAATCAATTTTTGTACATCACCGTATCAGCTTGTAGAACATATAACTTCCATCTCGGCCCATTTCCCTACGGGAAATTAGCCCTCCATCGTTGTCTTCGTAGAAGCGTTGGACATCACTCCGGCTCCTGACCACACGTCGGACATCTTGGTGTAGTCTCTTCGACAGAAAAGTTCAATGTTATTATAAATTGCCTGGCTATAATCGCTTGTGAGTTACTAATTTCGCCCACGATTGTCCTATGCGATTAATCAACGAAGACTTTCCCTAGCTCTCGCTTACACACGCACAATACAACACTTGAAAAATACAATAAAATTTACATGAAATATACGCTTCAAACCCATCGTCGCTGGCTTGACAATACAAGTTTTAAATCTGACTATCTCGCAGTCGTTATCTCGCTCGGTAATCTCTACTGCACTTGTGAACCTTCGCTCGCGTTGAGCGCTAATTGGAATGTTACTCAAGTCTTGCCCATCCAGAGCTGAAAATAGTTGTCTTCAAAATAATATTAGAGTACTTAAAATCACCACGTAAACTGGCGTGAAGTTAGCTCAACAGAGCTCAAAAAGATTGAGTTCGAATAATATTAGAGCTTTAAAAAATCACTACGCAAACTGGCGTGAAGTTAGCTCACCAGAGCTCAAAACGTTAGTCTTCGAAACAGCGTCTCGTCGATCAATTTATTGGAAACTGATAGAGCGAGGAGGAGTGGGGTGAATTAAGAAAATTATCTAGAGTTTTCATCTCACACACATGGGACTAGTGTCAATCTTCATCATTTAATTCAAACGTCTCAGCGCACTCATGCGGAGATATTTCGGATCGGCGGTTCTTTAGATAATCAATTCCGCGCGCTTTTTACCAGTGACGCCACCCATCGCGTGGTTTTGGCTTGGTCTCTCCTGATTGGGTGATTCAATCGTAGGTCGGTTGCAACTAACTCGTGACCATCCCTTTATGACTCCAATTTTGGTGCATGTTGTTACACAATTTGGCCTTGAACTCAGCTTACCCGGCCGTCTTCAAGAATAGCTACCAAGCTCTGTTTCTGTGGCAATCATTGCAACACACTAACTTGCCTTCCTCTTTGTCAACTTCCACAAGTACTGCCTGAGCCGCAGTAATAATAATAATAAATCATGAATACTTATTTATCGCAAATTAATAAGGGTTCAGTATATTCGTCTCAAAACCAAAAATGACAATGCCATGGTATGTTAACGTCCAGAAAGATCTGAAGGAAATTGGGATACGAGCAGAAGATGCACAAGGCCGAAATCTTTATAGAGCAGCCATCAATACGTTTGAGACTTTCCGGGACGAAAAATGGACAACTGGTGCGAAATGGACGGAAGAACGTCGTGCTAAACACAGTGAGCTAATGAAGACAATGTGGATCAAGCGAAAAATGAATAAATGCCAGAATGTAAAATGAGACTTATCGTGGTCCCTAGTTAGCCGATTAGCGAAATTGAATGAATGAATGACGTGTAGCCTAAGGAGAGATCTGTTGCAGGTTTTTTGAGTTGACACTCATGAAGGATGAGGATCAAATGAATGATGAAGACGTCACACACCTAGTTCTCAAGCCAAGGGAATTAAAACCCGGCAGTGGTGTGTTGGGGTGCTGCACACCCCTTAGCACATAATTATATAAATATTCGCTATAATGCGCCTCGCACTGCTTTGTAGTTCCAGGTAGCTTCCAGTAGGTGTCAATAGAGGGCGGTGAGTGTGGTTTCGTAACATTAGTTGTACATTTGACTTCGTGAGCTGCAGTGGCAGCTTGCTGGGGTTTAGCCACACACCACTTCCGTTTCATAAACGGAAGAGGTAAATATACTTATTAAAATTATATTTTTGTTTCTATGCTTCCTAATACAGTATGTAATATTTAGTTCTTAACAATAAATATTGTTATAGATGGATCCTTATGGGCCTCAAGGAGACGGTATGCGAGCACTAATTGATGCTGTACTGGATGAGCCAGTTGATTCTGATTAAGTATTGAACTGCATTGTTGGAGAGTACAGAACTACATTGTTGCCATTTTATATCAATATATCATCAGTTTGTGTTGTAGTAATAACATGGAATCCGTTAAAATACAAATTTCAAACGTTAAGTATGTTTCATATAAAAAAAAACAAAAAAAAAAAACAAAAAAACATGGGGTGTACCACATCCCACACACCACTGGCGTATGAATTTCTGTCCACACCACTGCCGGGTTAACCATTGGAGATTAAAGTCCTCGCAGCGTGTCTGGGAATCAATCCCGTGACCCTTCGTCCTAAAGCTTAGTAATGCTAACCGTTTTGCCACGGGATTGGACATACACACATAGTGAATAACATATGTCCCTACGGCGTGCTGTCAAAGGAACAAATCGTTAGTATGATGCGGAATCCATATATTGAATTTAAAGGAAGGAAGAGCAAACTTGCTATCAATGTGTTGATCGTATATTCTTTTAGCCTTCTAAGAGCTACTGTCACGTCACGCACTCGCCTGTTGAATGCACTATCTCTGAACTCGGCGTCAGTGGTAATAGCAACCAGTAAGGCAATTTACATATTGAAATGTGCCCTGAATATTACTCTAAATAGACTAAATATTCGAGACAAAATTATAGGCAAGGATTACATCAGTAACTACTTACGAATAATAAATAGGTTATGATGATACTAATTGTTAAATTAAGGGGTTATATATCTAGGTTATCAGCCCACAAATATGTTGTTTTACAGAAGAGTTTTAGTCTTCTGTAATCGTGAAAGTATATGTCTCGAGTTGATAGTGTTAGTTACCGTATGTCAAATAACATGATCAGAAGACATAAGATTAAAATGATTTTTCAAAAGACATGTTTAATTAATTATCTGCAAAAGTGCGATCATTTATTTCAGTATGATTGTTCATAAACTGCTTACAATGGGACATGTGTGCAATAGTTTATAATGTACGTGAGTGTCTGTGATGAGCGCGTTATAATTTGTGAAGGTGCACACAGACAAAATAAAAACTGTTTGTTGTCTATGCCATGTGACGCCTAAATTTGAACGGAAAGCCTATGTGTGTTGCAATTTCAAACAAAACCGAATATAAAATCGCTGGCTTAGTACCAGAATAGCGTATCTTAATAGGATTACCATTGTAGATACGCTATTTTGGTCCTAAGCCAGCGAACTCGAAAATTAATTTGATAAATCGACAGACAGGCCGCAAATTAGTTTATTGCGTTTTCAATTGAAGAATGTTAATTGGTGACAAGAGCTTTTTAAAATAGTGGGTGAGTAGTACATGGTTACAAACCCAGTGATGTTGTACGAGTAGCCTCATTCAGCTGCTATTTCAAATAATAAATTTCGTTTTTGTTGCATGTTCATCGACAATAACTATCATTGAATTCGTATAGCAATAGACTACAGTACTTGGAGGCCCCTCCATCGATTATTTTAATACTATATAGCTAATACAATGTAAATCGAAATGACTGGAGTAGAAACCTATAGCCTGATTGTTGATTTTAGAACAATTTACTATCTTAATCTGGAGCAGAAACATATCATTACTGAGTTGTCAACCTACAGTCTAAATCAAGAACTTTTGAATATAAATCTATAATTAGAAAGTACATAGTACTCTGGAATGTAATTCAAGATATTTGGAATAGAAATAAATAATTACTGATCATGCAGTTGCTGTTGTTTGAGTCTTTTGACTGGTTTGATGCCTCCCTCTCCTGAGCTATTCGTTTCATCTCTACATAGCCACCACTCGCTATATCCCCTGCAATATGTTTAACAAATTCTAACCTTGGTCTACACCTACAGTCCTTGTCCTCGACCATTCCTTCCATAACTATGTTTGCTAATCCTGGCTGTCTCAGTATTTGTCCTACCAACCTATCTCTTCTCTTCATTAGCAGTCACCAGAATCATCTCTCCTCTCCCATTCATCCTAATACCTCTTCATTTTGAACCCTATCTACCCATCTGATCTGCATCATTCTCTTGTAACACCACATTTAAAACAATTCGATTTTTAGATTATCCAACGTAAATCTATCATTTATGTTTACATATAGGCCTAGCGAAGATTGTGCATATTTCAAACTTTGCTCGACAAACGCATCTGGTCCACGGGCCACGCTTTGAACATCTCTCCTTTAGCGGACGATCGTCTGGCAATGAGTCTGGTACACATAGACGACTCACAGCTCGCCAACATGCTTTGATTAAAACTTTCACGTTTGGAATGTTTTAAGTCTCTTCAAATCAATCCCGTGTGAAGCTAATTCAGTGCCAAGCGTTTCCAGATAGCCACTCTCTTCTTCGTCTCGAGCGATATTGTTAAATCAATCCCAAATTATTTGAATGTTGTGCCAGCTATAGTTAATACACTCAAACTCTTTAGGATTGCTAACCAGAGAACGATTTGGTCTTTATGAAGAGCGCAGTTCTTAGTTAGAACTCGGGATTTCTTAATTTGAAATGTGCTCACTCGGCATTAGTCCAGCAGGTATAAACTCCATCTCTCGCGAATTGCTTCATACGTGGTGCTGTCGCTATGAGATTCATTGCGATATTCTATTAGTCGTCAACTTATAATCTTTGTTTCATACTTGGCGTCTATCTCAGATTATGCAAACAGAAGTCAAACAAGGTGTTCAGTAAAGAACATATAGCCTCCTTTCTCCGAAATTTATGAGTATTTATAACTAACGGACCCGTGCCTGAACTCTCGCATAATGGGTTGTGTGCGTCCCATGTGTACAGACTACCCGCCCGGCTCTAGTGCTATGCGGGCTGTACGCGACACAGTTCTGCCATGGGCTACCGTCTTGTTTATTTGTTTAAAAGCACTCTATAAACAAATAAATATATATCCGTTGACTTTTCAAAAAATGCAAGATTTTTCCTGACTACTGAGACGATTTGGAAGTTTTTGGTACAAACCACACCTTCTAACTCCCTCTGGTTTAGGAGCTTGAGTTTTGTGAAACATACACCCTAGTGTATTATATAATAAGATTCTTTGTCCTTATCAAGAAGTATAATTGAATGTTCGTTTGTAGTAGCTTATTGAAATCCAACCTTTGGCCAATTTTCAGGTTGAATACCAAAAAATACATTACTAGTAATATGAAGAATAATATTTGGTTTACGTGTCAGCGTCTTGAAATAACTTGCTGTTATACGTATATAAAATATTTTCCATTGCAAAATGCACAATATAATGCTTAATGTTATAACGTGTGGGTAGTTATAAAACAATAACATGTAAATAAATCAAGTAAAATAGGCTTCCCTAACCGGGTTTGAACACCAGTCGAGCAAAAATGTAACTCTAACAACGTGGCTAAACCGAATATTGTTTCCTGAATGTTATCAATAGCCTCAGATACAACTGCTTAGCAATTATATATTTCTACAAAAACATTCGCCCAGCATTCCGGGAGACCATAAAGATCCAGTATGACATTCAGGTACACTGTAGACTCTACATATACTGTACATTACGATACACCATATAACTGATTATGTAGCATGTGGATCCAGTATGACATTCAGGTACATTGTAGGCTCAACATATACTGTACATTACGATACACCATATAAATGATTATGTAGCACGTGGATCCAGTATGACATTCAGGTACATTGTAGGCTCTACATATACTGTACATTACGATACACCATATAAATGATTATGTAGCACGTGGATCCAGTATGACATTCAGGTACATTGTAGGCTCTACATATACTGTACATTACGATACCACCATATAAATGATTATGTAGCATGTGGATTGAGGCTCTCAATTTGCTAAAGCGGATTTTCTCAAGATCAATTTCAGTGATGCCAAATTCATTAAGGATGTTCATGACAAACTTGAAGGAAGTTCCCCTTTCATTTCCCATGCATTTTCAGGTAGATTATATATCTCACTCAGGTTAGGCATGCATGGCCGGTAAATATCCTCTTTCTCCTTGTTGACTCGCACCGTTTGTTGAATGTACACGTCCATTCGTACCGTGGGGTCCAGGATCAAACCTCTTCTGTTCTTTCTGTCAATGGCAACGATATATATTCTACGGTGACGGCAATTTTCTGAAATGCTGTGCACCTCCTCATAAACGTCCCATTTGAATCTCATCATTTGATCGCGGGTGTTTAATACTTTTATTGTGTTGTTAACATTATTGAATGTGACTAAATGAACCTATAATGACGATTAAAATGTGAGATGGGTGACATGTTACTCATAATTGTCACCGACAATTTAAATATTGCAAATAAGAGAGGAATCTAGATGGATATTCAAGGATGGAAATATCGTAAATATTTATATACTGGAATATTCAGTTCAGAAAAAGATGAGCTAAAATGGGCTGTTGTGTATATTGTGTTTAATATTTTAATAGTAAGTGAGTTAGATAATTAAACAAGGCTATTATAACAAGGAGATACTTTTGTCAATTTAAGTTAATATGAGATTGTGTGTGTTAGAAGCAGGGTTAAGTCACCGAGTTCAAATTGTGAACGAGTGTCGTCTGTTCTTTTTTATTATTATTTTTGCAAAAATAGCTTAATGGTGACTGGCAATCTCAAGTTAATTTAATTCCTAAAGTTTATTAAATGAAATATTTATCAGAAAATAATACGTTTTTTTATTAAATGTAATATTTATTTTAGGTCAGGGCGTAAAATACTTTCTTTCCTGTGTAATGTAATTGAACAAAATGTGTGTTGACCGACTGAAAAGCTTTCTATAATCAAATAAAGTTCATTTTGTTTGAATCTCCTTGACGATAGTGAGGACATGCGTTAGGCTTTATTAGCTAGCCGACCAGAATAATGATATCAGATTGTTAAGCCACAGTGGGAGAATAATTGAATTGTTCCTTAACGTGTGTAGGATTCTGAGGAGTGTTTTTTTTACGTTTTCGATGTTTGCTTTCTCAAAGAAAATGACATCGAGTGTTATATTTTTATAAGAAAATTGGGAATTGTTTTTTTTAAATAATAGTTATATCCTGCGTGTTTGGTTGGATATTTAAGATTATGCAGTGGTTGATTTAGTTTGAGGAAAACCCACCTACCAACGATCCCTCATAAGCACCAAGAATGTAGAAATCTCGACCGAACCGCGCTATTCATGTGAAATTATAACAAATAACATTTCAAAGCATAATCATTTAAAGAACGTGGTGGTACTCCTCATGTGAAATGATACCAAATTAAATTCCAATGCATAATCATTTAAATAATGTGGTGGTATTCCGTTGCTCACCACGTACGGCATTAATAGTTGGGTCGTCGCGCGTGGTCGTCACATCCAGGATGGGCATATTCCCAAAGCAAAATAACAGCGACTCCAAACGTTCAATACGTCGGTTGGGCATATTATTGAAACGTAATAATGAATCACTGCCATTGAAAATGTAATTTCGCAACCAAAACGAAACTTAAGAAGAAGTACCGTATGAGAGACTTTCCTGAAAATATTCATAAGCACAACACACAGATTAAAACATGCAGTGGCCATTTAAAAAAATATAGAGCATGTTTATGAATAACTCAAAGCATTTCGAAGCTACAATAATGAAAGTTAATAGTAATGTACTGTAGAACGTTGTAAGTGGCTTTCTAAGACCAAGTCAAGAGAACAGCGACTTCATACGTAACAATGGAGGCTGGGAGTATTCTAAAAATCGGAATATCATTAACTTGCGATATAATAGCACAATGGACGCGAATTCGGTGAGAGAGGAGTAAAATACAAAAGAGATACAAGCCTTACAGTAGTCGCATATGATGTGTAACATCTGACATGTTATCCTACTATGAAATTGTAATGAAATATAAGTGAAGTTATCTGACATGTCATCCTACTCGTATACTACACAGCTTGGACATTCTTAAAATGTTAATTTACGCTCCGTTTTCGTACTGGTACTATGATGAATGTATCGATTGAATTGGAGATATGCTACTGTCACACTTGTTTCAACAAACATCACATATTATACTGTAAATTAAGGGGAGGAATGAAACCATAGTCTCTAGTCTATCTATATATTACTAGAAATAATGTTCAATACAATCAAATTTCGCAACTCCTGCTTGGTGCAAAATATTGTAATAAAAATTAGATAAATCGTAATTTCATGTAGATTCTGTTAGGTTGACGCATAATTTTATGATAAATATCGTTTAAATCGATAATCTGGTAGCGAAAATAATTGGCGGGACTGGGGTTCGAACCTGAGACCTTACGATTCGCAGACAAACACGCTATCCTCACAGCTACTACAACCACATACATATGTAGTACAAGACGGGTACTTATGTTCATGTACCGCCATGAAAGGCTAGCCCAGTTGCCGAATAAGCACATCGATATATATTATATTCATAACTGCATTACCGCAATGTGGATTAATATCTGACTAGCCATTGTGCAGAAACATAATACCGGCATTGCAGACTAGCTACAATATTTCAGATTAAAGCTTTTTTTTTAGTCGTCGTTTACCCTCCAGGTTGGTGGAACCCAGGGACTCAGCGAGGGATCTCACCACTACCGTCTCTACGGGCAGTGTCCTAGAGCTGGGAACATCGAATCGGAAGGGATACAACTGGTGAGGTGGGATTGCCAACTCGCCCAGGCGGCCTCACCTGCAAAGCGAACAGGGGCTTCATGAGGGAAGGTAAGGGATAGTGAGGATGGATAGGCAAGGAAGCGGGAAGGAGGCGGCCGTGGCCTTGAAGAAGGTACCATCCCGGTATTTGCCCGAAGACGAAGTGGGAAACCACGGAAAACCACTTCGAGGATGGCTGAGGGGGAATCGCACCCCCTCTACTCATTTGGGCCACCCGAGGCTGAGTAGATCCCGTTCCAGTCCTCGTACCACTTTTCAAATTTCGTGGCAGAGCCGGGAATCGAACCCAGGACCTCCGGGGCGGCAGCTAACCATGCTGACCGCTACGCTACGGAGGCGACTTTAAAGCATATCATCATTTAAATACTGATATGAAGACTTTCACCATGTGGTTTGTGTTTCAATCAGTTGACACCAGAGTTCGCATAACTTTGCATTGAAAAACACGTTACTCGGGGAGTGGATGCCCATCACTTTTATTCAGAGATTGAAAAACAGACCCTTAATAAATCATAATATTGTTTCCAGCAAATATGATATAAAGAATATTTTCACACCAAAGAACGACAACATGAAGATGATTTATTGTAGGAATAGCTGTAATGGTTCCTCCAAATATTGGAGTAAACCGTATGCGATAGTACGTCGTGGTACCAATCTCAGCCACCGCGCGCGCTCATTGTTTCCTGTTACACTTTTCCGTCAATCCCACTTCCGTCCCTTTTTTCAAAATCACTCCCACAAAAATATCCGCTCCCGTCAGTAAAAGCCATACGCTAAATAAATAAATCCAGCAACCGAGCGGAAAGATGTTGCACATCAAAAACCTTGCTAGTATTTATCATAAGAATATCACTTTGAATATAGTGCGCAACCACCATCATTGAAATTATGAAATACAAAAATAAATGACTATATTTTAGAGTTACAGTATCCCAAGTTACTATTAAAGTGCAGCCTACTGTAAAGGGCTTTGTCTAACTAATTTAGTCTGGCTGCGTGGCTCAGGGGTAACGTTCTCGCTTGCTGAGCCCAAGGTTGCAGGTTCGAAACCTGGCGCAATCAGCTGGCATTTGAGGGTGCGCAAATGTGAGGGAGCCGTGTCAGTACATTTACTGGCACGTTAAAGATACCCTTCGGGTCAAAATTCCGGCACCCCGGCGTCTCTAAAAGCCAGGGTAGTTAAAAGGGACGTAAAAACAATAACATTATTACTATATTTTTTTATTTTTTTTATTTTTATTTAGTCAATTTACCCTCTAGGTTGGTGGTTCCCATGGACTCAGCGAGGGAACTCGCCACTACCGCCTCTATGGGCAGTGTCCTGGAGCCTGGAACATCTGGTCGGGATGGATACAACTGGGGAGGTGTGAGCAGCACTTCGCCCAGGCGGCCTCACCTGCAAAGCGAACAGGGGCCTCATGAGGGATGGGAAGGGATAGAAGATTGGGAGGGATAGGCGTGGAAGAGGGAAGGAGGCGGCCGTGGCCTTACAGAAGGTACCATCCCGGCATTTGCCCGAAGACGAAGTGGGAAACCACGGAAAACCACTTCGAGGATGGCTGAGGTGGGAATCGAACCCCCTCTACTCATTTGGACCACCCGAGGCTGAGTAGACCCCGTTCCAGTCCTCATACCACTTTTCAAATTTCGTGGCAGAGCCGGGAATCGAACCCAGGACCTCCGGGGCGGCAGCTAACCATGCTGACCGCTACGCTACGGAGGCGACCACATTATTATTATTACTACCCAATTTAAGAGAACACCCCCGTCATATATTCAAGATGGTTGATGACCGTTCTATTAAAGCTTCAAAATCAGTAATTCAGGATCCAATGGCGCAATTACCACGAAACTTTGTATAAGAAGAGAGACATTTAGGATACCCCACTAGCATTGATCATAAAACTATGACACTGTTTATAGCATGCATCCGCCATCTTGAATATATAAGACATTAATAGCGATAATCCACTATTTATTACAGTAACAATGACGAAACGAGCAAGTGAGTAGTCTCATATGATGATGATGATGATGATGATAATTGTTGTTTTAAGGGGCCTAACATCGAGGTTATCGGCCCAGATTCATATGAGAGCCGTTCTGTACAGAAGGTACAAGAACAAAGTTAACATATCTCCAAGATGGTGGATGGACATATTTTTTTTTAAATGTTCGAATGAATTTCTCTCGATGTAACAACAGAATTACAACGAAACTTAATAAACGGTACTGCTTGCAGTTTAACGTGACCATTAATCTCGTGATCATGAGACACGGGACCTCCTTTCTACGTGGAATTCGACCATAGGACATGGCATTACACATCAAAAATCTCACATGCATTGACCGGGAATCGAACCCGGTCCACCTTGGTGAGAAGCAAAGAGCTTGACTGCTGCGCCACCATACGCCATACTTAGTAAACGAGGAGTCATACAAGTCTTGACGATCATCTAAATAGCATTCCATTATAGGCCTAGTGCTTGATAAGAAGAAAGTGTTATAAATATTCTCATACATTTAAGAGAAAGTAAGCTATATGATCCTTACTGAACATCTTGTTTGACTTGAAGGTTTTTCGAAAATTTGTATTGTTATTAGCAGTATTATTATTAGTCGCCTCCGTGGCGTAGTGGTCAGCGTGGATAGCTGCCGCCCCGGAGGTCCTGGGTTCGATTCCCGGCTCTGCCATGAAATTTGAAAACTGGTATGAGGACTGGAATGGGGTCTACTCAGCCTAGGGTGGCCCAAATGAGTAGAGGGGGTTAGATTCCCACCTCGGACAACCTCGAAGGGGTTTTCCGTGGTTTCCCACTTCGTCTTCGGGCAAATGCCGGGATGGTACTGCACCCGAAATTTGAATGTTTCATGATGAAAATGATGATATTTTTCGAGCCCCATGATAAAATTTAACATTGCAATATAAATCCTGGAAGTAGGCTAAAGAGAGCTTTGTTAGCGAACGCAGACGGTGGGAGAAACCAGTCACGTGATCAGAGACGCCCCAGAATATTCTCGATCATTGGAAAATGCCTAGCAACTAGGCATTACCGTGCAATATTATCAGTTAATTGTTATAAAATATATCATTGGATATATGCTCACAGCCAATGAGAGGAGGGTTTATGGAAGCAGATATGGATTTGTAACTAGTTAATGTGATTAACTATTCCATTTAAGCCCTAAGTAACAATTTTACTCCATTGAAATTATCAAGAAAATTAAGAGAAGATATTAGTACAACTTTAAATGTCGCAAAAGGGAAGAAATTCACTGTAATAAGCTATATTACAAGAGCGCGACCAACAATGGCGCCGAATTTCAGGCAAGGAAGAGAGGGGACGGCTTGAAGAAGCGTTCTTCTCTCGACAGACTTAGAAGGTACAAGACGTGTTACCCGGGGTAGATCATTCCCCTAGACACTACACCGAGTGTGGCCTTACGCTACTCGAGGGACGGTGCCGAGAGCGGCCAATAGTTAGTTAGTCAGAGCCTCGCTGAAACTAGGTGAAGTTTAGCGAAGGATTACAAGTCAATAGCGAACAAGTGTTCGACTTTTCGAAAAGCAAATTGTATACAGTATATTCATTCAGTTATAAGGCTTCAATATAAGTAGATTTTAAGAAAATTCATCGAGAAATTCGAAAGTTATAGGACATTTTGTATTGCAAAAGAAAGTTGCTTATCTCGACGCAGAGAGAAACATTTTAGTGCAGCGAGACTTCAACATAGTCCAGTCCACGCTGCAGAAATATGTGAGTAAAGTGATATTGTATGAACATTGAGACTTTGTTTTATTGGAACACTATGATAGCCACAAACATTTATAAAGTGGAATTGGTTTATAATACTTTGAGTATGAGTGAGATGATGGATTAAAACTATTACGGGATTGGGATATGTCGATTCAGAGTTGTGATTAGCAACATGGAACAACGTTAATGAACAACGAGAATATATATAACACCTAGAATTATATAATGCTGAGACAATTTAATACATTATGTACACTTCCATCCAGTACATTTAATGTACATTCATGTACATTAATTCTCGACTATGAGCAGATATAATCTTTCATTGACCAACCAAATGAACATTAACATCTACGATAGTGATTCGATGTTCAACTTACAAATTTATTTGTAACGATGGAACTTTTACGAATATATTGCTCGATAATGATGGAGGACTTTTGAGTGATGTCAGCGATTGAAGAATCATCAACGGGAAGACAGAAGACAGAAGATACTAGGCTCGATAATTATTCGAGATGGAATCAATGTTCGAGGAACGAGGTTCGACGTCCGGAGGAGACGAATATGCCGGGAAAGAAATCTTTCTGTTCCCGAGGTCGCAGTCCTTGTCCACTGGCGTTGAGAGGATTTGGTTTCAACATTTCATGCCTGGGAGATGATCCAGCCAGGTATTTTCGAATAACGGTACCTGATGATGAACTTCAGTTGTCCACAATACTAAGGTAGAAATGTTTTGCATTATCTAGTAGTTTGAGTATTTTTGACGGCATTTGTGAACAACAATTCTCCATATTTAATTCATGTATTTTCACTTCGATGTTTATTGAGTTTTATTCTACAAGATCGTTTAAGATGATGGTCATTGGTCATCTATACTTGGAATATTAATGATTCAGTTTCTGAACTGAAGTCATCTGTTTGAGAAATTTATTTTCCATTGGGAAAATCTTTAAGGAAGTTATTATTCGACGATTTTCGATTTTTATTCAAGATTCCAAAATTTTTGTCTTTGATATATTAGTAAAGTCATTTTGTTTAAAATGAATCGGGCAATCTTTTTGTAAGAAGAATTCATAGTTAGGAGAAGAGATATACGCGTGATATATTGTGAAATATCACCAAATACTATAAACATTTCAGCGATCTGCAAGTTATATTCGTTATGATTACGACATTAAGTTAAATATTTATGAACATTCTTTGTGTAGAATGAAGTTACATTCAGTCGATGACAAACCGAATTTGAGTTATATGTAAATTATTTGAGACATATCTTTTGTAAGATAATTCTTCCGACTATAGGAAAGTTAGATTAAACCTCATCCGGTCGTGATTGATCCTTATTGAACGATGAAATAACACGAGTTGTTATAAATACACAAATGTAACACTACGTTATTTGTCAATGTAGTATTGCAGCCGTGTATATTTATAGAAATGACTATTATGAAGAAACACGTAATTATCTTTATTAAATGTATAAAGACATGGTATTTTATACCGTAATAACTTCGTTTAGTAAACCTCTGAGATCTAATAATAATATAATCGTTTGAGAACGATAAGTTGTAGTAGAAGAACAGATATTGCTGTTCATGTGTAAGCTATGGATTGTAACAACAATAATATCAATGCTAAAAGGAAGTTATGCAAGTACTGTGGAACAATTGTTGAGAACAATTGTGGTGATGTCATTTAAGTGATGTAATGTGATATACGAAGGTTAATTGCCGTTTGTGGATGTTTGTGAAATAAGAGGGTGATTCCGTATTAATTGTATTGAAGTACTGCAGTAGGAGTAATGAAAGCATTGAAATATATTAGTAGAGTTTTGGGAGACTCCTTAATGTGATTAGATCTACGACATGAAATTCGTTAGAAGGCGGAAATTCGTTGGGAAAAGATATACTATCCTTGTCTATTATACTATAATTAAATTTCTATTAAACCTGGAACTGTAACAACAATATGAACTAATATTTGCTGATCGGTCATATTTATACCGATGATGACTATTAACATGATTTTGACAGTAATTGGTATAGCATTTGTAAATGAAAAAGTATAGCAGAAGATAACTATGCTGGAGAAAGAGTTAATAATTTTATTAACGAAGTCATATCGTTAAAGAATGATACTTTTGAAACGATAGACGTGTAAATAGTGTATATAAATATTTCCATTTGTTTAAATTGAGGGTTTTCATTATTTATAATACTTAATATTTTTAGATGTTTTTGAGATAGATAATAGTTTGGAAGAGCGAATGTTTTTGATATGAGTGTTTGATGTTAGCTATGATTGTTGTATGTATGGAAGCTTCATCGGTCATGAACGACGGAAGCAAGTGTTAGCAAGAATGTTGTGTAGTATGGATGTGTTTAAACGAGAAAAGGCCTCAATAGAGGAAGTTTTGTAAATGTTATTGTTTGAAATACAAGATGCTTTAACGCATTTCATTTTACGTATTCTGTAAGGAGGGTAGTCCATGCCAGGTGGCAGACAAGCTCGGCCCGTTATAAGCAAGGCCGAGCAGGAAACAAATGAGCCGAGATATTGCAGGTGTGTGTGGAGAGGAATCTGACAGCTGAGTCACAGCTATTATTTAATAACCAGTTCAGATATGCAGAAGGCACACGCCTGAGAAATGTAAACGTTTGAATCGGAATGCCTGTCTCAATGCAGAGCCAGTAGAATGTTTACATTATTTTATAATTTTGTAGGAGACAGAATCTTTTCATTTTTTAACCAGTTATGTTAGCGTGTGTGTAAGGAGTTTTGCCAGCAGCAGTGACGTGATTGAAGTAAGTGTTATTTAGTTTTTATTTATAAATTTATAAATTTATACGCCTTGTCTCGCGTACCTTAATTATTCTATAAATGGAGACGTGTTATGGAACAGCCTAAAATAGATAGGATGTCTATTTCTTTCCAACATAGTCCTGTGATATTAAGGTAAGTTTGAACTCTACCGTATAAAGCTTGTTTGTTTTTATCCATAACATGTTCCAAGCCTACTGTGTATAATCCTGAAGAACTCGTTGGTGTGATTGCGATAGTTCATTAGCCGGGACTTTCACTTTTTATAAACCAGCTTTGCTTTGGAATGACCAACGATTACCTTCTCGATTTTTACGGGTACAGTACCTACTGTAAGGCACGGTCGCCTCCTTCCCGCTTCCTTGCCTATCCATCCCAATATGCCCCTCCCTTCCCATCCCTCATGAGGCTCCTGTTCGCCTTGCAGGTGAGGCCGCCTGGGCGAGGTGCTCATCACACCTCCTCAGTTGTATCCACTCCGACCAGATGTTCCCACCTCTAGGACACTGCCCTTAGAGGCGGTAGTGGTGAGTTCCCTCGCTGAGTCCGTGGGTTCCACCAACCTGGAGGGTAAACTTGATTTTTTTAAATTATTATTATTATTATTATTATTATTATTATTATTATTATTATTATTATTTTTATTGGATCAGGGAATTTTAACTACAACTACTATTTTCTGAAAAAGTAAGAATTTATTTATTTTCATGCGTTGTGTAGGCATCACAGTTTGCTTTATCTAAGATGGACTTCAGTGGCCACTCACGGGGAGTAGTATTTTCCATAGAACATCACACATTCCATTCAAACTAATTAGGACGTTCTTTGTGACCTTGCGGTGAGTATAGTGACTTTCCTCGATCGTAAACGTTTTATTCCCTCTCGAAATCAGTTCAGTTTAGCTGATCTCAGCCTAATTCCACCAGTGAGCCTCTACGATAGGAATAGACAGTGAGATTTTATCAGTGTAGAGTTCGGTTGCTTTCAGAGTAAAGAAGGCGTGATGCCTGGATTGTGTTAGTAGTGGACAGGAGAATAGAAGTACAGTGCACTAAGAACTGCATTATGCACTCATTGGCATTGCTCGTGCAACAACTGGACTGTTTCCTGATGGAGAGCTTCTGCAGTTTCAATTAAATTGAGTGCATTGAATTAACTGAAACACGGCAGCACGGTAGAAAATAAATGAGTATGTGAAGCAATCAGATATCAGCCACACAGTGCTGTCACATGATGCTAGTAGTTTTCTCGCGAAAATTTTCATGTGCAGATTCGCACAGCTTTTACAGGGTTTACGGCGATCGATGCATATTGTGTTTTATTTAATAATTTAGCACAGCTCCACACTTTCCAGATCCTTATTTTATATTTACTGCCTGACAAGTACCTAACAGTCAGACAAATAGGGGTAATGTATCTGTGCAAGAGGTCCTAAAAGGGATAGGGTAAGTGTAGCATACGCCGCATTATACGGTACACTTCAGCTAACCCTAGTAAGTCTACAACCTGAGGAGCTCTCTGTTAGGACGCTCTGGAAATGCAACCACAAATGATTCCTTAGCAGGCAACGATCACTCTCGGCATTCCGTTTCCTATGAAATTTTAATGCTCTACTTTCTACGAAGTCTCTCTCTCTCTCAGTCGTCAATCTTCGAGGTTTGAGAACAAATCTTTTTTTCATTCTTTGTCTTCCTTACATCCATTTTGTTGTTCATTTTCTTCTTGTGATATGTATTTAGAGTGTTTAAATGAAACCCATTTTAGGTCACTGGACACCGGAATAAGAAGAAAGGCAATTAAACACGGAAGCCAAATGAAAGAGTAGTGTTTATTTTAGGCATTACTGATAACATTTGTTAACAACAAGGTGCACATGGCGTTGAGGTAGGCATCTCATTGTTTGAGCAGCTGGTAATTGTCATCCATGAAAAACATGTTAGATGCTGCTGGAATCAATCCAAATCTGCTTCCTGCAACTTCGTGTTGGAAAGAAATCTTTGACCCTTTAGGAATTGACCAGGATATGGCAAATCAGTTTTGTCCTCACAGCTATCGTGGAACATTCGCGACGAGTTATCATTGATGAGCACTTTTCGCCATATGCTGCAGCCATTGCTTGCTCCGATGAATCTCCACTGCCGTGCAACCCTCTGCCGTTTAAATTTGGATTACTGCTCGTTGGTCTTGTTTGACGGGTTCCGAATCGCACCAGCCATGTTGATGTAATGCCACGTGTCTAAAAACACACAAGTATTCTACCACAGCTAACGAGGCATACATTTATAGAGTGACCAAGTAGAAAAGAATGTTTCAATGCGCAAGCGCACCAAAGTAGGGGAGAGTGTTTCCAGCTCCCTTGCCTCTCAACTGCTAGTCTTTCTTCTGCGCATGTGCGTCAGGTAGGGGAAGTGTCTCTCTCTCTCTTTCTCGCTGCTACTTGCTTCGTTGTCCTTGTCGCTGGACCTTCCGAAGTCGTGTATGGAGGGGGAATCTCTTCAGCAGCTACGTAATGCGAGCCCCGCCTCCAGCAGTCTCTTCTACCTGGTACCCCTATAACTCCACTTGCGCATGCGTATTTCCAACCTCAAACAACAGATCATCACATAGCATGCTTCGAACAGATTTCAATTGAACACATGTCGTACATTAGTTGTTAGTAGGCCTAAGTATTCAGTAGAATAAATGGGCGATCATTATTATTACATCTTCCTCACAGGGGAGCGTGGGTTGTCGACCATGGGATCCCAGCTGAGTCCGACATTGCTTCAACTTACTTGTGCCGGGCTCCTTTCCGTCATCTTTCCTGTCAACCTTCCTTGGTCAACTCTTGTTCTCTCCCGACCCCGAAGGTATTACGGTATCCGAGGCCTAAGAAGTCTTTCAATGTCCCGCCTTAATTGGCCCTACTAATTCAGATTCCCCTTGTCTCATATTTCCTGATCCCTCATTCTTCGATGGATCAGACCTCCGTTTTTTTAGGATATCTCCTGCCTTCTGCTCAACGTCGTAAGGAAAAAGGGTGTGAGTAGCCTCATCACTTATGGTGCACCCTAGATAGTGCTACACCCTCAAGGGCTCATGGTAAGTGAGCTCGGACGTTGGCGTCCCCGAGGGATTCCTCAGCTGTTCCGGTTTATCCCTTTTTCCAGTGCCTCTGGGGCGGGACCTATTCCCTTTTCATTTTCCTATCGGCCTTTCGTGGCTCTCCTTTGTTCCAAGACCCTAAGCCATCATTCTTCGAGGGTTAAGGGCATTTATTTTCCCTGTGTTTTATTTCCCTTAATCTTGTTTTGTCCATTTCTTCTTCTAGTATATAAGCTAGTTTTAAGCTAGTTGTTAGTTGTAGAAGATAGTTTTCATTTCATTATCCTCTTTTTTCACAATCACCCGAACCATTAGGGGCCGATAACCTAGATATTAGGCCCTTTTAAACAACAATGCAATGTTCATTACATACTTACCAACACTGACATATAACACGTTGTCCCGTCCCTTAAAACACCAGCAACAATCGCCACCACTATCTCTTTTCAGCACGTGACAAGATACCAAATGCATAGTAACATAGTTTGGTTTAACGTATAAAGCTGCAGCATTCATTGTATGAAATTTAATAAAAGATAAAATAAAACAACCATCATGACTTAAAATACATTGCTTTTCGAGGGAATTGAGAGGGGATGAATGTTTCATTATTTCTTGTAACCTGCGACTGGGAGAGGAAGAGCAATTTACATTGAATTCCGGAGCCATGTAAAGAAGTGCTCTTGAAGCAATCGATGTTTAATACCGGTGTAACAGACAGCGGGCTTCACAGTTGGGGATGCGGTTCCTAATCCCGTACAAATGAGTTGGTGAGAGAGAGAGGGAAGACAGTAGAATAGGAATGTGTTCAATTGAGCTGTAAGCGTTGTTTACTTTGTTCTCACCTCTCTTCTTCCCCACCAGCTACACCAGGCATAGTCCCTTTCTGTTCCTTGCGTTTATGTTCATTGATTGATTACGGTACTTTAAAAATGTTGCCCTTCGTAAATAGAGTACGCAAAACAAATTATTTAATTCAAGAAAGATTTCCAGTCAGTCAACTCAAATTGTGCCCAATAACATTAGGCGGGAAGCAAGTATTTACATGTTCTAACCTGAAAGAAACGTGATATTATTACAAGAAAAAAAGGAATTTATATACAAAATGGGGTACTTAATTGGATGACATGTTTCAAACGTCAAGCGTTCATCTTCAGATCCTGTTCACTTAGGCTTAATTAGTGTAGGATATTTATGAATATATATTTGTGCATAAGTATAATTAAATATTTTTTTTTGTGTATCTTCGTGATATAGGTAATTTTGTGACAATTATTTGGAACGCTATAACGAACTTAGTTATTGGATTTAAAGCAAGCGCCTGTGCAGATAGTTTCTCGCATCATCGCTAGATGTCACTACCTACTTGACTGTCCTTCTCTTGGAGCGTCTGAGCTGATAACTAAAGATTTGTCCAGAGACAGATGCATTTAGTGCTTGGGAGCTCATTACTTTGTGCAGTGGCTTTTTCTAAGGTAAGCAATAAGTATTTTACATCATATTGTACCTTTTTTAGTGTAGTATTCATTTAAATAATCATCAGAGCGAATCCTTGTAGCTGTAAAGCTCTATTTCTTATTTCCTGCAGCCCGTTTGTTATTTTTTTCGCGCCAAGAAACCTGGCGTCCACGTGCGCTCTGATGGTAACACATATATCAGGAAAAACATGCATTTTTCGCGAAAGTCCATTTGAACCAAATTACTCTTTGATAAATTCCCTACACTATTATACTACAATATTCTAATTTTTAACCATTTTATGACTATCACGTAATTGCCTAACCATTTCACGACTATCACGAAATTTCCTAACCAACTTATTTTTGTATCTGGTTACAGAATAAATATGGGCAAACAACGGGCAAAGTATAGACAGTATGACGAAACCCAACTCAAGAGAGCACTGGAAATGGTAACTGTGGAGAAGTCATTAGTTTAAAAAGCAGCTAAGACAGCAGGCATTCCGTGTAGCACTTTGAAAGATTATCTAAGCAAAAATAAATCTGAAGGCACGGGTCATCTAATTAAACTAGGCCGTCCATTTGCACTTACACCTGACATGGAAGTTAAATTATTTAACTATATTATAGAAATGCAAGAGCTTGGTTTCGGGCTTACCGTTTCACAAATCTGTCAGGTGGCATTTCAGTTGGGGAAATCAGCAGGAAGAGAACATTTCATGAATCCAGAGTGTGAGGCAGCCAGTAAATGGTGGTGGGCTAGCTACAAGAAAAGATTTAACCTAACATTGAGAACTCCAGAAAACCTTGCAGCATACAGGGCAACAATGTCCAATCGAGAAATAATACAAGATTTTTATACAAAATTTGAAGAACTCGTCGAAAACATAGGAATAAAGGACAAACCAGATAGAATCTGGAATTGTGACGAAACAGGCTTGTCATACGTAGTCAAGCCCAACAAAGTCATTACAGCAATTGGTAAACGTTACGTCTACAAGAGAACGTACGCCGACCGAGGTGAAACTCACACACTATTGGGATGCGTTTGCGCCAATGGAACATGGATACCTCCACTGATTATATTTAAGGGCGTTCGCTGGATTGACATTCTTAAAAAAGACTGTCTACCTAATGCCATGGTGAAACTGTCCCCAAAAGGCTGGATCAGTACGGAGATATTTCTGCAGTGGCTTGACTTTTTCATTAAATCCATTCCTCCTGCACGTCCTGTAGTCCTTCTAATGGACTCCCATGCGTCCCATGTGAACCCTGAAGTCATATCCATGGCCAAGGAAAATGGCATTCACCTGATGACATTTCCTGCCCACACAACCCATCTTCTCCAACCTCTAGATGTAGGAATATACAAATCACTGAAGGTTCGGTGGTCTCAGAGTTTAAACAAATTCATGAGGGAAAATCCCACTGAAAAACCGAACCGAAGCAATTTTCACAGTCTCCTTAATCCAGCTTACATTGAGAGCTTCAGTTTCAAGAACATTACCAATGCTTTTAAGAAGACTGGGATTTTTCCACTTCAAAGAGAAGCAATCCCCAATGAGGCACTAGCGCCATCAAAACTTACCAACAAACCTCTTGTGAATGATTCTGATCCTCCAGTTTCTGTTTCCACATCCCAGATCGAGAAGATTCTTTCCATTCCAACACCATCACCAACAGTACCACCATCAAAACCAAAATGGAAGAGAGATTCAACAGCAAAATGCCACACTCTCGCTCAAGAAAACATCCCCCAGACCAGCAGAACTGAAGACACAAACACTCAGAGCATCAACGGAGAGAATGATGACAGTGATTGGAAGTGTGGTATATGTGGCAAAACATATTCCGGGGATGCAAGACGTAAGAATGGAGCAAAATGGGTGCAATGTTCCTTTTGTCTTGTCCCGTATCACACAAAATGTCAGAAGACTGGATGTGAAGAAAGAATAATCATGTGTGATAATTGTGCTGCTAGGGAGCAGAATGATTCAGACTAGATTTGATTATGGTGGTAATGACAATCGTGAATGCTTACATACTTGCAGAAGTGTTAACGTGAATTATTGAAGTTTGTACTTCCATAATAAAGGCTCAGTTATGATTAATAGAGTTTTTTTATATTCTCACGAAATTACCTTACCACAATCACGAAATTACCTACCACTGTAACGAAATTACCTCGCTTTCAAAATTTTATACATTCCAAATTTGAAGACAAACTAATTAACGTAAGTGAAAAATTGTTCCTTTCATGTTTAGCCCTTGCTCGAGTATCATCATAAGTGGTGTTAAATTAAACGTTCAAGTATGCACATGGGGGAAATTATTGAAAATATTGGAATATCACGAACATATCTCCCTTTACCCTACAAATATGCAAATGGAAACTTAGCCGCCATATGTGGTCTCAGAGATACGTATTGAAACTTTCAGTCTAAAGGTCCTGGTTTCGATTCCCACCTCAGCTGTCCTCGATGTAACTTTTCATGGTTTCCGACATCTACTCCAGGCAAATGCCATGATGACTTCCTAAATTAACGTCAAGGCCGCCTTCTACCAAATCCTTGTCCAAATTACTAATATACACACACACTAGTGCAGCAATTACAATGGCACAGGTTAACAGGCATATTCCACACACACCCAAATACGCTTGACCACGATGTTGCAAAGCCCCTAACAGAATCAACACTCACAACTATAAAGTTTCTCTCTGTCTGGCCCGATATTGACGCTTAAACGACTGTTCCTAACAACATGTAATTTAGGGTGAGGTATATTACCTTTATAAACACAGGATATATCAATTCCATTATTTTTAGGTAAAGGCACAGGGCGCCTTTAATTATTATGAACACTATACTGTAGTAGCTTAATAATGTCTTTACATTTGAACCGATTAATGGCAATCTGTGTTTAATTCGTATCAAGGGCACCGTCTTCAACATGTCCGTGATCAAAGTGCATGCCGCAACAGAAAGCGGTAGTGAAGAAGATAAGAATGAGTATTATGGAAACATCGAACACGATTATGATAGTCTGTCATCTTGTCAGTAAAGTATGTGACCAGCGATTTCAATGCGAGATTGGACAGAGAGGAATTTTGGGGTGCACATGCGAGGGGACACAGTCTATGTGACAAGATCAGTGAGAACGGCCTCAGAATAGCGAGATTTGCGGTGTCTATAAACCTCTTTGTTAAAAGCACCATGCTTCTACGTAAGGCACACATGGGTGTCACCAGATGGTAATGCAGGGAAGCAAACTGATCACGTTCAAGTCAGCGATGACAACAAAGCGATGTCACCGATGTCCGTAATTTCACTGATGTATACTTTGACATGTCTCGTCATTTACTTGGTCGAACAGATATTAACGAGAAATAAAACTGTGAGTCCCCAACCAATCTAAACCTTCGTTTTTCAACCTGTGGTTCGTGAACCCCCAGGGGGTTCGCAAAATATTTCATGGGGTTTGCCAAGCACTTTTCCATAATGACGGGTTTCGAGGTTTGGTTTATTACTGTTTCCTTCATTTCTATGGCAATGTCATATAATAATAATAATAATAATAATAATAATAATAATAATAATAATAATAATAATAATAATAATAATAATAATAATAATAATAATTATTATTATTATTATTATTATTATTATTTAAAAATTAAATTAACCCCGTATCGCCCCTTGTTACATATGTGTAACATAAGGAATTTATCACATTATTTCACAATAAATTAATACATACCGCGAATGCCTGATTTACAGTTATGTATCAACGTTAGGAATGTATTTGGTTTCGCTAAAATGAAAATTTATTCTGCCAGATTCTTTGTGTTCTAACAATACTAACAACAGCACCGCGACCCCACTAAGGAACAGTTACATGTACATTGTATATTTAAAAGTCAGTAGTTCACCCGACTCAGATCGTTGTAGAAGGGATTTGCGAGTCAAGAAAGGTTATAATCCACTGATCTAAACGATAGGCGGTAGAGTATATTGTTAATAGTGAAATGAAAGACTAGTTTCAAATCACCCTGGGATAACATGTTTTGTGTTCTGGAAAATTTTCAGAAACCAGAGTGATAAATGAGTTATACAATATAAATGGAACCGGTTAAAACGGTCTCAAAAGAATCGCATAACGACACAGCGAAGCGTGAAGGAAAAATAAGAAGATGAATGGGTGGTTTAATTCAGTATGCATCCGTGGAGTGCAAGACAGAAATAATGCATACCACAGATTCCAACACCACATCAACACATCAAGAATACGATCAGCAGCGAAGACAATAAAGTGGGATATTAAAAGGAGCGAGAGAGGAATGCTATACTGGAGACTCGCAACCACGCTCTCTACAGAAAAGATAAGAGCATTAAGAAGGGATATCAACCTAGTCTGCAAGCGGTGAACGATGAGGACGGTAACCTACTGATTGTGAGTAGTACTAAGGAGGTCCTGAATAGGTGGACAACTTTTATTTTAGGATCTGTTAAACGTTGGGGGAAATATGAGTAGTGATAGAAACCGAACAAGGCAGAAAGTAGATTTCCACATCGATGATCCCACGATAGAGGAGGTAAGGAAGGCAGTGCAAAACCTGAGGAACCATATGAATATATTATAATTATGATATCCTCAGTGAGTTCCTTAAGTGCGGAGGGGTTGCGATTCTGAAGAGAATACGCCACGTTATCCCTTCGGTGTAGAGACAAGAGAGGCTGCCAGAAGACCGCCACACTGGGTCGTGCGATGGGTGAGGTGAAGCAGTGCTAGCGTGAAATTTACTCGTGCGGGCGAAGCGCAGCCCTGTCCTACCCATTTTAAGCAGTGCAGCACGACAGCACACTAGCACTGCTGCGCTTAGTCGCACAAGCACTGTCCACTTGGCCGGCTACTGCAGTACGTATAGTACTAAGCGCAGAACCTAGACACTAGGCGCACTAGAACCAACATTTTGTCATATGAGTGTGGTCTACCGTGCCCATGACGTCCTTTGTGCATGGGGAGAATAAAAATAGCATAGTGGGAGAATCACACATTAAAGAACCACACCAATGACGTACAAAACATGATATTTGGACGTAAATGATCTAGATCTGCAACAAGGATACACACATTTGCATAATTTTTGGGTGATGCACTAGGTGCAACGAGATATAATAATCCTAAAATGGAATCAAGCGAATTGGTCATCATGCATGTGACAGTAATAGGGTCCGGTATCGAATCAGGAGGGTTAAAATGCATTTTCTTAATTATTTTGTTGACGTAATGTCACAATTTTAGTTTTTTTATTTTCGTTAATAGAATTTTAGTATTTTGTTGTTAGTAGAAGGTTAGTAATTTTGTTAGTAGAATTGCTCTATTACTTTATTATGAAGGGGAGTAGCAGCCTTTCAGAATAAATCAATTCTTTACTTGTTTTTAGACTGTAAAAGTATTGATAACATAAGCCAACGAATGGCTACACTTCGTTCTGCTGCACGGCGGGAAGCAACGGGAAACTACAGCCGTAATGCTATTCCCTAGGATATGCACCTCTCTATGCATAATTACATATGATGATGGCCTCCTCCCTTGTAAAATTTCAATCCGGAGGTAAATTAGTCCCCCGTTCAGATCTCCGGGTGGGGACTATTCGAGAGGGGGTTAATATCACTGAAGTGACAAAGAAGAAATCTGACATTCTACGGATCGGAGCGTGGAATGTTAGAAGTCTGCTAGGCAGTGGAAGGTTGGAAAACTTAGAAAGGGAAATGGATATGTTGAGGTTGGATTTGGTTGGGATTAGTGAAATGGACTGGCAGGAAAAACAGGACTTTTGGTCAGGAGACTATTGGGTCATGAGCACTAAATCAAACAACGGCTCTGCGGGGGTAGGTCTCATATTAAGTAGGAAACTTCGACAACGGGTGGAATACTATGAGGAATGTAGTGAACGGATTATTGTAGCTAAAATCAACACAATACCTACGTGCACCTTAGTGGTACAAGTCTATATGCCTACAAGTCAAGCTGATTATGAAGATGTTGAAAAGGTCTATGATGAAATAGATGAAATTCTGAGGTATGTTATAGTAATGGGAGATAGGAATGCTGTGGTAGGAAAAGGAAGAGAAGGGAAGATAGTAGCAGATTTCGGTTAAGGTGAAAGGAATGATCGATAAAGCAGGCTGATGGAATCCTGCACCGAAAATGAGTTGGTCTTAGCTAACACTTTATTTGATATCCACAATAGAAGAATATACACATGGATGAGACCAGGAGATACAGGACGTTACCAAATCGACTTCATTATAGTCAATCAGAGATTTTGAAACAAGATTTTGAATTGTTAAACATATCCCGGTGCTGACATAAACTCTGACCACAATCTGGTTGTTATGAAATGCAGATTAAAATTGAAGAAACTGAAAAACGTCAAAAGCCAAAAAGGTGCGCAATAGGCAGACTGAAAGAGGAGGATGTAAAACGAAACATTCAAGAAGAGTATAAAGGAAGGACTAATGAAAAACCCTAAACAAACTTCAATTACAGACAAATGGGCACTTTTGAAGAGTGGAATAACAAAATCCCCAGAAGAAAACATTGGTAGGAAAGAGAGAATAGGAAGAAAACCGTGGATCACTCAGGATATACTAGAATTAATGGATGAAAGGCGGAAGCACATGAATGTAAGAGATGAAAAGGGGAAAGCAGAATACAGACGTCTGAGAAATGAGATTAACAAGAAGCGCAAGGAAGCGAAATGAGAATGGTTAAAAGCGAAAAGTGCAGGTATAAAAAATTGTCTGAAATTGTCTTAAGACTTAAGCAGGAACAAAGTACCAGGTATAGGTGATATAGTGATTCAGTTGCTACGCTGCATAAGTGACGATGTTCTGATCAGGTTATTTCACTTGGTGTCTAGGATTTATGAGACAGGTGCGGTACCTTCTGATTTCAAGAAGAATGTTATAATCCCTATACCGAAGAAAGTAGGAGTTGTCAGATGTGAAGATCACCGTACAATCAGCTTGATTACTCATGCTTCAAAGATCCTGTCTAGAATAATTTACAAGAGGATGGAAAGTCGGATAGAAACGGAGTTGGGTGAAGACCAGTTTGGTTTCAGGAGAAATGTAGGAACAAGAGAAGCAGTACTAAGTCTTAGACTGATTTTTGAAGGTAGAATATGGAAAGATAATAGAACGTTCATGGCAATTGTAGACTTAGAAAAGGCTTTTGATAAAGTTGATTGGGCTATTGTTTGACATTTTGAAAACGATTGGAATAAAGTACAGTCATTCGAGCTGAAGGACATGAGCGAGAAGCTGGTATTCAGAAAGGTGTAAGGCAAGGCTGCAACTTAACTCCTGTACTTTTCAATACTTTTCAATCTTTACATTGAACAAGCAATTAAATAAATTGGAGAAAAATTTTAAGTGGGACTGAAGATTCAAGGATAAATAATTTCAACTCTGAGATTTGCTGATTACATCGTCATCTTGGCCGACACGCCAGAGGTTTTGAATGCGTTTTTGAATGGTATGGACTCCATGTTGAGGAAAGAATTCGTGATGAAAATTAATAAATGTAAAAGAAAAATATTGGAATGCAGCCAAAATAAATCAGAAACCTCTATGGACATCAAATTGGCGGGTGAACAGCTAAAGAAAGTAGGACACTTCTGTTACTTGGGAAGCAAAATGACCAGTGATGGACGAAGCAAAGAGGATATAAAAAGTAAGTTGACTCAAGCAGGGAAAGCATTTCTACAAAAAAAAAAAAAAAGGAATCTGTTGACATCGAAAATAGATTTAGGTATTAAGAAGTCATTTTTGAAAGCCTTTGTCTGGAGCGTGGCACTCTATGGAAGTGAAACTTGGACTATTGGTGCAGCAGAAAAGAGGAGAATTGAAGCGTTTGAAATGTGGTGTTACAGGAGAATTATGAAGATCAGATAGGTAGATAGGGTTACAAACGGAGAGGTATTAGGCAGGGCTGGCATGCGAAATTAAATTCATGGCCGTGGGGGCGAAAATAATTTAATTTCGCCGTGAGCGCGATATTCGGGAGCGAAATTATAATGATTGACGGCGCGTAATTAAATCAAAGCGAAACTTAATTCGAAGCGAAATTAATTTCGTTCCTGATTTTTAATTTCACTCCCGGCGCGAAATTAATTTCGTTCCAGACTTTTAATTTCGCTCCTGGCGCGAAATTAATTTCGTTCCTGACTTTTAATTTCGCTCCCGGCGCGAAATTAATTTCGTTCCAGACTTTTAATTTCGCTCCCGGCGCGAAATTAATTTCGTTCCTGACTTTTAATTTCGCTCCCGGCGCGAAATAAAAATCGATACGGACATTTAATTTCGTTCCCGAGGCGAAATGAAATTTCCAAACGGTATTTAATTTCGTCCCCTGACGTGAATGTGAAATGCATGAAACATTTTATTTCGTTGTTGAAATTAAAATATATTCGTTTCGAATTAAATTATGTTCGGTACGATGTTCAAAGTCCCGACATTGGCAATATTATTATTAGCGTAGACTACCTGCACAAAATGCTGGGCCGCAACAGCAACGTGAGTCATTCAATGGTCATCACTCCAGTGTAGGAGAAAATCAGTGCTGTGGCATCAACATCACCATCGTCGTTGACTGAACCTCGGACTCGGGGTCAGCCCTTCCTGACGTTCATAACGCGGTACTTTGTTGTACCTTTTCCATAGCGTAGAAGAAAACTAATGTGCCTTGCGGACAGACATTGAAGGTAAGTGAACAACTCCCATTTGGCTGCGTCGTCTGGGGGTGCCGCCCCATTATACAGGTGATTCATACGAGTAATTCCTATTACAAACGTCTGGGGGTTGTAGAGGGGACTAAGTAGATCACATTTTGATTAGGAACCCATGTCCGGACATGTATCGTTTCAATACCAAATCAGTTTGACTCGATTGCATATATCCGACTTCACTACAGACACGTACAGTATACACTACAAGAGTTGTTCCACGTGGTGACCCTGCTGTTCATTACATAACGTATACCTACGCAGTATGTTGTCATACATACGTCCCACGAGACCTGGTGTGTGTTCAATAATGTGCACTGCCGGAAGAACGCGTGAATCAAGATCTTCTTACGACTCGAAAGGAGTCTCATAAACAAGGTTCTTCATGTGGCTCCACAGAAAAATGTCGAGGGGAGTTGTATCTGGCAATCGTGGTGGCCACGAAATTGGACCACCATGAACTATCTATCTTTCCCCGAATGTTTGGTCGAGATGTTCTCGGACTGCACGTGCAAAGTGCGCTGGTGCGCCATCATGTTGGTACCACATTTGCTGACGCAGTGCCAATGGCAAATCTTCACAGAACTCAACCAGTACCTCTTGCAGGAAGAGGACCCGTTAGGCGGTACGGAAGAAGGTACGACCCAATCAGATGGCCAGCCCATACATTGATGCCGAACCGTTGCTGAAATCCACGTGGCTGTGGGCATGCGGATTTTCTTCAGCCCAAATGTGACAGTTTCGACAGTTAAAAACAGCTTCCCTGGTGAATTGAGCTTCATCGGTGAAAAGAACGTGACGCGGAAAGTGGGGTGTGTTAATATACTGGTGTAGAAACCAAGCACAGAAGTTGGCAGGTGGCACGAAATCTGCCGGGCCCATTGCTTGAACTTTCTGTGGGTGGAAAGGGTGCAGTTGTGGTCGAGCAAAACACGCCAGACGCTCGATTGGGACCCTTTCACGGCATCGGCAATGTTTCGCGTACTCATCGACGGGTCCTCTTCTCCGTGATGAAGGACGTCCTCTTCAAAGTCGGCAGTGCGACGCGTCTGTGGAGCACCACAATCCGCCCTCCTCGGTTGGAATGGACAAGTTTCTCGCAGCCTTTATTGTAGTTTCACAAAAATGTTTGTGATGGGGTGGGGCGATACGGAAAACGTTCATGATACATGTATTGTGCAGCTCGACAATAACGTCCAGCTTCACCGTACATTAGTAACATCTCGGTGTACTCATCAAAAGTGTATGCCGCCATCCTGTGTCGTTGAATGACTGGATCACAACTGCTGTCAAAGCGGACTCACTGTCACTACCGTTTGTAAACGAACAGACGACACGCTATCATTGGACTGCGGTCTCGTCCTGTACTGCGCCCTGACTGAATCACAGCTGCTGTCAAATCGGACTCACTGTCACTACGGTTTTTTAAACAGATGACATACGTAGCCTACTGTATGACATAAGGGGACTGCAGAGGTTGCCCTCAGCCAATGTTATTTGCGTTCCGTGAAGCGGGCGATGTAAAATGAAAGTGATCTTCAAACCGATTTGGTATCGAAACGATAAATGTCCGGACAAGGGTTCCTATTCAAACTGTGATCTAGTTAGTTCCCTCTACAACCCCCAGAAGTTTGCAATAGGAATTGTGAATGGCCCTGTAGGTAGAATGGGGGTAGTGTGGAGAGGAGGTCTTGCCGGTTAACCGGTTTAGAAGTCGCCAGTAGGTAGAGGCAGAAGAAAAAACTCGGTTTAGTCGGGAGTAGATGGTGTGCCACGAAAGGCATTGACTCCCAAAGTGACTGTCAGTGGCGCTGTAGGAAATAGAGGTCACGGGTCCGTAGATATGAAGTGTAGTAGGAGTGGGATAAAGTGAAGAGACGACGTGCCTTGGGGAGGATAGTGGGACGGAACGGAGTCGTTGGGATGAGGGTGATGGCTAGCTGGGAGGCTTGTTTTAGTGCAGTTTCTATGTGTGCAGTATATGCATCGACCGTCGACTGTTCATCCAGTGGGAGATGGTCCGTACGGCGGTGATCGTTGATGTGGGCGCGGTATTCTTTCCAGTTTACTGTGAAGAAATTCTGGACCATCCTGGGAGGTGATAGTGGAGTATTGCGAGGGGGAAGGGGGAAGGTGAGTAAATCGGGAGCGTGATCACCTATGAGGGACAGGACAGACACGTCAAACAGATGGAGGAGGGAGTTATGAGCAATGACTGCGTCGGGGGTGGTATTGGAGGAAGGACGGGTAGGTTTTGGGAGAGGGACGAGGGTGACGTCTAAGTGAGGTAAGTAGATGTCTAGGCTACGAAGTTCTAGGGCCAAACGGGAATGAAGGTTGAGGTGGCCCATTAGAATGAAATGGAGGAAGACTTCAGCCACGTGGGCAAGGAAATCTTTGGGGATGGGGTGGTAGGGACGAATGTAGATGGTGGCTAGGTGTAGGACGTGGCAGGAGAAATAGACGAAGCAAAAAGGCTTTCGGGGAAGAAAAGAGACAGATTTCATTTCAGACTCGAAATGAAATGCTCCATGCATTTTAATTTCAGGTCGGGGAGGGACTAAATGCCGGGAAAGAAATTGATAGTCGTTAACAAATTGTATTTTGCGCCAGGAGCGAAATAAAAAAAGTCTGTAACGAGTTTTATTTCGCGCCAGGAGCGAAATTAAGAGTCTGTAAAGAATTTCATTTCGTGCCAGGAGTGAAATTAAAAGTCAAACGAATTTTATTTTGCGCCAGGAGCGAAATTAAAAGTCAGTAACGAATTTTATTTCGCGCCAGGAGCGAAATTAAAAGTCTGTAATGAATTTAATTTCGCGCCAGGAGTGAAATTATAAGTCAGTAACGAATTTTATTTCGCGCCAAGAGCAATATTAAAAGACTAATGAATTTAATTTCGCGCCGGGAGCTAAATTAAAAGTCAGTAATGAATTTAATTTCGCGCCAGGAGCGAAATTAAAAGTCTGTAAGGAATTTTATTTCGCGCCAGGAGCGAAATGATATTCCATTGAACAATTTAATTTCGCGACGCTAAATTAAATTGATAATACATTTCGTTTCGCATGCCAGCCCTGGTATTAGGACGAGTGGGAGAGGTGAGATATTTCTGGTGACTGCTAATGAAGAGAAGAGATAGGTTGGTAGGACACATACTAAGACACCCAGGAATAGCAAGCTTAGATATGGAAGGAAGGGTCGAGGACAAGAACTGTAGGGGTTGACCAAGGTTAGAATAGGTAAAACAGGATTGTCTCGGATGTAGGGTGTGGTAGCTATGTAGAGATGAAACGATTAGCTCAGGACAGGGAGGCATGGAGATCTGCATCAATCCTGTCAAAAGACTGAAGACTCAAACAACAACATGTCACAAACCAGCCGAGGTAGCTATCTTACCTCATGAATTACATTTGTCATTAACTCCTCTCATGAGATTGGCGACATGAAGGGCATCCATCCGTAATATCATTCCCTCAAGGAAGCTGTGTCATCTCATCCCCTATCCCATAGCATCTGGAATAATTATGAGTGGAACCAAAAAAACTACATTAGGACTTGCAGCTCAATCTGGAGGCTGATTTTTCGCACGGTGTCCTCTTATAGTACAACGATTGCGTCCACAAAGTTTGAAGATAGGTTTTGACCAGTCTTACCTGATACTTCCCTTGTAAATATAAATGATGTAATTTTGCTATCAATGAATCCATTCAATTTTTGAGAATTCATCAACAATGTACTCGGGAACAATATGAGACGTAGCCTATTGGTACCCAATAACTTTTTAATGCTTATAATAATAGTCTAATAATAATAATTATTATTATAATAATAATAATACCGGTAATAATAGTAATAATATGAAGAAAGGGAGAGAAGAATGGCTATAAGAAATCCTGCCAGGACAGGCTGGCCGCGAGTACCTGAACTGACGCTGACGAGTTCCAGGGCCAACAGGGTGTAGCTGGATCGTAAGGCACTAAAACACTTGCCTTGCTCGCAGGGTTCCACGCCATACTATACACAGCTCGCTCTCACACACAGCTAGCGGCAGGTAGGGAAAGCCAACAACATGACGTCACGTGCTTGTGGCTTACTTCTTAGCCTGTGTATGAGTGCAGCAGGATAGAACATACTACAGGCACTAGCTACGCAGGGCCCTGACGCCCACAACACTTCTCATCATCAAGTTGTTACTCGTATTTCATCGAAGCATTAACACGATTCTTATTCTTCCTCCATATCACTTTCAAAATATCTTGGTACTGTCCATACGCATATTTCTATTGCTAAATTCAATCACATGACATTCCCAGCTTCCATTTATAATCGAATCAGCTGTTTGCTGTCAAAACCCTACTGTCTCAAAATCACCTTAAATACATGGTAACTACTTTTCGTGACATCAGAACTTATCACCATACTTCTCAAACTTTATTCCAATTTTAACAATAATTTCCATATTTTACTTCTTAAATAATTTTTGTAAACCTTCACAACACTCAAAAACTGCTATCTCAAGCTCAACAACTTGTCAACAAAGTCTCTGTAAATCGTCACTCGTAACATCAACTTATTCCTAATGGCTGCCTTCTGTACCACCAGACTTCACTCGACTGCTAAAAAATGTCTCTACCTAAACATGATATTCCTCACACTTGCGCCTCCTGCTCCAAGTTAATATTTTACTGCACATTTCATACATTAAATATTCCGCACTTCATTTTGTTACAATAGGTTGTGCTAGCAGTTATAATCTCTGATCCAATCATTTGATTACCTACCAATGTCACCTACTAACTCTCCAACAAAATGTATCTATAGAAATTACCTGAATACTTTACACTTGCAAAATGTAAGAAATTTTTCCAACACTGGAATATATTGTACCCGTTTCCCAGATGTCACGTGGGACCGGCAATCACATCGTGATGTCCAAAAACGATACAATTCGATAAAAAATGGAGTCCCTGAAATATATGTCCAAAAAAAACTTGCAAAATTCAAAATCATACTCTCGGGCTGGCAAGAGATCTAGTATCACGGGTCGTTTAACGGGATAGGTGAGAAAGGTTCACCCGGACATATATTTCCAAAATAAAATAGGATGGCATTGTTCAATCAGGGCGAAGCTCAAATCTGCAGGAATAATTTAAGAATTTCTAAAATAAATGTCCTCTTTTATTTTAATAGCAGACGAACACAAATAGCAAAAATAAAATCGAAGAATTCCTCCCCCACTGTCTTTTAGGACAAATTCCTAGCACACAATCTTCTCTTATGTTTCGAAGCCATTCTTCAGTATTGTCTATACAAACCGTCAGTTGTAACTCTTCAGTCGGGCAACACGAAATTGCCCAATGACTTGGCGGGGTACAATGTGTATAATATGCAAATAACACTCCTGGAAAAAAATAGATGTATGAGTTAAGATCACTATTATAATCGGTTAACTATTGATCATGTATTTTTTCCAGGAGTAATATTTACATGTTACTGTACATACATTGCACATCGCCCAGTCATTGGACGAATTCGTGTTTACCGACTGAAGAGTTACAATTGATACGATGTTCTCCTATGCCACATAATTTTATTATCATTATTATTATTATTGTTATTATATTTAATTTTTGAAGAACAGTTGCCACAGAGAACCTAACCCCTTGGCTCTACAGCCCACTGTTGGCATTGGCCTACCAACAGCACCCACAACAACACAGCCTATTAGATTACACAAACACACACGATTAAACTGGGCTAATTGTCCGGCTCCATAGCCCGATGGTTCGCGCGATCGATTCCCGGCCGGGCTATGGAGATCATAATCTCGTATGGTCAGTTCTTCTCGCTCGGGGACTGAGTGTTTGTGACGTCTTAGCTACCGACAATAAAAGTAAAAAGAAAACGTAAATATGAGAAAGTACAGTAAAACAAATATAAAAAATAAAAATAATAATATTAAAAAAATAGTTCCGTGAAGAACATAACAGCCTATTTTCATATATCCTACTTATGGTAATGGACTTCATCAATATACCAAATTTCAGTATGATTTCTCTAACAGAATCGGAGATATTTAGAACCGTCTAAATATTTCGGATGGTCGCCATGTTGGATTTGTATATATAGGCCTTAGAGTTAAGTACTATTACATGAATATTATTGTGTATGTGTTGTATTCAAACTTCAATCGCATGATAAGGACACAAGAAATGAAAACGATATTTTAAAATTTCGCTCGACCGCCATCTTGTGGTTATGAAAATATTTTGAATGAATTAAATGCCAGTGGATTAAAATTTATATAAGCATATACCGTACCAAGTTTCACTGCGCTCGGATGGTTAAATCGCGAGAAACGGCTATTTGATTATTAAAATTTCGCGTCGCCACCATGTTGCATTTTTTGTGCTCACCAGGTTATTGAACATCCCATAGGTGAACTTACGGTTATAGCTTCTATACACATACAAAATTTTAGTTTTATTGCTGTCATGGATTAATAGATATTGAGATCCGTCTAAATATGTCGAATGGTCGCCATGTTAGATTTTAATATATGTAGGCCATATAGTCATGTACAATTAGAAGGGGATAATTGTGTACGTTCAATATTCAAACGTTGATTTTGATCGTATGATTAGTACACAAGAAATAAAAACTTTATTTCAAACTTTCGCACAGCTGCCATCTTGAGGTTGTGTAAACAATTGAACTAAATAAGATGTCAGTCCATTGCAATGTGTATAGTTATTTGCTGTGCCGAGGTTCACTGCGTTCGGATAGTTAAATCGTGAGAAAAGTCTATTTAAATGTTTGAACTTTGCTTGGCCGCCATGTTCGGTTTTTAGTTAATAAGTTTTTGAAGGTCTCATAGGTGAACGTGTAGTAGTGCCCTCTATCACCGTATAAAATTTTAGGGTGAAATGAGTGATAGTTTCAACAATATAGAATGTCGATGAAATAATTAGCACAGCCGCCATGTTGGATTGGAGAGACGTAATGAAAGTTTAGGGCACGGTCGAGGTCGGCCGAAATAGTACAGTAGGTCTACTCTGAGGTTACCTAGTTTCATTGAAATAGCTCCAGCCGTTTAGAAGTTATAATGGGGGGGGGGGGGGGGTCACACACACACGGACAAAAGGTGATCTCATAAGCCTATTTTTTCATAAATGAAAATAGGCTTAAAATCATGTCCCCATTTCCCAAATGAAATAATGGCAACAAATGTACTTTTATTTGTTGGTTTAGGGTTTATGTATTCATGTGAGAATAATGGGACATGATGGTGTACTAGTCAAGCCAGTTGCCACTTAACAGTATGGTTTGGGTTTGATTCCTGGTTAACGGCTGTGAGGTTTTAGAAATAATAAGTCACGCCCAGTGGATGGGATTCCTCGAAAGAAAGAGGTCCCGTGGCCTATGAATGCAAGGTCAAAAGCCACGCAGCACTAAGTGGGTGCTTGCTTTCTTTAATGTGACAGCTAACCAGACGACATCTAAAACCTTTTAGTTCGCTAGTTAGTCACAGAAGTGGAAGGCCAGCCTAACAGAGAGTGGCAAGTGCCAATGTACGGGTGGTATCTGCTGTCGCCGGAAACGTTGGGATAGGTTACTTAACTCTGTAAGGTGTTGAAGTGCTCCTAGCTTTGTCGAGCAAAGCCTGAATGATGTGCAATAGCGGTGGGCGTGCAGAATTACAGACTGTGTTAAATCTGGTGCATCTGAGGACCGAGTTTCGCGTCAAATTTGTTCAGTGCGCAGTGACTAACTTCTTCCTATCAAACTATTTAACTGATATTGCGGTGTCCGATGATTACCATTTGTGGTCTTGATTCACTTAAGGGTTCGGGAAATCGTGGTTATTATCTGTTTGATAACCTATGTTAATAGTATTCATTCTTATTTTAAGAGACTGAATAACGAGTTCATCTGCAATATTAATAATGATAATGATAATAATAATTGTTATTATAATTATAATAAATGCCTACCCCTTATTCATCTTTTCAATAGGATAAGTTTTAATCGGTGTAACGTTTTAAACTTTATTAGAACGTAGAGTTTTGGGTTATATTCAAATTCGTAAGGGGATTAATAAAGTAGGATTGGTTGGTTTGCCTCAACCTTTTAGTGCTGTAATTTTAACTTTTAACTAAATTATTATTTATCTTATTTTCCCTCTATTTTTATATTAACTTAATTTCAGTTTCATTAGATTGAATAATTTATCCCTTTTTAAAACTGCAATACTTTCATTTATTTTAGGACATTAATTTTTTAATGTTGTACTCGATTAGGGGTCTTTAGAGTAATAATTGCTGGATGGTCTTCTAATTCCAATTATGCCTTGGGGGGAGGGGGGAGGGAATCTTCAGGTTGTGGCTCAAAAAAATTCTTATGACGTAAGATTGACGTTAATTTTATTCTCATTTGTGTTTTTAATTGATGAATATTGTTTTTTAAATTTTGTAAAATATCTAAATTATATTTTATCTTTATTTTTGTCTTTTCCATTCATATTAGCTAATTTTCATCGTTTTTAGCGGAAACTAATCATACTCCCTCAACCCCAAGTGATGCAATGAACGTCTTTGTGGCAGCTGGCTTTTACGGCCGGATACCCTTCCTCACGCCAAACTCATGCGAGGAAATAATGAGAGATGAAAGGTATGAAGATGCATGAAACTGGGCACGGAGATGGAAGGAAGCGGCCGTGGCATATGAAAAGGTACCGTCACGGCAAGGAAAACCATTTCAAGGACGACAGACGGTGGGCTTCGAACCCCCATCTACCGAGTTCTCAGATAGCTTGGCTCCATGGCCTAGCGCTGTGCGTTAACGAGCGTAGCTACTGATGTCGGTTAATAATAATAAGAAGAAGGAGAAGGAGATTATGGGTGTTCGTCCTTTTTAACAGCTGCAACTTGAAGAGACACCGATATACGAGAATTTAAACTTAAAAGGGATATATATCGTCCCGGTCAATCTACTGATGCCCGCCTCGTAGCGCAGTGGTTAGCATTCTTGGCTGTCACTGCGGAGGCCCTGGATGTACCTAGTATTGCCGTCTCTGCCAACAAACTTAACTTTGGTCTGAGGGCTGGAACGGGGTACACTCAGCCTCGTGAGGCAAAACTGAGAAGAGGCAGGTTCGATTCCTACCTCAGCCATCCTGGAAGTGGTTTTCCGTGATTTCCCACTTCTACTCCAGGCAAATGCCGGGATGGCACCTAGCCTAAGGCCTCGGCCACTTCTCACCGAAATTAAAAATACACACACTAGTAAAGACATCACAGTGACACAGGTAATCAGACACAATTCCACATTCATCCAAGTACACGGGGCTATATCACCACGATGTCCAAGTCACTCAAATGAAATAACAACAACAACAACAACAAACAAACAAATCATTGAGACGAGGCTAAAGTTCAGCTTTGTAATAAATTGCAAAATTTTTACTCGTCGTAGTTTAAACATAATTACACTACCATTGTTTCTCTTAGTTGGTTGAGTTTAATGAAGCCCAACTAACGCGTGTTATCAGGAAGGTCAATACTTCTCTGCTTGCATGCCGTATGGTACTAGAGCTCTGCCAGCATATCCTGCAAACGATACTGAACACTATTATTTTTACCTCGATGTGACTATCGACTAAATAAGCCGCATTTAGTCACAGTAGTAACTATACCACCACAACTAGTCAACATATGTGCTTTTAGTTGAGATACTGATATTGGTGATTGACCTCTAAGTTTGCTTGATTAGTACTTGTAGATAAAGCCCTGCGCGGATACGGATATTCACGGATGAACCCGCGGATATCCGCAATATCTTTCGCCATGCCGATATAGTTTGCATGACTGCGGATAGCAGATAAGCTGCGGATAATATCTGGGGTAAATTTGCGGATAGTTTTTGCAATACAATCCAAACTTGTTGAATATCATTACAAGGACCCAGATGTTTATGATATATAATATTAGCCTACTTTCTATTTTTGCAAAAAATGAAAGTAGACTTATGAGATCTACACAGGGCCAGAAATTGTGTGTCTGTCAGTGTGTGTGTCTGTTTGTGTGTGTGTCTGTGTGTGTGTACTCTGAATGTCTGTCCCCTCTATCAATTCGAACACGGTGAAACCGAATTGAACGAAATTTAGTACAGAGGTAGCACTAGCAAAGGGCACCCAGTGGCATGTTTTCTATCGCCGCCATCTTGACGGAAACGGAATGGCGGCCACCCAAATGTGAAAAGCTTAAATCTAATTACGATCAACCTAATCATTTAATCTCTACCAAATTTTGCAACAACAAACCTCTTTGTGGGAAGCATCTTTTGACTGAACTACAAGATCATCAGCCCAATAGTTTGCAGATAGCGGCCATGTATGTGTGCAAATCGATTCATTATATCAATTCAAACACGGTGAAACCGAATTGAATGAAATTCTGTTCAAAGGTAGCACTAGCAAAGGGCACCTCATATTCATGTCTATATCCGTATAGCACGTTGTATTTCAACAAGCTACTACAACCAACATTCAATTATACTCCTTGTAAAGGACAAAGAGTTATAACAATACCCATGCATTTAGGAGAAAGTAGGCTATATGTTATTTACTGAACATCTTGTTTTTCCCGTTACGTTTTTTTTTTCATTACAAACGTAAGATGATAATTTAAGCTAATCTCATTCAAATTATGTCATTAAGCATAATTAACACTCCGAACTGAAAAGGGTTGAAATTCTGACTGTAAAACATTCATTTTACACATAGCACGTGACACACATAGCCTAGGGGAACGACTTTCTTCTCAAATGTTTAAATGTGGTGCTTTAATACTTAATGTTTGATCTAATAAAATAAATATATTATTGTAATGTCAGCGGATTCGGATAACACACGTGCGGATGCTGATGAAAAACATGCGGATGCAGGGAGGATGCGGATAACAGTCGTGCAGATGGCGGCCGGATGAGGATGACAGTCGTGCGGATTCGGGGAGAATGCGGATAAGAGCCATGCATATGAGGGCCGGATGCGGATAACAGTCGTACGGATGCGCGGAGGATGCTGATAACAGTCGTTTGGATGCAACGAGGATGCGGATAACAGTCGTGTGGATGCGGATAACTTTTTGTTCATCCGCGCAGGGCTCTACTTGTAGACTTAGTAGATTTGATAGCATAAGTGTAAAGGATCTTAAGATGATGGCTGCTGAGCGGAAATGGACCACACATCCAGTGGCGGATCCAGGCCTTGCGGGGCCCTGGGCGAAATGATAAGGTGGGGCCCGCAACAATAGGAAATAATAAAAAATCAAATCAAATGGAAAATAGTTTTGTAATAATAATAAAATAAAGAATAGTTACCATATTTTGAATACACTACAGTAGATTATTTTAACCAAATGAAAGAAACCTTATGAATATTATGTGTAAACTATGAAATATTAAAATATCACTTTGCGACTTCTTTTCCCGGCTGAAGTCTTATATTATTTCCCTGAAATATAAACTTGATAAACGGTCACGGGAGGGCATAGCTGCAATGAAAAAAGAATATGAATTATAACTTAGTTTGAAAAGTTTGAAACGTATAATTAATTAATTAATTAATTAATTAAATTTAAAAAATCCTTGGCGCGGGGCCCCCGGACCACGGGGCCCTGGGCGGTCGCCCTCCTCGCCCTCCCCTAGATCCGCCCCTGCACACATCGCTCAAACAGTTAAGTTCACAATCCAGAATAACCTGGCCATTTAATAACAATTACATAATCACACTAACACAATAACACAGATTATCAGACAAATTCCACATATATCCAAGTACACGGGGCTACATGTCCACGATGACGCAAAGCCCCTCAAATAATCAACGACAACAACAGCTTCCACGCTCAGTAAGAAACTAAATTTGAGCTCGCTGAGCAAGCGTACGAATCAGACGCGACTTGTAAGGCGTGTCCCAGCAAGCTCGCCACCTTAATGTGATGTGAGGGGGAAATGCTCGTTCCCGACCGGATTGCCTTTCCGAGGTAGAGAGTCGGGCTCACGATCGGAAACGTTTCTGCGATGTTTCGGTTAAACGTATGGAACAGTCTAATAGAATGCGATTCTTTTTAACCAAACATGTGGTCGTAATTTAATGGTTTTCAGTTGGTCAACACGATGGTACCCAATTGTAATGTGTGCTTCCCTAATCCTAAATAGAAAAACATGAGATTAATAAATACACTTAGATTACACTGTTCAACAATTAAATATTTACATAAAGAAAAATACCTAATTTTTTATAGATTTTGGTACGCTGAATTCGAAACTGAAAATAATCTTGGTTTTTTAGCTCCCGTTTTCGTGGTATATGAATTTTGTTACGTCCTTATTTCTGTTTTTAGCTCTCGTGTTTTATTATATCAGGAATGCCAATACATGCTGTATTTTTGTTTCTAGCTAACACATCCGAGATTGTTTGCTTTCCGTAGTGCTCCATTGTGAATTTTGACGCGAGTTTCTATGGAATCAAAACTGCTCTTTTGTATTGTGACTTTTATGTGAGTAACTGTGTGAAACCAAAACTGTTGTTAGAATGCCCTGCAGAAGTGCTAGTCACTTCAACTATTTTTGGCCCTTTATAATATGTGAAGAAGATAAAAGTTTCAATAACTTCCAAACCTGAGCTATTCTAGAATTTTAACTGTCATTTTCAACTTCAGCACGGACCGGCTGAGTTAGCCGTGATTGTTACGGCGTGACGGCTGGCAGTCGCTCACATCCGGGAGGCGAGGAGGTTCGAATCCCCCCGCCGGCAACCTTGAAGATGGTCTTCTGTGGTTTCCTATCTTCCTTCCAGGCAAATGCCGGGGTTGGTCCCTAACTATAGGCCACAGCCGCTACCTTCCAACTCCTTGTCCTTACATTCAGACTTTCCTCCCCAGACAACACTCCACACGTGACGGTACGTGTAGCTTACCCATTGGGTGTCCGCCTTGAAGCAGCTACAAAACTGGCGAGCCGAACATGTCCTCGGACACTCCCGGCACTAAAAGCCATACGCTTAAAAAAAATCTTCAGCACACTCAGATCCATATAATTTAACTATTTTGACTTATGTAAAAAACAAAAAGGGAAAATTTGTTGTCTACCGTTACCAGTTTTGATCGTCAAGCGATCATGATCAGATCCTTTACACATCTATTAAATCTATGTCTACAAGTATGGGTGATGGTATTTACAATATATACACTTATTTAGTTGCAGTAGTAATTAAACCAGCACAACTAGACAAATTTGTTACTTATATGTTATTTTTGTTGAGATACTGATAGTGATGGCTGACCTGCACTACAGAGGTGCTGGCAGCAGCGGGGGAATGGACCACACATCGCTCAAACAGCTATGTTCACAATCCACAATAACGGTTTTTCTTCGAACCGATTCACTGAAATCGTTACTGCTCGGCTTCCTTTAGTTATAAATGAGTGTTTTTGTACAGAAACCTTCCTTGCAAAATCCTTTACAGAATGGTGAAAACCACATTAAAATCGATCAAGTGGTTCTCGAGAATACCCCTTACATACAAGAATCAGGGACTTTGTTTTATACGAAGTACGTCCAGAAAGTAAGTTCCGTTTGGTAATAACATTAAATTGTGTACAGATACAGAAAAATTATTTATTGCACACAATTCTACAACCCTTAAACTACTTTTCCACATAACTGCCGAAATGTTGCAGGCATTTGTCGTAGCGTGGCACGAGTTTTTGTTTACCTTCTTCATAGACGTGTGCCGCCTGTGTCTTCAACTAGTTGTACGTTCCGCTGCAGCGCAGTTCCGCATATGCGCGGTAGACGCTCTGTATCAAGGAGAAGAAACGTGCGCCATTTGGAGAGCGCTGTCAGCCTCGTACGCGTTGTTGTGCATGTTTACTCGTAAAATGTCGGTGTTGATTGAAAATCCCGCCGCTTGTGAAATCAGATCTGTGATTCGTTTTCTGAATGCTAGGAAAGTGAAACCAATTGAAATTTATCGGCAAATTTGCGAAGTGTATGGACAAAATGCGATGAGTGATTCAATGGTGAGAAGATGGGTCCGACAGTTCAATGAAGGACGTAGTGAAGTGCACGATGAAGAACGAAGTGGGCGTCCATCTTTGGTTACGGAAAACTGGTTCACGCGATTGATGACAAGATCCGGGAATACCGCAGGTTTACAATTAGTGCTCTCGCTATGGAATTTCCCCAAATCTCACGATCACTAGTTCATGAAATTGTTGCCGAAAAACTGAACTTTCGTAAACTTTGCCGACGTTGGGTACCAAAGATTCCTACGGAGCAACACAAAACAAAACGGATGGGTAGTGCACTTCAGTTTTTGACCCGTTACAATGAAGGCGGCGAAGAATTTCTGACACAGATAGTCACAGGAGATGACACTTGGGTTTCTTACGACACCCCTGAAAGTAAGTGGCAATCAATGGAATGGAGGCACACTTCATCCCCAGCAAAGGTTAAGCCGAAACAAATCTTGACACCTCGGAAAATGATGTGCACAGTGTTCTGGGACTGGAAAGGCATCTTGCTCATTGATTTCTTACCGCGTGGTCAAACAATCAACGCAGATGCTTACTGCGAGACACTTAGGAAATTGCGCCGCGCAATACAGAATAAGCGCCGAGGGTTGCTGTCAAAAGGTGTTGTTTTTCTTCACGACAACGCACGACCACACACTGCAAATGTGACGGAAAACCTCCTACAGGGATTTGGCTGGGACGTGTTTGACCACCCTCCATACAGCCCTGTCCTCGCTCCTAGCGACTTTCATCTGTTCACACATCTCAAGTCTTTCCTTGGCGGTCAACACTTCAACAATGACGACGAGCTGAAAGAAGATGTTTTCAACTGGTTGAAGACACAGGTGGCAAACTTCTATGAAGAAGGTATCCAAAAAATTGTGCCACGCCATGAGAAATGCCTGCAAAAGTTCGGCAGTTATGTGGAAAATTAGTTTAAGAGGTGTAGAATGTTGTGCAATAAATACTTTTTCTGTATCTGTACACAATTTAATTTTATTACCAAACGGAATTTACTTTCTGGACGTGCCTCGTACTATCACCACTTAGTAGCCTATTGACGTCAGAAAAGTTGGATGGCGCAGCCACGCGGTAGAATGTTGAAGCTGTAACATTGTGACTGGTAGGTTTATTTTCATGGTGAAGCATTGATGTCGTGATGGAAACAGAAAGGAATTTGTCAAATTCGAGGAGGTACTGCACTGTATACGGTTGCAAATCGTATAAAATGGGTACGAAATCTCTTCACTACTTTCCTGTACAAAACGTTCAGAGAGAAAGATGGGCTTCGGCGCTGTCAATTGGAAAACATGTGACACGTTACATGACAGTGTGCAGTCTGCATTTTTTGGAAGACGACTTCTTTCCACAGCGTAAGCACCGGTACTGTTGATTATTGATAGTTATTGTCTCTAATTTGTATTCACAAGGATTTAGCTACATCAAAAATACTGATAAACTTGTAGCCTAATACTTCTGTGCCGTACATAGAAACGAATGTAATCCGCTCTTCGTAAACTAATTTTAGGGTTTCTTCCGATTGACAATAGTCGAATGGTTAGAAAAATTAAGAAAAATGCTGTTCCTAGCCTTAATTTGCCAGAGAATTTACATTCTTGCCTTTGAACAGCAAGTATGTAGCTCAATATTTGCAATATTGAAGTATAATTAGGCTTAGATTGTGTTTTTGTCTATGATCTCCTTACTGTTGAATTTAGTTAATTAATGTGTAAAATCTTAGTTTTAAGTACCGGTTTGGTGACCCATCATCCATGGCAGGCCGGTAACACCTATACTACTCAGGCAGATAGGTCACTTAGCCGTAATTTAGAAGTTATAGTGATGTTAAGTTTATATATGCGGTAATGTAGCAGGAGACCTGATCGGCCTAGGCTATTCTAACTTTAATTAGTTCCCATTTCAGGGTTTTTCAGTTTTGGGTGCGAATAGTTGATTTGAAAGTTGTACAACAGTAAGGAGAGTATGTTTTGTATAGGTTTTAATTGGTATTATGGTTTATGTCGAGCTGAGGAGTGAATTTGATTTGGCTTAAAGTGTAGTTTTTGATCTGTCCCGTTTGCTTATGACAAGTTCAAATGGAGACTCCAGCTTTGTTAAATATGTGTATTTTAAATATTTAATTAAATATATTGATAAAGAGGATGCCACCATTTTAACTTGCCTGTGGCAAGAGATTAATAAATTTATATTCTTGCCTTTGAACAGCAAGTATGTAGGTCAATATTAGCAATATTGAAGTATGATTTGAGCATCCCAAGTAACGCTTCTTTGAACCCAAAACATTCATGCAAATTCAGGGTTGCTGGATTCAATTTATTATTAGGGAGTCGTCCTTTGTGTTATGTGAGATATATACAGGGTGTATTTGATATGATGGAAGTCCTTTACACTGGTGATAGAAGATGGTATTCTAAGCAAATATCTTCATGAAATTAAGTCGGATCTTAATTAGTGTAGGTGGAATTAAATCACAAAAATCGTCGGTCAATATCTTGGAAACGGGCTTTCACTTCGTTCCCCTCAGCAGCAGAGCTGACTTCTCCCCGTCTCCCTCCCCTCCTACGCTGAGGAATGTTGACCAGAGTCTGCAGTTGAGTGACCTCCTCGCCTTGTCTGCCAATGACATTGAAATACACAAACCGAGCCTATGAACAGCTGATTCACACCTTCATGGGGAGTGGCTACATGACTAGTGATGGTGGATCTGTCTAGGATTTTTCCAGCTTCATGAACTATGCATAGAAAATAGAAATCCTAAAGATTTAGTAAATTAATTTAAGGAACTGTTGGTCTATCTTTGTGTGAAGATAGTGCAACAACTGTAATAAACTTATTAATAATACTAATAATAGTAATAGTAGGCTTTTAGACACACTAACTTCTTTTATGTTTCTTTTTGGTATGTCGAGTTGCCAGACTTTAATGTACGTAGGATTTCTTGTATGTGCCATGAAATCCATGGAGATGATCTTATTAGATCCCATTCATTTACTACATGACTGAACGTAGATCGCACCCTCGGGAAGGTTAGCACTCTACCACCAGAACTACACATGCTGACTCTTATTATTATTATTATTAGACTATTATTATTATTATTATTATTATTATTATAACACTGTATTATAACAATGTATTTGTATTTTATTTTCATTTTCGTGTATTTTCATATGTATTTACATTGTTGATGGACCAATAAATCAATCCTCCCCCCCCCCCCCCTCTCCAGTTAATGGCCACCCGAGGGCTGGAGATGGGATGGGACAATTCACAATATGAACATGTGGTACCATACTAGTATTAAATCTTGGAAGCAGGTTTCCATGGGTTCCCACTTCTACCCCAGGCAAATGTCGGGATTGTTCCTAACTTCAGGCCACGGCCGCCTTCTTCTCAATAATCATAACCGCTGGCAGTGCAGCCCATGAAGGGCCTAGGCCTACCAAGCGACCGCTGTCCAGCCATTTGGCCTGCAGATATTAGGGTGACGCGTGGTCAGTGCATCGGGTCCCCTTGGCCATTAATCTTGATTTTCCTGACTCGGGCACTGCCTCACTGTTAGACAGCTACTTAATTGCCCTCACGAGGCTTAGTGCACTGCGTTACAGCCCTCACGTCAGTTTCTAATATCCCTGATGGAGCCAGGAATCGAACCCAGGGCCTCCAGGTGAGAGGCAGTTGCACTGCCCCAACACCACAGGGCTGCCATATTCTTCCGAATCCTCACCTGAATTACAAATACCCACATTACTACAGAAACCACAAAACACAGGTTATCACACAAATTCTACCCACACCCAGCTACATGGGGCTAAATGACCAAAATCGCCAAGCCTCTCAAACAAAACATCAAGTTTTTTACTTCCGTCCTAAATGCCTAGTTCTGAACAGACTGCGGGATGTCGGAATTTTGTCACACTGCATTTCATTAAGAGAATGTTTTTAGTATTTTCAGAAACTAGTCAACAGAAGGTCCGACACGGACGCCAATGATACATCAGGACTGAGTATCGAAATTATTTTATACATGAACATCAATCAATGAATTCCACACTTACAAAGTAGGCTACACAATACTACCGGTCCTGACGTCCCAAGCCATTGCGTGCGTTGTCAACAACAACAACAAGAACAACGGCAATGCACATTTTCTTACGAGACGGTAGAGCTCAAACAGCTGATAGCCTACCACCCCTCAAGTCAACCGGTAAGGTCAATGCTCCGATTACGTAACAACTTCCCCTTCGCGCGTCGTCACATCGGGCTCCGCCTCGTTTCCCCAGCCTGCCGCACCACTTTCTGCCTGATTAGTTTCTGAAATAACTAAAAACATTGACTTTTTAATGATTAATTATCAATTTCAAGATAGGTGACAATTTTTTTACCTAGGAAGCTTAGAATAGTCTCTTCTATCACCAGTGTAACGGACTTCCATCATATCAAATACACCCTGTATATTGTGAAATTAATAAAAACATCGATACCACTAGGCTCCCAAATACAGGCTTCATATATGTAACAGCAGACAGTAAATTAACTATCTACAGGTGGGTAATATTTTTAACTGGTAGTAATTAAGCACTGCATTTAAATTGATTATAAAAATATTTCTATCAATGAAAGAAAATATGTAGTATTTTGCCATCATAAATTAGAAGCCATAACAAACGCACACCCTATCACTGTCTTGCTTACTTCTCGTCTCTATCTCGCTGCCATATTGCAAACAGCTGACTTAAGCTCCTCCCCCGTTTCGGACGTCAATAAAACAAAGTCCCCGATTCTTGGATGTTACGGGTAACCTCGAGAACCACTGGATGGATTTTGATGCGGTTTTCACCATTCTGTAAAGGATATTTCGAGGATAATTTCTGTAGAAAATAATTTATTTGTGATCAAAAGAAGCCGAGCAGTAACGATTTCAGTAGAAAAGTCGAAAAAAAACCTGGCATCCGAGCGATTTGTAAGCTTACGCTGGGCAAACCGTTAAAATATCTAAATACTTTGAGTGTAAGAATTGTTCAGCATGAAAAGTTCAACAAAAATGTCCGCCAGAGCATATGTCTATCTTCAATACATCGCCCACTATAAGTGTTTTTACGTTTTAATTTCTTCCAAACATGTCCATTCAACTACTGAGGCGACAGTTTACGAGCTAGCTAAGGGCGAGTCTATCATCCCTGTTACAGCCTAGCTAGCGGGCGAACCTATTGCCCAGATAAAGCCAGCAGCAAACCGTTGAGTCGTGTTGAGTTAAGACTTCTGAGAAGGGTGGTTGTGTTTGGAGTTTCCCTGGAAGTTCAACACGGGTTTCCTTCATTTCGCCTGTGAAACACAGTCAAGTTAAGATTGGACGAAAGGGGGATTTGAGTTTCATTCACGTCGCCATTCCTTGGAAGTGTAACTCTCATTTCGCCTGTGAACTTTTCGTTCCGCAAAATTCACAGTAAATTTAAGATTGGACGGAAGGGGGATTATATTATATTAAATTATACTGATTGGCGTATAATCTCTACTTAGTATAAAATAAAGTCCCCGATTCGTGGATGTCATGGGTAATCTCGAGAACCACTGGATGGATTTTGATGTGGTTTTCACCATTCTGTAGAGGATATCTCCAGGAAGGTTTTTGTAGAAAATAATTTATTTATGATCAAAGGAAGGCAATCAGTAACGATTTCAGTGAAAGAGTCGAAAGAAAAACCTGGCGTGTGTGCGCTATTTAAGCTTACGCTGGGCAAACCGTTAAAAATATCTATATACTATGAGTGTAAGAATTGTTCAGCATGAAAAGTTCTACAAAAAATGCCGTGAGGGCATATCTCTATCTTCAATACATCGCCTACTCTAAGTGTTTTTAGTTTGGACGGAAGGGGGATTTGATTTTCATGCACCTCGCCATTCTTAAATTACGTCCGACAAGAATTCATTGCACATGCATCTCCATGATAATATAATTAATAGTCCAGTCAGTGATTTTAACCCATCATGCTGAGACGTAAAACAGATATAGGTCATAAGTTCATTGACATCGAAAATAAAGGCGCTTATCACGTAATGCATTCATAACCGTTCCCGGGCGAAGCCGGGGTGAGTTGCTAGTGTAGGGATAAAACGTTTAAGCGTTCCTTAAGAAAACGCTTTACTGAAAGCGTATTGATTAGTAAGAAAATGTTCAGACGATTAAGAGTTTAATAAGGACCTCTAGTGTGGTGAAGATGTCCTCGTTGTGAAAGCACAGAGGGTTATGATTCACGTGAGCCAACTTTCTGATGCAGTCCCTCCTTCCACACCTGTCTAACATAATATCGCATTTCAGCAGCTCGTGCGTACTTGAGTGAACCTTGTGTTTGCGATTATTTATTATTGAAGAAAGTTTTTCAGTCTGTCAAAACAAATTGTGCCAAATTACATTAGGTGGGCAACAAGTAATATGCCCTAACCTCAAATAAATAAGATATTATTACAAAATAACACGCTTTTATGTACAAAATAGGGTACGTTTGGGCACATTTTGTGTTGACTGACTGGAAAGCTTTATTTAATAGAACTAGGCAACACTGAACAATGGCTTCTAACATTACAATTTGCGATTATTTGTTACTAGGGGACCTGCGCGAGAAATCTCACATGTTTCCGAATCTCTTGTTAATCGGACTACATGTTTCTTTGTTTAAACGCACATACAAACCACAGTGTTCAGTATCGTTTGCAGGGTTTGCTTGAAGCCCATTAGTACCATACGGTATGCAAGCAGTTAAATATCGACCTTCCTGAAAACACGCGTTAGTTGGGCTGCAATCGCTTGCAGGGTATGCGTGGTGGCGCAGCGGTCAAGATGTATGCCTCTCACCAAGGCGGACTGGGTTCGATTCCCGGTCAATGCATGTGAGATTTTCGATGTGAAATGCCATGTCCTGTGGTTCGGATTCCACGTAAAACGGAGGTCCCGTGGCTTATGATCGCGAGATTAACGGTCACGTTAAACTACAAGCTTCCTTTTTCCTTGCAGGGTATGCTTACAGTGCATTAGTACCATACAGTAAGCAAGCAGAGAAATTTCGACCTTCCTGATAACAACGCTAGTTGGGTTGCATGAAACAATATTATTAGGGGCAGCTGATTCACCTGGTATATAGAGTAAAACGCTAAGGTGTATGTTTCACAAAGCTCAAGCTATTTATCCAGACGGACTTAGAAGGTGCCTTTTGTACCAAAATCTTCCATTTTTTCAGTGTTGCCTAGTTCTATTACAGAAATCTATCCAGTGGGACAACACAAATTGTGCCCCCATTACATTTGATGGGAAAACAAGTACTGATATGCCCTTACATAAAAAATATTACATAAAATATTTAATACAAAATAACACGCTTTTATGATTAACTAGTAGTTCCATGAATAACTAAAGCCTATTTACAAATATCCTACTTATGTTAATTGCCTCTATCAACATACAAAATTTCAATTTAATTGCTGTAATAGATTCGTAGATATTGAGAACCGTCTAAATATTTCGGATGGTCGCCATGTTGGTTTTATCATTTCAAATGATCTTGTCGACTTCGTCGTTATGCTTGGGTCTAACGTTATGCGTTACGGTTACGGTTACGGCGTGCATGACGTCATCATGTTGTTCAGTGCATATGCACCGAATCTGAGTTTACTCCTGGGAGACGGAAAGTACGTGACGTCAGACAGGAAAACAGGGTGACTCCTAAAGAGGTGTGCAAGATGTCAGACAGGAATACAGGGTGACTTCTAAAGAGATGTACACGATGTCAGATAAGAATACAGGGTGACCCTTAACGAGGTGTACAAGATGTCAGACAAGAATGCAGGGTGACTCCTAAAGAGATATACAAGACGTCAGATAAGATAACAGGGTGACTCCTAAAGAGGTGTACACGATGTCAGACAGGAATACAAGGTGACTCCTAAAGAGGTGTACAAGACGTCACACAAGAATACAGGGTGACTCCTAAAGAGATATACAAGACGTCTGGTATGTTTTAGATCCCTTATTTGGGGGTGGTAGGATCTAAAACGGAAGAGTTATTGTGTTGATTTAGAAGGAAATGTCTAAAAGGGGGTAGCTTCCCGTAGTCGGGCAAGCTGACCAGTGTAGAGTGTTGTTTTAGTGTTGGGGTGCTCCTATAAATAATGTAGGAGTGTTTTAGGGGATGGCACCCAATGCAAGGGTCACTGTGCTGGTCGCCCAGCTGTGGTTAGATAATCGACTTGTACTCGTCAGCTATATGGCGCGGGCCGCTAGCAAGCAAGCCGGTGCGGGAATACGATGTTGCTTGCACTAGCAAGTATCTGGCTACTATAAGTCACGTCTAATAGTGACGGATAGTTCAGGAAGGGAGTTAGGGCGTGAAGAAGCGTGTAAACAGTAATGCAGGTGTATGTACTGACCAAGTGTTTATTGGTCAGTAATAATGGATATGTGAGTCCCTTTTAAGGGATGTAGTGATGTTACAATGTGAAAGTACAATCTGTGGGTAAAGGTTACAAATATAGGAGATCTGAACACTTGCTGACTCACTCACCTGATGATACCAGCGTAGCCTCCGGCAGTCACGTTGAAAGGCTGATAACTGAGAGATCCCCTGACCTCCTTAGGACCCCTTTTTATATTCTTCGGCGCTATGCTGTCAGCATTGTGATGGCATAGCTGCCCTAGTTAATAATGTGTCGCTGTGTGTAATAATTGTGCAAGGATTGAGCCGCTTTCTAGAATGGCAAGCTGTCCTTGCGGCGTTGATGGATGTTGGTCTGACTTTACAAGGGTTGCCAGTTAGGAGATTTAGGTAGATGATGGGGGAATGGTCTCCAAGGGGTGCATACCCCTGGGGTACTGTACAAGCCTCTTTCCCTATTTAGTTCGCGTCCCCGCGAACGGGAACGGAACTTGGGGTTGGGATGTTGATGTTATGGCTGTAGTCGATGTGGTTGTTTTTGAAGTCCCCTCGTATCTTCTGTAGATGTCGTCCTCGTCGTCGTGATGTCGTATTGATGTGTGTGCGTGAGATCAGTTCGTGTTCAGAGGGGAGGGTTATGGGATATACATATATACATAACATTGCCATTGACATAAAAATATTGTAACAGAAATTGACATTTGCATCTTTGAAGTGTGATGGAGAGAAAAAAAATACATGGTACTGATGGTACATTGTTGTGCAGGGAGGAAAAAAACCCAGGGCCGAACGGATGATTGTGTCGTCCGCCCTATCTTGGGGAAAAAGTGCTCCCTGCAATAAGAAAGGTAGAAGAAAATAGAAAAAATGGGTGTTCCAGGGTATAATTTAAGGGAAATATTCAAAGTGTATTTATTGGTTTGGGATAAAACGGAACACCCTGACAAATGGGGAAGTTAGAAGAGTAGAAAGGAAAAAACAAAACCGTGTATTCAGTGTTGCCATTATGGCAGTGTTGAATGGCGTGACATATTGTAAGTTTACGTGCATAGGCGTACACTTGAGCATTAATATATATTTGTGTACGCTTTGGGTTTACATTTAATTTACAAGCATGATATAATATAAAATAATAATCTTATTACTAGACCGGTTTGCTCATGAGCCTGGTACCTCGTCTCATTCTCTAGGCCTTCTGTAGCGCTCTCCTCTGTCGACTCATTCTCCCTTCATTTTGCTATTCGCTGAGCTGTAGGTACCTCTTACCTATGGCTGTAGGTTAGTGGTCATGCCGTTAACCTTACCTGTCGCAAATTTTCCCCGTGGGTGGAAAAATTCACCTTGGCAGCGAGGGTAGGTGCTCACAATCTCTGCACCGCCCCTGGCTACCGTATATTGCTTATTATTGAAGCGTATTCATACGTGTGTTTGCGTCAGCGTCGCTCGGTGCCCCACGTCACCTTACGTCGCTGATCGCGGCGCCGTCACCTTATTGGCGCGACTGAAAAATGATGAGGAGTAGTGTGTTTGTGTGACAGAGATAAGGGTATGTGTAATTTGGTGTGGGAAATATATTTACAATAGACATGCTCATGCTCCTTGCTATATGTAAAAAAAATGTATTAATGGCAACTCTTTTTCTGTTGTGTATATCCATGGACGCGTTGCTCCCTGGGTTTCCTGTGTTTGGGAAAACGGATTAGTTGTTAGCAATACATGACAATACATTACAATATATTATATATGACATTTTCGTGGCAGCGCTTAATTTATAGAATTAAGTGTGGCGCCACTGAAGTCTAATTTACTCCTAGGTTAGCCTATGTTAACCTATCTTAGCCTAGTGTTGTCCTATCTTAATATATTGTATTATAATGTGTAGTTGGTCTTACCCCGGTAGCGGAATTGTGGTTACCGGGTGCCGATATATTCCACTTTGATTATACCTATTTTACTATATTATAATATTATCCTATATTATAGTGTATTGTCGGACTTATCCTGATGACGGGTTTGTTGGTCATCAGGTGCCGAGCGGCGTTATCTTAACACTACTTATCTTATTTATTAATAAAATGAATTAAATGTAAACTATGCTGTATGTACATGCCGAGAGGACCTTACTCTAAAGCCGAAATGTGCTGTGCTATTATTAGCAACAGCGGTTAGTAAATTTGCTTACATCTAAGTGACCTTAAAATGGCACTATGACTTAAGTACTAAAATTTAGATGTAGGCTGTCCGTTTGATTTCTCTCGCGGTGGTTCCCTTGTAGTACATTGTCGGGACCGGAACCCAACAATGTCTCGTAGTCCCCTCCGTTTTAATCCTATTGTCGACATCTATTCTAGGTCTTATTACTAGTACTAACCTAGTCACAGGCGGCTTACGGTGCCACTAAGCAAACCGTTTCGCCTGCCGTACCATCCTGCTCGTTGCCATTGTTGTCGATATGTTGTCATAGTTGGGCCGCCCACGTAACCCTTATGAGGTGCTCGCAATGCCCCTCTCTTAATGCCCATTGGTTGCCCGCTGCGTCGCCATTTATGTGGGCATTGGACATTGTCGTCCAATGGCATAATATTATCTTCGCCTTCGTCGGCAATCGTAGTCCGCTTTTCGCAGTAATATTCGCTTGTATCGGCCGCAGTAGTATGCTTTTCGCATTAATATTTCATTTCGCCTTTATAGGCCGCAGTAGTATGCTTTTCGCATTAATATTTCATTTCGCCTTTGTCGGCCGCAGTAGTATTTCACTCCAACGCACAGGAGTCTGGCTTCCCGCTATAGAAGCCGTACTTAACTTAAATTTAACTAGAAGTCTAGTCATAATGGGGTCGTCTCTAGGGTTGTCTCCTGAGTTCGGCGCGGAGTGAGCTATTTCTCCCACCATCCTCAGAAAGTCTTCCCTGCAGGTCTTGGCTTCGATGACCGTGGCACAGAGTGGGTGTAGCATCCCTTCCTCCCAGGGGCAGTTTACGCGCACCTAGGATTCCAGAGCTTGCCCGGCCAGGCCGCGAGTGCCTTAACCATACGTGGTTCGTCTGTTTGGTCTGGTCGTGGAGTTAAGTAAAGTCACTGAGCTGTTGATCCAACTGGGGTGAGGGTCCACGTCACCTTCCCCAGCTCTGCTCCAGTGTGGTGCCTCTGACCTTCGGCTAGTGCCGCTATCATCAATCAGAGTGTTTCAGATTCCTTTACCTTTTAAAAAAAATATGGGCGTAACCTTTGTAAATGATGTAAAAATGTAAAATGTAAAATATTTCCAGTGTTGTGGGGTTGTAGAACTTCTAAGTACATAGACTACTTCTGGTCTACCATTGCTACGTCAGCTTTCCAGCAATAATGCTCTTTTTACCTTAATGGAGGTGTTAGTAGGGTCTGTGGCGTCAGGTACCCTGTTATTATGATCTGGGGGTAGTTATTTGTAGAGTGGGCTTAAAGTATGGTAGGAAGAGGTTATGCATCTTTGGGCTCAAATAAATGGTGGCCTTGAGCCGGTAATGCTACTAGGATTGCTCCTACAATGAGTGGACTGAGGCAGGTAATTCCCGGGATTGCAAAGATATGATAATTCCATGCAGGTCTGATATTAATATCCCTGGTGAATGGATGGGATAGTCATGCATGTATCTGGATATGAGGCGTCTACACTCATGTACGGATAGGTGTAGGTTGAGGCATAATACTAATATAGTCCTGTCATGCGGGAGTATTTAATTAACAAAAAGTGGTTAATATATATAATTGTGGCCTCATCTCTCATTTGGAGATGCGCATTATGCTTAATTAATGTTTGCCGACCCACCCCTAATACTCAGGTGGTAGCATCGTGATCCAAGGCGTAGCATGCATTCTCTTTAGACGCATGAAGTCTATCAACCCCTTGTGTATACTCTGTAATGTAGTGTAGCTGTTTTGGTCGTGTTCATGTGTCTGCGTTGGTTATGTTGGACGTGAGAAGGTTATTGGAAGGGAGTAAGGTGGTACGCTGGTAGCCTGTTCTCCTGTCATCCTCCCTTGGTCCATGTTGGCTTTCTATCCGCGCCTTGGGATAGTAAAGCTTCACGACCTAATCTGGTCTGCCATTTGTAGTGTGAATGTGGCCAGTGGTCGTAGTGCGACTGGCCATGTCCTAATTGCCTGTAATAATTTTTGAAAACTGAAATCCAGAAAGGAAGTTATGGGGGGGGGTCTTGTGTCCTCAGAGCCCCTGTCTGTGTTCGCTTCTAATTAGTGAGCGCGTGTGTGTGTGCCTAAGTTCCGCTACACCACGCGGACGGTTGGTCTGTTACAGGCTAAGTCGTAATGTGTATCGCGTGTGTGGGCAGAAGGCGCCCGTGGCCTGTCAACGTCTTTGCGAACGTGCTCCTATGGGCCCAAGATAAGTTCCGCTCTGTCACGTCTTGTCTATTGCTAAATGTTTTTGCAGTGTTAAAAAAAATGTATGTTATTATGATTGTTTTGCGTTTGTAATTTCATGGTCATTGCCGATACACAATAGTGTCTTGTCACCAGCGGTATTGCAGTATGACGAGATCTGCAAGTCAGTATTTTCGTCATGTTGTGTTTACATTTGTCTGCGTACGTGATTTTTCGCCAGTATGTGAGTGTTGTCACCGTTCTAGATTCCAGACGGTCCAATGCGTCAATTTGTACTATTTGCTAATACTATTGTGTGGTCACTATTCCGTAAGACCTTTGTCTTACGAAATTTCTATACTTGTTTCTGGTAAGTCTATTTTCCCTGTCAGGTGTCACTGATATTCTATGCCTGGCCTTTGGCCGAAGGAAATGTGGTATTATCTGGTTGTGTGATTGTATGGGCTAATTTCAGTGTGATTGGAAGCCTGGATAGCTGTTTTCCTGGTGTCCGATTTCCGCTGGGATTTGAACCCGTGATCTATGTAATTCTCTGTGTTATATGTCTGCGTTGTGTTTCAGGAATTGAGGTGTCCTCAGTGTGATTTTTGCTTGTGTCTCTCGTACCAAAAATACCGTTGGATAGTTAGTTTTTGGTACGAGCGTGGTGTGTGATCATGGGTTCGGACCCGGGGTGCTGTAAAGGCTTGTTACGACGGTATTTGTGCCGTCCATATTATGGCACGTTCCCCGTGTATGTGCAATGTGCAAATGAAAGTATGCATACCTGTGCAGAGTTTGTATGTTTTTGAACTCTCCTCGTAGTGTAATTTTGGAAGCTATAGGGTCCTTGGATCGGACGTGAATGATGCGTTTATTCCTGTTCACTAGGAGTTGGCTTAGTTCGTCTGTCCCGACCAGTCTTGCCCATTGAGGAGTGTGTTATCGCTGACGCGATAGTGTTAAATTACGATGTCGTGGGCTTTCATTTGTTACTCGCTTACTCTCATGTTTCCGGCACGCGTGTGTGTGAGCCTGCTTGCTCTCTGTGTAATTGTGAGTAGTGCTTCTCGCACTGTAAAAAAAAGAAGGAAACTTGTAGTTTAACGTGCCCGTTGATCTGTAGATCATGAGCCACGGGACTTCCGTTTTACGTGGAATCCAAACCACAGGCCATGGCATTTCACTTCGGAAATCTCACATGCCTTGGCCGCACTGTAAAAGAACCTTCTATTAACTACCTTTGTGTTCCCAAGTGTTGTGTTGACTTGTAACGTGGGTCAAGTATGTTCCTATCCATTGTTCAAAATGTCGTTATACACGAGTGTCTCCGGGCCGCTAGTCGCGTGTTTGGTGACTATGTGCCGGAGGTGATTTTGTTGTTTTTCATTTATGACCATCTGTTATCGGAACTGTCCCAATCTACTTTAGCTTCCTACTTTTCTTATCCTAGAACTGGATAGCTACCCGACCTTATATTCCTGGTATTCAGAAGGTTGCGGGTTTTGAGACCGTCTTTTACCCAGAGTAATTGTTTCTGGCACTATTCAGGTTGTGTCTCCGGGACAGTTTGGTAGTGTTAGGATCGTATCCCGGTGCGGTCAGTGAGGTTTGAAGGCTATTTCTTGGCCTTCTTCCCACGTCTGCCATCGGGATTACTTCCCTTCCTTTTGGCAGTGTTTCCGCCTTTACGTGTGGGTGTGGGAGCTTTACGTGTATGATATGCCTTCATCCGGCGGGCGTGAATAGTGTCTTTTATGAATTTTCTCCCATGGCGCACGCTCACTATATAATTTAGGTCAGATACCTTCCTGCAGACTTTGAAGGGACCTGACCAGCGTGGCAGGAGAAACTCGGACACGTTTTTCTTACGGGCAGAATTGGAGACCATGACCAATTGCCCGGGTGTGTATTCCACGGTCTTCCTATTCCGATCGTACCGCTCTTTTTGTTTCTTTTGCGCCGCGGCTATGTTGTTCCTAGCGTTCATTCGAGCTATCTGTAAGTGCTCTAGCCGGGCAGCATTGTCTGTGTAGGCGTCCTGTGGGATACATATATTGTCTATGGGTCTTCTGGGTGTGTATCCGTGCAGTAGGAAGTGTGGAGAGTGTTTCGTAGCCGTGGATACAGAGGTATTATAACTAAAAGTAATGGCTTGCAGGTATTCATCCCAGTCTGTTCCTGCGTCCTCTGTAAATTTGGCCAGCGCTATTCCAAGTATTTTGTTCATACTCTCCGTGAGTCCGTTGGTTTGCGGGGAAAAACTCGTGGTAGTGTATGCCTTAATCCTGAGTATCTCCAGAAACTGTTGGAGCACTCTCGAGGTGAAAATAGTACCTCTGTCGGATAATAAGGTTTGGAATAGGCCGTATCGTGTAACTATATCAAATAGGAATTCGGCTATGCTGTTCGTGTCTGCTTTGGGAACAGCCTTTGTAATCATGTATCGTGTGAGATACTCGGTGGCCACCAGGATATATTTATTACCTTTCTGACTTGTTGTAATGGGGCCTTTCACATCTATCCCGACTCTGTGAAATAACTCTCCCACGGGAATTGGGTTGAGTAGTCCATGAGGCTTGCCAGGTCTTGTTTTGAATCGTTGGCAAGTGTGACACGTCTTTACAAAGGCATCTATGTCGGCCTTCATGTTTACCCAATAGTACATGTCACGGATTCTAAGGTATGTTTTATGCGTGCCTAGGTGTGCCCCTGCCAGTGGGCTATTGTGGTGTCCGATCATGATATTTTCTCTCAATGATTCCGGAACCGCTATAGGTGCGCTATCGTGCATGGCCGTGGGCTTAAATTTCAGTACCCCGTCTTTGTCTAGGAAAAATCGCCTAGACAGCCGTGCTGTCTTGGAGTCCACTTTATCCAAGTTTTCTAGTGCCAATAGAATCTGTTTCAAGTACGGATCACTTTCTTGCTCCTGTTTGATGTTAATTACCGTCAGGGCAAAGGTGGGCATATTGTCCCAGTCGTGGTCCTTACTGTCATCCGGGGGATCGGCTACTGGCAGCCTAGACAACCCATCCGCGTCTAGGTGTGTAGCGCCTTTCTTGTGTTTGACCACGAAGTCATATTCATACAGGCGGAATATAAACCTGTTGAGCCGCGAATTTGGGTTTTTAAATTTGTCCCAAAAAAGCAAGCTCGCGTGGTCAGTCACTATCGTGAACTTGATACCATAGAGGTATACTCTAAAATAGTTCACTCCCCACGAAAATGCCAGCATTTCCCGCTCTATGGCAGAGTATCTAGTCTCAACGGCCGTTAGCTTCCTGCTAGCGTAGGCGACGGGCCGTTTGCGCCCTTCTGCGTCTTCCTGCAATAGGGCCGCCCCCAGCCCATACAGGCTGGCATCCACGTGTAAAAATGTGGGCCTATCACTGTGGAAGTGTTGCAGTAATGGTGGTGAGGTCAATAGTTGCTTCAGTGTGTTGAAGGCATCTATGTGTTCCTGCTTGATGCTGAAGGGCGTTTTTTCACGTGTGAGCTCAGTTAGGGGATGGGCGATGTGTGCAAACCTGTAGATATACTTCAGGTAATACGAAGCCAAACCAATAAAACTGCGCAATTGTTTCAAATTTGTGGGCATTGGGATGCCCGTTATTGCGTCAGTCTTAGCTGGGTCGGGAATAATGCCCTCCCTGTTGACAATATGGCCCAATATGTTAATCTGCTGTCTGGCAAATTGACATTTCGCAGGTTTAAGCCTTAGTTTAGCTTCTCTGATCCTTGCGAAAGCCTCCTCCAAATGTACGATGTGTTCGTCAAAAGTGTTGGAGAAGACCGTTATATCATCCACGTACACTAATACGGAACGCCACTTAAGCCCTGAAAATGTCTTATCCACTAGCTTTTGGAAGGTTTGGCTGGCGTTACGGAGACCCATCGGTAAACGGGTGTAGGTAAATAGTCCGTTCTCTGTAACGAACGCCAGCTTGTGCCTATCTGGTTCATAGACGGGGATTGAATAGAATCCACTATAGCAATCCATCGAACTGAACCAGCTAGCTCCGCCAAGGGCGTCCAAATAGGTGTCTGCCCTTGGTAGTGGATAACTATCATTTTCGACTAACTTATTGAGCCTCCTATAGTCAGTACAAAATCTGTGCGATCCGTCCCTTTTTTTGGTGAGCAAAACTGGTGAGCTGTAGTTAGAAACAATGGGAACAATGACCCCTGCCTCGAGCATCTCTGAGATCTGAGCATCGATGGCGTGTCTCTCCTTCTGGCTCACTCTGAAGGGAGGCTGGTGTACTGGCCGGTCACTAGTGAGTGTGACATGGTGTTCAATGAGGTCTGTCACAGCGAGATCCTTCATTGAGTGGGCAAAAATATCCCTGTTGGTCTCCAGGAGCTCCGTGAGCCTTTCATTTTGCTCCGGAGTCAGGTCCTGCCTGTGGTTCTGGTTGGCCGCCTTATCTGTGTGTGTGTCTGTGTATTGGCTGATAGTGTGCAGTGTAGGGGCCTGATGCTCGTGATTTTCTCGCTCCGCTCGAATCCCATCTCTGTTCCTGGTGTATACCATGGGATGTGTGGTGAGCCTCTGGTCGTGCTTTAAAAGCATCTGACCACTAGCGAAATTTATGCTAGCCTCATATCTAGCGAGAAAATCCATGCCAATTATGGCTGACGCAGAAAGGTGTTCGATAACGAACATGGGGTGCGTTGTGGCAAAATGGTCTATCCTAATATGTATGTTTGCCACCCCCACGTTTTCTAGCGTCTGAGCATTGGCCGCTACCAGCCGGATGTCTCCCGTGACATCGTGTATTTGCGCCTCGGCAACGTGTCGTCTATTAACACAACTTACGGCTGCCCCAGTATCAATTAGGGCCTGCACTCTGTGGCCATTTATGTTGGCGTGTATCGTGAGGGCCGATACCTGAAATCCATTGCCCTGCACCGATGTATTGTGTAGGGTATATGTTGTTGTTGTTGTTGTTGCCGGAGTGACATTTGTGCTGGGAAGGCACGGAGCTGTCCGCTTATCGTACCTGGCACGCTTCGCCTCTCGGCTGACTTCCTGTCCTGAATACTTTGCCCCGGTCAGCAAAGTGCGTTCGCCAAGTACATTGCCAGCTCTTTTAACCGGTCTTGCTGTTAGACTAGGAGTCTGCTGGCGAACGTTTAATGTATTAATCGTTCCCAGCCTTTGTGTGGTTGTGTTGTTGTTGGCTTCTTCCTCTCGGGAAGGTGTGTCTGCGAACGTGACCCTGAGCTTGCCCTTGTTATCCCGTCTTTTGTTCCAGGCGGTCGCGAGTTCGCCTCCTGTTGCTGGCTTCCCCATGCCGAGCGAGCTCGCGTCATGCGCCTGTGTGTGGTCAATTCCCACCCTGTGTTGTGGTGAAGGGGGTAGGGTTTTCTGTTTGGAGGGTGTGGGCGTGTTCTCAGGCTGTTTGCTTATGATTGTGAGGGGTGTGTAATGTCCCGCCTTAGGGTTTCCTGTAAAAAGTACATGTAGGTCCCTATCGAATCCCGCAGTTGAGAATAGCGGAGGCGAGTGCACATCAGTGTATACATGGATGTTGGCTTTCAGCACCTTGCCGAGAGCGGTCACCTCTACGGCACTGCCATAGGTGCCGTCCCTGCCCATGTATTTTCGGTAATCCGCCCCGGTCTGGAATGGGTTTTCCCGCTCGTCCGACACAAAGTCTCGGTACTCTTTCCAGTTGGCCAGGATATGTTTGACCGTTTTCTGTCTGTAGTCCCCATGATAGTCCTCGGTATTCCGGATTAGGAAGCTCATGGCCGTAAACAGACAGTTGCCGTCTCCTTGCACGGGGTGTGTTTGGAAACGGTCCGGGGGCGGATCGTCAGCCTTAGCTTTAGCTGGCTGCTTCTTCCCCTTACTCTTGCGAGTTTGCTTGGGGGAAGGGCCTTTCTTGTGTTGTGTTGGGGGAGGAACCTCAGCCGCTTCATCAGCTGGCCGAACCTCCCCATCTAGGCGTTTTTTTGGAACGTAGGAGTGCGCCTACCTGTGCTGTATGTGCGCCCCCCTTCGGGGTGGCTGCGCCAGCTCCCCGCCTGCTGTGTGTGGCTAGGTGTAGGGAGTATTGCCCCCCTGTCTGTCCTGTGGGGTGTTTCATCCCTGAACTCCCTCGGGTATTCGTCGGGGAGGGGGTAGTGTTCCGGGCCCTTCGTGTGTTTAACCACATTGTCCCGTCCCCTTGTGGGTTTTCTTCCCTGTCTGTTATTGCCCGGGGGTCTGGTTTCCTGTTTCCGCCAGGGTGGGGTGTATGTCTGATGCTGAATACAGGGTGACTCCTTAAGAGGTGTACCAGATGCCAGATAAGAATCTGTACTCCTAAAGTGGCGTACACGGTGTCAGACAGGAATACAGGGTGACTCCTAAAGAGGTGTACAAGATGTCACACAAGAATACAGGGTGACTCCTAAAGAGATACTGTATACAAGACGTCATATAAGAATACAGGGTGACTCCTAAAGAGGTGTACAAGATGCCAGATAAAAATACCGGGTGACTCCTAAAGGGATATACAAGACGTCAGATAAGAATAAAGGGTGACTCCTAAAGAGGTGTACACGGTGTCAGACAGGAATACAGGGTGACTCCGAAAGAGGTGTGAAAGATGTCACACAAGAATACAGGGTGACTCCTAAAGAGATATACAAGACGTCATATACTCCTAAAGAGGTGTACAAGATGCCAGATAAGAATACAGGGTGACTCCTAAAGATATATATAAGATGCCAGATAAGAATACAAGGTGACTCATAAAGAGGTGTACAAGATGGCAGAGAAGAATACAGGGTGACTGCTAAAGAGGTGCACAAGATGTCAGACGAGAATACAGGGTGACTCCTGAAGAGGTGTACAAAATGTCAGACAAGAATACAGGGTGACTCCTAAAGAGGTGTACAAGATGCCAGATATGAATACAGGGTGTCTCCTAAAGAGGTGTGCAGGATGTCAGAGCAAAATACAGGGTGACACTTAACGAGGTGTACAGTATGTTAGATTTCAATTCAAATATAGGGTGACCCTTAAAGAGGTTTGCAAGATATCAGATTCAAATAATGGGTGACCCTTAAAGAGTTGTAAAAGATGTCAGACTCAAATATAGGGAGACCCTTAAAGAGTTGCCCGCGCGGGAAGCCAAAGCTAATGGGTAATGGAGTCTGTTGAAAGAGTCCTGGGGCTTTCTAACATGTGTAGCATTTGTAGCATGCGACATTTGAAATGATATAAAGTCTAGTCTTTCAGACTGAATGTAATTTTTTTAAATATTATGTAGGTCTTAGAGTTATGCACTATTACATGAGGATCATTGTGTAGGTGTAGTATTCAAACTACAATCGCATGATAAGGACACAAGAAATGAAATTCTGATTTTAAAATTTCGCACAGCTGCAACCTTGTAGTTATAAAAACAATTAAAATAAATTAGAATCCAGTGGATTAAAATTTGTATTAGCATTTACCGTACCTCGTTTTACTGTGCTAGGGTGGCTAATACGCGAGAAACGTCCATTTAAATATTTATATTTTTCGTCCCCGCCATGTTAGATTTGTGCTCACCAAGTTATTGAAAGTCCCATAAGTGAACTTATGTTCATAGTCTCTATCAATAAACAATATTTCAGTTTGATTTCTATCCTGGATCAACAGATATTGAGAACCATCTAAATACTTCGGTTGGTCGCCATGTTGGATTAAGATATATGTAGGCCATAGATTTATGTACTATAAGATGACGATTTTTTCGTAGGTTCATTATTCAACATAGTTATCTATACTAATATAATAAAGCTGAAGAGTTTATGTGTTTGTGTGTTTATGTGTTTAAACGCGCTAAACTCTGGAACTACCAGTCCGATTCGAAAAATTATTATTTTTATATGATAGCCAGATTCAAGAGGAATAGTTTAGGCTATGCAGTATTAGGCTACACCTCTCAGATAACCTAAAAGATTGATTTTTGTTCCGTAAGTTTGGTAGAACAAGCGCTCCTGAACTGCTCTATCCGCATGCGCTGGCGTTATGATTAGTGATACGTACACCGTTTCACTGATCTGAACCAAAATTTGTATACCTACCCTTTGGAACCCTGCGAGTAACACTGTCTACGTGAAATTTATGACAGACCAGTCCATTCCCTGCATTTAGGCCCTTTGGCAGAAATCTACTCCTTTTCACCGATCTGAACCAAAATTTGTATACTTACCCTTTGGAATCCTGCGAGTAACACTGTTTACACGAAATTTCGGACAGACCACTTCATTCCCTGCATTTAGGCCCTTTGGCACAAATCTACACCGTTTCACCGATCTGAACCAAAATTTGTATACTTGCCCTTTGGAACCCTGCGAGTAACACTGCCTACATGAAATTTATGACAGACCAGTCCATTCCTTGCATTTAGGCCCTTCGTCACAAATCTACACCTTTTCACCAATCTGAACCAACATTTGCATACTTACCCTTTGGGACCCTGAGAGAAACACTGTCTGCTTGAAATTTTGGAAAGACCACTCCATTCCCTGCATTTAGGCCCTTTGGCACAAATATACACCATTGCACCGATCTGAACCAAAATGTGTATACTTACACTTTGGAACCCAGCGAGTAACACTATCTGCATGCAATTTCGGACAGACCACTCCATTCCCTGTATTTAGGCCCTTTGGCATAAATATACACCGTTTGGCACAAATATACACCGTTTCACCGATCTGAACCACATTTTGTATACTTACCCTTTGGAACCCTGCGGGTGACACTGTCCACTTTAAATTTAGGACAGACCACTCCATTCCCTGCATTTAGGCCCTTTATTACAAATCTACACCGTTTCTCCTAATTGAACCAAATTTTATATACACTTTGAAACCCTGCTGGTAACACTGCCCACTTGATATTTTGGACAACGCTCTCCATTCCCTACATTTAGAATAACAGACAAAATAAACTTGAAAACCACGTATTAAGGGCCTAGAACCATTCATGTCCGTAGTAGTCTAACTGTAAGAGTATTCTAATAAGTCTGTTGTTGACGGGCAGTTCGGGTTGCATCACGTCACCCCTACCAGTGTTCTGGTGCAGAATTGCGAAAATACTTGCATCTTGCGCTGTTTATAAATTGCAGTCACGGGGAGCGATTAGTGCAAAAAGATCTCTTAGGCACCTTAAACAGTTATCATCATGAAAATATTATGGCTCAGTATAAGTGCAATGGTATTGGTGCAGTACATTGAGCTTACCAGCTGCAATAAGTGTTGCTGCTTTCAAATTTACCTTCAATTATTCCGAACCTTGTCGTTGAGTGCTCTGTGGCGATAAATGACACTATTGCTAACTCAGTAGATCGGGACAGCCGAAGTTTTCCAAAGTGTTCTGATCATTTTCCTACGGCGCTATGCGACAAAAGACGACACTATTGGTCTCTACATTTCTAACAACCAATGAGATATAGGCCCTAGGCAGTGTCTTTTATTTCACTTATTCCTCTTTCTGATCATTTTTTTCAATTTGTTTGTAAATAACATGTGTCAGTGCTGTAGTTAGAAAATAGCCGCTTCCCTATTCATTATTATCATTATTATCATTACGAGAAAATGACCTAAATGTTACGTCCACTATACTGTACTACTTATCACCCCCACTACAACCACCACTACCATCACCACCACCACCACCACCACCACAAAATGTTATATTTTTAAAATATTTTTTCTGTTAGTTTAAGTATCATGTGCCATTTCTGTAGTAGTATTCATTATCATCCATAAAACAAATAAATCCACCGGGCGAAGCCGGGCACTACTGCTAGTACTGTATATACATAGTTACCCCGCCTAATCTAATTCGGCAAAAGCATGTTGACCGACTGAAAGTTATAAATTGATAGTTTGTACAGGCAACATTGAAACAATGGCTTCAAATCTTATATTCTCGTGGATTTCCACTATAACTTCTGGTAAATGCCCCCGATTGTTCCTAACCTAGGGCCACGGCCACCTACTTCCAAACCCCGGCCTCAATTACAAATCAGCCCGACTGAAGAGTAATTCTGTTAGTGTATTTCACACACACTCTCAAATATACGGAGCTACACCTCCACGATAGCGCAATGCCCTTAAATGAATCAACAACTATTCTTACCGCAATTCAATTCCTTCGCAGAGCCGGGGTTCTAATTCGGGCTTGCGGGAAGGTCGCTTACACCACGAGGCGTACATCAGAGCTGCGTAATGTAATTAATTTCCAGCCACTAGACAGAGCTAAGTTAAGCCAGTCTGACCAGTTCTTCTTAAGATATTTAATAGCTCGGGATTCGAACCTGCTACCAGGCAGCTTGGCTGACGATACTTCAGCAATGCTTGATTTAGCTACCAAAGCTACTTTTTTTTTTACTTGACTCGTGTTTTTTTTTTTTGTTGCTAGTGTTTGGTTTCCTTGTATATGAAGAAGTCATAAACACCCAGTCCCGAGCAAGAGGAATTAACCACAGGAGATTAAATTCTCCATGGCCCGGCCGGGAATCGAACCCAGGACCTCTCGGGCCAAAGCCTAGCACGCTAATCAATTAGCCACCGAGCCCGACACCGGTTCGAGCCTGGTGTGTGGCCACTACGAGCTGCTAGCATATCGTTAGCTGAGAGCGATGGTGACGTAACTCAAAATTACTAGTTCTCTGATATATGCTCTCTACCGATTGGCACAAGTTTAATCTTTCACTCCGACGTCACCGTTGATATTTTTCAGAAGTATTTTTATTTTATTTACAGGTTTCTTTCTTTTCGTATGGTCCCCTGAGAGGTCGAGTGCAGGTCTTTCTAGTCGACGTCCACGGGCGACCTGCGCATCGGAATGAGAGATGAGATGAATGGATGAAAGTGGGCAAGGATGTGGAAGGAAGCAGCCGTGGCCTGTCAAAAGGTACCGTCCCAGCATTTGCTTGGCGTTGAAAATGCATACCTGCCAACTTTTGAAAAGGGCTATCAGTAAAACTCACGCGCGACAAAAAAAATTAACGATTTTCGACATACCCCGGCTTGACGAAAATAATAATACTTCTGGGCTACAAAATACAATAATTCATGCTTTAAACAGGATACTTCAATGAAATCATATCTACTTACATGATTTGTAGATGAACATAACAATCAAGAAGAAATCCATGTTAATCAGCAGTAGGCGTGGTGAATATTGGTTTGGAGCAGACATAACAGGACTTCCTTTATAGATTAAGCTGATATACGATAATTGAAAAAGGCTTTAAACAATAAAACTTGTTTAACGTAACACAGGCAAGAAATAATATAATACACACTGCAAATCACATGCTAGTTCGACTTTTAAGTCATGGTTGTGGCCTTTTTAGCTTCCTGCAAACAGTCTGGAGAAAATGTTTTGTCATAACAGGGACCAGAACTCCTGGTCTTCAAAATAGAAATAGACTCCAGAGATTAATTGGACATGGATGACCTGAACACTGTTCTATTTTTCTTCACAAGGCTAAAAAAAAACGTTCACATTCTGCATTGCTATGGGGTATGGTGAGAATAGAGAGCAATACTCTAGAAATTCGGTTATACTTAAGAAGTCCATCGGCTCCACGAATTCTTGATATTTGTGCCCAACTGGAATCACTTGCAGCATCTTGATGTGCAGCCAAAGTGTCATCTACCTGAAGAGCTGTGAACTGCCTCTGAAGCTCATTCACCACCTCATCTGTAGTTTCATTCTCTTCCTTGCATAACATGATAGGAAACTTTTCCAAGAAAAAACGAACGGAAGATAACTGTGCATCTTCAATTTTGTCTAACCTAGCAACTTGAGCATTCTTTAACACGTCATCCTTGAGTGGAAACTTGTTGATGATGTAGTCACAGGCAGTACAAAAGTAGTTTCTCACTGATGAAAAGAAAAGGGATTTATCTGTATCCGGTCCGTTCTGAAGGCCTTAACAACTTCAGATGATGCATTTTTTGCCATTTTATTTACAATACATGTCGTTTTCGTGCGACCACAACTATATTTCTTTGCAACTTCTGATGTGGGAAACATCTTCTTAAATAAAGCACCAGCATGATCAGCAGCACTTAAGGGCACATTGTGTTCCACCAAAAAGGAAGTAAACAGACACTCGGCCCTAATTGCGTCACTGTCAACGTTTCCAGACTTAGCAAAAAAGGTGTTGATTTTCTTGCTTATCTTCCTTCGATTTAACATAACTAATGTGTTTACCGCACTTCACATGATTACTTAAATAGTTTTTTCCACCATGTGCAATATTAATATCACACCCACATACCGTGCAAAAGGCAAATTTTTCTCCCTTTCTTGATTTTAGTATGCACGGAAAATCAACCGAGTATGATTCTTTAAATGTCTGGAAGTACTGTTTCTTGTAGGATTTGTTCATTCTCGATATCTACTAAAACATCGAAAGGAACCTGGATCACTGAACGTCACATAAAATTATAACATAAAACACTTAAGACAGCCAACACTTCATTAAAACATGTCAAGACACACAAAGCCATTAAATGAAAACGACGCCAACCTCGTGAAGAAAGAATATGCACATGGTAGAAAAAAAACCACACACACGTGGAACGAATGTAATTAGTTCAAGGAATACAGGAAACTGCGAAGCACGAAGTTATAGCACAAAAACTCGAACGCTTCATTAAAATATGCCATAACCTTAAAAGACGAAAACATTCAAGGAACGCCAACTTCGCGAACAATGAACAATGCTAACGTGGTCAAAGAATATGGTTTAAATCACAACGAGCGAACGGAGCGGAACAAAGAATATGCGAAGCAGAGCCTGTCGACACATGGAAGAACGGTTATCCCGGCTTCAAATTCAATTACAAACGACGACACAACCATCACACGGTTAAAAGTACGAATCATATCAAAGAACGAGCTATCGACTATCGTGGACTTGCCTTCGACCCACGCAAACAATCGATTGTACGGAAGTGGGCGGTATTATCGAATGTAAATTATCGTTTCAAATTTTTGTCCGCAAAATCGTAAAATGACACCGTTCATCCGTAAAACCGTAAAATGCTGCAATTTCCGTAAATTTTACGGATAAACCGTAAAAGTTGGCAGGTATGAAAATGGGAAAACAACGGAAACCATATCAAGGATGGCCGACAATGGGGCTCAAACCCACGCGCCTGCCGAGTCAGCAGAGAACTTGGCCTCATGGCCTAACGCTGCGGTTTAGCAAGAGTAACCACCACTGCCGATTATTTACATGTAGTACCATTCAATATCAGATAATTTGAAGGCAGTTTTGTTTTAAAATTTTAAAGATATCCGAGTTGCGTCACTAATGACCTAGGTGATGTTATCTTCCAAGAAAACATGGGTGCAATAATGACGTAATGCGTGTCATTTATTCTCCAAAAAAAGGCCACATTTACAGAATTTAACAACAAGTTATTGAACATCACAAACAGGATGTAACGAATCTTACGTCAGCTACAGACGGGCTCATCATAATCACGGCATTTCGTTTGTATACAACTATAATTATTATTATTATTATTATCATCAAGTAAGATCATTTTTATCATTTTAAATGATCTAGTCGACTTCGTCGTTACGTTACGGCAACGTCACGAAATGTACCGAGAATGCACTGAGGTGTGTAACGTCATAGTACCGCTTGGTGCATGTGTACTGAGTCCACTGGTGAGCTCTGGCGTTACGAGACGGCAATGACACGGCGAGCGTGACGTCATCCACCCAGCTCCCTCCTCTCACCGCGCGCTCCAGCTCCCTCATGACTTGTAACTTTCTAGCGTTCTGATTGTTTCTTGATCATCTAACATGTCAAGAGTATTTGGCTTCGAGCGAAGCGAGAAGCTTCCAGCCTTTCTAGCATTTGTAGCATTTAAAATGATCTAAAGTCCAGTCTTTCAGGCTAACTGTCTCTTTTATTTAAAAAAATCAATTTTTCTTCATTCAGGTTTATATTATTATAAATTGCCAACTTCTTTAAGTGCTATGTTCGGTCCCCCGAACGTTGGCGATATCCATGGAAAAGGCGTTTCTATCTTCCGCAAGCCGGAACAATTCTCCTGCATATCGAAACCCTGACCACTCCTTGATGTTCTTAATCCAGGAAATTTGTCTTCTGCCACGTCCTCACCGACCATCTATTTTGCCTTGCAATATTAGTTGAAGCAACTGGTATTTTTAGCTTCTAAGTATGTGACCTAAATATTAATTAATCGCATGGGCCATATAATTACATACCATTCCGTCTATCATCAGGGTTTAATATTAGGTATTTTAATTAGCAAACATTTATATTTAGACGAAAATTAGCACTTTACTCCATATCATTGTATAAAATACGATATCATTCGGAACAAAGAGTAGGATTTCGACAGTCAAACAGGAAGGGTTATATATTTCATGAGCGCAGTTAATATTAGAACGAAGCCAAGCTACGAGGCCCATGACCATAACCTCTGATTTCACGCTTAAATCTACCTTCGTGTGTGTGTTTGGAGTATCTTTGGGGATAGCGCGCAAATACGAGCACCGGCATGGAACTGATCGACAAGATTTGGCGCTATTAATTTAAACTTTGCTAGTCCTTTGATGGCGCGAATAAGATGTTGCTTACACCTGATTGGACTTAAGTTGCGCGCCCAAGTAAGCCCGCGAATTTAGCTGGGGAACGCGAATAGGTGGAGAGATGTCTATTTGTCTACCAGTACTATTACCAGTGTCACTACGTTTACCACCGCGTCTGTTAAGCTGACAACTACCATCACTAGTACCACTTGAAAAACTACTTCGAGTACTACTTCTGTGCGGTCGACTATATGAAAATTTAACATTTTATTCGACATTCATCCATCGAGTAAGCCAACAGGAAAAACGTCACACTAATTAGGCTAATCTAAGAAATCCATCGCACTGTTAGAATTCCAAACAGCTTTGGATTGTGTGGACAAGTATGTAAACATTGACGTCATCCTACTCACCAGAATAATGTGGATAAGTTAGACCTTTCCACAAGGGGAATGTCACAGTGCTCTGTTCTGATTCATGATAGTAATCATCACGATAGATCAATAATGTCATATCAAACCAATAAGCCAATTCTCACAGGAGTGTAAGTTTATGTTTTTGTTCACATATGAGTATATAAATCAGAATTTTAAGAAGGAAATACTGTTTAATTCATTTCAATATCAAGCAGCATTTCTGACAAGTGAAATATCACCTCACACCTGTAGATTAGATTCAAGTGCTCTCCACCAGTTAAGCCCAGGCAACATGAATAGTGTACAGGCCCGGGGGGCTGTACCCCCTGAAAGCCACCCCCCATCTTCTACTAAAAACCACCCCAACTGGCAACATCATAAGACCACAACAGTACCTTTACACGGCAAGAGACGACCACCCAGCTTGGGAGGTTGGCCAACCACTTGCAACACATAACATAAACATCTACACACCAGCTAACTGGGGCAGCTACGTCAACGGAATGCTGACTAAGCAACGGCAGGAACTATAAGAAGGGAGGCCTTTTTGGAGCATTATCTGTCATACAGTGTGCGCCGCCGAAGGCCCTAGCCGACAACTGTGCCAGCTGCCATCATCAGGTGAGACTCAGCAAGTGTTCAGATATCCTTTACTTTGTAAACACCCATCCACAATCTTGTACACTCAACTTGTATCATTACTTACATTCCCCTAAGAGGGACTTACAATTCCACACTCACTGACCAATAAACACATGGTCAGTAAATTACACTTGTCTTGATAATTACACGCCTCTTTACATCCTCATACCCTTCCTGACTCCCGTCACGATTGACCGTGACCACAGTAGCCAGTAATTGCTTGGTCAAACTCCATTGTGTTTCCCGCACGCCACTGCATAGCAGCGAGCCGCTGACATAAGCACGTCTATTATATCACTCACTCCGTCCAGCTGGCAGACCAGCACAGCAGTCTGCAGCCAGAGGACCATCCCCTAACAAATACTTACGTCTTTATAGGAGCACCCCCTAGCATTCAAACACTAAACAACACTCTACACTGGTAAGCTCTCCCAGTTTCGGGAAGCTGCTCTCAACTAGGAACTACCTTTTAAATCACCACAGTGACACTAATGTTTTATCCCTAAACAACCCCCCCCAACTAAGGGATCTAAAACATATTGGTGGAGGCGCTGCTACCACGCACAGTAAGGGTAGGACTCACACAACGAGCCCTCGTGGTAGAAACGACCCCTACCGCACGCAGCCAAGCGAAAAAGTTGAAATTTTTTTTCTGACAGAAAGCATTATTTTTCCTTCACACTAGCTACACAAGGGATTTTTTTTTCAAACCAACCCCCACCCCCTGGAAAGAATCAGAGATATAATACATTGCAAAGCACACACAGTTTTTATATATATACATACATACACTTGATTCAGCATGGCCCCTCTATACCGCCTAGCTGTGCTGAGGAGCATTGGGGAGCACCAGGAGTTAATTGCCTGGCACAAGGTCTTTGAGACAAGACAGGATTACCTCACAAGGTTCCAACAGCTCCTGCACTCCCAGTATATGCGGATTATAAGGGCACTTGTCCGGCCACTCCGCAGCGCTAAGAATCGCAAGATTCGAGCGAAAATCCCCACCCTCCGTACACAAATCATTAAGGCACACTGGCAGCTACACTGCCGACACGAATTCATGTTCCAGCAATGGGAAACACTCATAACAGAACACCAACGGATAGGGACTAATGGCACCAAAGTTGCCGAACAGGCCATGAGCCTCAATAGGCAGTACGCCCAAATTTGGGAGGAATATAAGGAACTCCAGGCTAACAAGGCCATTTTTGAGTTCATGGCAGGGCCGCCAGCCCAGCCGAGAGAGGACATAAGCATAGATACGCTAACTCGGCAATTCGCGAGGATGTCCCTCTCGACACGTACTGCCACACAAGGGAAGGAGTTCGCCGTGGCCACAGTTCGGAAAACGGCCAGGTTAGACTCCAACACATTACAGGGCCAAGATCACATGGACATACGTCCCTCAGCTCCGGTTCGGATGGCAATTTTGCCAAACCGAAGGGCAGAACTTACGCCAACCCCCTCGGAACGGACGAACGAGAGGGAGTTGACGCCAGGACACTCGGGCACGCATAATTACACAGGGAGAAAACGGGAGGTAAATATGCCATGGGCTGAGAACGTAGAGCCCGCCCTACAGCACATTAAGCCCACACAAACCTACACACATAGGCAAACACAAGGGCAGGAGTCTACCGTGGCCATAGGCCAGAAATCGGTTAGACTACACTCCAATACATCGCCAGGGCAATCACAGGCAAATACACGGCCTTTACCGCTAATTCAAAGGGCAAGTTTGCCAGAATGGAAGCGGGCACCAGCATGTGTACCCCAGGTGCGAATGCATAAGAGGGTGTTGCCTTCAGCCCATCTGGGTGCAAAACGCACGCCTGTGCACACTGACCAGCCGCAAACACACAGTACACGGGGTATAAGAAAGGTCTTATTACCTACCCCACGAGGCCGGGCAGTCAGGAATACACGCACCCCTATAAACTCTGCTAGGGTAGCGTGGAGCGCAATCAGCCCCTCAGACACAACCACATTCAGGCCAACATCCAGGCACTACGGTGAAAGTAGGCCCAGGCTTACTTTGCTACAAATTCCTCCAGAAAATAGCAAAGAAGCACCTCAATGGGTTTCAGGGGCCTATGCCCTAGTGACAGGGCGACAGTATCCACCTTCCCGAGCAAGGACGCTCGGAAGGGGATAACAACTTTCACCAGGAATACAACATACACCAATGTCACTTGCACCACAATTACAGATACAGGTAGGCTCTTTTACATGAAGGAAACACTACAATGGACACACAAAGGGCAGGTTCCATCCCTGTAAACGGTAGACACGCAGAGACTCACGGACAAAAACTGCACATTTTTCATGTATATACAGTGGAACATGGCTAAATCAAAATGGTATAATTCAAAATTCTTCTTAGTTTTTTCTTGGCCCCTAGCATTTTTTAGGCCATCAATGGATTATAATCGGGGTAAATTCAGGACATATTTTGGACAATTCAAAGTTTTTAATATGCAAAGCCAAGCGGAAGCCAATCAGTCGGGCCACGCGGATCAGGGTCGGGAAGAACTATTCCGAATACAGCCTAAGCAACAAACCACAGCATAGAGCTTAGGCGGGTCTTTCTAAGTAGAAATGACTAAATGTTCTATGTTCCGTTCCTACAACTTGCTAGAATCTCTTGTGATAGCCGAGAGCCCTAATCGTAAGAAACAGGCAAGAATCTCAAACTATTTTTTACACATAGTAGATTTCTCCGTGACATAACTAGATTACTGCCTTACTAACGGCGTCAAATAGGTGCATAGTACACTCAGGTTTCAACTTTCATTTGAAACTTTTGAAATTAACTACGGTACAATCGTTATAAAGTACCATCGTTTGTTAATTTGCTTTAGGGAACGTAAACCACTATGTAAACGTCATACAATGTATTTTCCCTACTCTTTCTTTCTTAATGCGAATGTTTGCATAACTCAATTTTTCTTTCACCAATGCCGTGAAGTGCGAATTATCCAAGTTGAACTGTATATATTTAATCCATGGGTATACGTTATATAAATTACACTGCCTATAACATGAAGTTTTCTCGTCCCCCATAACAGCGCGCAATCTAAACATAAACACCATAGGGTGAAAATCCCAGACTTTGGGAAAACCAACATATTTCTGGAAGGCACACAGTCAACTCACATTGCCACACAACAGTTAATACACTAGCAAAACTGTCCCGGAGACACAAGCCTAAAAGGCACCAGGAATAATTATCCTGGACAAAGACGGTCTCGAACCCGCAACCTCCTGAATACCAGGAATGCAAGGTCGGGTAACTATCCAGTTCAAGGATAGGGAAATAAGGGATAGTCACACTGACGGACATTTATATGCATGAAACAATAAAATCACCTCCGACACCTAGTCCACAAAGACGCAACTAGCGGCCCGGTGACACACATGCATAACGACATTTAGTACCACTAACAGGGATATATTCCCCCCACGCTTACAATAACACAAAACTTGGGGACACAATATATATTCACAGAAGGTTCTTTTCCATTAGGAGAAGCCCAAAGACACGCTGTACAAGCAGACATCAGAGAAACGTGTCGACATGCAAGAAAAGTCCTTCCTACACAGTTGTAACTTAATACCATTGCCAAGTCAGCGATAACACACACACACAATCTTGCGACCTTCACCAGTGCAGGCGACTTACGGCCTGGACTGGCTGTGATGCACACGGTCATTCACGCTGTTTTCAAAACCCCATAACTCCCAAAATAAGAGTACAAGGGTCTTCACAAAAGGCACAAATCACTCACGCTAAAACATACTTTCATCCGCGTGCCTTAAATACACGATACGTGTGCCATGGTATATACGGTACAGAAATCGTAGCACCAGGACCTTAGAACAAGGCGGGCGCGCACACACGATTTAACACAATACCTTCGTGCCAAAAACAAACTAACCAATGGTATTTTTGGCGTGAAAAACACAATCAAAAGCCACACTGGGGACACACAAATCCCAACAGACACCGCAGACATAAAACACGGAGTATTACACGGGATCGCGGGTCCGAATGCCCAGTAAAAATCGGACGCCGTGGAAAACAAATATCCAGAATCCCAATTAGACTGAAATTGGCCCCATACAAGTACATAAGCAGTTGAGCCACACGATTTTAATGACAGGGAGATCCTTTACCATACATACAGGAACATAGATTCGTTCCAAGGTACTCGCTAACACAGCCTACTTAGGGCATTAGCGTCCACAAAATACTTTCCTCTGAACCATAGCGCCCAACACCTAGATACAGGTAACACCACATCTCTTCCGGCAAAAAGCCATGCAAAATTTCGATTACCGCGAACATGGGCAATAGATTTCCTAGATATGGATTATACATAACTACACAAGGCAGAGGTCTTGCGGAAAACAATGTACACACAACATCGGTAAGCTAAAACGGGACAGATTAGCACACTGGCCCTCCCGGAATCCCAAACAATGACAACACTCGGACATTGGCAAAAGTCACGTTCCGGCAGCCGACATACGTAACATCAGAGACTTCCCGTATACAAGCACATGAAAACAAAACACGACAAAACACTGACTTGCGAATTCCAGAAGCATTGCAACACTGCTGTCGGCAGACACTCTTGTTATAACGGAAGTGACCATGAAATGCAGACATGACCACAAAAACAAACCAATAATAATGGCATACATTGACACAGGATTCAGCGCTGTTACAATAGGCATAACATTTAGCAATGTACAGACACGATAGGCCGGATTTATCATAGGGCCACAGAAGCTTGTTTACAAGTGCGATAACAGGTTACACGCGCCGGATGACAATTACCATCACGATACACGATAAGACGTATCCGATAAACGGCACGCGCGACAGCGCGCTGCAGCGGAACGCAACTACAGTCACGCAAGCCTCAGTAACCACAGCCACGGGCACCTCCTGCCCACACACGCGACCACTAATCAGGGGCGAATACAGACAGATTCCTTGAAGGACCAACCCCCCCGCAATAACTACTTCTCTTCTTGTTTTTTTTAATCCCAAAACCATCATAGGCGATCAGGACATGACCAGTTACACTACGATCACTTGCTACCTTAACATTACAAATGAGAGGACAGATCAGGCCGTGACGTCATAGCGTCACCACACTTTACCATCCCAAGGAGCGGATAGAAAGTAGATATTGACCAAGTGAGGATGACAGGAGCAGAGATGGATAATGCCAGCGGGATTACCAAAATACCACCTACGGGCTACCATTATACCACCTTTCTCCTTCCATAACCTTGTCACTCACAACATTAGCAAACACAAACACATAAACACATAAAAACAGCTAAACTACATGCCAAAAATATACATCGGGGTTGATAGACTTCATGCGTTTAAAGAGAGGGCTCACTACGCCCTGGCTCTCAATGCTTACGCCCGAGTATTAGGGGCGAGTCGGAAAAACGACAATTAAGCGTAATGCACATCTCTAAGCAAGAGATGAGGCCAAATTTATAATAACAATTCTTTTCTACTAAATAATCCCGCATGCAAAGGATATAGGATTATTACACCTCGGCCTACACCTATCCACAAATGAGAGCGGAAACGCCTCATATCCAGCCACAGGCATGGTATATCCTACCCACACAACTGGGTTATTTTTATTATTACTCCTGCATGGAATTTTTAAAATTTTTGCAAACCCGGGAAGTACCTACCCCGTCCACTCACTGTAAAAGCATCCTGATAGCATCACCGGCTCCCGGCCACCATTAACATGGAGCCCAACGATGCGCAACCCTCTCCTACCACGCTTTAAACCCATCCAGCAGATAACACCCCCGGATCCTAATAACAAAGGACCCAACGCCATAAAACCTTATTAACGCCTCCAAGAAAATTAACAAGGCATTACCGCTGGAAGTCCGACGTAGCGACAGTAGGCCTGAAGTAGTCCATGCATTTAGAAGATTCTACAACCCCAGAACACTTAAAAATTTACATAATTACACAGTAAATTATTTACAGATCACACTATTTTTATATATAACACAAAAGGAATCTGATGACACGCTGAATGGTGATGACAGCGTAAACAGAAGGGCAGAGGCACCACACAGGAGCAGAGCTGGGGAAGGCGATGATGAGCCCTACCCCAGTTGGCTCAATGACCCAGACCAAAAAGACGAATTACGTAAGGTTGAAGCATTAATGGCCTGGCGCGGGCAAACGCCAAAACCAGGGGTGCGTCTAGCCTACCCCCTCGGCAGAGGAAAGTTACACCCACTATGCGCCACGGTCGTCGAAGCCAAGACCTGCAGGGGAGACTTTTGACGAACTGGTGGGAGAATTAGCCAGCTCCATACCGGACTCAGGAGATGACCCTAGGGACGACCAAATTAGGACTAGACTCCTAGTTTAGTATGTAAGTAAGTAGAACTTCTATGGCGGGAATTAGTCTCCTACTCGCAGGAGTGAAGAAGGATCTCAGGATTCAGCGGGATCCATCCTAGATCCGACAAGTCCTTGCCCCACGTGGCAAAGGTGAAGACAACCAAATAAACAAATAATGAATAATATGAAATATGAATAATATGGAATGAATGCGATCATTCGAACCCGTGCCCACATAAATGGCCGACAACGGGTCGCCAGAGCTTAAATGGTCACGCACCGGGTGGCCAGAGATATTAAATGAGGAGCACAGCGAGCCCTCACAAGGGTTCTAGTGGGCAAGCCCAACAATGATGAATACATCAATAAAATGACACAGGAAGAATAATGACAACATATGCAAATACAACGGCAATGAACAGGATGGCCGGGCGAGGCGTTTGCTCTATGGCACCGCAGTCGCCCGGGACTTTATTAATTACTAGTATTAATCACTAACATAAATGTCGACAACTTGTATTAAGGGAGCGGAATCCGGCGGTTTTAGAGACAACCGGTGTTTCTAGAATCCACGCGGGTGGTGATCTGAGGAAGTAAATTGCCTCAGGCGATCGCTCCGGGCAAAATTTTAGCATGTAAGACAGTTGCATTTGGTACGCAACTTAGAATTAAGCAAATTTAATAAGCGCTGTTGCTAAATAATAGCACAGCATATTTCGGCAATAGATTAAGGCAAAACCATTCGGCTTATAAATATCAATTTTTTTTTCATTTATCATAATTTAGACTAAACATTTCGGCACCTGGCGACTAAAAACCATTGCCAGGGTAAGCCCGATAATACATTAAGATAAGTAAGATTAAGGCAAAATATTTCGGCGCCTGGTGACAAACAAACCTGTCATCAGGGTAAGCCCAACAATACGTTAAATTAAGATAACACGTTCGGCGCCTGGTGACAAACAAACCCGTCATCAGGGTAAGCCCGACAATACGCTAAGTTAAGTAAAATTAAGATAACACGTTCGGCGCCTGGTGACAAACAAACCCGTCATCAGGGTAAGCCCGACAATACGCTAAGTTAAGTAAAATTAAGATAACACGTTCGGCACCTGGTTACCAAAAACCGTTACCAGAGTAAGCCCGACAAAGTATAGAATAAGCTAGATAATACCTAGGCTAAACTAGAAGTAAGGTACACCTCAGTGGCGCCACACTTAGTCTCATAAATTAAGCGCCACCGACGAAGTGTTATATATATATATATATATATATACATGTGATGTATTGCCATGTATTGTAAATGCATTATTATTCATTAATCCACTTTTACCCACACAGGAAAGCGAGGAAGCGAACGAACATACATGTTTTCCAAATAGATGGCCAATAATCCATTTTTATTTCACAGATGACAAGGAGCACGAGCATGTCTATTGTAAATATGTTTTCCACACCAAATTACACACACCCTTATCTCTGTCACAAAAAACACACTGCTCCTCATCGCTCTTCAGTCGCGCCAATAAGGTGACGGCGCCGCGATCAGCGACGTAAGGTGACGTGGGGCATCGAGCGATGCTGACGCAAACACACGTTCGATATGCTTCAATAAAAAGCAACATTCGGCAGCCAGGGGCGGTGCAGAGGTTGTGAGCACCTACCCTCGCCGCCAAGGTAAATTTTTCCACCCACGGGGAAAATTTACGAAAGGAAAAGTAACGGCATGACCACTAACCCACAGCCATAGGTGAGAGGCACCTACAGCCAGCGGGTAATAAATGAAGGGAGAATAAGTCGACAAGAGCGCTACAGAAGGCCTAGGGAATGAGACGAGGTACCAGGCTCATGAGCGAAACGGTATAGCAATAAGGTTATTATTTTATGTCATTTTATGTTACATATGTCATGTTATATCATCATTGTATAAGCAGAAACTGTAAAGCCAAAGCATACACAAACATAGTGGTGCTCAACTGTATACCTACACACATAAACTCACAAATTGTCACACCATTTTACACGCCATAATGTACACACTGATTTTCATTTCTACCCTTCTAACTTAAAATTTGTGAAGGTGTCCCGTTTTACCCCAACACAATAAACTATATTGTATGTATTCCTTTAACTTATACCCTGCGACACCTGTTTTTCTATTCTCTTCCATCTTTTAAACTATATATCACAGGGAGCAATTTTTTCCTCCACACAGTGCTGGACGGTACAACCACCCGTCCAGCCATGGGTTTTTTCCTCCCTGGACAATGCCAACATGTATACTTAATGTCATGATCAAGTATTCTGTTTTGTTTTTTGTTTTTGTACCTTTATTATTATTAATGCTTCGAACGTCAACTTTCAAAACTTAACTATTTCAAATTTACCATGTATAGTATGTATAACCCACAACCTACCCCTCTGAGCACAAGCTGATCTCACATCACCACGACATCAACACACCTACATCTACACCAACACTGAAGAAAAGAAGAAGAGGTACAAGAAGAAACCAAAAACGATCCATCGTCACCCCCACTCCACGTTCCGTTCCCGTTCGCGGGGACGCGAATTATTCGAAGAAGAAGACTTGTACAGGCCCGGGGGGCTGTACCCCCTGAAAGCCACCCCCCATCTTCTACTAAAAACCACCCCAACTGGCAACATCATAAGACCAGAACAGTACCTTTACACGGCAAGGGGCGACCACCCAGCTTGGGAGGTTGGCCAACCACTTGCAACACATAACATAAACATCTACACACCAGCTAACTGGGGCAGTTACGTCAAGGGAATGCTGACTAAGCAACGGCAGGAACTATAAGAAGGGAGGCCTTTTTGGAGCATTATCTGTCATACAGTGTGCGCCGCCGAAGGCCCTAGTCGACAACTGTGCCAGCTGCCATCATCAGGTGAGACTCAGCAAGTGTTCAGATATCCTTTACTTTGTAAACACCCATCCACAATCTTGTACACTCAACTTGTATCATTACTTACATTCCCCTAAGAGGGACTTACAATTCCACACTCACTGACCAATAAACACATGGTCCGTAAATTACACTTGTCTTGATAATTACACGCCTCTTTACATCCTCATACCCTTCCTGACTCCCGTCAGGATTGACCGTGACCACAGTAGCCAGTAATTGCTTGGTCAAACTCCATTGTGTTTCCCGCACGCGACTGCATATCAGCGAGCCGCTGATATAAGCACGTCTATTATATCACTCACTCTGTCCAGCTGGCAGACCAGCACAGCAGTCTGCAGCCAGAGGACCATCCCGTAACAAATACTTACGTCTTTATAGGAGCACCCCCTAGCATTCAAACACTAAACAACACTCTACACTGGTAAGCTCTCCCAGTTTCGGGAAGCTGCTCTCAACTAGGAACTACCTTTTAAATTACCACAGTGACACTAATGTTTTATCCCTAAATAACCCCCCCAACTAAGGGATCTAAAACAATAGATTATCTCATATAGGTGGCGCCCATCAAATCATACAAATAGCACCCAACAGTGGGGTGATCTTAAATATTGTAGTAACGAGCCACTACGTATGGTGTCCCAACTGAAGGGTAGATCCAAAGGGTTATTACAAGGAACTTCCTAAACCAGGAAAGTACATTAGATTTCTCATTGAATAATAACAAAAAGCAATGAGTATACAGGAAGTAAAGTAAATACGGGGAATCACATCAAACTAAACGAACAAGCTAAATGATTCGATAACCCAGGTAATGCCTAGCAGTCCACATTGATGAATCAGATTTTTGTTTCTCACTCGCATTCTAAGTTCGCTAAAACTTTAAAAGCAGAAGCAGAGGACTGGCAATACGGATCATTTGCGAATGAGGGTTTGTGAGTCGACAAATTTCTTCTTCGGGATTGGCAAAAGTCCCAAATAAGATGGGGTTAATACATAACTTTCAATAGGATTTGCATCGTTCCCTTTGTTTCGGCGGGCTATTACCGACTTAAATTAATCTTCAATGTAAAAGCAAATGGTGGGATGATATCTAACTTATTGCCACGGCCGCAGCCGTCCCAACCCAAGTCTCAATTGAAGGGCTTATTTCCAATGTGACGTAAATCCATAAAATGCACAACTTCAGAAATCGCGTTTTTGTTTCTTCGTATAATTAAATTCAGATATGATTATGAATATAATGTAATTTCTTTCATTACATTTATGCACAACCGGACACTGTGTTTTAAAAATCTCCAATCAATGGAAATGGTGGTAATTGTCTCCGGTAAGTTGGAGTTAGGTTGTTTTGGAATAAATCATATAGCCTATTGTGCCCGTTTGACGAGAATTTCGGTGAGCCATAGACCTTAAATGACCCTTCTGAAAACCCCATCTCCCAGGAAGACATATAGGACGGGAAGGAATGCATTCTTGGACTGGGAAAGCACTCAAGGATCTGTACTCTGGGGGTGTCGGGTGTAATATGAGTTGAAACTACCAGTCCAGATGAATACAAACTCAACAAATACAATAAAGAGGCAAGGCTTACATTTAAATCGCACTCAGTTTATTCAAAAAAGTGGCAGACCCCTAACTAATTCAGAGAGGTCAAAACGGCTAATCCGTGCTAAACAATGTTGATAATAATATAACTCGTCTCCGTGCGAAAATCCTAATAACGTAAGCCTCTCGAAGTCCTACGCAGAAATGGAAAATCAAAGAATGCAATCTAAGAGAATGACACGTAGTCCTTCCGTATACAATTCCTTCGGAGATTCAATAATAATGATAATACAAGCATGACTCTACAGCAAAGAAAGTTATTTACTTGTTTAGAATGCAAGGTTTCAGTTACATTTACAGCATAATAAGTTTAAAACTACGCTATGATGGTGTCATCTCCAACATTTAACGCTACAGTCATTTAATATAATACCTATCGTACGTTAATAATAACAATGATGTAAACGAGAAGCGTTTCATCCTAAATTTATTTCCAAGCAAAAGCTATGCACATTCTGAACCTAACAGAACGCATGAAAATCTATTCTAATTAACAACACAAATGAGTAACATGTAATCCTTTAAATTACTGCGCAATGGGCGCCAGTGATCCTGCCTACCTACATCGCAAATTTACTGTTCGTGAAATTGGGTCATGATTTGTGTGGGGAGAGAAAAATTAGGTCGGCGACTGCATGAGTAAAACATGTCTAACGTCACATTATCAGGTTAGCTACCGCGTTTAAACACGTAACTAACTGATTGTCGTCTCTCAATATGAATAGCTATATTTGTATTTAAGTGTGTCGAAGAATCAAGTCTAAGTAATGGTCATCAAGGTTCATTTAAGTTTATAGGTTTATTTACGTTTTATTAGACTTCCTAGTTCTTTGTTTATGTTCATTTTTAATTAGAAAATCCTGATATGTGATTATCACTTTCTTATTTATCAGATTAGTTCAGTCCTATCAGTTTCGTTGTATTGTTTAGTGACCATGTTAATTTCGTAAAGTGTGAAAAATTGGTGTAACAAAGCATCCAATATCAAACTCATCATTGTAAGAAAAATCATTCCAAATATCAAGTAGCATCTCTGTTTGCTGATCAATACCACTGATCCATCGATCATCTGCTGCAATAACGAGACAAAAGTCGTTCACGTTATCATCTCATATAGTACCAAAACTTGTACTAGGCAACTAAGGGTAATCGTATCCTACCTCTGTAGTGCGTTTTAACATAACATGGGTTTTACTAAATTTATACAATCCAAGCTTGTGGACAAGATTTAACTCTGCTGTAATGGCAGCTGTGCATTCTGAACTTATAGAAAGGTGCATTATTTGCTCATATATCAGACATCTAAAGTCTGGGAAAACTTGTATTAATAAACCTGGGTCTTTTGTTTACAGTCCAAAAGTGACCCTTCACTTCGAACTCAAGATAGCCTGCTCAGCTCATCTCACAAAATTACAGTTCATAACTTGTTTGGTAGTCGTCTGAATTTCGAATTTTATAAAGTTACTCTCTCACTTCTCCACATATCGTAAACAGGTTTTGATGCAGTAATGTCTAGTGTTCACTCCACTCACAGCCTTCTAAATGAAATTATCAAGAAAAGAGTGCACTGTAGTCGCGTTTACAAGGTCAATAAATAACAAAACAATGTGACATTGACTTGTTTCACGGCCAACAGGTGGTCGCTGGGTTTACTGTTCCAGTAAAAATGCAGTTATTCAGACATGATTATATAACAAAAATCTTACACGTTAAAGAGTGTGGGTTCGATGCACTGTCGAACTAGAAAATGTTTATTTACAAAAATGTTGGCAAAAGTGTTTGTCTCAAGCTATTGCAAATGATACGACATAACTTGTGGTTGCTCCAACACTAGGAATACATGGTAATAATTAATCCTACCTAAGAATGTGCGGAGTAAGGTCTTACTAAACTAATCCCCATTACGAGATCGTACATGAAAAGATGTTTCGGCTTTCAGCCAGACTCACGTGCGTGCTTCACATTTCCTCAGTGAAATGACTTGCCTGTTTTAGGTAGCAAGTAAGGCATGGTGGTAAGATGCCTAAGATACACGTGCCTTCCTTCATAGTGTAATCCAGCCATCACTGAACCCTGCCATCCTGGGGTTTCTACTCCATTCCCAATTCCATTATAAAAGGAATAATTGGCATTTCTTCGGCATGAAAAATGTGTATGTGTAATGCCATGATGACGTCGTATTCGTTTGGTTTGCACTGAATTTATCATTAGATTGTAATTAGCAATTTCACACTGAAGCTACGCTTGTATCAGCGGGTAAGCAAATAATAATGGCCATGGATTTTCTCCGCTCACAGATTTTAATCTCAGCTGTTTGTGCTACTGTGCACACTAAAAACTTGGCGAATTAAATCACACGAGATTTGTTCATTACCGTATTGCACTGTATCTGGTAATATCGTAACACTTTAGAAAAACGTGGTTGGCGGCGTGTTCGATGCCAGCGTGTAAAAATACCAAAATATCGCAAATATCCACATTTTGCCTTCACTAATTATTTTAAATCCACTTAACAGCTTTGCTGCACGCAAAAGCGTATCACAGTTCGTTGAATTAAGTCAACTTCCACAGATATTTGTCGATTTTGACGAGCACAATTTTCTACGTTGTCACAGGACCATGCCTGCAGTAAGAGTCGTACGTTATATCAAGACCATGCTTGCGGTAAGAGTCGTTTAGCAAGAAGCCGGATGCACTATCTAGCCATCAGTCAAATGTGCGACGGTGAAATATTTATGGCATTCTTTGCGGTTTTTAATATTCATGTTTCCTTTACATAATAAATCAAATCTCTCTCCGGTGCATCAAAAATATGTACAATAATGGGTAATAAATACAGTCTTATGAAATACACAAAATTATATACATCCACGGCGCGGCAACTCATATAAATCAAATGAGCGCTACTCATGCCTTCTCCTTGGAAGTCTCTGCTTCTCTCAAGGATGGCAAATTCCTCATGAGCCATAGAGGTCACATGGCAGATGTGATTTCGGGCTCACTATTGACATACTTTTGGTGTGACATTTATGAACATTAAAATGGTGTAAACGCATCAAACACAAACTGACGCTCTACACATTCTTAGAAGTTAGCCATGGCCTTGATTTATCACGTGATATCACGTGGTATCCAGGGCACCATCGGATTGTTCAACATGGATAAGAGACCCATTGGAAATAAATACACGTTGGAGTTACGTCACTTTGCAAATAATCTTACTTTTTAGATCTCTGTCAATATGGGATATACGACGTATTGCGACTTAAAACCTTTGCTATACGTTGAGAGAACCTATAAACTTGCTTATGAAAAAAAAAAAATGAAAAAAAAAACAGAAAATTCGTCAATTTTGGATTTACGTCACTTTGGAAATAAACTCTTCAATTACAAATACACATACTACGAATACCACAAAAACAAATTTTTCAAACAAATTCTACATACATCCAAATGCACGGGGATAATGATCACGATGCCGCAAATCTCTAAATGAAACAACACCTATATTAGGGTCGTTTACCTTCCTTACCTATGCACTGTTAATATTTACTACCCTCCCACGGAGATCGATGTAATAATTACCTCGTACAGTGTCATTCAACTTTTCAAAACAAACCTCAGCACGAGACGTGCCTCGTTAATATTTTATCGAGACAGGCTACGTAAATATTGGAATAGAGAGATCGTCAGAACTTCGTTCAAACGGAATATTTACTCAGCTTCAATCGTCCAAGAGCTCTCGGTCTGCCAGTGCGTATTATGGACACTAAGAAATGGCAATATCAAGTTTATAATAATATTAATCATACAGTGAATCATACAGTCCTCGGGACTAAACCGACTCGCCAATGAACAAAGAATCACAAAACTACAGAAGGCCTACAAGTTAACGTGGGCTCACTACAACAAGAAGTGCATCTCGCTAGATGCAAAATTAAGGCACTATACAACGGTGATTCTTCCGGAAGCAACTTGCGCAGCCGAAACAATGGTGATCGACGGTCATTCCAAAATTAAGGATGTAGAAAAACAAGAAAGAAAAATTCTCAGAAAGATTTACGGGGCAGTTAATAATAACGGTATTTGGATGAAGAGACCTCAAAGCGAACTCTACCAAATGATCCACACGATAACGGAAGTAATCAGAAAACGCCGAGTACAGTTTTATACACACATTTACAGGATGGAAAATTTGAGAACGGCGAAGAAATTGCTCAACGTTATAACACGGAGTAAGTGTGGCACGGAGTGACTGACAGAGGTTCAGAGGGACCTACAACAAGTCAACATTGAAGAATTTGAGGACCGCACCGAGTGCAGGAATAAAATCAAAAATGTTAAGTTTGATCATAGATCATCACGACAGCCTGGAAGAAAATGGACAGCTGAGCGGTAGAAGGAGCATTCTGAGAGGAGGAAGAGCTTTTGGGAAGAGAAGCGGGAAAACGGCAGGAGATGAAATCATGTATTCAAGTTCAATCACTCTCCTAAAGGGGAACAATCGATTAAATCAATAAATAATAATATAATGTATTTTTAGCCTACTTTCGATTTTTGCAAAAAATGAAAGTAGACTTATGAGATCAACACATGGCGAAAAAAGTGTGTCTGTCTGTGTGTGTGTATGTGTGTGTGTGAGTCTGTGTGTGTGTGTGTATGTGTGTGTGTGAGTCTGTGTGTGTGTGTGTCTGTGTGTGAGTGTGTGTACTCTGAATATCTGTCCCCCCCTATCAATTCGAACACGGTGAATGCGAATTGAACGAAATTTGGTACAAAGGTAGCACTAGCAAAGGACACCTCAGTGTCATGTTTTATATCGCCGCCATCTTGACGGAAACGCAATGGCGGCCCCACAAATGTTCAAAGCTTAAATCAAATTACGACTAACCTAATCATCCGATCTCTACCAAATTTTGCAACAACATACCTTTATGGGGGGAGCATCCTTTGACCAAACCAATAGGTCATCAGCGTAATAGTTTGCAGATGGCGGCCATCTTTGTGTGAAAATCGATTCCCCCTATTAATTCGAACACGGTGCAACCGAATAGAACGAAATTTGGTACAGAGGTAGTACTAACAAAAGGCACCTCAGTGTCATGTTTTATATCGCCGCCATCTTGACGGAAACGTAATGGCGGCCACACAAATGTTCAAAGCTTAAATCAAATTACGACTAACCTAATCATTTGATCTCTACCAAATTTTGCAACAACATACCTTTACGGGGGGAGGATCCTTTGACCAAACTAATAGATCATCAGCCTAATAGTTTGCGGATGGCGGCCATCTTTGTGTGAAAATCGATTCCCCCTATTAATTCGAACACGGTGCAACCGAATAGAACGAAATTTGGTACAGAGGTAGTACTAACAAAAGGCACCTCAGTGTCATGTTTTATATCGCCGCCATCTTGACGGAAACGTAATGGCGGCCACACAAATGTTCAAAGCTTAAATCAAATTACGATTAACCTAATCATCCGATCTCTACCAAATTTTGCAACAACATACCCTTATAGAGGAAGCATCCTTTGACCAAACGAATAGGTCATTAGCCTAATAGTTTGCGGATGGCGGCCATCTTTGTGTGAAAATCAAACACGGTGAAACCGAATGGAACGAAATTTGGTACAGAGGTAGCACTAGCAAAGGGTATCTCAGTGTCATGTTTTATATCGCCGCCATAGTGACAGAAACGTAATGGCGGCCACACAAATGTTCAAAGCTTAAGTTAAATTACGACTAACATAACCATCCGATCTCTACCAAACTTTGCAACAACATACCTTTATGGAGGAAGCATCCTTTTGACCAATCTAATAGGTTATTAGCCTAATAGTTTGCGGATGGCGGCCATCTTTATGTCAAAATTGATTCCCCCTATTAATTCAAACACGGTGGAACCGAATGGAACGAAATTTGGTTCAGAGGTAGCACTAGCAAAGGGCACCTCAGTGTCATGTTTTGTATCGCCGCCATCTTGACTGAAACGTAATGGCGGCCACACGAATGTTCAAAGCTTAAATCAAATTACGACTAACCTAATCATTTGATCTCTACCAAATTTTGCAACAACATACCTTTACGGGGGGAGGATCCTTTGACCAAACTAATAGATCATCAGCCTAATAGTTTGCGGATGGCGGCCATCTTTGTGTGAAAATCGATTCCCCCTATTAATTCGAACACGGTGCAACCGAATAGAACGAAATTTGGTACAGAGGTAGTACTAACAAAAGGCACCTCAGTGTCATGTTTTATATCACCGCCATCTTGACGGAAACGTAATGGCGGCCACACAAATGTTCAAAGCTTAAATCAAATTACGATTAACCTAATCATCCGATCTCTACCAAATTTTGCAACAACATACCCTTATAGAGGAAGCATCCTTTGACCAAACGAATAGGTCATTAGCCTAATAGTTTGCGGATGGCGGCCATCTTTTTATGAAAATCAAACGCGGTGAAACCGAATGGAACGAAATTTGGTACAGAGGTAGCACTAGCAAAGGGTATCTCAGTGTCATGTTTTATATCGCCGCCATAGTGACAGAAACGTAATGGCGGCCACACAAATGTTCAAAGCTTAAGTTAAATTACGACTAACATAACCATCCGATCTCTACCAAACTTTCCAACAACATACCTTTATGGAGGAAGCATCCTTTGACCAATCTAATAGGTTATTAGCCTAATAGTTTGCGGATGGCGGCCATCTTTGTGTGAAAATCGATTCCCCCTATTAATTCGAACACGGTGAAACCGAATGGAACGAAATTTGGTACAGAGGTAGCAATAGCAAAGTGTATCTCAGTGTCATGTTTTATATCGCCGCCATAGTGACAGAAACGTAATGGCGGCCACACAAATGTTCAAAGCTTAAGTTAAATTACGACTAACATAACCATCCGATCTCTACCAAACTTTCCAACAACATACCTTTATGGAGGAAGCATCCTTTGACCAATCTAATAGGTTATTAGCCTAATAGTTTGCGGATGGCGGCCATCTTTATGTCAAAATTGATTCCCCCTATTAATTCGAACACGGTGAAACCGAATGGAACGAAATTTGGTTCAGAGGTAGCACTAGCAAAGGGCACCTCAGTGTCATGTTTTGTATCGCCGCCGTATTGACAGAAACGTAAAGGCGGCCACACAAATGTTCAAGGCTTAAGATAAATTACGACTAACATAACCATCCGATCTCTACCAAACTTTGCAACAACATACTTTTATGGAGGGAGCATCCTTTGACCAATCTAATAGGTTATTAGCCTAATAGTTTGCGGATGGCGGCCATCTTTCTGTCAAAATTGATTCCCCCTATTAATTCGAACACGGTGGAACCGAATGGAACGAAATTTGGTACAGAGGTAGCACTAGCAAAGGGCACCTCAGTGTCATGTTTTATATCGCCGCCATCTTGGCTGAAACGTAATGGCGGCCACACGAATGTTCAAAGCTTAAATCAAATTACGATTAACCTAATCATCCGATCTCTACCAAATTCTGCAAGTACATTCCTTGATGGAGGGAGCATCCTTTGACCAATCTAATAGGTCATTCGCCTAACAGTTTGAGGATGGCGGCCATCTTTATGTCAAAATTGATTCCGCCTATTAATTCGAACACGGTGGAACCGAATGGAACGAAATTTGGTACAGAGGTAGCACTAGCAAAGGGCACCTCAGTGTCATGTTTTATATCGCCGCCATCTTGACTGAAAAGTAATGGCGGCCACACGAATGTTCAAAGCTTAAATCAAATTACGATTAACCTAATCATCCGATCTCTACCAAATTTTGCAACTAAATACCTTTATGGAGGGAGCATCCTTTGACTAATCTAATAGGTCATTCGCCTAATAGTTTGCGGATGGCGGCCATCTTTGTGTCAGAATCGATTCCCCCTATTAAAACAAACACGGTGAAACCGAATGGAACGAAAGTTGGTACAGAGATAGCACTAGCAAAGGGCATCTCAGTGTCATGATTAATATCGCCGCCATATTGACAAAAACGTAATGGCGGCCACACAAATGTTTAAAGCTTAAATCAAATTAGGACTAACATAACCATCCGATCTCTACCAAACTTTGCAACAACATACCTTTATGAAGGGAGCATCCTTTGACCAATCTAATAGGTCATTAGCCTAATAGTTTGCGGATGGCGGCCATCTTTATGTCAAAATTGATTCCCCCAATTAATTCGAACACGTTAGAACCGAATGAACGATATTTGGTACAGAGGTAGCACTAGCAAAGGGCACCTCATATTCATGTTTAATATCCCCATAGCACGTTGTATTTCAAAAAGCTACTACAACCAACATTCAATCATACTCCTTGAAAAGGACAAAGAGTTATAACAATACCCATGCATTTAGGAGAAAGTAGGCTATATGTTCTTTACTGAACATCTTGTTTATTCCTACTACTTATCATTCTCGTTTTTATGTATTCCAAGATGAAGTGAGGCGAGTTCTCTATCCTGGGGTTAGTATTATCGTGTAGATACCCTTCCACACACCAACGTTATTTGAGAAATTAATGAGTGATTAAGAGAATTAAGATTAATAAAATAGGGGAAGGGGTTGGGAGGAAGTGACCGTGGCCTATTAGAAGATATAATTTCCTGTAGTTTAAAATGACAATCAACAGGAAAACAATTTCGAGGACTGGAAACGGTGTTGCTTGTACACACTCGTTTTCCGAGTCCGGGGATAGTCTTCCACATCAATCCACGTAACATCCCAGTTAATGATAATAAAAATAATATTAATAATAATGATAATAATAATAATAATAATAATAATAATAACAATAGACTAATAATGCTAATATGGTCAATAAAACAATGAAATCCGTGCAATAGTGGAAAATGATAAATTAACACATATAAAGAAGTGGCGTAGAAATACTGTATTTCCATGGGGCACTGATCACGTGCAATAAAAGGAAATGCTTCAAAGCTCCGTGCTGTGGAGAGACTTGGAACCATGAAAACTTGGAGACAATAACAACTGTATGTGTTGTTTCGAACATCGTACTCTGCGAGTAAGCATTGTAGACATGCCAAGACGACATCAGTGAGCATAATTCGTGCAATTATTAGAATTTCAGTGAGGTCATTCTGTAGGACTGTGGGAGGCTGGAGTGTGTTTCCGGAGAATTGTTAGACGTTTGGTGTCTGCTGTGTAGCAGTGTTGGTGCACATGCTCGTCATCCTGGTTCCGGACTGCCACGCCGCATCAGAAGAGCAGCTATTACAGATTACACAGCAACCACTGCACAAATGGCAAGCGATGTTGCACCACAGTGACAGGGATGACCATCAAGAATCGTTTATTACAAGCTGAACTACGATGAAGAGTGGTGCTTGCCTGGCTGTCCCTTATATCTCATCACCATGCAGCCTGTCTCCGTTGGTGTCGCGGAAGACTAACAGAAGGGATGAATGGCATACAGCTGTGTTAAGTAATGAAAGCAGATTCTGCCTTGGTGTCGGTGATAGTCATTTGGGTGTTTGGCGTCAACCAGGAGAGCGGCAATTACCAAAGTGTATATGGCAGCAACAGACAGGACCTAACCCCTAGTGTGGGAAGGCATAGCCTACAATGACCGTACAACTCTGGTGTTTGTTAAGGGAAAGCGCTCATGTTTTGATTTCTTCAGTTAAATAGTCAAGTGACTAAATATGTTGCAATATATCAAGGTGAGAAGCTTTAGAAAGAATATTCAACCGTAAAAATATTGTACCACATATAGAAAATCCATCTCATCTCATTCCCGGTCACGAAGACATTGGAATCAAAAGGGGTGTAAATATGTACAATCCATAAAGGCGAGACAGATATTTGAAGAATTGCAAAATATTAATATTAATGTTTTGTTTTCTGGAAAAACTTAAGGGGAGACCATACTGAGTGTTGTAGGTCCTGCTATTTTCACTTGATATTCACCATACTTGGTGAGCTATTTCACTTGATATTCACCATACTTGGTGAGTTTGCAAAGTTAAGATTAATCTCAAATTTCGATCAATTTGATTTCTGATTTATAACGTATTTTGATAAACAATTTGCGTGATTCCAAAACTTCTCTTTCGTACCAGATTTTGAGTTTTTAATTTGAAACATTTTCTGATAGTTTTACGTGTATATGAATGTTTATTATTGGTATTAGTATTATTTGAGAAATTGATATGTTGATATTATTAAAGTATTTTTCCACTCACCTTACCATTTAAATTTAGAAACTCCAAATTTCCATATTTGACCTAAGATAGCCTATCTCCGTCATACATACTATTTTTTCAAAACGGATACCAACTTTTATGCACCTTTCATGGCACTATAGGAATGCTAAGCTTGAAAACAATCAGGCATACACTGTTGCACTATCAATATTTTGATTTCTTAAAAATGACGTTTTGAGAAAAATCTAATTGTGTGTAAAATTTTATTTTAACTTACAGTGACTGTATCAGAATTTCTCGGCACCATGAATTTCTGCCTCCTTGGCATTTTATCTCTATTTATCAACCGTATTTAACATTCTACTCCTATTTCTTGCCATTTTATTTTCTGTCTTTATATTTTGGTGACGCTCTTCCTCTCCTTGTCCTGTCACAGTCACCGCATTCCTTGTATGAAATATCACACATTTATCTTCCTTCACTAGCCATCGTGTATTTATGGCAGGCAGGCGCATCCATATTTAACTCCCCTACAGTATTTGCAATTGCCATATCAACTCTAGATTTAGAAACGAAGGTTCCCATAGGGCACTTTTGCCAAGCCAGGGAGTGTAAGCTCTCGTTTGGGTTCTGCATCAACCATCCTCCCATGTATATGAAATGAAGGTCTCTGAGAATTCTCATTGGTACGTGAGCTTCTATACCCCATAAAGTTAACAAAATCACAGTTTCTATACTGGACAACTAGCTTATCATTAAAGCAATACCTTTCCCTGACAGATCTAAATAAAGACTTGCTGTCGCATTCACCACACTGAAGGTTTGTAAACAAATTCTGCAGTGCACCACAATTAATAATTATAATTAATAATGAAAAATCCACAGCCTGCTTCCAGTCTCCGACCGGGTCAGGAATGGAATGAATGAAGCCCCCATCTAGCGGCGAGGATATGAACTGTGCTGGCTGCCGAGGCCTGACGCACTCCTCTGGGGCAATGATTAAATGAATGACAGATGAAATGAAATGATAGTGGAGAGTGTTGCTGGAATGAAATTGTGACAGGGAAAACCGGAGTACCCGGAGAAAAACCTGTCTGCCTCCGTTTTGTCCAGCACAGATCTCACATGGAGTGACCGGGATTTGAACCACGGACCCAGCGGTGAGAGGCTGGCGTGCTACCGCCCAAGCCACGGAGGCTTAAATTATAATTAATAATAATTATTATAATTAATAATTCATCACTTACTACACTGGGCCTAATACTATCACTATCATTAAAATATTTAAGTATTCTATCACAAGCAGAACTAGGAGTGGATATCTCACTACGGCCTTAATAATATAATGCTAAAACTGGGACTTACTATAGATTCAGGTTCACAATCAGTTTTCGTCACAAAACATTCACTTTCTTCTACACTCTCCACCCATCATTTGCTAATATTTAAAAGTGCAATAAATTGACTTCCTCTTTACCTCACGACATGCAGGCTTACGCATGTGAATAGATCAAGATTTCAAGTTTTCACACCTCTGAATAGACAAAATATAGAACATAGCTTGAAACTCCCCCGAAAAACACGCTAACACAGGATTAAACATAAACATCAACACTTTCGTCCTGTTATATTTACAAGACAACCATCACTCATTGACAAAACAAACAATATTTGAAAGTGAAAATAGCTGGAATATAGGGTACACCATAATTACCCCTCAGTTAAGAGCAAACATTAAAGCCAGAGCGGGAATTACGTGCAAGAATGACACATAAAATAGGATTTAATGACTATTTTGATGTTTCCCCGTGTACATAATTAGGAAAACTATCCCCAGATGGCAGCTTAGACCAATAGTAGGGAAATTGGCGGAAATTCAAAAGCGAAACCATGATATACAGTGAATTTCGAAAGGTATTCATCGAGGAAGTGTGATTGACCTTTCGAAGGGATGTGTTTGAATCATTTAAATGCATAAGCAGGACATTTAAAAATGGCATCGCACACAAAAAAACAACAATTATATCGACATGTGCCCCAAGGAATGGGGTAGCTTTTAGCGCAATAATCTAAATTTCAATTTTAGGACCATTTTGGCTTAAAAACTCAGTAGGTCTCTGGGAGATAAATGTATTGGCCTAGTTCTATCCCTTTGGTTGCCTTCGGGATGTAGCCTGTAACTGTGGTTGGGAAATAAACTTAGTGCAGAGCTCATCAAAACCATATTCAAACGTATCCGACGGAGATTAAGTGAGGTTAGGGAGAATGATGAAGCAATTATTACATCACAACAGTGTTGTTACAGGGAGTGGCATCCTTTAGAATGTTGCACTGAAGTAATAACACAAAGTGACGTAGGAGAAATATTTAGCAATTAACAAATGAACAAACATTAAAGCGGATGTCCCTAATCAAGCATGGAGATGATCTCATGCTCAACTTACGAATATCATCTATCCTCATATAAATCGGATATTGGTTCTTATCTTTGCTGTAATTTTCACGGATTCATGTAAGGACTTGTAAAATGATGCCTATCAGCCCCGTGTATTTGGTTGTGTGATATATCTGTATATATGTGGTCTAAATATAAGAATGATTGTGATATTAGCTTAGATACACGTCAGGTGTGTCAAAATGTGCTTGGTACAGTGTGAAACATTTCGGGTAAATTTGCACAAACGTTAGCAAGAATTCAAGATAACTGTATTAGGAAATTAATGTTGTTGTTATTGATTAATTGCGGGGCTTTGTGACATCGTGGTCAAGTAGCCCCGTGTGCCTAGGTGTGTGTGGAATTTGTCGGATAGCCTAGCCTGTGTGTATTTGTAATTCAGATGAGGTTTGGAAAGAAAGCGGCCGTAGCCTTCAGTTAGGAATGATCCCGGCATATGCATGGAGTAGAAGTGAGAAACCATGGAAAACCACTTCCGGTATGGCTCAGGTGGGAATCTAACCGACCTCTTCTCAGCTTTGCCTCACGAGGCTGAGTGTACCCCGTTCCAGCCTTCATACCAGAATTAAATTTCTAGGCAGTGCCGGGAATCGAACCCGAGCCTCTTCGGTGACAGCCATTAATGCTAGCCACTACGCAATGATGCGGACTCATTAGGAAATGAAGATTTACGACGAAGCAACTACATTATTAATGTTACCTCTACTGTATAAAATGAATGTTACGAGATAGTTTGTGTGTATGTCGCCAATGCGTTCATATACCATTCATCCGATTGCGATGAAACTTGGGTGAGATGTTCAGTGCACTCCAAGGAAGGTTTCTGGATTAGTAAATCCATATTACAATAGGTAGCGCACGAGTAGATTCAACAAATGACGACGCGCGAAGCGTCTCAAAAAAGTCCAATATGCATTCATATACCAATCATCCGATTGCGATGAAACTTGGGTGAGATGTTGAGTACACTCCAAGGAAGGTTTCTGGCTTAGTAAATCCATATTAAAATAGGTAGCGCACGAGTATATTCAACAAATGAGCGACGAAGCGCGAAGCGTTTCAACAAAGTCCCGTATGCGTTCATATACCATTCGTCCGATAGCTGTACACTCCGGGAAAGGTTTCTGGCTTAGTAAATCCATTTTACAATAGGTAAGGCACAATTAGATTCAACAAATGAGCGATGACACGCGAAGTGTTTCAACAGAGCCCTGTGTGCGATCATATACCATTAATCCAATTGCGATGAAACTTTGGTGAATTGTTGTGTACACTTCAGGGAAGGTTTCTGACTTATTAAATCCATTTTACAATAGGTAGCGCACGAGCAGATTCAACAAATGCGCGACGACGCGTGAAACCTTTCAGCATGGTCCCACATGCGTTCTTATACCATTCATCCGATGACGATGAAATTTTGGTGAATTGTTGTGTACCCTCCAGGAAAGGTTTCTGGATCAGTAAATCCATTTTACAATAGGTAGCGCAGGAGTAGATTCAACAAAAGAGCGATGGCGCGCTAACCGCTTCAACAAAGTCCCGTATGCGTTCATATACCATTTCTCCGATTGCGAAGAAACTTTGGTGAATTGTTGTTTACACTCCAGGAAAGGTTACTGGCTTAGTAAATCCATTTTACAATAAGTAGCGCACGAGTAGTTTCAACAAATGAGCGATGGCACGCGAATTGTTTTAACAACGTCCGGTCTGTATTCATATACCATTCATACGATTGCGATGAAACTTTCGTGAATTGTTGTGTACACTCCACGAAAGGTTACTGGCTTAGTAAATAATTTTTACAATAGGTAGCGCACGAGTAGATGCAACAAATGAGTGACCACGCACGAAGCGTTTTAAGAGAATGCCATTTGCGTTCATATACCATTCATTGGTTGCGATGAAACTTTGGTGAGTTGTTGTGTACACGTACGTGAAGGTTTCTAACTCAGTAAATCCATTTTACAGCAGGTAGCGCACGAGTAAATTCAACAAATAAGTGACAGCGCACGAATCGTTTAAACAAAATCCCTATGTGTCCATATGCCATTCATCCGATTGCGATGAAACTTTGGTGAGTTGTTGTGCACGCTCTCACGAATGTTTCTAAACTAGTAAATCAATTTTACGACAGTTTAGACGTAGTTAACGGAAATTGAAAACAATATTGTGCATCCAAAACCACTTTAAGTAACAAAATTACAACGCCAACACTTTCTTTGATTGGCATTGCACAACATGCCGCGTAAAGCTTGTATAATTATAAATATTTACATACAAACGGTTTTGAAAGTAATTTCTAAACTAGAAAAGTATTTTGTGTCATATTAGTTGTTGTTGATTCATGTAGGAGCTTGGCGACATCCTGGTCATTGATGTTACTGATGTATTCTTTGGGTGTATATAGAATTTGTGTGATAACCTGTGATATTGTGGTGTATGTAGTAGCGTGTGTATTTTTAGTTCAGATGAGGATTAGGAAGGAATCGACCCTAGCCTTAAGTTAGGGATTATCCTTGTATTTGCCTGGAATAGAAGTGGGAAACCACAGATAACCATTTCCAGAATGGCTGAGGTGGGAATCGATCCCACCTCTTGTCATGTTTGCCTCACGAGACTGAGTGTACCCCGTTCCAGCCTTCAGACCAGATTTACATTTCTTGGCGGAGTCGGGAATCGTATCCGGACCCCCGGGGCAACAGCCTAGAATTCTAGCCACTTCACCACGAGTAGGTCTGGGTTATATTATTACTAGACTGTGGTATATGCGACGATTATTGGTCTATTGACGATTATTTAAGACTGTGCTTACCGTTCTTTCTTGTTTAGTGCGATTTCATCCAGCTAATTCGTTTCTTTTTGGGATTGTGAACGTAGCTAATTGTTAGAGCGATAACTCTAACCTGACCAATTAATAACAACCACAGATATCACACTAAGCAAGCAAACTTGTATGTCATTCACGACTAACAATATCTAAAATAAATCACATATATCTAACAAATCTTGATAAGTTACGCTAGCTTATAATAACTTATGAAATTTAATAAGTGTATATATGGTAAATATATACTTGTAGACACAGATTTAATAGCCTAAGTGTAAAGGATCTGATGATGATCACTTGACGATGGAAACTGGTCGTCCAAGTGTATTTATTAATCTCGTGTAATTTGTTTTCAGGGTTAGGGAAACACAAAATACAATAGGGTACAATCGTGTTGACCGACTGATAAACATTACGTTTTGACTATGTAGAATGGTTTCTACTCGGCTAATAGATTCCAGGAAGCCAATTATCTCATCCGGTTAAAGTTGGGCTCATACATTCTGCACAAGTACTCGAAATAAAGTACACATTCATAAATTGTGCACTCTACTACTTAAAATAATTAGAGAATGACATTCTTCGTTCGTCACACGAACATCTTCTGATTGAAGTTAATTAATGCCCGTTGCTCACGGTAAAATGTTTCTTAAAATTTATTTTACAACTAATTTCATAAAAATTTGACGAAAGCAAACTGTGTTGTTCACGGTAAAATTATTTTATAAAATCCGTGGATGTATCAGGATCGCCAACTACCGATCTACTTCTGAACCAAGAATCAGCTGTTCAACACGTTTGAGAGTATGGCTCCAACAAACAAAGCAAAAATTGCAGAATTGCTGCTTTAGCTACAATTATATGTCGTACAGTGGTAAAAAGGAAGAAAAGAAATGCTAGGAAGTCCTGGACTCGGGAATGGATAAAAGGAAGAGAAGAGTAGAGGAATGCTGTCCTTGGTCGAAAATGAGTTGAGGTTAGAAGATCAGAATTCATATAGGAATTTTCTAAGAATGGAGGAAAGCAGTATAAAAAAAACTCCTAGATCTTGTTGGTCCCAAAATTATTCGACAGGACACTTAATATGAGGCAAGCCATTTCTCGTGAAATGATACTGCAAGTGAGTTCGCAGCCCGTTTATCTTCGCCTTCACATCAGCCTGGCTTGTGTTCGGTCGAATTTGTGAAACATATTCAGCGATTGAGATTTCTGCCTCCTTATTGCATTTCTATTGCGGTATGTGGGTGTTTTAACCTCATACAAACACGGATATTCCTGGTACTCGTCAAGTAAAACACTAACAGCTTCCTTATTAGTCCAACCGGAGCCTGCCATTTTCGAAGTGTTTGTTTACAAGCGAGCTTCACAATCTTCTCACCACGTGGCGCCGGCATCAACTTCAATCAGCTTCCCTGATTGGTTCGTTTCGTAAAATAAATTTTACGGAATAGAACATGTCCTATTTTATGAAAAGTTTTATCAAAGGTTTCATAAAACTTGAATTTGACCGTGAGCAACAGAAATTTTAAAAATTAAATTCTTGTACAATAAATTTGTATGAAAGTTTTACCGTGAGCAACGGGCATTAGTTAAGGTGTGTAATTATAAAACATTCCAAACATTTCGGTTCATCTTATACACAGGGTGTCTGGAAAAAGGTTCCAATATTAACAGATGAGTTAGCATGAAATAAAAGAAGAAAAAGAGTTTGTATAAACATTGGTCATGTACTTTGTATCTTCAGAGTAATTGTATTATTTAGTGTGAGGAGCATATCTCCACACTGAAAACTTTGGCACCAAACAAATGAGAAAACATTGTGAGAAGAGCATATCTTGCACTCCCTCCGAGCAATTTGGCACGAAACAAATCAGAGGACATTGTACGAAGAGCATATCTTGCACTACCTACGAGCACTTTGGCACGAAACAAATGGGAGGACATTGAACAAAGAGCATATCTTGCACTCCCTCCGAACACTTTAGCACGAAACAAATGAGAGGACATTGTACGAAGAGCATATCTTGCACTCCCTCCGGGCACTTTGGCACGATGCAAATGAGAGGACTTTGTACGAAGATCATATCTTGCACTCCCTCCGGGCACTTTGGCACGATGCAAATGAGAGGACTTTGTACGAAGATCATATCTTGCACTCCCTCCGAGCACTTTGGCACGAAACAAATGAGAGGACATTGTACGAAGAGCATATCTTGCACTCCCTCCGAGCAATTTGGCACGAAACAAAAGCGAGGACATTGTACGAAGATCATATCTTGCGCTCCCTCCGGGCATTTTGGCACGAAGCAAATGAGAGGACTTTGTACGAAGAGCATATCTTGCACTCCCTCCGAGCACTTTGGCACGAATGAAATAAGAGGACATTGTACGAAGATCATATCTTGCACTCCCTCCGAGCACTTTGGCACGAAACAAATGAGAGGACATTGTACGAAGAGCATATCTTGCACTCCCTACGAGCAATTTGACACGAATGAAATAAGAGGACATTGTACGAAGATCATATCTTGCACTCCCTCCGAGCACTTTGGCTCGAAACAAATGAGAGGACATTGTACGAAGAGCATATCTTGCACTCCCTCCGAGTAATTTGGCACGAAACAAAAGCGAGGACATTGTACGAAGATCATATCTTGCGCTCCCTCCGGGCACTTTGGCACGAAGCAAATGAGAGGACTTTGTACGAAGAGCATATCTTGCACTCCCTCCGAGCACTTTGGCACGAAACAAATGAGAGGACATTGTACGAAGAGCATATCTTGCACTCCCTCCGAGCAATTTGGCACGAAACAAATGAGAGGACATTGTACGAAGAGCATATCTTGCACTCTCCCCGAGCACTTTGGCACGAAACAAATCAGAGGACATTGTACGAAGAGCATATCTTGCACTCTCCCCGAGCACTTTGGCACGAAACAAAAGAGAGGACATTGTACGAAGAGCATATCTTGCACTCCCTCCGAGCACTTTGGCACGAAACAAATGAGAGGACATTGTACGAAGAGCACTTCTTGCACTTCCTCCGAGACTTTGACACGAATCAAATGAGAGGACATTGTACGAAGAGCACTTCTTGCACTTCCTCCTAGACTTTGACACGAATCAAATGAGAGGACATTGTACGAAGAGCACTTCTTGCACTTCCTCCTAGACTTTGACACGAATCAAATGAGAGGACATTCTACGAAGAGCACTTCTTGCACTTCCTCCGAGACTTTGACACGAATCAAATGAGAGGACATTGTACGAAGAGCACTTCTTGCACTTCCTCCGAGCACTTTGGCACGAAACAAATGAGAGGACATTGTACGAAGAGCACTTCTTGCACTTCCTCCTAGACTTTGACACGAATCAAATGAGAGGACATTGTACGAAGAGCACTTCTTGCACTTCCTCCTAGACTTTGACACGAATCAAATGAGAGGACATTGTACGAAGAGCACTTCTTGCACTTCCTCCGAGACTTTGACACGAATCAAATGAGAGGACATTGTACGAAGAGCATAACTTATCTTGCACTCCCTGCGGGCACTTTGGCACGAAACAAATGAGAGTATATTGTACGAAGGACATATCTTGCACTCCCTACGAGCAATTTGACACGAATGAAATAAGAGGACATTGTACGAAGAGCATATCTTGCACTCCCTACGAGCAATTTGACACGAATGAAATAAGAGGACATTGTACGAAGGGCATATCTTGCACTCCCTGCGGGCACTTTGGCACGAAATAAATGAGAGGACATTGTACGAAGGGCATATCTTGCACTCCCTCCGAGCACTTTGGCACGAAATAAATGAGAGTATATTGTGTGAAGGGCATATCTTGCACTCCCTCCGAGCACTTTGGCACGAAATAAATGAGAGTATATTGTATGAAGGGCATATCTTGCACTCCCTACGAGCAATTTGACACGAATGAAATAAGAGGACATTGTACGAAGAGCATATCTTGTACTTCCTCCGAGCACTTTGGTACGATATTGTACGAAGGGCATATCTTGCACTTCCTACGATCACTTTGACACAAATCAAATGAGAAGACATTATACGAGAAACATATCTTGCACAATGTTTTCTTATTTGTTTCATGCTAAAGTGCTCGGAGTGCAAGATATAACCCTCGTACAAAATAAAACTATACTGAGATGATATTTTAGTTTACAACCAATGTTTTAGGATCTTTCTTTCTTTTGATACATATAACTCCTGTGTAAATGGAACCTTTTCTCCGGACTCCCTGTATATATTACATCAACAACCAGGTCACGAAAGCCAAGATTCATGGCCGAGGGGATATATCGCGCTGGCCACGGGTCACTCCGCCATCTATAGGCTGAGCAGCGGTCGCTTGGGATATTGGAAAAGGAGAAAAGTCTATCTTAATCACGTGTAATTAATTTCAGTTTATTTTTTCACATATTCCAGTAATTGGAATTGAATTGTGTTGACCGACTGAAAGTTACAAGAACAATAAAATTGTTAATAAAGCAACAGTGAAAAATGACTACAAAGCTATCTTCACCATTTTGTTAGTCGTTCACCTTCGCCGTTCAAACATTAACGTGAAATCGTTTACTATTAATTTTACATAGTATATTATTATTATGATGTTTGAAGCCATTTTAAGTGTTGCCTTAGTAAACAAAAGTTTAATGGTTTTCAGTCGGTCAACACAATTGTACCAAAATGAGATGGGTTATTCCCTTATCCTGAAAAGAATTACATGAGATTAATAAATACACTTGGATGACCAATTTCGATCGTCAAGCGATCATCATCAGATTCATCATACTTTGGCTATAAAATCTATGTCTGAAAGTATGGGTGAAAATATTTACAGTGCAGGCAGTGACCAAGTTAAGTGCTCTCACCAGGACCGCGCAAGACTCAACCAGATAAGTAGCCTGTACAATACAATCTGAATTGACCATTTACAACAACCACATATTTACTCCAAACAAGCAAATTCCGGAGGTCAATCACTGTTTCCAGTATCTCAACAAAATATCACATAGACCACAACTAACAAATATTGACGAGTTGCATTATCTCAACTAATACTGCAACAAATTTCACCCATACTTTCAGACATTGTTTTTTTTAGCTTAAGGGTAATGGATCTGATGATGAACGCTTGACGATCGAAACTGGTCATTCAAGTGTATTTATAAATCTCATTTAATATTTTTCAGGATTAGGGAACAACCCATCTCATTTGGGCACGATCGTGTTGACCGACTGAAAAGCACGAAACTCTTGTTTTATAGTTTATTATCTTGAACCACCCGTGGCGTAGCCGTGCTCGTTAAGTGGTGCACCACAGCCGTGAGGGCAGCTGCAGCAAGTCCGGACAACAACTTAAATGATAGCTGCAATGAATGAATATGATTAAATCAAGGCAAAACGTTGGAAAGAAGCAGTCGTGTCCTGTTAGAAGGCACCGTCCAAGCATTTTCCTGGATTTGAAATGGTAAATCACTCAACCATTTCAAGGACAGCCGACGGTGGGGTCCCAACCCACCCTTCTACCCATCTACTTCGGCAAGTTCAGCTATCGCATACGCCTACGGCATTCACCTGGATCGATTTGAAAATCTCAGAAAATGTCTGCACTCATGATGGCCACTCGCATTGCCGGGAAACTAGCCTGGATCTCACTCTAGACGTGGAGAGTACCATAAAGCGATCACCTACGCTGGTGAGTTATTACCAGCATACTGATCACCATCTTTCGGTCGTTGCTACTCAGGCACCAATTCTAGGTTTGACAACTCTCTCATCTGTAGGATATTTACCCCTGTTGTCAAGTGTGTGCCCCAGATGGACTCCAATGGGAGCTAAGAACTGTGCTAAAGGTCAGAAGAGTGACAACCAGAAATTAGGTCAGTGAGGGAGGAAGTATCACGGAAACTCATTGGAGTAATGCCGACCGTCCGCTGGTGTGGCGTAATATGATTTGCATCTTAATATGATGAGCGGAGCAGGTTGTTACCTGCTCAGGGAAGGGAGAAGGATTATTAATTGGATAGAAAATTGCTGTAAGACTAGCTGCGCCATGTTACCACGGATGTATTTCTGCTGTCACCAACGTTAATTCGAGTCATAAATTGCGCTTCGAGGAGGATCCGATTTCAAGTTTATGGGAGGAATAAAGTCTGTACGGGGAAGTGTTCCACACCTCCATTGTTAATATACCAGTAATACTGTATTAAGGGTTGCGTCGCTCTTACCAACCTGCTCCGCGGCGTAACCATGCGCGTTAAATCGCGCACCACGGCAGCGATGGGGAACAGCAGCAAGCCCGAAGATTGGAGGTTCGAATCCCGGAGCAGGCAGCGGCTATACTCAGTCTGGTTTATCTCCGGGTTTTCTCGTGTATCTCAACACTCCCCCTAGGCAAATGCTGGGACAGTGCTTCACTTCACCTACCGCATTCTAATTAGGAGCTTCACACACTACTACAGTCACCACGGAAACGCAGGTTATCAGACAAAATTAAAAAACACCAATGTACACGGGGCTGCTGACCAAAATATCCTGAGTCCTAAGAACGAATTAATACCAGCAACTATCCTCGTGGGAATTCGAAGCCCTGAGTGTGACAATAAGTTGTCTTTGTTGACAGAGTCATCATCTCTGGTGGAGGTGGCGGTTGTTGATTGTGTAGTGGTGGTGTTGCTTATATAGATAAGTGACATCGTGATTACTAGTCCTTAGTATTCACGATGTGAGTGTGTGAGTGGAATCAAATCTGGACATAGCTAGTGACAGCAGAGAATGCTCGTTACTACGCCTGGGATGATCGAACTGCGCTAATACGGTTAAACCCAGAGAGTCCAGTCAGCTTACGCTAATGGGTTTGGAAAGAGAGTGGGGACAAGCAGTCTCTCCTGAAATGTTGATTACTTCAAGCATACAATAGGACTGAGAGCGGAACATGGGGCCAGAATAAAATCAGCTAAAGTTGGTGTAACATGGCGCCTAAGCCCGAGCTGTCAGCGTGAGCGGGAAGATTATATAAAATTATCATCGACATACGAGACCATGTTAACGAAAAATACTACTGCTAGTATATTATGCTTCGCCCGGTTGACTTATTTATTTGTTTTATGGATGATAATGAACTGACACATCAAACTTACAAACTAACAGAAAAAAAATACGTTAAAATATTTTTGTGGTTGTTATAAGTAACATAATGGACGTAATATCCAGGACATTTCCCCCTAATGATAATGATAATAATGAACAGGGAAACAGCTATTAATTAACTGCAGTACTGACACGTGTAATGTACTATAAATTGAAAAAGAATATTAGAAAGAGGAGTAAGTGAAATAATAGACGCTGCTGTTAGAGAAGTATTGCCGTATGAAAATCATCGGAGCACATTAAATAAGTTCGACTGTCCCTAGCTCTTGAGGGAGCAACACTGCCAATTTTCGCTACATAGCACTGTAGGGTAAAGATCGTAGTACATCATTAAAATTGAAAACACGAACACGTATTGCATCTGATAACCTCAATGTACTGCGCCAACACCATCGTACTTATAGAGAGGTCTAATATTTTCATTTTTTTATTTTTATTATTTTTAGCGTATGGCTTTTAGTGCCAGGAGTGTCCGAGGACATGTTCGACTCGCCAGTTTTGTAGCTGCTTCGAGACAGACACTCAAGGGGTGAGCTACAAGTAGCCTACCGTTGGGGAAGAAAGTTTGGATGTAAGGACGAGGAGTTGGAAGGTAGCGGCTGTGGCCTATAGTTAAGGACCAACCCCGGCATTTGCCTGGAAGGAAGATGGGAAACCACAGAAGACCATCTTCAAGGTTGCCGGAGGGGGGATTCGAACCTCCTGCCTCCCGGATGTGAGCGACTGCCAGCAGTCATGCCGTAACGACCACGAATAACTTACCAATATTTTCATGATAACTGTTTTAATGGGCCTAAGAAATATTTTTTCACTGATTACTCCCGTGACTGAAATTTGTAAGCAGCGTAATATGTAACTATTTTTGCAATTCTGCACCAGAACATGGGTGCAGCGACGTGATTCAGCCCGCATTGCCAGGCAACAATAGACTCATTTAAATATACTTACTGTTACACCTCAATTTCCAGCATCTCTAGACTACTACTGCAACACAGAAATACTTCCGACACGGTTGGCTCTAGGGTCATAAAACGTGGTTTTCGGACCTATTTGCCTGTTATTTATGAAAATCTGCACCGTTTCAGCAAACTGGCCAAATTTTACGTCCAGTATTTTGTTTCTTGCATTGCGAGGCTTAATTTGAGCCTTATTTATACAAAGCTACACCATTTCACCGAACTGAGCAAAATTTTTAGTCGAGAGTTTTGTTTCATGCATTGCGAAGCTTAAAATAAGCCTATACGAGTCTTTCGACAAATTTGATATATAGTCCAAACGGCCTTAATTTAGGAAAAATGAGGGCTGTCCAATTTTCTAGTAGACAATGTAATCCGCAATGTCCCAAAAGATAAGTACGTAAAATTTGGTTCTGTTCGGTTAAACACTGAAGATTTGTGCCAAAGGGCTTAAATGTAGGCAATGGAGAGGGCTGTCAGAAATTTCAAGTGGACAGTGCTACCTGGAGGAATCCAAAAGCTAAGTACGTACAAATTGGTTCAGATTGGTGAAATGGCATTCATTTGTGCCAAAGGACCTTAATGTAGGTAATGGTGAGGGCTGTCCAAAATTTCGAGTTAACAGTGTTACTTGCAGGAATCCACAGGGTAAGTACGTAACATTTGGTTCAGATCGGTGAAATGGTGTAGATTTGTGCCAAAGGGCCTACATGTAGGGAATGCAGTGGGTGAGACTCCTTCTTCAAACACAACACCAAGTCTCTTACACGAGGATGTGGTTTTCCGCATTTCAAATTCAGCTTATGGTTCCAACCCTCTACAGAGTTATTCGTTCTATGCCTATTCCCATGGCAAATTCCAAATTTCAATCGGAATATGCACTTTTTCAAGCCATTTATCGACAAAGTAATCAAAAAACTCGATTAACTTTTCATTGTCTGGGGCCGTGCTATAAATGTGTAGCCAACAGCCTTCTACTTTTTCTGGTTTGAGGAATGCAAGTGCAGCTCACTGCCTGATGGTATTTCTGATTTCCAGGCTAGTTTTATACATACCCGAAAGCCCAATTTGTTGCTCTTTCTTCCAAACACTTAGGCTTAAGTGGAAAAAACAGCTTTGCACTTGGACTCAAGGAAATACTTCTTCAATCGCTTTGATCGTTCCAACCTCGAACCATAGAACTGACAGCTGAGATTTACAGAGACATTCAGAACTAATGGGACTCATTAAATTATTTACTCAGGCGTGAATACGCGATCGGAACACTAGGAAATTTTCCTAACAAATTTGTTTTCGGAACTCAGGGGAATGGAACTCGTGGGACGGAACCACTAGGAGGTGGCGACCACCAGATCTCAGCCGAGTATGAGAATGTTTCCACTTTCCAGCCAACCTCCCTTGTAAACTATTGCTATCTAGCGACTCCGACTAACTAGTGTAGGCATAGTATGTCTTACATTTTCTTGCCTTAATTAGCCCTTGTATTTCCTGCTACTCTCATTTTCCGAAAAAAACATATTTATGATATTATTATTATCATTATAACTATAATAAATAGTATTAATAATAATAATATTCATTTTTGGAGGGGTCTACTTTTTTTTCTTCACCGTATCCCCTGCCTGTTGTAAGAAGCTCTACAGAGGGTATGGTGAGTAGAGTGGTACATCGTCGATAGCAACACCCCTTCAGGAACTCATGTTTGATGAGCTCAAGAAATAATGACCCCCAAGGGAATCTTCTGCTGGATTAGTTATTTCCCCTTTCCTCATTGACCTAGGGGTGGACCCTCTCCTTTTTCCTTTTCCCCTTCCATATCTGCCTTTCATTGCACTATTTCATCGAAGTCTCTTGATCCTTATTTAGGGCTGAGGACATTTTCTTCTCCGTATTTCATCTTGCTTATTACTTTTCTTTCGTCCATTTCACCTTCTAGTGCGTTAAATGTACGACAACAGTAGTAGTAGTGTGTTCATTTGCATATTAATTATCATTACAATACATACCATTAAGGGTCAGATGACCTAGATATTACGGCCCTTGAAACGATCACCTCCATTACCCATACGCTCTTGCGTCAACATGTTGAATTGACATCCATCACTTCCGCTCCAAAGTCACAATTTTAATTACGGTAACTGAATACCAGCAAGGAGTGTGATGAGAACGTATGAATTGAGAGATAATGTAGATTACTGAGGTAATGATTGGATGAGTGGCTTTAATCAATGCATTTTGGGACAAAGACGAGTTCAGAGCACGTCAACTGCATGTAGGAACGCACACAAAGCATTCTGTGCGTCACGGCGTTGTTCCATTCGACCATTCTGTATGAATAAATTCAAACGTTCCCAAAACACATTGCTAACATTTTGCATCAACTACCTCCCAGTCCTAGTTGTTTTCGTTTCACTGGAGGGGCTTAGACAACTTCGCAATGTTAGCCCCGTACGTGTGCGTAGAATTTGTCTGATAACCTGTGTCACTGTGGTGTATGTAGTAGTGTGCGTATTTGTAGTTCAGGTAAGGATTGAGAAGGAGGTGGCCATGGCCTAAATTAGAAACCATCCCAGCATTTTCCTGTAATGCAAGAGGGGAACCACGTAAAACCACTTCCAATGTGACTGAAGTGGGAATAGAACCCACCTCTTCAAAATTTTGCCTCACGAGGTTGAGCAGGCCTATACCCCGTTCCAGCCTCAGACCTAAATTAAATATTTACATTTTTTGGCATAGCTGGGAATAGAACCCGGAGCTTCGAGGCGATAGTCAAGAAATCTAGCCGCCACACCAGGAGGTGGCGACCACCACATCCCAGCAGAGTATGACAATGATTTCAGTTTTTAGCCAACCTTCCTTTTAAAATATTGCTATCTAGCGATTCTGACTGTATAAGTGTAGGCACTGGCATGTTACATATCCCTATTGGGGCAAAATTCCGGCATTCCAGCGACTCTAAAAGCTTCAGTTGTTAAAAGGGACGTAAAACCCATGACATTATTATATTATTCTTACCTTTTCTCGCCTTCATTGCCCTTGTCTTTCCTGCTACTCTCATTTTCCGGAAAACCATATTAGTTAAAGGGACGTTAAGGAATAACAATATTATTATTATTTTCATCATTATAATAACGATTATTAACAATAATAATAATATTCATTTTTGGAGAATTCAGGTATACCGTCGATAGTACTACACCTTCAGAAACGCATGTTTGATGAGTTCAGGAGTTGGTGTCCTCAAGGGAATCTTCTTCTGGATTAGTTATTTACCCTTTCCTCATTGACCTTGGGGTCGACCCTCTCCTTTTCCCCTTCCATATCTGCCTTTCATTGCACTAATTCTTTGAAGTCTCTTGATCCTCATTGAGGGCTGAGGACATTTTTCTTCTCCGTATTTCAACTTGCTTATTACTTTTCTTTCGTCCGTTTCACCTTCTAGTGCGTTAAATGTACGACAACAGTAGTAGTAGTGTGTTCATTTGCATATTAATTATCATTACAATACATACCATTAAGGGTCAGATGACCTAGATATTACGGCCCTTGAAACGATCACCTCCATTACCCATACGCTCTTGCGTGTTGAATTGACATCCATCACTTCCGCTCCAATGTTACAATTTTAGTTACGGTAACTGAATACCAGCAAAGAGTGTGATGAGAACGTATGAATTGAGAGATAATGTAGATTACTGAGGTAATGATTGGATGAGTGGCTTTAATCAATGCAGTTTGGGACAAAGCTGAGTTCAGTGGACGCCGACCGCATGTAGGAACACACACAAAGCATTCTGTGCGTCACAGCGTTGTTCCATTCGACCATTCTGTATTAATAAATTAAAAGTTCACAAAACCCATTGTTAAACCTTTTTCATTACCGTACCTAGAAAATCAAGTGAGTCAAAATACCACTAAAATAGATTAAGCCAACTTTATAGGAAGTGACTGACGTAGCAAGGCGTTGCATTTGTCTGTGGATCCGCAGTAGGATGTGGGTTCGATTACAGTTGTTTGTGTCTCAAGGTAAAATTATTCTGTCCGGACTGTGGTATACCTGTCGCAGAATAGGTACCCGAACGCCTAGACTTGTCTTGTTTAAGTTAGTTTTTGTTGATTCATTGAGGGCCTTTGCCCCGTGTATTTGGGTGTGTGTTGAATTTGTCTGGTAACCTTTGTTACTGTGACGACTCTGTTAGTGAGTGTAGTTGTTATGCAGATGAGGATTTTGAAGGAGGCGGCCGTGGCCTTTATTTAGGAACCATCCTGGCATTCGTCTGGAGAAGAAGTGGGAAACCACGGGAAACCGCTTCCAGGGTGGTTGAGATGGGAATTGAACCCGCCTCTTCTCAATTTTGCTTCACGAGGCTAAGTGAAGTCAGGCACACGAACACGGTCTGCACGGTTAAGAAGTAAAAAAGAGGATGCTGCTGCTGCTAATGATCGTTGTTTAAAGGGACCTAGCGTCTGGGTTAACTGCCCCAAATTGTTTGGGTGATCGTGAAAACTGGTTATGTAATGAAAACCATAACTAAATAGTATATTATGCAACAAGCCTATAATGCCAATAATTAAGGGACGAGCAGGTTTATAAAATGAGCGAAGCGAGTTTTATAATTTCCATACGAGGGTCTTAATTACCACTATAGGTGAGTTGCATACGCCTGTGTGTGTTCGACGATGATAATAATAACATTATATTATGTTTGAACATAAATATTCATTGATATTTGTCGAGATTCCGCCAGTTTCTTTTACTGAACAGAGCGCATGGGACGCAGCGAATACCTTGTATTCGACCACGGCCTCCTAGAATACCCCACTATGACACTTGCCACTAAGTGAAATAGGAGACCGTGGAAGTCAGGGCAGTTGAGCTGCTATCCTTACCTAATTGGTCAAACAGCTGTATCGTAATGAAAATCTTGATCTCTGATTGGTGGAGAATCTGCATCATAATGAAACTTGAACTATAATGAGCCTCTTTAAGATGCAGCTTTCTGGCATATAATATTTATATTTCGGCATGGCCATACATAAACTTAGTAGCTACACACTTAGAACTAGAACTAACTACTGTACGGACTTACATAATAGAAGAAGAAATGGAAAACGAAAGAAGATAAATAGAGGACAGGAGGAAAAGAAATGCCCTCAATCCTAGAAGAATAAGGATTGAGAGACTTGGAAGGAAGGAGTGTCATGAAAGGGAGATAGGAAAGGGAAAGGAGAGGGTCCACCCCAGAGGAAATGGAAAAGGGGGAAAAACCGGACCCAGATCAGGAGTCTCTCGGGAACGCCAACTCCCGAACTCACCAGCCGTGAGCCATTGATGGTGTAGCACTGTCCAGGGTGCACCATAAGTGGTGTGCCTACAGACACCCTGCCACCTTTAGGGCCTTGAGCAGAAGACAGGAGATTACAAGAAGAGAAATGAAGAGGTCTGACCCCTCGAAAAATGAGGGATCAGGAAATATGAGACAAGGGCCAATTAAGGTGAGAATGAGAAAGACTCAATAGGCATCGGTTATCCTGGTACCGTCGGGGTCGGAAGAGAAAAAGATTTGACCAAGGAAGGTCGACAGGAAAGATGAGTGAGAGGAGCCCGGTACAAGTAAGCGGAAGCAATGCCGGATTCAGCTGGGATCCCGTGGTCACCAACCCACGTCTCACTAATGGTAGCCTCTGGTGGCAGTTATGAAGAAGCAATAATTCGTCTATATACTGTACAAACAAACAAAACCCGCGGCATAGCCGTGCTCGTTAAACCGTGCATCTCGGCCTCGAGGGCAGCTGCAGCAAGTCCGGAGGACGTACTGTAGGCGAAACAATTAAAATCCATCGAGCAAAATTTTCGCTATTAACTGCCAAGATAAAGTCTACAAGCAGAAATCCGAACTGAAGAGAAACTGGGCTGCTTTAGCTTACTCACTGGCATTTACTTTTCAACTTGTTATCGTTACCATTATTCTTATTGTTATCGTTATTGTTATTTTTCTTGTTATTGTCATGTCTAGACAACATTCCGCTTTACATCTATGTTATAATATTTGTATGCTTGATAGAATATATTGGTTGGTCATTCAATACAGGTCATAAATAGGTATTTCGGGATTACGCATGTTCATCATGGCACTTATCATTTGATTTTTTTAGTTCATCTTAAGGTTCACTTTCACTTGACAGCATAAAAATTGCTGTTTCTTTCCAGAAAATTCCAATATATTGCTAATAAAATCCCCACTATGTTACCCAATATTGATAAAGGAAACACGTTTCACTTTAAATGCGGTGATTGCCGCAATTTGAATGTGGAAGGGCGTCTCACTAGCATATGAAACGCAGCTATTCACTGTTATCATATATCATTATCTTCAGTGTTCGATCGCTCTGTAGCTATAAAACATGAAGGTATCAAGCTCGCGATAAGCGGATTGTGATAAGAAGCAAATCTAACCAGAGAAGTGTCCGTGCCTCCTAATCCAGATAACGGGCCATACAGTCCATTTTTGGCTCTCACACATGATTAGCATGGGATACCGGTGTGTTTTACGTAATTCCCCTACCTGGACGTCCACATACTAAACAGAACTGACATCAGTTCTTCGCTTGCCATGGTGGGTGACTGGTTATCGTGTCTGATTACTAACCCCAAGCTTGCAGGTTCGCTCCTGGCTGTGATAACTGATTTTTGAAAGGCGGCAAAAATCACGACACGCATGCCATACGATGTTGGCATGTTCATGAACCCATTTGAATTCAGTAGGTCCTGTTCATAGTGGCAAAATTAATCTCGGGAATTTCTGCCAAAGAAAAGTTCCTCATTTATCTACTAGAAAGCGCTATAGTGTCAAAGAGCTTAGATATCTTACCTCCTTGACTTTCATAGTGCTTCAAGGAACAGCAGAATTCGACATGCAAGCTGCCCTCTGAGTGTCTTATAACAAAATATGCACCCGGAACCCAAGGCCATACGATAGTATTATTATTATTATATCAGTTCATCGTCAGCACAAACAAGAATTTCACAGCTACTAAAATACACTGAGAGAGAAGTATATTTCTGTCGCATTTTGTCTTTCGAAGAGTTGCCTGGCACAGTGATAATTTTCTTGCCTGCTGAGCCGATGGATTTGGGATTGAACCCCAGCACAGTCACTTGGCATTTTATGGTCCTTAAATATGATAGTGCCACGTTAAGAGATTTACTGGCACGTTAAAAATTCAGTTCTGGGCAAAATTCTGCATTCCGGTACCTCTAAAGCTGCATCAGTTGAAAGGAACTTTGAACTCGTAAGAGCATATTTATTTTTGCATCGTTATGCCCATCTATGGGGCGCGATAGAACTCATTTTGATAACGATGGTTTTCTTTTTTTTTTTCATCTCCCAAAATCTCATCTGGGCACTGAAGATCTTCTTCCGTTCTTCCGTCCATGATTTCTTAGTCCTGGTAGTAATTTTCTCAGGAAAATTAGGTTGATTCATGCTCTGAACTGGAGTCGATCTTGTAAAATTTCCTCTGTAATAGCAAATTCATGAAGTCTATTTCTATTTCCCTAAGTCAGTTGTTCTTGACTTTCATTGAGAGACCAAGGTTGAGAATCCTTTTGGTGAGCCTGTCATGATCATTCTGAGAATGTGGCCGAAGAACTTCAATCGACTTTTCCTAAAGGTGTCAGTGATCATTTCATCATGCTGATATAACTTCAGAGACCTCCGTTTCATCCAGATTCCTTCTGAGCAGACTTGTCCAAGGATTTTCCTCAATATCATAAGAGTATTATCATTATTATTATTATTACAATTATAATTATCATCATATTTGAACTTGTAAGTTGCCTGTCCTGTCACAAAAGGAGGAGTGGTTACTGTCAATTTAGGGTTACTAATAGTTCATTTACTAAATTATTGTGAACTGAGATAATAAATCGAAAAATGTGCACCAAGTAAAACTTATAAAATATGAAAGTGGTGAAACGTTAGCAGATGGACAAGCAATCCTCAACTGTTGTAAATAATATTTACTGAAGTATGAAAATGACGCCAAAGGAATAACAGTGATACCTAGAAATCAGAATCCTGTAACGCCAGTGAACAAAGAAGAAGTAAGACATGCCTTACTTAAAATACAGCTTGGAAAGTCTGTTGGTCCAAACACTATATCAGTACCTTGGGAAAACGTGTGTGATGTGCAGGCAAACCTTACTGGCTGGTCTATTTAACAACATCATGAACACTTGGCACTTGCCGGATATCAAATAGATACTACCTTTTGTAACAGCTGCAAAGGAATAAGGTTGTTGAGCCACACCCTAGGAGAGGGTGATAGAAAAAGGAATTAGGAAGAAAGTCTCGACTCTTTTAGAGAGACAGAAGTTAACCTTGAAGGATGGAGGTATGTACCAGAGATCAGGGGCATGAGGCTGAGTGACACCTAAACCTAATATCTGTGTTGTGGAGGAAGCCCAGCGTAGATACATCTTCATAGGAGGACCATTCCAACAGCAGAAACTTTCAAGCGCTTGGGATGCCTACTTCACAGTGATGGAGACCGCAGTCTGGAAGTGATCAGTTCAATTTGCCTGAAACGGGTGTGTTATGTGATGAGAGGATACCATCAAACCTTAAAGGTAACGTGTACATAAGCATTGTGTGCTCTGAACTCGCGCATGGACTACAAACTGTACTTGTTGCGCAGGAGCTGCAATTTTGGGTCACTGCACTGAGAAAGCCACAATGGGCTCAAGGAATAACAAAGGGGGAACGCTTAAAAGCGGTTTGGTGAGGGGGAATTTACAAGTGGAACCAATCAGCAATAGGGTCTGCGGGTCACGATTAAGATGGTTTGGGCATGTAATGAGGAAAGCCGATAATTATGCTGGAAAGTAGCTAACGAAGATGATGACATCAGGCAGAAAGAAGGTGAGTGAAAGCGTCTTGGCAGATCTGAAAGTGTCCAGGGTAGAGGAGAATAGCGTGTATGACGGGGTGAAGTAGAGGAGAAGGATCTGCAGCAGTGACCCTGTAACTAATGATACTGGAGAATGAGATAAAGCGGAAGGGTATACTAATTATGCACCCTTCACTGGAAATTTATCAATTTTGACCTATTTCTTATCTCCCCTTACATAGTACATCTCTTGATATTTAAGCATTGTCACTATCTGAAATTCGAGCACCTCATCTTCGGACTACCTCTATTACCTTTTGCCTGGCGGCATCATCCAATTGAGCTCCATTCCAGCATTATTGTCAGCTTTCCTCTTTGCATACCCACGTCGGACAGACTGAAAATGAATCCTTTTAATGAACTCTGTATTCTCGGGGGTTCCATATCCATACAATAATAATAATACCCATAAAAATTATCATATGATATTGATTTTTACACGTAAGAAATACACATACGTATCTTCTCGAATTCACGTACCGTAGTTAATTTATTTTGAACCAGGGCATTTGAAGTCCCAGATACCGAGTAACATAACCTATAATCCAAGTTTGGCTATAATCGGTTACATGGTTCATAAGATAGTGACCCTTCATTAATGAAATCCTGCAGCGTAGCCTAGTACGTTAAATCACACTACACGACTGCTATGGGGAGATTTAAGTTAGGAGATTTGAGGTTCGAAACGCGTCGTTGATAATGGCCAACCCGCAAGTGGTTCATTCCCAGGTTTTCCATATCCATTTCAATGTAATGCTGAAATGGTACCTTATTTCACACCCCGGGTCACCTACTCCAAACTAGACCCAAATAATTACCGTATAACTCACTGTTTTAGTCACCACATGAACACAATTCACGAGACAAATACCACACCAACTCAAGGTCACGGGCTATGAGACCAGAGATGACCTACCCCCCCCCCCCCAATTGAAACAACAACAGCAAAAGCTTCATTTATCAAGTTCATCCAATAAGCCTATGATTAATTCCCCCGCGATATAGCCGTGCATGTTAAGTAGCTCACAACGGCTTCAATGGGAAGCTACAGAATGTTCGGAGTTTGGATGTTCAAATCTCGGTGGTAACAGCGGCTATTCTGTGTGGTTTTCCAGGATAATTGCACACTCCCTTCAGGGAAATACCGGGATAATACCGTATTTCAAGACCCGGGGTGCCTCCCATGTAGTCGACCTTAATAATTGCAGTTACGCATACTACTACAGTCACTAAGAAACACAGGTTATCAGACATTGAATGCACGCCCAAATAAACGGGGCTGATGACCAAGATGTACCAATCCCATCAACGAATTAACAACAACAACAACAACCTATTACTAATTTTAAAATGTGAATGAAGGCTGAAAAGAACTGGTGAGTTTACCTTATAGGCTACAGTATATCGGAGCTCTAAGATGTTCAGAACGATGGCGATAATAGAGACTTGCTTTATTGGGCATAACATCAAGATCATCCTCTCAATCGGCATCTTACCTGAAACAGAAGATTGAAATATACATGAAGGATTTAAACATGTAGGCTACTGTGCATCGCTGTAAACATAAGATGGCAGAGGTATTGATTAGGATATCGCATTACAAAACATTCCATTCAAAGCTATCTGGGTTTGGGCTGACAAAGTAAATAATTTGTATCTATCTGTGGACTCGGTAGACGTGGGTTTGAGTCCCGCCGTCGACCATCCTTGACATGATTTTCCGTGGTTTCCCATTTTCAACTCCAGGAAATGGTACCTATTGACAGGCCACGACCGCTTCCTTTCACATCCTTGCCCAGATTCATTCATCTTCATTCATTTCATCTCTCATTAACTCCTCTCATGAGGTTGGCGTCAGGAAGGGCATCCGGCCAAAAACACCCACCACATAGACTTTCATTGCATCGCATCCCGTTGGAAACGGGTTTAATAATGGGTAGACATACATTATTCAGCATTCTATAAAATGTAAATATTCACACTTGCTCGGCAGCACATGTTCCTTTATAGTCGGCAGTGCGGTGTGGTATACATTTCAGGAGAAAGTGGATGTGTTTAGTCTAACAACGCACCTTCACTCGATCAATCCCGTTCCTCAATAGAGAGGATAATGGCGATGTACAGCTTTTAATGTTGAAGAAGCATGCGACCTACGGATAAGTGGTATAATTAACAGGGCTTCTTATATAAGTCCTCCACGACGTAGCCATGAGTGTTAAATCGCTCACAGTGACTGCAATGGGGAACAACTGCAGCAAATCTCGAGATTTGAGGTTCGAATCGCGGCGTTAACAGCGGCTGCCCTGAATGTGAATCTTCTCTTGGTTTTTCGCCACTCTCTTCAGGCAAATGCCGAGATAGTGCCTTGCTTCAAGTCTCGGGGCACCAAGCCCATTCCCGATGTTAATGATAGCAGTTGTACATACTAGTAGTCACCACAGAAACACAGGTTATCAGACAAATTGAACACACACCCAAGTACATGGGGATGTTGATCAAGATGACCCAATCCCCTAAAACAAATAAAAACAACAACAACAACAACAACAACAACAACAAAAGCACATCTCTCATAAGATTTTCTATAGTGGTTTCTCGGCAAGTGTTAAACACACTGACCAGCGCAGCCCTCTCCAACTGCATGCGACAGAAGCCATTGTTCGTCTGCAGGGACATAAAAAGGTTAGAAAAATGCGAGCAACAATCATTTCTCTGTAAATGTTCATGTTCATGTTCATGTTTATGTTTACGTGTATGTTTTTATATTTATGTTTGTGTTTACGTGTTGGTGTTTATGTTTGTGTTTATATATTTATGTTTATGTTTACGTGTTTGTGTTTATATTTATGTTTGTGTTTACGTGTTTGTGTTTATGTTTGTGTTTATATATTTATGTTTATGTTTACGTGTTTGTGTTTATATTTATGTTTATGTTTGTGTTAACGCATTTGTGTTTATATTTATTTTTGTGTTTACGTGTTTGTGTTTATGTTTATGTTTAAGTTTACGTGTTTGTGCTTATTGATGTGTATGTTTATGTTTACGTGGTTGTGTTTATATTTATGTTTGTGTTAACGCATTTGTGTTTATATATATGTTTGTGTTTGTGTTTATGTTTATGTTTACGTGTTTGTGCTTATTTATGTGTATGTTTATGTTTGTGTTCGTGTTTATGTTTATGTTTATGGTTACGTGTTTGTGTTTATATTTATGTTTATGTTTGTGTTAACGTGTTTGGGTATACATTCATATTTTTGTTTTTGTTTGTGTTCGGGTTTACGTGTTTGTGTATACGGGTTTGTGTTTATATTCATGTTTATGTTTTTGTTTATGTTTGTGTTTACGTGTATATTTTTGTTCATGTTTGTGTTTACGTAATTATATTTATATTTATGTTCAATTTCATGTTCTTGTTTACGTGTCTGTGTTTGTAATTATGTTTATGTTTATGTTTACGTGTTTGACTTTATATTTATGTTTATGTTTGTATATACGCCTTTGTGTTTATATTTATGTTTATGTTTCTGTTGACGTGTTTGTGTTTATGTTTAAGTTTATGTTTGTGGATACTTGTTTGTATTTATATTTATGTTTACATTTGTGTTTGTGTTTAGGTTTATGTTTGTGTTTATGATTGTTTTTATGTTTGTGTTTACGTGTTTGTATTTATAATTACGTCTTTGTTTATATTTAAGTTGCTGTTTGTGTTTACGTATCTGTGTTTACATTTATGTTTATGTTTGTTTTGGGGCGTGGTGGCGCAGCGGTCAAGCTGTATGCCTCTCACCAAGGCGGACCGGATTCGATTCCCGGTCAATGCATGTGAGATTTTCGTTGTGAAATGCCATGTCCTGTGGTTCGGATTCCACGTAAAACGGAGGTCCCGTGGCTTATGATCGCTGTGCAATCGGGGATGTTACCACCCACACACACAGTCGGTGTCGAGACAGTGGGAACGAAAAGCTCCCACATGTGCGCAGGATGGGGACTGCCACTCAGAGGGAACCATGGACCTCTCAACCAGTGTCGAGTATATTCACATTCAGAATTAGATGGTGACGAATCATGAAATGAAAACACATTTAAAGTATCGTTTGAAAACTGCAAAATAGCATTTAATGAAGAGAGACATATCAAAACGGGGAACGTGAGGAGCGCATGAAGTGATATGATGAGGGTTGATGGGGCTGGAATAAAGTACACATATTATCAAAAACAGAAACAAAACAACAAAACATATCAAAATAAGAGCTTGACTGAGAGATGACTCAAGATACCGGAAGGCTGGAGATCTTTCTTAAAATACTCAACTTAAGAAAAAGGGGATAAAGAATAACAAGTTAACAATAGTTTAAATAATACATTCGTTCCACCACAGGCTAACTACATAAATGTAGTTAGAAGGAATATTCTGAGAGGTTTAAGAAATCACATTTCCCAAGAACTGTCTATCCGACCACCCATACTATAACGTATGTCACATCATATACAAACAACCCAAGAAACAAAACAGTACAAGAACAAACGACATCACACAGAACATAACAAAACGTACCCGAACTTCACTAAAACATGACATGACATGACATACCAACCCCTTACGAAACATAGATCAGTTCAAACATTTACCACGATAAGAAACAACAAATAACAATCCCAAAATTAATAACCAACGAAAACGATTTCATGAACTTCTAGAATAAGACTTCTTCACGAACGAAGTATATGATTCAGTTACATAACTTGAGGCGATATGAGCACCAATCACAACCTCCGGACAGATATAAGAAGTACACATACTACCACCCGAAATAATAACCGATAGATCTCATTTAATAACATAACGAGCTCTCGCGTCGATTCTTGACTGGACTAAAAGAAACAAAAGGAAACATATACAAGGAACCACTGTCCAGTCAAGACCCACATTAAACAAACAATATCTACCCACCCACAAGGAAAGAACACGAGCTTATAATGGAATGTTAAGGAGGAATACGTAGTCTTAAATTAAATACACAAAACACAAATACATGAAACAACAAAATAACTCCAGCGAAACCGACAACATCACGTGGAACTAACCCCATGGTAGATCCACGTAAACAGCGTGCTAACCCCGTGGTAGGACGCCTAAATAAAACACTAGGCATTCACTCTTAAACATTCCATTATCCAGCATAACAAAACGCAACAACACGCGAGAGAAAAGGCAATATTACAAGAACCGCAAAGATACAAACCCCTTAAAATAAAACCAACGCGATCGCCCACTACGTTTATATAATTACAAGGGGACCATTACACAAGTTATCAACTTAACCTCAATCCAGAAAGATCTCCGAACCTATTTATATAATAAAGGGTCATGCTAACACCAAAGATTGGAGGATATTTTTCTTAGTCGGCAACTTCTAATTATATTTTCATGCATGATACTTCAAACAGTAAAGGACTTAGCTTTGATGAGATGACTAGAAGTTCTACGCGACAGCTTCAAAATATATATATATCGATGCTCACTCTTGGCGTCGTTTCAAATGAGCACGAAGAACACGGATATTCAAAAGGAGAACTTTTAGATTGTAACAAGGTAATTCCAAATTTAATTTCAAAACATATTAATATCTTCTAGATTGTAAACCGGTCATGGTGTTCTCAGTCATCTTCTCATAGAGACAATCACCGATCGCCCTATTGTTGTTGCAAGTTCCTTTGGTCAAGCTAACATTCTCATTGGGGCGCATTTCATATTCACGAGAGATAGCCGGTAAATACAATCTCTTAGTTTTTCAAACAATTACCGCTAGATGGAATTTGCGTCGAAATTAGGGTCATAAAATAGTAATGTATCAATCGCGAGATTAACGGTCACGTTAAACTACAAGCTTCCCTTTTTATGTTTATGTTTATTATTTATGTTTGTGTTTGAGTGATTGTGTTTATATTTACGTTTATGTTTATGTGTTTACGTGTTAGTGTTTATGTTATGTTCACGTTCATGTTCGTGTTTACGTTTACCTTTGTGTTTATGTTTATGTTTATGTTTATGTTTATGTTTATGTTTATGCATATGTGTATATTTATGTTTATGTGAAAATACAATATTAATATACTCTGAATTACCAATAATGGTCGCTGACAGCTGTCAAAGCTAGCACGTGGGGAAATGCTGCGTTGCCACTGAGGCAGATCAAGACTCTTAATATTCCAAGAGGCTTGCAGGAAGACACTAATACCGGGGAAGTGAGCCCCCCTGCCTGGCGGTCTAATGACCGTGACGAGTGAAGACACAGTAGAGCACTGAGTCAAACCATGTGCTCACTGCTGTGTCGGCATACATTGCAACATTACTCGCTGTTGCTATGGAGACTGTTACCCCTCTCGTCTCCACTCCTCACCTCACCCTTCAAGTGACTGACAGCTTTCACCGTTCATCTTTTGTAAATCAGAGTATAACAACGTGTCGATTCCACAAGCGCTCTAGACTCACTGACACGTTATACAAGTTATAAAAAACTTTTGTAATTTAATAATTATGGTTGTTAACTCATTAAGGGACTTTGAAACATTGTAGTCGTTTAGCCCTGTGTACTTGGGTGCCTGCGGAATACATCTGATAACCTTTGTTATTGTGGTGTCCGTAGTAGCGTGTGTAATTGATATGCAGGTGAGGATTGCGAAGAAGGTAGACGTGATCTTAAGTTTAGAACCATCCCTGCATTAGCCTAGAGAAGAAGTGGCAAACCACGGATAACAACTTCCAGGACGATTGAGATGGGAATCGAACCCACCTCTTCTCAGTTTTGCCTCACAAGGCTGAGTGGAAACCGTCCCAGTCCTCAGAACAGAATTACTTTTCTTGGCAGATTTCCAGGAATGGTAGTGGCTACACCAGAAATTGAGCACAATTGAACAATGTAAAATTTGTTGCTCATAAGTGTAATACATATCAGCTGAACCTAATCTAAGTGAACATGATCTGATGGTGTCGCATGATGATCGAAACATGTCATCCAAATAAATACCCCCCCCCCCCTCCCTCCCCTCCTCTTTTTGTACAAAAAGTGTATGAATTAAGTGATAAATAATTCATGTACGTAATATTTCTTACGGGTTAGGGTGTTTAAATACACACATCAAAAAGAGTTTTGCATCACCTCGGTTCCCAGATCTCCGGCATATAGACGTTGACTGTGTATATTGTATCCAAGATACAGTCCCTTTGACTGTTCATAGATGTCACTAAAACTGCTCAAAGATGTAAACAACCATGCATGAGCAGGGCCATTAGACGGAGGGGGTACGACAGCCGATCAGTTCCAGTCATTCCACCAGGACGAAGGTACGCTGCTCATGTTGTCTGTAGTTCTACCATGCCTAGAAGGTCAATACCGCAGTTCGATCGCGTCCGCATTGTTACTTTGTGTCAAGAAGGGCTCTCAACAAGGGAAGTTTCCAGGCGTCTCAGAGTGAACCAAAGCGATGTTGTTCGGACATGGAGGAGGTACAGAGATACAGGAACTGTCGATGACAGGCCTCGCTCAGGCCGCCCAAGGGCTACTACTGTAGTGGATGACCGCTACTTACGGATTGCCGCTCGGAGGAACCCTGACAGCAATGCCACCATGTTGAATAATGCGTTTCGTTCAGCCACAGGACGTCGTGTTTCAACTCAAACTGTGCGCAATAGGCTGCATGATGCGCAACTTCACTCCCGACGTCCATGGCGAGGTCCAGCTTTGCAACCCCGACACCATGAAGCGCGGTACAGATGGGCCCAACAACATGCTGAATGGACCCCACGGAATTGGCATCACGTTCTCTTCACCGATGAGTGTCGCATATGCCTTCAACCAGACAATCGTCGGAGACGTGTTTGGAGGCACCCTGGTCAGGCTGAACGTCTTAGACACACTGTCCAGCGAGTGCAGCAAGGTGGTGGTCCCTGATGTTTTGGGGTGGCATTATGTGGGGCCGACGTACGCCACTGGTGGTCATGGAAGGCTCCGAAACGGCTTTACGATACCTGAATGACATCCTCCGACCCATAGTGCAACCATATCGGCAGAATATTGGAGAGGCATTTGTCTTCATGGACGACAATTCTCGACCTCATCGTGCACATCTTGTGAATGCGTTCCTTCAAGATAACGACATCGCTCGACTACAGTGGCCAGCATGTTCGCCAGACATGAACCCTATCGAACATGCCTGGGATATGTTGAAAAGGGCTGTTTATGGACGTCTTGACCCACCAACCACTCTGAGAGATTTACGCCGAATTGTCGTTGAGGAGTGGGACAATTTGGACCAACAGTGTCTTGATGAACTTGTGGATAGTATGCCACGGCGAATACAGGCATGCATCAATGCAAGAGGACGTGCTACTGGGTATTAGAGGTAGTGGTGTGTACTGCAATCTGGACCACAAATGCTGAAAGTCTAGCTGTATGATGGTACAACATGCAATGTGTGGGTCTCATGAGCAATAAAACGAGCTGAAATGTTGTTTGTGTTGATCTCTATTCCCTTTGTATTTAACGGTTCCGGAACTCTTGGAACCGAGGTGATGCAAAACTTTTTTTGATGTGTGTATTTGCACTCCCCACCTAATGTAATTGGGCACAACCGTGTTGACCGACTGAAAAGTCTTCTTCCGATACGGTAACGAAATTGAATGTATCAGTTGTAACCCTTCATTCGGTCAATGGTTTTTAGAGTTTTAGAGGGTAGTATATTCCTAATGCTATAGATAATAAATGACAATTATAAATTGAAACATGTTAATATTTATTAGTTACAAGTAAGAAAAAACACTTTGAATAATGAATAAAACTTGGACAATATTTACATGTACTTTTCATTGGTTAGGACTTGTTTAGAAAGTCTTTTTTGGTTTTAATTTTGTTGTAAAAATCTTCCCAATCTAATCCAATGTTAATTTTACAAATTATCAAGCCTTTAACTGTAGATTCCTTCATCAAACCTCTATCATCAGTCCATGCGTTGTTCATCAAAGAAAATACTCTCTCAACTGGTGCTGATGTCCCAGGTAAGCAGAAGGCATACTCAACAATCTTGATCAGATTGGGGGCTGCTATGCGATTCTCGTTGAAGTGACCAAACAGCCTTAGCCATTTTTCTTCGCTTGAAATAATCACGTCTCTGGTAGTCTCTTCTTGCTTCCACTGTTCCCAATTTGACTGCAAACACTCCTTAGCAAGCACAACTTCGTCAAACAGCTGATCATAGTTTCATTTTCATATTTTCATCAAGAAGACTGCTATTGATAATTTCAGCAGAAGTTTCGGCTTTTTCCCAATCAACAGCATCTGTTTTCGTCAGATTGACTTATGAAAACTGTTCAGCGTTTCCAAAGCTGTTCTCCCAGAGTTTTAGAGGGTAGTATATTCCTAATGCTATAGATAATAAATGACAGTATGCAATGCATCTGTCATAAAAACCATCAAATTCTTCTTTCACACTGTTACGTACTTTCTCATCTAGACTCTTGTAGATGTTCTTTGCACCAGTAGGGATAAAGTTTGAGGCCTTTCTTTCTGTCAGGTTTCTTTTGAGAGCTTTGTGAGCTTCAGCAACCTCAAAAGCTGTCGTGTTATTTTTTTCCATTACCAGGATGGCCTTGTTAAATAGTGCAAGCTGTCCGTGGACAAACCACAAGTAGAGCTCGCCCTTTGAATCAGTAAACAAGTTTTTTATTATTGATGGGCATATTTCTTGGACTAAAGAAAACCGCTTTCCGACCTTCGAACATCTGTAGAATTCTTTCCAGTGCCGGCATCATTGATAGAAACCGAGTGTTTCCGTGTTGAATTAGTTTACGGTACTCTATCTCTACATATTCACAAAATTATTTTAGTTTAGTTACACGGACTGTGTATATGTGGAAGTATTTATAAATCTTCACCACTAAGGCCTCAATATCGATTGGGAGACTATCTACTGCAGTTTGCACACAGTTGTGCACAATGTGTGCTCCACAACCGATTCCATTTATTTCCCGTCCTAGGCTATTCTTGAGTCGATGGAAAACATTGTTTTCCCCTGCTCTTTTCACACCACCGAAGTTAGTGTTGCAGTTATCGCAGTTGTTGTTCAAATCGTTTTGCAACAGGGCAGAGCATAAGTGATTTGTAAGAATTTCAGAAGTTTCACCCTCCACAGATTTGAAATCTAACAGCATTACTTGCACACCTGAATTAGGATTAAAGTAGCGCACAACAATTGGCACAAGTTTTATATCTTTTCTGTTTGATGCATCCATACTTACAGATACGTAGTTTGACTTGGTCAAGTCTTCTTTAAGCTCTTCCTGAGCTAATGGAGCTATGACATTTAAAACTATTGCTTCACACTTAGTTTTTCCGAGTGAGAATTTAGGTTAATAAAACTTAGAAATTAGTTTTGATGAACAAGAATTGGAATTGAAACTTAAGCTATGATTTGCTGTGTGGTAAGCAAAGGTCGCCTCTTTTGCTGCTAAATCTAAGTTTTTGTCATTAGAACTCGCAGTCTTTAAAAAACTGGTCAGTTTTGATGAGCTAGCAGCACATGATAAACTCTTTTTGTGTTTACTCGATTGCAAATGATCTTTTATATCAGATCGACCACTATGAGCAACCGAAAACTCAGAATTACAATGTGAACATTTAACTCGATCGTCTTGATCTTGATTACCAGTACATACCTTCTTCAAAAAAGGAAATTCATTCTGTAAATCATCGGTAAATTTACACGACCGTTTTGGCATTTTAACAGAGAAAGAATACACTTTTAACTTAAAACATAAATAAAACAGTGCTAGCTCGCTAACACAACACGCACCGCTGACAAAGACTGACAACTGACTGAGTTTCATCTTCATCTCTATCGCAAGCCTAGTGCCGACGTGGGCGAGTCCAATGTTATTGCACGAGGGGGTGTACTGTGCAGCGAGTACCCAGTACTAGACTCGCCCGGAGAGACTATCCCATCGCGTATAGTCACGGTTGGCTAAACAAGACGATACGATGACAATATTATTTACTAGAAAACCATCACTCTTCTATACTTTTACTTTTCATACAGTACAGAATTAAATGACAATATTATGATTAGACTATCCTTAATAATCCTACACAATTAATTACTTTAGACTTTTTTGGTCATCTAAAAAAATCGAATTTAATTTTTTCCGGGACGTGTAGGAAACCGGCCGGGACACCGGGACGTTGTCTGAAAACCGGGACTGTCCCGGTCAAACCGGGACGTCTGGCAAGCCTAGTTATAATCGATAATTTACGATTACGCGCTTCGAATGTCAAGTGACCATCATCCGATCCTGATCATTAGGGTTGAGGTTTAAATTTTTACTAGCGGACCCGTGCGAGAATTCTCGCAAGTTCATAAACCACACTTGCCCCAATAGGTTTATAATGAGAGACTTAAGGAGAAAGGTTTTATGTTTCATTTCAACCAAATTATTATAGAACACTATTTATATTTCAGTTAGAATTCCAAGTTCTACGTTGCCTTACTTAGAAGGCAATCATTGAAAATTGGAACATCATAACATTCACCGGTTATTCGATATTTATGAAATTATACGATTTGAGTACTCATTCCTTTGATTTACTGTTTCTGAAATCCATGCAAAATGATAAAGGAAAGACCTCAGGCGTTACAGCGGCCAAATTGTGAAGTGGACAGCAATTATGGAGCGCAGTTTCCTACAGCAACAGTATCTGCAAATCACACACTTCTTATATTTTAAAGTCATTCTTTTAGAGAAATTACAGATATCTATGAAATTAGAGTGCAGTTCGCCACTGCTAATGTATATTCTCTTTCATTTTAATGCTCATGTGTCACGATCGGTCGCTTATGAGCGCCGCAGGAGGGATCTATACTACTGAAGTAATATATAATATGATGATACAAATATTAATAGGTGTTATCTTATTACGATTCGCTGTCTGAATCTCATTATAAAAAGTTAGTTTGTTTCATAAAGGTTTATGAACTTCGTATGAATATTACGCACGTGTATAACTGAAGTTAAAACAAACATAATATGATATAATTAGAGCATGCACTTTGAATTCTACTATATATGGTTACTTATCTGTTTCACAGCACGTTCGTTGTACAGGTGCTCGCTAAACGTGCCCACTCCCAATTGAATGACACTGGCCAGTTCACGTGTAGGCCGACCCATTGCACTCCACCCTTGAAGCCTATGTTCTGTACTGGACAACAAAACGTTAAGACTTCGTCGCTGTGTTTCAGAACGACTCTCTACGAAGAAGGTTGACCTGTGTGGAGGTATTTTAAGCTTGATGTCACTAGTGTGTTGTACACAGTAATTAGTATCATTGTTCTCGACGTGAATTTAATTGAACCTGTCCATCCTTTCTAGGCATTTGAATTAATCTTCAAAAATAACGAATTGGTTGACATATTATTTTAGGGAGAATGTCAGCTAAATGGCACACAAGCAGCGCAGCTGTATGCCCAACGTTACCCTGATATAGTATATAATCCACCCAGTCCTACCTTCACCAGTATTGATAGTTCATTGCAAACTTAGCGTAACTTCTCAGGTTTGTTATTATGTTATGTATTTTTGTTTTGATAATGGTAGTGGCTATTGACCTTATCAAAACAGAAAATCACATAACTTAAAACTAACAAATCTGACATGTTACACAAGTTTACAATAAAATTCTGCAACTAAAATAGTGTAGCCGATACGTATATGGTATATATCGTAACCTACATACTGTATTCGTAGTCATAGATTAATAGCCTGATGATGATCACTTGACGATCGAAACTAGTCATCCAAGTGTACTAATTAACCTCATGTCAATATTTTCAGACTTAGGGAATACCACCCATTATATGTTGGGTGCAATCGTGTTGACCGACTAAAAAGCATTTAACATTCATTTACTGTGGCAATACTGAAAAATGGCTTCCAACACTTCCAACCTTCACTAATATTGTTAGAAAACTTCGCAAGACAGGAAACTTGTCTCCACGAAAGTGGCTCCGAAGAAAGGGAATGACAAATGAAGCAGCGGAAGTGGCTGTTCTAGCAGTCATTGCAATAATCCCTCATGCCAGTTCTCGTCAAATGGAAAGGCAGCTTGGAATCGCTCGAACAAGTTTGCTGCGCATGCATAAATACCTTCCATACAACTTTTCGCTACATCAAGGCTTTTACGGCAATGACTTTCAAATTCATCTGGAATACTGCCAGTGGGTTCTGCAGCAAGACCATGGTTTAATGCGTACGGTACCGTTTTTGGATTAAGCCACGTTTACAAACCATTGGAACGTAAATATACACAATATGCATTACTGAGCAACGGTAAAAACCACATTGACTTCGTCAGGTAAGACATCAACGTCAGTTATTGAAGGACGAATATAATGTAAAGTTTAGAAGCCATTGTTTCAGTGATGGTAATACAATTGTAGGACAACACAGCAGCGGCCCCTATTTCATTGATGGCACTCTGACGAGTGAATCTACAGGTGGTTCCTGACACATACCAAAGCTGCACTAATGGAAGACCCATCGCTACATTTGCGACAAATCATGTGGTATCAGCACGATCGATAACCTGCTAATAATCGCATAGTATTATTAGACCAACAATTCCCGAATTGATGGTTAGGATGAGAAAGCCCTGTTCAGATATTTCCAGCGCGATCACATGACTACACCCCGTTATATGATTTCTCTGGAAACATGTGGGGTTATCAGCAGGCTCCAACAACAATAGACAACATGAAATAACGTAGGCCTATTGTAGATGATGTGCTGCAATAAAGCGTGAAACTGACAGCAGTGAGTCGATCAGTATTGGGGCGTGCACAGAGGTGTTGTTATGTAAATGACCATCTCTTCGAACATGCATTGTGAAGTTTCTGCTGTCAGAAATCTGATTGCACACCGGAGTACATTTTTCTTTGATCCTGGGAAGAAGTACATTAGTTTGCTGTAATGTAGCCTTTAATTGTTTTGTACGTTTATGTTCGACGATGTCGAAATGTAAATATTATTAGCCTGAAAACTATATCATAATGAGAGTCATTAAAGTACTACTTTTCATTATGATACAGTTTCTCCAACCAATCAGAGCTCAATTTTTTCATTCGTTGACCAATTAGGTAAGGATAGCTTCGCACATGAACTCAAAATCCAACATGTCGGACATGAATTACATGATTTGAAAGTTGACAATGTAGCCTATATTGGATCAACCATTGTTGTTTCAATCCCAACACACAAAGGCAAAATCAGCACGAACATTTACGGTAACAAAATATACTATGAAATATGCATGGAACTTAGGAATCTACGTCCATACGTTTGCAGCGCACCATCCTACCCTAGCCTATACCGACATGGAACGTGTCCGTAATGTTTGCATTAACAAACTGCGGAATACTGCAAAATAAATAGCACTGTAGCATAATATCCGCAACTCAAATTTCTACACGGGGCATTCATTACATTCGTAAGATCTCGCCGACAATTTTAGTGAATGCTGTTGTTGACACAAACACACCAGAACGTCATGGAGGAAGCAGGCGTGTGACATTATATTCACGGAAATTATAATCCAGTTCTCTGTTCAGTAAAGGGATTTCTTATGCGAAACCTTTCCGCCATATGCCATGACAGTTCTACTTGGGACTCCACTGATTTGCCTTCCGTTGACATTCTATACGCATCGAATTTGAAGAATAACTAGTTGATAATACGATACATTTTAATTATAAAGCGTTTGTAACAGCCTATTTTGTGTTATTTGACCAAAATAACAAAATGATCCAACATAGTAACTGTGCGCTATCTATTGGTGCTACTTCAGGATAAACAATGTTTCAAAGCTTTGGAAGTCGTTATTGGGTAGAGAGCAAATGCTGAGCCTACACAATTCCCAAGAAGAAGAAGTCAACTGACAGAATCTCGAGAGATATTTATGAGTATTTATGTTAGAACATATTATAAAGTTATAATTATCGTCGAACATAAACGGTCGTATGCAACTCGCCTATAATGTTAATTAAGACACGAGTATGTTTATCAAACGAGCGAAGCGAGTTTTATAATTTCCATAATTTGCCATTATAGGCTCGTTGCACAATGAACTACTCGTATTATGTCATCACTTCACCATGTGCAACATTTCAAGTAGTAATAAGAAATGTTCAGTAACTTGTACTGCAAGTGTCATGCAAAATTACTTAATTGACGTAAAATTGTAACCAGAAAATTTCCACCTCTGGTAGAATCTTGGTCAGCAATTGATTGTATGTTTACTCTGACTGGTGATATTCAATTTCGTTACCGTAACTGTGTACAATGTACACATTACGTAAATTCAAGTTGAAATCAATAATACACTAAAGAGAAAACCCTTTCTTTATTTTATATTTTGTGTGACTGGAAACCTATATCATTTTCCGCCCACTTGACAACAGGCTGGCAGAAAAGGAAAATGTCCTTGTTTGATAAAAATAATGTTCAACCTCCCACCCCCATCCATCTCTGACGTCACATCCAGTGTCAAGGCAAGTCTAAATTTGTAGAACATAGCACGTGGCAACCCAGAAATATCTCAAGCATTAATCCCTGGTGAGTAAATTTGAAGATTTTATCACACATAATGGATAGAATTCATGGTTCCTTAGAGTCTTTACACTCACCTCTCGGCTACCCAAGTCTTGTTCGCAGCGTCTCGAGGCACTCCTCCGTTGTAATGTGCATCCCCATCATCTATCTCAAAGACATAGTATTTGAACCTAACCCTTTTATACTTCTTGCATGTGATAATGCGACCATCTATAATCTTGAAAACACTCCTTGTAACCCTTTACCTAAATCCTGAGACGTTTTAACAACATTTTGAAGGATTCTATCAACATTTTAGAAACTTTTGCTGAATTTGTACATCACTTTTAGAGGAAATTTGATCAAGTGTGAAATAATACTATATTCCTCACATGTTTCCCCATGTTCCCTCAGAGTTAAATGTTTGCGTGTGAGTTAAATGCTAGCGATCAAACCTGTGCTATAAAATATGTCTTGTACTTGGTGTAAACGTGAACACGTGGAAAACAAGATGTTCAGTAAAGAACATATAGCCTACTTTCTCCTAAATGCATGGGTATTGTTATAACTCTTTGTCCTTTTCAAGGAGTATGATTGAATGTTGGTTGTAGTAGCTTTTTGAAATACAACGTGCTATAGGGATATTAAACATGAATATGAGGTGCCCTTTGCTAGTGCTACCTCTGTACCAAATTTCGTTCATTCGGTTCTACCGTGTTCGAATTAATAGGGGGAATCAATTTTGACATAAAGATGGCCGCCATCCGCAAACTATTTGGCTAATGACCTATTGGATTGGTCAAAGGATGCTCCCTCCATAAAGGTATGTTGTTGCAAAGTTTGGTAGAGATCGGATGGTTATGTTAGTCGTAATTTGATTTAAGCTTTAAACATTTGTGTGGCCGCCATTACGTTTCTGTCAATATGGCGGCGATATTAATCATGACACTGAGATGCCCTTTGCTAGTGCTATCTCTGTACCAACTTTCGTTCCATTCGGTTTCACCGTATTTGAATTAATAGGGGGAATCGATTCTGACACAAAGATGGCCGCCATCCGCAAACTATTAGGCTAATAACCTATTAGATTGGTCAAAAGATGCTCCCTCTATAAAGGTATGTAGTTGCAAAATTTGGTAGAGATCGGATGATTAGGTTAATCGTAATTTGATTTAAGCTTTGAACATTCTTGTGGCCGCCATTACTTTTCAGTCAAGATGGCGGCGATATAAAACATGACACTGAGGTGCCCTTTGCTAGTGCTACGTCTGTACCAAATTTCGTTCCATTCGGTTCCACCGTGTTCGAATTAATAGGCGAAATCAATTTTGACATAAAGATGGCCGCCATCCTCAAACTGTTAGGCGAATGACCTATTAGATTGGTCAAAGGATGCTCCCTCCACAAAGGTATGTAGTTGCAGAATTTGGTAGAGATCGGATGATTAGGTAAATCGTAATTTGATTTAAGCTTTGAACATTCGTGTGGCCGCGATTACGTTTCAGCCAAGATGGCGGCGATATAAAACATGACACTGAGGTGCCCTTTGCTAGTGCTACCTCTGTACCAAATTTCGTTCCATTCGGTTCCACCGTGTTCGAATTAATAGGGGGAATCAATTTTGACAGAAAGATGGCCGCCATCCGCAAACTATTAGGCTAATAACCTTTTAGATTGGTCAAAGGATGCTCTCTCCATAAAGGTATGTTGTTGCAAAGTTTGGTAGAGATCGGATGGTTATGTTAGTCGTAATTTAACTTAAGCCTTGCACATTTGTGTGGCCGCCATTACGTTTCCGTCAAGATGGCGGCGATATAAAACATGTCACTGAAGTGCCTTTTGTTAGTACTACCCCTGTACCAAATTTCGTTCCATTCGGTTGCACCGTGTTCGAATTAATAGGGGGAATCGATTTTCACACAAAGATGGCCGCCATCCGCAAACTATTACGCTGATGACCTATTAGTTTGGTCAAAGGATGCTCCCCCCATAAAGGTATGTTGTTTCAAAATTTGGTAGAGATCGGATGATTAGGTTAGTCGTAATTTGATTTAAGCTTTGAACATTCGTGTGGCCGCCATTACGTTTCAGTCAAGATGGCGGTGATACAATACATGACACTGAGGTGCCCTTTGCTAGTGCTACCTCTGAACCGAATTTCGTTCCATTCGGTTCCACCGTGTTCGAATTAATGGGGGGAATCAATTTTGACATAAAGATAGCCGCCATCCGCAAACTATTAGGCTAATAACCTATTAGATTGGTCAAAGGATGCTTCCTCCATAAAGGTATGTTGTTGCAAAGTTTGGTAGAGATCGGATGGTTATGTTAGTCGTAATTTAACTTAAGCTTTGAACATTTGTGTGGCCGCCATTACGTTTCTGTCACTATGGCGGCGATATAAAACATGACACTGAGATACCCTTTGCTAGTGCTACCTCTGTACCAAATTTCGTTCCATTCGGTTTCACCGTGTTTGATTTTCACACAAAGATGGCCGCCATCCGCAAACTATTTGGCTAATGACCTATTCGTTTGGTCAAAGGATGCTTCCTCTATAAGGGTATGTTGTTGCAAAATTTGGTAGAGATCGGATGATTAGGTTAATCGTAATTTGATTTAAGCTTTGAACATTTGTGTGGCCGCCATTACGTTTCCGTCAAGATGGCGGCGATATAAAACATGACACTGAGGTGCCTTTTGTTAGTACTACCTCTGTACCAAATTTCGTTCCATTCGGTTGCACCGTGTTCGAATTAATAGGGGGAATCGATTTTCACAGAAAGATGGCCGCCATCCGCAAACTATTACGCTGATGATCTATTAGTTTGGTCAAAGGATCCTCCCCCCGTAAAGGTATGTTGTTGCAAAATTTGGTAGAGATCGGATGATTAGGTTAGTCGTAATTTGATTTAAGCTTTGAACATTTGTGTGGCCGCCATTACGTTTCCGTCATGATGGCGGCGTTATAAAACATGACACTGAGGTGCCTTTTGTTAGTACTACCTCTGTACCAAATTTCGTTCCATTCGGTTGCACCGTGTTCGAATTAATAAGGGGAATCGACTTTCACACAAAGATGGCCGCCATCTGCAAACTATTACGCTGATGACCTATTGGTTTGGTCAAAGGATGCTCCCCCCATAAAGGTATGTTGTTGCAAAATTTAGTAGAGATCGGATGATTAGGTTAGTAGTAATTTGATTTAAGCTTTGAACATTTGTGGGGCCGCCATTACGTTTCTCTCAAGATGGCGGCGATATAAAACATGACACTGAGGTGTCCTTTGCTAGTGCTACCTTTGTACCAAATTTCGTTCAATTCGCATTCATCGTGTTCGAATTGATAGGGGGGACAGACATTCAGAGTACACACACTCACACACAGACACACACACACACAGACTCACACACACACATACACACACACACACACACACACACAGACTCACACACACACATACACACACACAGACAGACACACTTTTTTCGCCCTGTGTTGATCTCATAAGTCTACTTTCATTTTTTGCAAAAATTGAAAGTAGGCTAAAAAAATGGAAAAATACAATATTTTTCGACTGAGAGTGGGATAGAGGTAGGTGTAAGAGTTAACATATGACTTCATATGATTTTTAGTTTAAACATATAGGCCTACCCTACTTTCCAAATAAATGTTTGGTTTAGTTTGATATAGTCACTATTTCGTTCTTTCAGCTACCCTCTTTAACCGACCAAATTAAAGATAGTCTGCTCTTAATTCTTGGATCAATAAATCAGATTTTGTGTACACCGTTTGTCATGGCAGGCCTGCAACCTATACTTCCTCTGTACTGCAGTCTGATTTGAAAACAAGTTCCAATGGTCAACAACATGTCAGTCACCATACGTGTAGCTTACAATAATTCTTTCTGTACCAAGCTATGTTTCATCTCTCACCATAAACATCTAACATTATGGGTTTGCAATATATTGGGGGAAACAAGAGTCCATGACCTTGTCGTTTTGGGTCTTTTGCAAAAATTCATAAGCCATAAAAAGGAGGGCGTCATGTTAATTCCTAGGATACCTCATGTATCCAAATCCCATTATTAGTTTATAAAATCTCAGGTGAATGACCTAGCAGTTTTGGGATATTTGAGTAAATGTGTGCACCAGAGCAAAGAGGATGTCATGTCAAGTCCTAGGGTACCTCATGTGTCCAAATCTGGTTATTGGTTTATAAAATCTCTGGTCAATGACCTAGCAGTTTTGGGATATTTGCGTAAATGTATGCACCATAGCAAAGAGGATGTCATGTCAAGTCCTAGGACACCTCATGTGTCCAAATCTGATTATTGGTTTATAAAATCTCAGGCCAATGACCTATCAGTATTGGGTTATTTCAGTCACAGTCTGCTGGGGCATGGCCACCGTGGCCGGTGACAGCCTCGTTTAAACATATGTACCTAGGTACACAACCAGTACCGTCTCTCTGTCGACTACCACTCTTTATTAACATTTTAAGAACAAATTTAAAAAGCAATTTTTTTCAACATGTATGGCGTTGGGCCCTTTGTAATTTTTTTGTGGAAAAATAAATACAACATGTAAAAGAGGTCATCACCCAACTCTTTGGACATCTCGCACACACATCTAGCCTTATTGGTTTGCAAGATATAAAAATGCCAATGACCTATTAGTTGTTGCTCTTTTGGTTGCATTAGGAGGGCTATAGAAAAAGAGGGGGCGTCACCCTGAGTCCAACGACCCCTCATCCAAATCCTTAGCCTTATTCGTTCGCGAGATATTAACAAAAGTGCAGTTAGGCCCTTTTGACAAAAATTAAAAATACAGTCAAAAACAGGGCGTTACGTCGAGTGCTAGCATATTCCATATGACAAAATGCCATTTGAGGTTCAGAAAATATTAACAAAAGTGTAGTTAGGCCCTTTGTCAAATTTTCAAAAATACATTCTAAAAGTCTTCCCAAGTGCTACGACCTCTCATACAAGTTATTGGTTCGCGAGATATTAACAAAAGTGTACTTAGGCCCTTCTGACAAAAATAAATAATACATTCAAAAACAGGGCGTCACTCCAAGTCCTACGACCCCTCATACAAGTCCCTAGCCTTATTGGTTTACAAGATATTAAAAAGCGCATGAGGAGCGAGGTCGGGCAGCTGGGGAGCAGTCGTTTGGTAGAGAAGTAGTCAGCAGCGCGCGGCCCTGCCTTCCTGATATAAGGAGGTCGCGACCTATTAGTTTTGGATCTTTTGGTTAAATTAAAAAAATAACTCATCCATAAATCATTATTCAAAAGGTCCGCCCTCTTACAGAAACCCCAAGTGCGCAAAAACAAAAAAATGTTAATTCAAATTGGCATCCAACCGTATGCATGTTTTTCATGTAGAACAACATTAAATTTCATCATAGCATCGAACCTCATGTCTGTTGCTCATGGAAAGCAAAGTTTACTAAAGAATTATTATTTCACCCCCTAGTAGCGGTAGGTTTTATTTTGGGGTGGAAATAACTTGTCCATAGGAAAGGGGGTGTCAGCCCGAGTCCTACGACACCTCATTTGTCAAAATCCAACCATGAGTTCGAGAGATATCGAAAATATTACACGGCTAAGGCTTAGTAGCGGGGTAAGGATGGTTCTAGATTGAGCTAGAATTCTCCTTGCTCCCCTACTACTCCGCTTTGTCCAACACAAATCTCACATGGAGTGGCCGGGATTTGAACCACGGACCCAGCTTAAGCCACGGAGGCTGAGGATCCTCTACTGATAATCATAATTTCCAAATATATTATAATTTAAAAATCACGATATGAAGAAGCGATCTGGGGTTGCTGATTAAAATTTTAGCCTAAATGTGCAGTACCTTAGAAGCACGTTCGGGTATTGTGTCTATGTCTTGATGAATTTGTACAAGAACTTTAAAGGATAGTTTGTAATTTTGACGGATCTCAAAACTGAGAAGAGGTGAGTTCATTTTCCACCTCAGCCATCCTAGAAGTGGCTTTTCGTTGTTTCCCATTTATACTGCAGGCTTTCACTCCAAACTTAATGGGATGAAATGACCACAATGTCCAATGCCCTAAAAATACAAAAACAACAACATACTTGGATGGCGGCTATTAGAGCCTCGGATCTTCGGTGAAGCCACCCCACACTCAAGTCGTGTATAGGCCGGACGTTTGTTTTAGACGAGTGAAAAATCTTAATGGAAGCCTGGAGGCGAGTTACTGCTGTACCTGTGTTGTTATCAGCTGCCCCAAGCGATCCGATGATTGACAAATCTGTTTCACACTTCTGCTAGGAGTACAGTCATTGGCAAATATAATGACATTCTGTTCGTAACTATGTAACGTGTACTTCCGCGACACACAATACTTCGATGTGGACTGTATTGTCTGCTCAAGTCTGGAATTCCATTACATCAGATCGGTGGTGACAAGTGTGAAGCGATAGGGTGAGAGAGGGAGTGTGTGTAGGCTCACCCACAGGCTTCAAGTTCAAGGGCAATCGTCTAAAACAAACGTCCGGCCTGTACTTGGCTACGCATATGAGCATGAGAGTGAGGATGAACTTTAAAGCAGTTAACGCTGGTGGGGAGGCGCTAATGAAGACCTCGAACCACACCACACACGAGGGGTGAAAATGTTAACACATACGCAAAATGGATATTCCTTGTAAGCGGTAACGTAAATTGTGAGAAGCAAATTCAACACTGACCTTTGGGAAGTTCAATAAACCCGTCTCCCGTGCAGCGCTCGTCCCACCCCGTGTCGACCCAAGAGCAAGGGATGAGAGGGGGAGGGGGAGTGGGAGGGGGACAATATTGGAAAACCATAAACTGCGTGGTGCTGGATGGGCGGCACAGGCAAGCACGGGACTCTGCATTAAGTAACAAAGTGGCGACTATAACCCGATACTCAATAAACTCATGTCTTAATTCTCCCAAGATGAGGGAAATATTCGAGATATGAGTCGAGTTGTCAGCACCAGAGCTGTGTAGCGCACTTCTTTAATTCCTCCCTTGCTGGGTCATGTCAACGTTCAGGAATTGTATGGCCTAATATTAAGTAAGTAAGGAAGAAAGAAAGCAAGAAAGAAAGAAAGAAAGAAAGAAAGAAAGAAAGAAAGAAAGAAAGGAAGAAGAAAGAAAAAACTAAATTAAGAAAGAAAGAAAGAAAGAAAGAAAGAAAGGAAGAGACTACGAAAGGAAGAAAGAAATTTAGAAGGAAAGAAGAAATAAATAAAAATTACATAAATAAATAAAGAAAGAAAGAAAGAATGAAAGAAAGAAAGAAAGAAAGAAAGAAAAGAAGTAAGAAAGAAACAAACAAACGATGGAAGAAAGAAAGAAAGAAAGAAAGAAAGAAAGAAGGAATGAAAGAAAGAAAGAAAGAAAGAAAGAAAGAAATACATAGTAAAAGAAAGTAAGGTAGAAAGAAATAAAGAAAGAAAGAAAGAAAGAAAGAAAGAAGAAAGAAACAAAGGAAGAAGAATGGAAAAAAGACGGAAGGAAAGAAAGAAAGTCAGAAAGATAGAAAAAAGAAAGAAAGAAAACAGAGAGAAAGAAATAAAAAGAAAGGAAAGAAGAAATAAAGAAAGAGAGATGGAAAAAGAGTAAGGAAGAAAGAATGAAAGAAAAAAAGAAAGAAAGAAAGAAAAAAGAAAGAAAGACAGAAAGGAAGAAAGGGGAATACACAAAGAAAGAAATAGAAAAGAAAGGAAGGAAGAAAGATTGAAAATAATAATATACTGCTCAAAAAATTAAAGCACCACTTTTTTCAAAGGCCACCAAATTTTGAAAAGTTGACCTACAAGCTCGAAATCTCAGTATGACGTTTAGCCTGACGCCTACCAAGCATATGCTTCAGCACAACTCCCCAACTTGAGTAGTTTCGGGGTAGCACCCCGAAAACCAGCCCATTTTCGAAAACCGCAAATTGAAGTTTGCGAAAAACGCTGCAGGACTTGTCGCAGGTTGCCAAAGCAGTCGAAAATGAATGAGTCTTGCTCTTAAAGGTTCCACAAACACGTTGAAATCTTTACATTTGACGTTTGGGCATTTTCAACCCCCTTCATCATCCCCTAAACATGGACTACCATTGGGGGCGTCTGAGAAGGTACCGGGTGTGTTTAACCACCTGAAAACCTGTACACCGTCCTCAGTTGCTGATTGCAGTAAGTTCTTAAGGCCTCCGGCAATGTCTACACCCCCTAACACCCTCAACTGGCATGGGTCCAAACCACCCCTTCTCGATTCACCCCTAAGGAAGGTTTTAATCGAGATGTTTATCAGTGCTGCTAATGGGGGGGTCTTCCCCTAACGTTTCAATAAAGGAACTGTGCCTTTGTCACCACCCCTTCCCCTGCAACCCCCGTTTGTATGATTTTTCGAATCAGGCCCTTTTTAAGGGCTGAAACGACGTCTTAATCGCTGAAAGGGCTGTAAAGGTCCTTAGAAGTAGTGGTGACACGAAATCAACCCCTTCCGATCGATGATTGACATTCCATCCACCATATTCGAAATTTTTGCACCCCCAACCCTCCCTGTCTGGACGCGTAATGCGTCATGGCAGAGTTTTTAGAGTTGGATGAAAATGAAGCTTATGGCCTGCAATGGAGCCCAAAACAGCAGGCTGGATAGAAATTCATCGGTAGGTTGGGAAACGGGACCAAAATTTTTCAAAAAAGTGTACAGCCTACAGTAAGTACGCCCATGCATAGGCAACCCACATCACGTCCGTGCGTGTGGGTTGCCTATGATCGGCAATAGGTTACAAAGTTTGGCAATGGGAGAAAAATGACGTGATGTGGGTTGCCTATGCATTGGTGTACTTACTAGAGGCTGTTAACTTTTTTGAAAACTTTTTGGTCCCGTTTCCCACCCTACCGATTAATTTCCATCCAACCTGCTGCTTTGGGCTCCATTTCAGGCAATAAGCTTCATTTTGATCCAACTCTGAAAACTCTGCCATGACGCGTTACGCGTCCAGACAGGGAGGGTTGAGGGTGCAAAAATGTCAACTTTGGGGGATGGAATGTCAATCAAACATCGGAAGGGGTTGATTTCATGTCACCACTACTTATAAGGACCTTTACAGCCCTTTCAGCGATTAAGACCTCATTTCAGCCCTTAAAAAGGGCCTGATTCGAAAAATCATACAAAAGGGGGTAGCAAGGGAAGGGGTGGCGACACAGGCGCAGGTCCTCTTTTGAAACGTTAGGGGAATACCCCCCCCCCCCCCCCCATTAGCAGCACTGATAAAAATCTCGATTTAAACCTTCCTTAGGGGTGAATCAAGACGGGGAGGTTTGGTCCCTTGCCAGTTGAGGGTGTTCGGAGGGGTGAACATTGCCGGAGGCCTTAAGAACTTACTGCAATCAGCAACTGAGGACGGTGTGCAGGTTTTCAGGTGGTTAAACACATCCGGTACCTTCTCAGGCGCCCCTAATGGTAGTCCATGTTTAGGGGATGATGAAGGGGGTTGAAAATGCCCAAACGTCAAATGTAACGATTTCAACGTGTTCGTGGAAACTTAAGAGCAAGACACATTCATTTTCGACTGCTTTGGCAACCTGCGACAAGTCCTACAGCGTTTTTCGCAAACTTCAATTTACGGTTTTCAAAAATGGGCTGGTTTTGGGGGCGCTATCCCGAAACAACACAAGTTGGGGAGTTGTGCTGAAGCATGTGCTTGGTAGGCGTCGGGGCAAACGTCATACTGAGATTTCGACCTTGTGCAGTCAACTTTAAAAATTTGGTAGCCTTTGAAAAAAGTGGAGCTTTAATTTTTTTGAGCAGTATATAATATTATTGGTCTTACCACCCTCTTAACTATTGCGGCTTTTAGGGACGCCGGGGTCCAGAAATTTTGTCCCGAAGGGGATCTTTAACGTGCCATTAAACAACTGGCACGGCTCCCTCACATTTGCGCACCCTCAAATACCAACTGACTGAGCAAAGATTCGATCCTGCAACCCTGGGTAGAGCAACCGATAACGTTTCCTCTGAGCCACGCAGCCACTCAATAATAAAGAAATCAAGAAGGAATAAGGGAAGAAAGATATGAAGAAATAAATGAATATAGAACGAAAGTAAGAAAGAAAGACAGAGAAAGAAAGAAAGAAAGAAAGAAAGAAAGAAGGTAATAAAGAAATAATGAACGAAAGAAAGAAAGAAAGAAAGAAAGATTAAAAGAAGTAAGAAAGAATTAGTAGAGAACGAAAGGATGAATGAAAGAAAGAAAGAAAGAAAGAAAGAAAGAAAGGAAGGAAGGGAGATAGAAATGAATTAAGAGCCTCTTGGAATTGCATACAGTATATTTGCATTATAATTTGTAATTCATTTACTTACAAGAGAAGTGATCTATCGAAACTCTAGAGGCTAACCTCATGGCATAGTGACTAGCATTCTTGGCCGTAACTAGTTATCAGACAGATTCCACACACAAATAGATACACGGCTGTATGATCGCGATGCCGCAAAGCCCTTAATTGAATTAACAAACTGAAACTCTAGAGACGGGTAGCATTGTTGGTGAAAGAACCGCACTGGTAAAAATAATTAAAATAATCATTCGATTTCCCTATTTATTTTCTATATGCCACGTTTATGAAGTTTTTGCTTAATATATTTAGATGTTTCCTTTATTATCATTGGTGGCCGTAAAATTCCCATTTCTTTTGACCGTTTCATGTTTTGTGCAATTCTTGTGAACTTTGCGAAGAATGTCACCCTCCCTCCGCATAATCTCAAATTATTGTAAATCAAATGACACGCATGTAGCACTATCTAGTAATAACACTGCATAAAATATTCCTCAGGACTTTACGTGCCATACTGATTGTATATCACTACTTATAAATAAATAACAACAATAGTGCAGAGTAATCCCTTGGTTGGGAAGGCCTAGTTTCATAATGCAGTTGTTTTGAATTCTTCCCAACCTCTGTCGTATTAATGTACGGTACCAAGCACAATAACCACTTTATAAGGCACAAATATAAGTTCGAATATGTTATTTTATTTATTTTTATTTATTTTATTTTATATTTAATTTAATTTCATCTATCTCCTTTTATTTTATTTTATACAAGCTGTACCCGGCATGCGTTGCAATGCCAATCAAAGAAAGTGTTGGCGTTGAAATTCTGTTTCTTGAAGTGCTTTTGGATACACAACATGTTGACTGCCTCTAATGTATCGTAAAATGGATTTTCTAATTTAGAACCATTCGTGGAAGCGTGCACAACAACTTTCAAAAGTTTCATCGCTGTCACTCATTTGTTGAATCTACTCGTACGCTACCTGTTGTGAAATGGATTTACTAAGTCGAAACCCTTCCCTGGCGTGTACACAATAACTCATCAATGATTCATCGCAATCGGATGAATTGTATATGCACGTATACGGGGTTTTGTTTAAACGATTCGTGCGCTGTCACTCATTTGTTGAATCTACTCGTGCGCTACCTATTGAGAAATGTATTACTAAGCCGAAGCCCTTCCCTGGCGTGTACACAATAATTCATCAAGGTTTCATCGCAATCGAAGAATGTTATATGAACGCAATAGGGGATTTTGTTGAAACGCTTCGCGCGTCGTCACCCATTTGTTGCATCTACTCTTGCGCTACTTATTGTGAAATGGATTTACTAAGTCCCCTTCCCTGGCGGGTACACAATAACTAATCAATGTTTAATCGTAATCGGATGAATAGTATATGAACGCATACCTGATTTTGTATAAACGATTCGCGCTCCGTCACTCATTTGTTGAATCTACTCGTGCGCTACCTACTGTAAAATGTATTTACTAAGTTAGAAACTGTCACGTAAGTGTCCACAACATCTCACCCAAGTTTCATCGCTATCGGACTAATGGGATATGAAGACATAGGGGACTGTATTGAAACGCTCCGCATGTCGTCGTTCATTTGTCGAATCTACTCGTGTGCTACCTACTCTGAAATGTATTTACTAAGCCAGAAACCTTCCTTGGAGTGTCCACCATATTTCACCCAAGTTTCACCTCTAACGGCAGAATGGTATATGACCTTATACGGGACTTTGTTGAAACGCTTCGCGCGTCGTCCCTCATTTGTTGAATCAACTTGTGCGCTGCATATTGTATAGTGGATTTACTAAGCCAGAAATTTTCCATGACGTGTACACAACATCTCACCCAAGTTTCATAGCTACGGACGAATGGTACATGAATGCATACGGGACTTGGTTGAAACGCTTCGCGTGTCGTCGCTCATTTGTTGATTCTACTCTTGCGCTACATATTGTAATATGGATGTACTCAGCCAGAAACCTTCCCTGGAGTGTACACAACATCTCACCCAAGTTTCATCGCAATCGGATGAATGGTATGTGAACGTATACGGGACGTTGTCGAAACGCTTCGCGCGTAGTCACTCATTTGTTGAATATAAACGTGCGCTTCGTATTGTAAAATGGATTTACTTAGCCAGAAACCTTTCCTGGAGTGTACACAACAATTCATCAAACATTTATCACTATCAGACGACTGGTATATGACTTTATACGGGACTTTGTTGAAACGCTTCGCGTGTCATCGCTCATTTGTTGAATCTACTGGTGCGATACCTATTGTAAAATGTATGTACTAAGCCAGAAACCTTCCCTGGAGTGTACACAACATCTCACCCAAGTTTCATCGCTATCGGATGAATGGTATATGAAATTATATGGGACTTTGTTGAAACGCTTCGCGCGCCGTTGCTCATTTGTTGATTCTACTCGTGCTCTACCTATTTTTAAAGGGATTTACTAAGCTAGAAACCTTCCCTGGAGTGCACACAAAATCTCAGCCTAGTTTCATCCTTATCGGACGAATGGTATATGAACGCAAACGTGACTTTGTTGAAATGCTTCGCGCGTCGTAGCTCATTTGTTGAATCTACTCGTACGCTGCCTATTGTAAAGTGGATGTACTAAGCCAGAAAATTTCCCTGCAGTGTACACAACATTTTACGCAAGTTTCATAGCTATCGGACGAATGGTATATGAATGCATACGGGACTTTGTTGAAACGCATTGCGTGTCGTCGCTCATTTGTTGAATCTACTTGTGCGCTATCTACTGTGAAATGTATTCACTAATTTTGAAACCTTCACGTAAGTGTACACAACATCTCACCCAAGTTTCATCGCTATCGGACGAATGGTATATGAACACATACGGGACTTTGTTGAAATGCTTCGCGCATCGTCGCTCATTTGTTGAATCTACGCGTGCGCTACCTATTGTAAGATGGATTTACTAAGTCAGAAACCTTCCTTGGAGTGTACTCAACATCTCACCCAAGTTTCATCGCTATCGGACGAATAGTATATGAACACATACGGGACTTTGTTGAAATGCTTCGCGCATCGTCGCTCATTTGTTGAATCTACGCGTGCGCTGCCTATTGTAAAATGGATTTACTAAGTCAGAAACCATCCTTGGAGTGTACTCAACATCTCACCCAAGTTTCAACGCAATCGGACGAATGGTATATGAACACATACGGGACTTGTTTGAAACGCTTCGCGCATCGTCACTCATTTGTTGAATCTACGCGTGCGCTACCTATTGTAAGATGGATTTACTAAGTCAGAAACCTTCCTTGGAGTGTACTCAACATCTCACCCAAGTTTCATCGCTATCGGACGAATGGTATATGAACACATACGGGACTTTGTTGAAATGCTTCGCGCATCGTCGCTCATTTGTTGAATCTACGCGTGCGCTACCTATTGTAAGATGGATTTACTAAGTCAGAAACCTTCCTTGGAGTGTACTCAACATCTCACCCAAGTTTCATCGCTATCGGACGAATGGTATATGAACACATACGGGACTTTGTTGAAATGCTTCGCGCATCGTCGCTCATTTGTTGAATCTACGCGTGCGCTGCCTATTGTAAAATGGATTTACTAAGTCAGAAACCATCCTTGGAGTGTACTCAACATCTCACCCAAGTTTCAACGCAATCGGACGAATGGTATATGAACACATACGGGACCTGTTTGAAACGCTTCGCGCATCGTCACTCATTTGTTGAATCTACGCGTGCGCTACCTATTGTAAAATGGATTTACTAAGTCAGAAACCCTCCTTAGAGTGTACTCAACATCTCACCCAAGTTTCATCGCAATCGGTTGAGTGGTATATGAATGCATAGGAGACATACACACCCACAGACAAACTATCACGTAAGATTGATTTTTATATATATAGATTAGTTTCATTTCATTAAATTCATTTTATTTTGTTTTATTTTATTTTATTTTATTTTATTTTATTTTACATTACTTTATATTATATTTTTATATTTTGTTTTCCTTTACTTTATTTTACTTTAAATTTAATTGCTTTAATTTCCATTACTTTATAATTATTATAACTTCACTTTGTTTTACATTTTTATTTTTTGCTTTGCAATACTTTGCTTTACTTTACTTTTTTACTTTACACTCTTAACTTAACTTTATTTTTCTTTCTTTATTTTGTTTTGTTAAGTTTTATTTTAAATTTAATTATAAATAATAATAATGCTAATATTTTTACTTATTCCTATAATTTTAATGAATATATTAATTTTAATATCCATATTCGTATTTTAATTTTTATGTCTCTATTTAGGCCTATATTTTTCTTTTAATTTTTTAATGTTTATATTCTGCCACTTTACCCAGTACCAGTATTAGAGATCAAGGAACACATAAATAATATTTGGTTTCCCGAAATAAAAGCTCCTCCACAAGAACATTCGTTAAAATAAGGCTGACAGTGGCCATTCTGAGTGTAGGTTTCCCTCTGGTTTTTCCAAACTCTCTCCAAGCAATTCACGGGATGATACCTCACGTTAAGTCCCGAGTCATCTATCCCCAAACCCTTATCTTAATTACTGCAGAAGGCCCTGAAATGAATTACATTAGGCCTACTAATGATCATTGTAACCACTGTTACGTGTTTCGTGACTTCAAATCTGCTTTGCAGATTGTGAGAAAACAACTACCTACCTACCTGACGAATCCTTGCTGGCGGTAAAAATAGGAACCATGAGCTGTCAGTGGTGTGACACAATATGTTCTCCCAAAAATAGCGGTAAAGTCTGCACTGTATGTCGATGTATAATTGCGTAATTATAGTTTCCACATTTGGTTGTAGAGTGGAAACACCACCAAAGAAATCGTGCGAAGTCCGTATTGTACCCGTAAATCCGGAAAGTAGCCTGTTGGAATATCCATTGCCCCAGCTAGATCGCCTATTTCTAACAGCACCGGCCAATTACTACAATAGAAATCGCTCCCAACATGGCCTTTAGAGATTTACATACCGCAGTAACAAGAATATTGTGGATAAACAACAAACTACACGGGGCACACCTACCTTTACTTACGTTCTCGGGGACTGGGAATTCAGCTTCGCCTACAATACATCCACAATACTCTACTCCTAATATTTAAAATGAATCGCACGTGAACAACGACAGATAACGAACTGAATAAATGTATTAACAATGGTAAACTAACCTAGTATAAACAAAATGACAATAAACTAATCTAATAACAAAAGAAAAAGAAAACCATACAATCATACACACTTCCTTTCTACTACACATCTTACTACAATGCCGTGTAAAAATATCAACACAAAAGCCTTGGCTGGATTAGGCCTACACTACGTAAAAAGAAAAACGTTTAAGGAAGGCTCTTACATTCATGGCATTCCTGAAAACTGGTTACATTCACTAGCACGCGTCAGGAAAACGCACGCGCACTTGCACACGCTGCGCTCGGAACTAAATACAATTTATATAAGGCTGTGAGTCTTCACCTGTTCATATTATGTCACACCGCTCTCCAATCCTAACGGTGAATCATTCTGGCTAGCCTACATTGAGACTGCTTTGTGTGCGTTTAAAATACATGTAAAATTAACATTCAGATCTTACAAAAATGCTCGTAACTTCTATGTTTCTTTAACAATCATTCTGAAATTTTTTGTACAATCTTTCATTCGCACCCCGAAATTGTTCTAGACCAATCCGGTTCAACAATTACTCTTAACAGTGGAAATCATTCATACAAAACATCTGCTCACAAAACACACGCTATTCCAAAACAATCGATTAATAAATCCTACCAAAATTATTTATCTAATTAAATCATTTCCGAAAAATATTTACATGTAATTTGTTCATAATAATATGCACTATTTAGTGTTGCTAACACGTTAATTTCGAGATTCTGGATTCTCGGTTACAATACAACTCTCAATTAATTATATACATGGTTTTTCCACATAATCATTCTAACACTCCGTAGTTTTGTTATACTGCTTACACATCGTCTTATATAGGTTTCATTACATTGTCGGTCTAATACAATCGACTGACTAAGGTTAACTGTACGTTATTACATAACTTCGGGTTTAATAAAATATAATAATTGTATCATTGACATGAGTAGACAATCGTTCTCTAGTTGTATTTCCGCTAAAACCCTTCTGTCAAAACAGCTAAAATGTTATTTCACATGAACTGGACTACTTGTATACAACGACTCTTATCATGATCCATGCCTTCTTATCAATGAACAACAATACTTTGACTTCCCTTAAAATGCGGAACTTCCTTCGCCCGAGCACTTCATAGCTCTACAAATCCTCATATAACAGTATATATGGCATAAACAATTATCATCCACTATGTTAAACAATAACCAAAAATGGATTAATTGTTATTAACATTTCTTCTGTAGAAACTTTTCTCAAATAAAGGCATGACCCTCAGTATCATTTCACATGACTACTGATCTACAATTATACACACTTAAGTTCTTCAAACGAAATTTCCAATTGTAATGAATGATATTAGACTGTCGTGACTGACCTCCTAAGGTTTACTCCCAAAAAGATAATTAACTGTTAACTGAACTGTCGCAAATACATGTAATAAAAATAATACTCCTGGCTCACTTCACTGATCAAGCTTTAAATTGTTTATCGTTGTAATATCAGGTCGACATAATGACGTGATGTTACACAAAAAGTGTAAAATAACACACATGTTATTTATAGTGTCAAATAGAATTCAATCTTGACCGGGATAAACTAGCTTTGAATTCCTAGCCAAAGATTTGAATAATCTTCAATCAAAATGTATTTCCTCTAACATATTAAATGAACAAAGCTCTCAGCTTTACAAATAATAAAAAGGTTTGTCAACGTCGTAATGTTTTTCCACTCAACACAAAAAATGTTTATAGGGGTTAAGACTTCGGTCTTATCAAACGACTAGTATTTCCTAGATCGTCGACGGTTTATGTACAATAATGCTATAACAATATCATTCGATGTTTCTTCTGTTCTTGAAGTTAGATTCTTGTTACATTAAAGTGCTCAAATTAAATTTAAAAAGAATTTAATTTGAAGCTATGACTCAATGTCAGAATACTTGGTTTAAATCAAATTATTAAAATTCGAGAGTCAAAACTACTAGTCTTCTATGAGGCATTATGATTCCTCAAACAATTTTTTTAATGTCAGTTCCATAACTGATCCGTAGAATAAAATTGAAGAATAGATGAAAGGCAATCATCTCCTAAATAATCTTGAAGCATAAAAATCTTAGCACACATCTGAAGTGTAAAATACATGAGAACACTGAAATACATGAAATGTGAAAAAATGGAGTACGATCGTTGGCTCACGATGTCTCTAATCTAGCTCTATACTAAAAATAAGAGACACAGCTACCTTATTTGGACGAAAAACTTGAAAATCTATGTAAGTATTCACATAATACTTTAGATGTTTCCTCAGTTCAAGATACTGAGATGGATCTGCATTCGAACCTCGGATCTGCGACCTCAGAGATAGGAAACACATTCCCTCTCCGGAATTCACCAACATTCGCCTGGGCTCGAACGACATCCTTCTGGCAAATTCTTCTGTGGTTGCTGGGCTACCCCTAGCATCTTGACAAATCTCTCCTGTAGAATCTTCATTCTCCGTCGCAAATATGTATCAGCCTCATCATTGGAAAATAATTTATAGAAATATTCGTATAAATGGTGAATGAAGTATTTCTATTGCTAATTGATGTTACATTAGTGTTCGTAGACTGACGAAAATGTACAAGATGGACCGTACACTACGTCTGTATTCAAGAATACGTCGTCTAACGAAGTTCCATCGTTGTATCTTAACTTCTGTTATCGAATATGTCTCTGGCGCATGACTATTTAGTTCATCATATTAACAGTGTTAATTATGTTGAATGAAACCATTTGAAGAATAATGATAGTCATTATGATAATATTTATTTGCTGCGCCAATGTTAAAAGTCCTTCGCTACTGTTCACTTGAACTGCGTTCGCCAACTTCACGTTGCAACTAAAATGATATTCAGCTTTATTTCCAACACATTTGAAAATCTGTCTTAACAGGCTTATATTGTCGAAACGGTAAATTTAAGAACGCTTGACTTTCAACAGAATGTAGTATTCGACCTGTTCTTTATATATATTCACTTAGTTGAATTCAAATCTCAATTATATATGAGATATACTAATTTCAATGTTCCTCACAACTTCACATAAAATGGAAGTGCGGTAATCTCCTACGATCTACCTTGCTATCCTCGCGTCTCCACAAGTCGACAGTCGTCGCACTCGGACAAAGTTTTGGGATCTCTGTTAACCCACTAAAAACACTTCCTCACTCTTCAAAGACTGCTGGAGTAAGAACATCGATCTTTGGATCTCCCCCTCCAAATCGAAAGTTTGGCGGCCATATCAATCTCCCACCATAATTTTAGCGCGTAGATTACTAATGCTTATTACTGCGTAGATTAACCGATCTGCGCTTTTTAAAGTATCAGACATAATTTCTTTTAATATTCTCTTCATAACCAAATAAGAAAATCTTCTTCTAAGGGCCTAAATGCATAATTTCACCAAATTATGTAGTTGAAGTTGATCCCGTCTTCAATAAGACCTCTTCTCATTGGCTCTGGGCTGGGATCCAATAGCATAATTTATAACAATATTTTTAATATTAATTTCCAAACTCACTGTTGCTATGCCAATTTTAACCTTCTAGAAGCGTCTATTGTGCAATATATCACGTGATCGGGCTCTCCCACGGCCTCGAGCTTGTAACACTACCCTCCTGTGTCACACTTCCAGAATTTATATATGCTGGTTAAATTTTATCATGGGGACGGAAAATACTCTCATTTTGTCCCAGAATAATTCAATTTTCGGGGGCAGTATGAAGCCTAATATTATCCAAGGGCGGCTCTAGGCCTAGTCCCACTGTGCCATGGCACTTCCCTCTAAGAGAAAACGAATTATTCATAGACCTGAAAGAATAATTTCAAACGCCTACAGTTTAATACTGGTATTTAATTAGTTTCAAATTACTTAGTAGTTTCCGTCCGTAGAGTAAGATCATTGATTCCATCATCCCGCCTGTGATATCTTGTGGTACGGCCTAAGCGGCACGGTTGACGTATGCGCAGTTCAATTTACGATCCTTTTCATTACCTCTCCCGTCACTGGATATGGGGAAATAAACTGGGCTCCGTGCCGAAAGCAGCTTGGCTCGTGGCAGTACAGAAAGTAAAATGCAATGCCATCTATCGGTCATTATCAGGTACTGGGCCATTGCTATACCTGTCTGTCACGAGGGGAGGAGCAGAAGAGTGTGTAGACCAATGGCCTGGAAGTAATTTAACACTCATTGGTTATTGGCGTGGGGGGTGGGTTCGTTGACACAAACTGACAACTAATCGCTCTCACACAAAGCCGTGCACAAATAATATTAATTCCTGATTTCTCTAAAAGAGGGCTCTGCATACAACATTCGAAATCTATATTTGACCTAATAAATAGTGAATATAATATGTATTTAATAATTCCTTCTCTGGTAAAGTGAATAACTAAGGGAATAAAAGAGAAAAAAGTACGATCATGACTACATGTACAGGCTTCACGGATTAATCTCGGTAGCTAAAAATGTCTGGTTGATAAACCACCTGCACTTGTCAGGTCTGGAAGATATCGCGTGAAATATGTTGGCTGTCTTCAGTTCTTGACGGTTCGTGGTTATTTTTAGTGAGTTACAAGGTGTTAGAGAGTTTGTGTTGTAGGCTATTGCGCGCTATTCGTGAAATCGTGAGTGAATGGTTCATGGTTGAGTGGTGGAAATGTTTCTTTTTATTTTCTTATTGTATATATTATCGGTAAGTCCCGATGTGAAATGTTGACTATCAAGTTTAGTGTATATATGTGTTAATAGTCAAACATGAATAAGATTAGTACTTTGTTGAATAGACCATTTTCTTCTTTGCCGTATGATGACAAAATTCAAGTTAAACAATTAGGTAGACCAACCCCAGACTTGACTATCAATTACATACAAAAAGTGCCCAAGTTCATAGGTCCAGGAAGTTCAACAAAGATTTATATAACAAAAATAAATGGCTGTGTGGCTGCGAAGAAAAGGGTGCGTTATTCTGCTTCCCGTGCGTGCTTTTTGAAGGCGAATTCAACTGGTCAAAGGGTGGAGTTACAGATATAGTTCACGTATGGGAAAAAATGAAAGCTCACGAGAAGTCAAAAGACCACATGAACAATGTAATGAGTTTGTCCATGCTAGGCTTTTAAACATTCAAACCCAATTGAGTTCGCAGTATAGGGAAGCCATTGCAAAACATAATGAGCAGGTTGATAAGAACCGCTATGTTTTAAATCTTATAATTAATTGTATACTATTTTGCGGTGCCTTGGAATTGGCCTTAAGGGGGCATAATGAAAACGATGAGTCTGAAAACAAAGGTATTTTTAAGGAGTTAATTCAGTTCAGTGCAGAGCTAGATCATGACCTCAAGGAATACCTCGGTCGTTCTCAATATACCTCATCTGCTACGAAATACACATCAAAAACAATACAGAACGAGTTACTTGAATGCATGTTAGAAGTATATCATGAAGAAGTTCTTGAAGAAATCAAAACTGTTGAATACATAACGGTCATTGCGGATGAAACTACTGACGTGTCCAATCAGTTTCAATTAGTAATCGTGCTACGATACATAGTTAAGGGAAAGCCAGTTGAGAGATTCTGGAAATTTATTAACCCCGATGGACATGACTCAAATGCAATCTCAAACTGCATACTACACAAACTACAATTAATTATTGGAAACGACTGTAACAAGCTAATTGCTCAAGGCTTTGATGGCACGTCCGTTATGAGTGGTGGTTTAAATGGCATACAGAAGCAAGTAAGAGACAAGTACCCATATGCTAATTATATTCATTGTTACGCCCATCAAAAGAATTTAATTATGTCTAAGGCAGCGTCAGTCAATCGCCAAGTACGCTTTTTTTTTTTCAAATCTATCAGGTATATGCTCATTTTTTCAAACTCTTCGCAACGCACACAAATTTTAGATGAAATTGTCCAGAGAAGGTTACCTCGAGCTTCTCAAACGCGATGGAACTTTCATTCTCGTGGAGTGAGAACGGTGTTTGAACACAGGAAAGATCTCATTGATGTTATGCAGTCGATAGGAAGCCGTGATGACATAAAAATGCAATCTACCCTCGCTCAAGCCAGTGCTTACGAACTGCTGCTGAATGAAGTAAATTTTGTATTTTGGCGAACGTTTTTCACAAGGTAATGCCACACGTGGAGATACTTTTCAACCAGCTACAAAAGAAGAAGATTGGCCCAGTGAAAGTGCGTCAAAGTCTACAACACTTTGAATCCTGTATGCAATCAATACGCCAACAAATTGACACACTAATCGAAGAAGTCGAAATTGAAATTCGAAATGATAGCGAAACCGTTCCACTAAAGAAAAGACGTACCGACACTGTGCTTTCTGACAGCAAAAAAAGGGAAGCTGTAGAAGTATGCGATACAATTTTATTGGAAATACGATCTCGATTTCAGTTTACGGGACATCTGGTTGCAACGAACTTGTTTGATGTTGCCGAATTTGATTCATTTGAACAAAATTTTCCTGATCTACACCTCACTGAAATGGTCAAAGCATACCCGTTTCTAGAAGAGGAAAAACTTAAAAGTGAGCTACAGGTCTGCTTCTCCAGGCCAGAACTGAGATCCGTTTCTGGAGCTGTACCATTTCTCATGTTAATTCTGGACGACGAGCTAAGTGACACTTTTCAAGAAACTGTTAAACTGTTGAAACTGTTAATTACCATGCCGATGACTACTGCAGAAGCTGAACGCTGTTTTTCGCTGATGAAAAGAATCCTGAGGAACACCATGAAAGAAGAAAGACTGACAGCATTAGGCATCCTGTCATGTGAGAAGCGTTTTGCCAATAACATTGACAATTTTAACAAGACAGTCATGGAACGATTTGCAAGTAAAAAGGATCGCAGAATGGGCCTGGTTTACCGCTCATTTTAAGTGGACAGTGACGGCGTCTTAAAATCATTCATGGCAGCAATGGGTGAGTAAGATTTTATCCAACCGTTATTTTATTTTGTTTTAGATATTGAAGTGTGATTAAGACTTTCACTGAGAGAGGCATCGTTCTACCATTATTGTGAGAGTTTTCGTACGCCGATCACGATACAGAGCTAGTTCATTTTTGTATCTATACCAGTCAACAGAACAGGGTTTACCACACTAAATACTGCCCATTCCCAATGTTGAATGGATTTTTAACTTTTACCTATGCAATTTTATACATCGGAAATCGAACCCTTGGTGAGAAATGAGCAAGTGGACAGCACTGCTATCATGTTATGTAAATACCAATATTTTCGTATTTTTTTTACTTGGCACCACCCCTTGTGTTGACCTGGAGCCGCCCCTGATATTATCTATATTTAGATTGTTATTATTATTATTATTATTATTGTTATAATTTTTCCTCAAACAATGTGGATTTTTCATAAAGAATTGAACTTCGATGCAGGAAAAGTCACAATAAATCTTTTTCACAAAATCATTCCCCATTGTGATACAAATCTCCTAATTATGAGACACGTGCCCAGGATGATAGTTGTCTGCATGAATGGTGCAGCGCTGTCAATGTGGAGATCCTTAAGGTATAATGCACTGGTCAAAGGAACATATTCCAATCCAACCTTAATCATTTCCCACATTATGATGGCTGAATTAGTGTACGTATTTGTAATTCAGGTGAGGATCGGGAAGGAGGTGGCCAGGGCGTTACGTTAGTGATCATCCCGGAAATTGCCTGGAGAAGAAGTGGGAAACCAGGGAAACCCACTTCCAGAATGGCTGAGGCTGGAATAGAACCCACCCCTTCTCAGTTTTGACTCACGACTCACTGACTTGACTGACTGACTTAAGGGACACCGGGTCTTTGTTTTCAAATTCTGAAATTAATAATGGTTTAGTTGTAATTTTGCCCTCAGAACCCTTGCATTATTATACATCATATTACTGATGTACGGTTTTCCTTCTTTGAACGTAGGGTAACTGAAATCTTATTTTTAATGCAATATTTCATTTTTTTTGAGTCGTTTCGGCCATCAATGGACCACGATGTTCTTCACTCATATGATCACTGTAAAGCTTGTTTTCTTGTCTGCCAGTAGATCTTCATTCTTGACGAATGTTCAGCTCTCCTTTCTTCCTTCCACTTGCAGTGAGGGCGAGGCATCACAGATGTTAAAGGGTGTAGATTACTAGTTGATTTAACTGCCTTTCTGAACAGGTTCCTATCCCAAACCAGAGCTTGATTGATTCGAGCTTCTGTTAGGTCCTTTTTAACTTGCATCGACCATTTACAATAGGAATTTTTTTAGAGATTGATGAGTGGATTCGATATGAAAGTCGATGATGCTCCATCCGCTCCAAATGTCCAAAGAAAGACATTCTCCTTTTTCTCATCACACTCACCAAATCTTCTATATGTTCAAATAATTCATTGTTATGTCTTCTTCTGTAAGTACCATTATCATTAACAGGTCCTAATATTTTCCTTAGAATTTTCCGATCCTTAAGTTCTAATTTTCTCAATGGGCCTTTGTTTGTCATCTGTAAGCATTCTGCAGCATACAGTGCTGACGGCCTAATTACTGTATTATAATGACAAAGTTTGACATTCCGGGACAAGCTTTTACTTTTGTAAATGTTTTTTCAGGTTTGAAAGGCACCTTCCAATTTGTTACATCTGCTCTCAATGGCAGCTATTTCTGAATTATTAGGGTTAATCCATTCGCCTAGGTATTTAAATTTTCAGACTTTTTTGATTTTTTGCAGACCAATCGTGATGAATTTTGAGGCATCTTTGACATTTGTGAAAAAAATTAGTTTTACGGAAGGCCACTTTAAGTCCAGTTTTAGCAGCTATGATTTGTAGTTTATTAAGTTGGTCAGTGGCCTCTTCCATTGAATTAGCGAACAAAGCAATGTCATCTGCAAAAGCGAGACAGTTTATATTCAGGTCTTCTTTTTTATAACCAATTCGAATACCATAATTATTTGGTAAGATTGTTAACCATTCTCTTATAATTTTTTCCAAGACACAGTTGAACAGCATCGGTGATCCCAGATCACCTTGTCTACAGCCAGTCTTGATTGCAAAGGCTTCGGAAAATTCACCACGAAATTTGACCTTAGAAATGGTGTTTTCTAAGCTTGCTTTGAACAAATTGAAATACTAACGGATTCTTAAATGATAGCCTAACTCCAAAGACGCACCACCTCCCCCTGAGCTGCAATGCAGGCCTACATTTCCTACGTAATATCTAAGTTAATTATGTGGTCTGATTGCACTGTGCCTTGTGTAACCGAAGTCCCTCACAAAAGTTTCAAAATATTTCACGTATTATTATACATCATATTACTGATGTACGGTTTTCCTTCTTTGAACGTAGGGTAACTGAAATCTTATTTTTAATGCGATATTTCACATTATTCCTTGCGTCAATCAAATTAAAATGGCTTTTACTTACGTGTTACTAGTGTAAAAGCCATATCAAGTAGCCTATTGCTTTCGAATTCGTGTGGATACATGTTCACACAAACTCCATTAATTGCCAAATTAAATTACGTAATTAATGACACTAAACAAAAATAATCTTTGAAGTTATAGACGCATTTATATGGAACATTTAAAAAAATGTAGGATTTGTGCTGAAGAAGTAAGCTCAGGAGCACATTTCGTCACAAAAGGTGGGTAACTGAGAAAAACGCAATTTTAAGAAGACATGTATTATCGGGGTTACTCTGCACTACCCTCTTTATCTAAGACATGGACATGAAATGTGGAAGGTCGGAAGCCGTGGTGGTGTGACTGGCTGACGAGCCTGGTCGGGATGCAGGATATCAGGGTTTGAATCCAGACTACGATCTTATTTTTAAGCTTTATGCAACAGTTACGACCAATCTAATAGGGAGTTACTTTCTAAAAACTGGACACCTAAATTTCGAGGAATATGGAAAATAATATCACTAAATTATCTGTTGGAGTCACGTACGCAGAACTATTGAAAAATTAAAAAATCCATATTTTTGCTATTTTTGAAGGAAATTCAGTGCCAGTGTTCTTTAGATAGTTTCAAAGCTATTTTATCCAAAACTAGCTGCTGAACAAAATGAAGTCCATACTCCCTTTTAGGTAGAATATCTAAAATCGAACACGTCTGGGTGATATTTTGTAAATGTGATACTAACGGATTCTTAAATGATAGCCTAACTCCAAAGACGCACCACCTCCCCCTGAGCTGCAATGCAGGCCTACATTTCCTACGTAATATCTAAGTTAATTATGTGGTCTGATTGCACTGGGCCTTGTGTAACCGAAGTCCCTCACAAAGGCTCCTCCTTCAAACTAAAGCAATTGTTTACATCCATCCTAAGTTCCTGATGTTGATGTTTTAAAAGTGCGCATATCCGCCATCTTGAATGTATGAGAAGGGGGAATTGGCCGAAGCTGGGCCAGGGGCAAATTAGCAAAATGGCCGCCACGCGCAACCGCACTCTTGAATGGCGGGCGTTTTAAATGATTATTTATTCGTTATTGAACCTAACAAGATGGCAACCATAGCTTAACCTAACCTCACCTTACCTTCGAGGCGTGATCAAAAATTTCTAAAGAATTTTCAAGATGGCGGCCATAGCTTAACTTAACCTAACCTAACCTATGCGGGATGATCAAAAAGGTTTAAAGTGGCGGTCATAGCCTAACTTAACCTAAGCTAACCTTACCTTACCGAACTGAACCCCAAGATGGTAGTCAATCATTAAGAATGGATTATTAACAATCGATTAAGCAATTAAAAATCAACTACTAGATCATCTGCCTGGGATTTCTAAAAATACTCGATATCTCGCGAACCATCGTTTATTTTTTACCCACCTCTGCTCTACCTCTACCGATCTTCCTCTACCGCTCTATCTCTACCGCTCTATCTCTACCACTCTACCTCTACCACTCTACGATTACCGCTCTACCTCTACCACTCTACGTTTACCGCTCTATCTCTACCACTCTACCTCTACCGCTCTACCTCTACCACTCTACCTCTACCGTTTTACCTCTACCGCTCTATCTCTACCACTCTACCTCTGCCACTCTACGTTTACTGCTCTACCTCTACCACTCTACCTCTACCGCTCTACCTCTACCACTCTACCTCTACCGCTCTATCTCTACCACTTTACCTCTACCACTCTACGTTTACCGCTCTACCTCTACCACTCTATCTCTACCACTCTACCTCTACCACTCTACGTTCACCGCTCTACCTCTACCACTCTACCTCTACCACTCTACCTCTACCGCTCTACCTCTACCACTCTACCTCTACCGCTCTATCTCTACCACTCTACCTCTACCACTCTACGTTTACCGCTCTACCTCTACCACTCTACCTCTACCGCTCTACCTCTTCCGCTCTACCTCTACCGCTCTATCTCTACCACTCTACGTTTACTGCTCTACCTCTACCACTCTACCTCTACCACTCTACGATTACCGCTCTACCTCTACCACTCTACCTCTACCGCTCTACCTCTACCGCTCTACCTCTACCACTCTACCTCTACCGCTCTACCTCTACCGCTCTACCTCTACCGCTCTATCTCTACCACTCTACCTCTACCACTCTACGTTTACCGCTCTACCTCTACCACTCTACCTCTAACACTCCACCTCTACCGCTCTACCTCTACCGCTCTACCTCTACCACTCTACCTCTACCACTCTACGTTTACCGCTCTACCTCTACCACTCTACGTTTACTGCTCTACCTCTACCGCTCTACCTCTACCGCTCTACCTCTACCGCTCTACCTCTACCGCTCTACCTCTGCCACTCTACCTCTACCGCTCTACCTCTACCGCTCTACCTCTACCGCTCTACCTCTACCACTCTACGTTTACTGCTCTACCTCTACCGCTCTACCTCTACCACTCTACCTCTACCGCTCTACCTCTACCGTTCTATCTCTACCACTCTACCTCTGCCACTCTACGTTTACTGCTCTACCTCTACCACTCTACCTCTACCGCTCTACCTCTACCACCCTACCTCTACCGCTCTATCTCTACCACTCTACCTCTACCACTCTACGTTTACCGCTCTACCTCTACCACTCTATCTCTACCACTCTACCTCTACCACTCTACGTTTACCGCTCTACCTCTACCACTCTACGTTTACCGCTCTACCTCTACCACTCTACCTCTACCACTCTACCTCTACCGCTCTACCTCTACCACTCTACCTCTACCGCTCTATCTCTACCACTCTACCTCTACCACTCTACGTTTACCGCTCTACCTCTACCACTCTATCTCTACCGCTCTATCTCTACCACTCTACCTCTACCACTCTACGTTTACTGCTCTACCTCTACCACTCTACCTCTACCACTCTACGATTACCGCTCTACCTCTACCACTCTACCTCTACCGCTCTACCTCTACCGCTCTACCTCTACCACTCTACCTCTACCGCTCTACCTCTACCGCTCTATCTCTACCACTCTACCTCTACCACTCTACGTTTACCGCTCTACCTCTACCACTCTACCTCTACCACTCCAACTCTACCGCTCTACCTCTACCGCTCTACCTCTACCACTCTACCTCTACCACTCTACGTTTACCGCTCTACCTCTACCACTCTACGTTTACTGCTCTACCTCTACCGCTCTACCTCTACCACTCTACCTCTACCGCTCTACCTCTACCACTCTACGTTTACTGCTCTACCTCTACCGCTCTACCTCTACCGCTCTACCTCTACCACTCTACCTCTACCGCTCTACCTCTACCACTCTACCTCTACCGCTCTACCTCTACCGCTCTATCTCTACCACTCTAGCTCTGCCACTCTACGTTTACTGCTCTACCTCTACCGCTCTACCTCTACAACTCTACCTCTACCGCTCTATCTCTACCACTCTACCTCTACCACTCTACGTTTACCGCTCTACCTCTACCACTCTATCTTTACCGCTCTTCCTTTACCGCTCTATCTCTACCGCTCTACCTCTACCACTCTATCTCTACCACTCTACGTTTACCATTCTACCTCTACCACTCTATCTTTACCGCTCTACCTTTACCGCTCTACCTCTACCACTCTACCTTTACCGCTCTACCTTTACCGCTCTACCTCTACCACTCTACCTTTACCGCTCTACCTCTCTACATCGAAACAAGTTTTGCATATTGCTGGCCAAGTGTCGTAGTGGTCTCAAACCCATTAGTCGTTCTTGCGTGCGTGTATATCGGCTGTGTACACTCGCCTGTGTCAATGAGGATAGATCTGTGCGAGTGTGGAGATGACCCGGTGAACCTATGCACGACCAATACACCCGAGACCGATACCAACAGGGAGGAGGTGGTGGAATGTTCGCGAAACAAATCTACCGCAGAGCATAAACCTCATGCAATCTTTTAGGGTAATCATATTGATTTCACTATTTTATACACGATATTGTAGATAGTTGATGCGCGTCCATATTTCCGGTAATAAACGTGTAATTCGTGCCACGTCAGTCTTGCATACAGAACTCTACTTTTATCATTTTTTGATCGCTCAATTTCTCAATTAGACCCTAAAATATCGATTTTATGTATTAATATTACTCATGGATTTTTTTCTAAATATTATTTCGAAACTAAAATTTTATAATTTTATGTACCAATACGGCGGATGCGACTGAAATTCAATATTATTACGTTCTTACTCAGGCAACTTATTCTCATTGTATGGTGGGCGTGAATGCCAACTTTGGTGAGAATTGATCTATTGAAACGTAATTTATTTATTATACAGTGTACTACTTGAAAATACGCACGAGTGCTATATTGAAATAAATTAGCTGATATATGCTTAACATTGGATACCGACTCCTTTAATGGAATGGTATTGACTCTGATACTTAAAAGGAATACGATGATTAGTTTAAGTAGTATCCAAACTTGGAGTATGAAAATTCAAGTAACCGCCATTTTGTCTTCGCACAGATGGCGGTAATACGAAATGTGTTGTTATGGTGCACGTGAGAGTGGCTATATCTGCACTATTTGAGAAGTATTGTTCAGGCGTTAAGGAATTGATAGTGGGCGGGGCATAACACACCCACAGGACCGATTTACTTGACATTTTTCATGGCGTCACATTTACATTAGTGAGTCAACAAAGTTGTAACTTGGGCATCCGACTCCTCTCACAGGATGTTACACAAATTATTAGTTTGGGAAGGATCCGATGATACATTTAACCGATAATCAATTTTCACTAAAATAGCGGGGACATGAAAAGTGCACTTAGGCCTAATGAGTACAGAAAGGTGGCTACTTCTGCAGCAAGCTTTGATCAATTTAGTTTACGCATTTCGGAATTGATTGAGGGGGGAAGGGTGGGGACTGACACACACATAACACACTGACAGACAAGCAAATTGATATACAGGAACACACACTCAAATTCCGAGTGACCTCATGAGCCTATTTAATTTTTATAATAAATAGTGATGATGATAATTGTTGTTTTAAGGGGACTAACATCGAGGTTATCAGCCCAAATTCGTTTCTATGAAAGTAGGCTAAAACGGAGTATAACCAAGCCTTAGATTTTCTGCCCATACATTACGGACATAGAATTAAAAGACTGTCCCGGTTGCATATAAATGACACGGTAGGCTCATATCAACTGCGTCGCAAACATGTGACAAGTACTATGATATATCAGATCAATGCTTCGTGATTGACAGTAGATATGGAGATCAGCACAAGCCGGGCCTCCTGCTGTTACGGTTGGGGCTTATCTCAGCTCCATGCGGTTGGTGTCTAACCTCCTCATTCAAGTAACGGCAAGTTAACTTATTAGAGAATATATCAGGTTGCAAATTGAGTTCATCCTGGACCTCCTCGCCTGGGGCGTCACCTTATTAGAGAAACGTTATAACAAGCTAGTTTGATTTGAATTTTAAGGAAAATGGTTTAACATTATCGGGTTGTAAGCCATTTTCCAATGTTGCCTTAGTAATCGAAATGTAATGTTCTTCATTTGGTCAACACGATTGCACCCATTTGTAATGGGTGTTTCCTAATCTTAAAAAACATTTATATGAATTTAACAAATAAATTACACTTGGATGATCCGTTTTGGTCGTCAAGCGATCATCATCAGATCCTTTACACTTAGGCTGTTTATTCTTTTTCTACACCTACGGGTGATGTACACACATCAAAAATCGTTGTGAATATTTCCATGGAGCACAGTCAGGATGGACTCATTTAATAATAATAATAATAATAATAATAATAATAATAATAATAATATTAATAATAATAATAATAATAATAATAATAATAATCTTATTTGTTGTACGTCCTTTTAACATCTGCGGTGGAGTTACTTCTTAAGCAGTGTCCACGCCTGTTCTACACAATTGAGATCGGAAGCATAGGAAGGCCATTCCATTTTGTGAATACCATTCTCTTGAAGAAAGGCATTGACCTGGACCTCGTGCGAGGGCTATCGTCCATGAAAGTGAAATTTGCGCCAAAATTGTCAGCACAGCCTTTCACTACAGGTGCCAGGGTAGTAAGTTATCCCTGTAACGGATGCCTGCCATACGCCCTGGGATCTACACGAGGGGTTCAGCGACCATACATAATGCCACCCCAAAACATTGCACCACCTCTCCCTGTTGGTATCGGTCTCAGATGTATTGGTCATGCATACGTTAACCGGGTCGTCTCCACACTCGCACATATCTATCCTCATTGACACAGGCGAGTGAACACAGTCGATATACACGTACGCAAGAACGACTAATAGGGTTGAGACCTCTACGAATCTTGGCCAGCAATATGCAAAACTTGTTTTGATGTATGTTTTTACAATATATACACCTATTTAGTTGCAGTAGTAGCCTCCGTGGCTAAGGCGGCAGCACGCCGTCCTCTCACCGCTGGGTCCGTGGTTCAAATCCCGGTCACTCCATGTGAGATCTGTGCTGGACAAAACGGAGGCAGACAGGTTTTTCTCCGGGTACTCCGGTTTTCCCTGTCACAATTTCATTCCAGCAACACTCTCCACTATCATTTCATTTCCTCTGTCATGCATTTAATCATTGCCCCAGAGGAGTGCGTCAGGCCTCGGCAGCCGGCACGTTCATATCCTCGCCGCTAGATGGGGACTTCATTCATTCCATTCCTGACCCGGTCGGAGACTGGAAGCAGGCTGTGGATTTTCATTTTTCATTTAGATGCAGTAGTAATTAAAGCAGCACAACTAGTCAAGATATGTGATATTTTGTTGTGATACTGATAGTGTGATTGACCTTCAACTATGCTTGCTTTGTGTGATCATGTGAATGATATAAAATTGTCAGGCTGGAGTGGATTGTGAACTTAGCTCTTTGAGCGATGTGCGATCCGGTTCCGAGCAGTTTCTCTCGCCACTGTCTGCACTGATGTGGTTCAAAGGTTGTACACGTTGGTATTTTACATTTCTTTTAATTATGTGTTGATGACTTAATAAATAGAATAAGTAAATAAAGCTTTCAATGTAAAATTTATTCATGAATTATAATATAATTTAGAAAGATTTGTCAAGATCTAAAAAGCTGAAAATGTGTGTGTGTTACAATCTCAGCCACAAAAGCTTCTGAACAAAAACTCTCACTTAAAGCAAACAGACTCACTCTCCGTCGTTTTTAGACTGTGTGTATTTATGTATTCACTGCAGCTCATCTCGCTCGCTTCCAGGATCTTGAAATTTGCACTATTTTTGTTGATGACTCATTTAGGGATTTCCGACATCGTGGTCAGGTAGCCCCGTGTACTTGTGTGTGGAAATTGTCTGATAACTAAAGCCCTGCGCGGAAACGGATATCCGCGGATAAACCCGCGGATATCCGCAAAATTTTTGACCTTGCGGATATAGTTGGCATTACTGTGCGAATAGCGGATAATCTGCGGATAATGTTTAGAGTAAATTTGCGGATAGTTTTTAGAACACAATGTTGAACTGGTTTTTAGCCTACTTTTCACATTTTGCAAAAATGAGGAAAAAGTAGACTTATGAGATCGATCCGGGAAAATGTGTGTCTGTCCGTCTGTCTGTCTGTTTGTCTGGCTGGCTGGCTGTGTGTGTGTCCCCCCCTATCAACTCCTAAACGGCTGCAGCAATCAAAACCAAATTTAGTATGAGTAAAGATGTGCACCGGAATAGCTCACGTTCATATTTGAAAATGATGTCAGTGCTACCAACTGCTGAAAAAACGCACTAGAAATTTAAGCTCCATGTTGGATATCTTGCAAGATATGCATGGGAGCTATTCCAAAATTGGCATACATGTAGATAATACTATTTCAGTTTAACTTCCAGGAGACCAACCATGACAGTGTTGCCAAAATAATTTTAAGCCCTCTGATAGGTGCAATGTTTAAATGCATATAACTTCTACACTATCAATTGGATTTCAACCAAATTTTGTATGTAATATCTGTACATAAACAGATATGACTGAGCGTATTCTTAAGAGCCACCAGGGCTGCCAACTGTTAATAATTGCTCTCTCTATTTTTTTTAAATCCAAATACCAATATATCAGAAAGTATGCAAGCCAACAGCTTTAAACTATGCACACGTATATTCTGACATTTTAGATTAATTTGGAGTAACTTATATACGTCAGTTCTACCAACATGATTATTAGCCTGCTGATAGTACAAATTATAAATACATGTAACTTCTATACTATCAGTTGGATTTCAACCAAATTTCGTATGTGCTATGTGTACCATGACAGATATGACTATAAGTATTGTTAAGAGCAATCAGGGCTGCCAACTGTTAATAAATACTGTCTATATTCTGTTTACCCTAATATCAATATATCAGAAAGTATGCAAGCCAACAGCTCTATACTTTGCACACGTATAGCACCTGACATTCTAGATTAATTTTGAGTAATTAATACAAGGCAGTGCTGCCAACATGATTCTATGCCTGCTGATATATCCAATTTTAAAATACATGTAACTTCTATACTAACAAATGGATTTCATCCAAAATTGGCACAACAAGATATCATAATAATTCAGATTATTTCTGACCAGCACACGCATGGTATTGTTGGCAACATGCTTTTACGCGTGCTGATCGATCCAGTGTCTAACTGCATGTAACGTCCATTGGACTTCAACCAAATTTTGTATTCTGTACATTAAGAGGTGGAACTAAGATTATATTCAGTCACCAGGGCTGCCAACTGTAGTGCTCTATTAGGTTACATTATACCAGGTATATTTTGAACTAATTAGATATTTCGATATTACCAACTTAATTTCGTCATTATTCTAGATAGGTTCACATACTGTAGAATAATCATTGGCATGAAAAGTAGGCTGTATAGTTCTGCACGGAACTTCTTGTTTTAAAATAATTTTAGTTTTTGCTAAGATGTGCGTCTTTCACGTTTCTTGTTAATTCCCTATTTGCTTTCGCTTGGATTGTATGGGAATAATAGAGAAGTGCGAGAAGCCAACCATGGAAATTCCCTCAATTAGCGTTGACTTATCCCCATTAAAAAGTCCTATATAGCCAACCTGCGCATACCTGCGAGTGTATAACCGACGACTAAGTAAGTGTTATAATTAGCCACTCGCTGTTTGATTCGCCGTTACTCAGAGGGTCACAGCTCAGTCAACAGTGTCTTGCGATTCACACATAGCCTAGGGGAACGAATTTCTCCTCAAATGTCTAAATGTGTTGCTTTAATACTTTACGCTTAATCTATTAAATTAAAAATGTTATTGTAATGTCAGCGGGTTCGAATAACAAACGTGCGGATGCGGGGCGGATGCGGATAACTGTCGTGCGGATGCGGGGCGGATGCGGATAACGTTTTGTTTATCCGCGCAGGGCTCTACTGATAACCTGTAACTTGTCTTATTATGATGGCGGTATTAGTGTGTGTATTTTTAATTCACATGAGAATTGGGAAGGTCATGGCCGTGGCCTTAATTTAGGAACCATCCTGACATTCGTCTGGAGAAGAATTGGGAAACCACGGAATCGAATCCACCCCTTCTCAGTTTTGCCTCACGAGGCTGAATGCACCCCGTTCCAGCCCTCAGGCCAGAAATAATGTTCTTGGTAGTGCCGGGAATTGATCCGGGGCCTCCGCGGTGACATCCAAGAGTGGTAGCCACTACGCAACGAAGCGGACCTACCTTTCTTTGTGTTAGGCGGGCTGCATGGCCCATGTGGCCTAACGCCATTAATGTCAATAAAACAAGTAGTTCTGTGAAGAACTATATAACCTATTTTCATATATCCTACTTATGTTAATTGCCTCTATCAACGTACAAAATTTCAGTTTGATTGCTGTAATAGATTCGTAGATATTTAGAACCGTCTAAATATATCTGATGGTCATCAAGTGGGATTTTTATATATGTAGGTCATAGAGTTATGTACTATTACATGAAGATTATTGTGTAGGTGTAGTATTCAAACTTCAATCGCATAATTATGAAATAAGTCATGAAACCGGGTTTTTAAATTTCGCACATCTGCCATCTCTTGATTATGAAAACAATTAAAATATGATGATGATGATAATTGTTGTTTTAAGGGGCCTAACATCTAGGTTATCGGCCCCTACAATTAAAATAAATTAGACGCCAGTGGATGAAAATTTGTATAAGCATTTACCATACCAAGTTTTCTGGCGCTCGGATGGTTAAACCGTGAGAAACGTCCACTTAAATATTTTTATTTTGCGTCACCGCTTTGTTCGATTTGTCCTCACCAGGTTATTGAAAGTCCCATAGGTGAAATTATGGTCATAGCCTGTACCAACTTACAAAATTTTAGTTTGATTGCTATCATAGATTAATAGACTGAGAACCATCTAAATACTTCGGATGGTCGCCATGTTGGATTTTTATATATGTAGGCCATAGAGTTATGTACTATAAAATAACGATTTTTGCGTAGGTTCATTATTCAAACGTTCACTACGATCGCATGGTTAGTACACAAGAAACAAAACATTAATTTTAAAAATTGCGCACAGCCACCATCTTAAGGTTATGTTAGCAATTGAACTAAATTAGATGCCACTGCATTACAAAGTGTATAAACATTTACTGTAACATATTTCACTGCGCTCAGATGGTTAAATCGCGAGGAGAGCCTATTAAAATGCTTCACCCTCGCGTAGCCGCCATGATCGTTTTGTATTTCACAGGTTTTTGGAAGTCTCATAGCTGAACTTCTAGTAGTTTCCCTTATCACTGTACAAAATTTCAGTGTGATATCAGAAATACAGTAGTTTCGGAGATATAGAATGCCAGTGAAATATTTTGCAAAGCCGCCATCTTGAGGTTATGTAAACAATGGAACTGAATTCGATGACATTGCATTGCAATTTGTATAAACATATGCTGTACCAAGTTTCATTGCGTTTGGATGGTTAAATCACGAGAAACGCGTATTTAAAAGTTTCAACTTCGCTTGGCCGCCAAGTTCGTTTTGTAATTAACAGGTTTTTGAAAGTCTCATAGGTAAACTCTAGTAGTACCCTTTATCACCGTGCAAAATTGCAGGGTGATATCAATAATTGTTTCTGAGATATAGAATGCCGGTGAAATAATTCGCACTGTCGCCATGTTGGATTGGTGAGAAGTAATAAAACTTTATGGGCACTGTCAGGGTCGGCTGAAATTGTACTACAACTTTACCGAGTTTGATTGAAATCACCCCAGTCGTTTAGATGTAATTAGGGGTGTACACACACACGGACGCACACACACAGGAACAAAAGGTGATCTCATAAACCTCAATGCTTGTGAGATCACCTTTAGTCCGTGTTTGTGTGTCTTAATCCGTTTATCTGTTCTAATCATGAGATCGAAATCAACGTTTCAATAATGAACGTACACAATAATCCTCATCTAATAGTACATAACTCTATGGCCTACATACAGTACTGTTTGTAGAAAGTGAAACACCAAGAACAAGACATGTGACCACATTGCACCTTAAAGAAGAGATTAGGGACATGCCAATACATTACAGATTAGATGGACAGTCCGGTACATGCACGTTGATGGTCGATATTCAGTACGACGTCGCGCCACCACGTGCTGCACTCAGAGCCGCTAGACGTCGTGGCATGGAATCATACAGCGCTTGAATATGCTGCTGGGGAATACCGTCCCACGCGGTTTGTAGGCGCGTCCACAAAGCATCAACAGTGGCGGCAGGTGGACCTGAATGAGCAAGTTGCCGACCGACCATATCCCAGACATGTTCGATGGGCGACATGCCAGGCGAACGGGCAGGCCAGGGAAGCAGAGGTATCCGTCGTTCTGCGGAGAAGGCTTGCACATTCCTGGCCATATGCGGGTGGACATTGTCCTGCTGAAATATGGCCTGTGGAACGGCCTGCAAGAGGACCAGTGTCGCAGGCTGTAAAACTTCCCTGATGTAGTGGTCACTGTTCAGATTGCCCGCAAGACGTACGAGCCACGATCGCCTGTTATAGGCAATTGCGCCCCAAACCATTACACCTGGTGGTTGCCCGCTATGCCGCTCTACAATACAGCCTGATTACATTCTCCACGGCGGCGTCGAACGCGTATGCGGCCATCACTGTAGGACAGGTTGAAGCGGGACTCGTCCGAAAACACTACATTTCGCCACTTAGCCTGCCAGTGTCGACCTGCACGTGCCCATTGTAGTCGGAGGCGTCGGTGGTTCCCAGTTAATGGAAGTCGTCGCAGTGGCATGCGAGCTACCGGTCCAGCCCTTAAAAGACGGGGCCGCACCGTCGACGCAAACATGTCCACCCCCGCTTCAGTGCACCAACGTCGAGCCAACACCAAGGATGACTGTCTGTTAGGTAGTCAGCCCGAAGGCTGGTTGGATCCTCCAAAAAGTACCGCCGGTAAGTTATGTGGGTAGATACCCACAAAACCTCAAGGCAGCGCTATAGTGAGGCGTACTAGACAAGATGAGGGGTGAGGTAGTTTGCCATTGCTTTCCTCACTGAGTCAGAACAGCAGTACTAACCCTATGAGTAGAACCCTTCACAGCATCCACAGGCACTGACTGCCCCGAATTTCATTACTAAGCACCACCTATACCTCAGTAGCTTCCATATAATCACAGCCATGTGTGAGACTGAGACAGCGGTGAAAAGCCACATTTTACTCTAGCCCGTGCCAACAGTCAAATGCAAATGAGTCGTCAAGTTACAAAACTCGTTTAATCAACTTGTGAATAAGGATCATTTTCATGAGAAACGTTTCTCTGTACTTTGCCTCACGTATCTTTTGTGTTTGTTGTTTTCTACTTTTCGTTGGTGTTTTTGTGTTTGCTTTGTGCTTTTGCTTTTGAATTTGACTTATTGCTTTTCTTTCTTGGTTTTGTGTTTCTGTTCTGCTTTTCCTTTTTTGAATTTTGCTTTATGTTATTTGTTTTTTGTTTTCTGCTTTTGTTTTTGTTTTTGAATTTTGCTTTTGCTTCGTCTTTTTTGTTTTTGTTTTGTGTTTGTTTTCTGCTTTTGCTTTTTTGAATTTTGCTTTTTGCTTTATGTTCCTCGTTTTCTGATGTTGCTTTTGTTTTTGTGTCCTGCTTTTGCTTTCTGCTTCGTCTTTTTTGTTTTGGTTTTGTGTTTGTTTTCTGCTTTTGCTGTTTTTGAATTTTGCTTTTTTCTTTGTGTTTCTTTTTTATTCTGCTTTTGCCTTTGTGTTTGAATTTTGCATTTTACTTCGTGTTTTGTGTTTTTGGTTTTGTATATGTTTTCTGTGAAATCAAAATAAAACAAAATAAACAAAACAAAACAAATAAAACAAGACAATTTAAAACAAAATAAAACGAAATAAAGTAAAACAAAAAAATTAAATGAAACAAAATAAAGCAATATTAAATAAAACAAAATAAAATGAGGTAAAATAAATAAAATAATTAAATAAATAATTTAATAATGTTATTGGTTTTACGTCCCTTTTAACTACTCTGGCTTTTAGAGACGCCGGGGTGCCGGAATTTTGCCCCGAAGGGGGATCTTTAACGTGCCAGTAAATCTACTGACACGGCTCCCTCGCATTTGCGCACCCTCAAATGCCAGCTGACTACGCCAGGATACGAACCTGCAACCTTGGGCTCAGCAAGCGAGAACGTTACCCCTGAGCCACGCAGCCAGCCTAAATAAATAATTTTACGACATGATCCTTATTCACAAGTGGATTAAACGATTTTTGCAACTGGACGACTCAATTGTACTGCACTGGGTCGTTGGGATGAGGGAGATGGCTACTTGGGAGGCTTGTCGTAGTATAGTATCTATGTGTGCAGTATATGCATCGACCGTCGTCTGGTTATCCAGTGGGAGATGGTCCGCACGGAGGTGATTGTTGACGTAGGCGCGGTATTCCTGCCAGTTTGCTGTGCAGAAATTCTGGACCATCCTGGGAGGTGGTAGTGGGGGAAGAGGGAAGTTGAGTAAAACGGGGGCATGATCACCTCCTTTGAGTGGCAGGACAGACACGTCAAACAGATGGAGGAGGGAGTTATGAGCAATGACTGCGTCGGGGTGGTATTGGAGGAAGGACGGGACGAGGGACGAGGGTGGCGTCGATGTGACGTAGGTAGATGTCTAGGCTATGAAGTTCTAGGGTCGAACTGGAATGAAGGTTGAGGTCGGCCATTAGAATTAAATGGGGGAAGACTTCAGACACGTGGGTAATGCAGTCTTTGGGGATGGGGTGGGGTGGTAGGGACGAATGTAGATGGTGGTTAGGTGTAGGACGCGGGAACAAATAAGGCTTTCGGAGAAGAAAAGAAACAGATTTCATTTCAGAAACAAAATGAAATGTTCCATGCATTTTAATTTCAGGCCGGAGGGGGGGACTAAATGCCGGGAACGAAATTGATGGTCGTTAACAAATTTTATTTCGCGCCAGGAGCGAAATTAAAAGTCTGTAATGAATTTAATTTCGCGCCAGGAGCGAAATTAAAAGTCTGTAACGAATTTCATTTAGCGCCGGGGGCTAAATTAAAAGTCCGTAATGAATTTAATTCCGCGCCAGGAGCGAAATTAAAAGTCTGTAACAAATTTCATTTAGCGTCGGGAGCTAAATTAAAAGTCCGTAATGAATTTAATTCCGTGCCAGGAGCGAAATTAAAAGTCTGTAAAGAATTTCATTTCGCGCCGGGAGCTAAATTAAAAGTCCGTAATGAATATAATTTCGCGCCAGGAACGAAATTAAAAGTCTGTAACAAATATCATTTCGCGCCAGGAGCGAAATGTTATTCCATTGAACAATTTCATTTCGCGACGCTAAATTAAATTGATAATGCATTTCGTTTCGCATGCCAGCCCTGCTTTAGGGGGCGTTCAAATGGAACTCATTCGAGGTTCCTGTGAACCGGAATATGAAGAAAGGTAATTGGAGCTAAGGATTTAAAACAAAATGTATTCCTCATTGATGTTTGTTGAATGGGAAACATGTATTTGACATCAAAATAGAAAAAAATAGTACATTATGCAACGAGCCTATAATGGCTATAATCAAGACACGAGTATGTTCATAAAACGAGCGTATGCGAGTTTTATAATTTCCATACCATTATAGGCGAGTTGCATACGACTGTTTATGTTCGACGATAATTATAACTTTATTATATGTTTTAACATAAATATTCATAAATATCTGTTCAATCACTAGAATTTTGTGATCGGGTGCTGCGCTGGGTAGTATATCTCTGTTTTCCAAGCTCTCTGGCTGACCGACGCATGCGCTCTGTGTGCTTCAATGTCATATGTTCAGATTGTGCACCAGTATTCAGTAAAACTGTCACCGAAGTCGTTTGAAAAAGCCGCGCTGTGTAGAAATTGGGTTTGGGGATATTAAGGTACAGTGCTATTTCTTGTATCATATTCACCAGTTTATTTACGCGAACATATGGACGGTGCACTTTCGGTAATTTATACAGACATGTTGGATTTTGAGCGCATGCGCGAAGGTATCCTTATCTAATTGGTCACACAACTGTTTCTTGAGCTCTGATTGGTGGGAGAAACTGTTTCATAATGAGAAATAGTGTTATAATGAGCCTCATTATGATACAGTTTTCTGACACATAATAGTCAGGCTCGAACATAAATATTCTTACGACATAAATCATATAACATTTTGATGAGATTAATTTAATAGGTATATTTGTATATTTGCTTTTTTTTTTTAAAATTATTTGAAAACCTCCAGTCTGTTCAAGGATTTTTGAAATCACGTATATCTACTGTATAAATCTGCTCCTGGACGTTTGGTCCTTAATATATGAATTTTAATTGAAATATTTTTTCCCCATAATGGTGGAACAAACAAACATTATACAAACTGTAAATATAAACTTCAATGATAATTTGTGAAGTGAATTAATATCGTAAATAATTACGAAGTGCAGATGGCAAATGGCCTACAATTCGATTTATCAAGTTTTTAAAATATTCGTCTAAACACTGTAGTACATTTAATATTGCTGCTAATGACAGTCTAGCACTGTGAAACATTTTCTTAGACAAATGTCTTATTTTCTCACTAGCTGCCCTCAATAATAGTCAGAGAAGGCGTGGTGGCGTAGCGGTCAAGTTGTTGGCCTCTCACCATGGGGAACCACATTTGATTCCTGGTCAATGCATGTGAGATTTTTAAAGTGAAATGCCATGTCCTGTGATTCGGATTCCACGTAAAAAAGAGGTCCCGTTGCTCTTAATCGTGAGATTAACGATCACGTAAAACTAAAAACTTCCTTCTTTTACATGTTTCAATACACACCGCATTTACAATTCCAGTCTTATTTAATCTCCATAAAACAATAACAATCGTAGACTTTCTATTGAGTTAATTAGCTTCTGCTTCCAACATGGATGCTGTGTTCAAAACATCCAATTTCTAACTCACTTCTTAATATTTAGCATCATATTTCATAATCATCTCCCCTTGTGAGAAATGTCCTTGTTATTCTGAGTAGCTGTTAAGTTTTACGAATAGTAATGAAAACTCAAACAATCTGTTTGTGTTTTGCTATGTCTCACATGATACAACCCACCGTTTATAATAACCATATTCACGTTCAACACCACACTGACAAACGTCTGCTATGCTCTGAATCAGAAAGTGGTGTTTGACTGATCATCTCCGGTGCATATGATTCAGACGAACGCGTATAGTGTGTCATTGAGATATAATAACATAATTTAATGCAGCCAATGGCCATCCATGATACAATGACAACTAAATAGAATATACAAATCTATAGTTTAGATTTAGTACTTTGTTATCACAGAATTTCGTTAGCGAGGTCTGTCTGTTATTGCATTTCATCACGTGGTATCTATCACGTTGGTCATCACAGAGTTTACATCGGCACCGTTCACCTGGTTGATGGTAGGTGTCTCATTTGCAGATTTTATAATGGAACCCATGAATCGCGAAGCGAGTCATGATGTGCCTCAGTTCACAGGTAGCCGTTACCCATTCTCTATTGATCAACGCATCTGTAGAGAAGTCTAGATATATTTTCTCCCTTTTGTCCTGAAGTTCCTGTAATAATGTTTGAAATACTCTCGACGTGCGTAACAGTAATTTTAGTCTCAAACCTTCAATTTCAAATGATTCTCTGGCGAGTAGGTATACAAAGCGTGAGGGAGTGAACTTAGAAACTCCCAAAGCCTTTTATAAAATCTAGCCTTTACCTTCTCAATTGCTTTAATGTCTTTCATTTGGAGTTGATCCCAGATTAGCGTCAGGGCGTAGGTTACTATCGGGGAGATCTTTATGTTGAAAATGTTCAACACAGTCTCTAACGATACTTTCTGTAGCCTATATTATGAAAGCTGTGCATGGTAGATAAGGCGATTGGCACTTTGTCCTTGATGTGGTAGCTAAACGTGTTCCCGTTTGTCTGTACGGTTAATCCAAGATACTTATACTGTGAGACAACGATTCTCGTCAGTAGTATTTTACATCACTTGCAGAAGGCTTACCTCCTGTCTTGACGGGGGCGTGGTGCACAGCGGTCAAGCTGTTGGCCTCTCGCCACGGTGGACCGGGTTCGATTCCCGGTCACTGCATGTGAGATTTTCGAAGTGAAATACCATGTCCTGTGGTCGGATTCCACGTAAAAAGGAGGTCCCGTGGCTCATGATCGCGAGATTAACGGTCACGTTAAACTACAAGCTTCCTTCCTTCCCTTCTTGAATGCCATTGTCACTGTTTTCTGTTCATTTAGTTGTAATCCATTGTGTGTAGCACACGTTATCAGTTTATTAAACGTTTTCTGAAGGTGTATTGTTTCACGAGACACCAGTACCATATTGTCGGCGTATGCATATAATTTCACATTTCCTGATTTTGTGATCTTGGTAATGTCTGCAGTCACAATATTGAAGAGTAACGGGCTGATTGGATCGTCTTGTGATACTCCGATCTTCTGCTCAAGTGGGTCCGACACAAATTTTGAAATAACGTTTGGAGATGATGTGCTACAATGACCTTGACTCCCAAGTGTAAGCAATTGTTTTTCTACTGAAGGAAAAGCATACGAATGGTCGTACCTATGTATTTCTATCATTCGTAATTCAAGATACCTTTTGATTCCTGACTGTTACAAGATTTATCCTACAAACAAGTCCAGGTTGTTCAATTGACGAGAGCAAAGAAGACCTGTAATCTTTAAAAATATCAACACCATAGCATATTATTTGTGTTATGGTATTCCCAATAGAAATATGTAACTTTTTAATTAGCTTAATGCTTTGTTAAACTGTGTGAGAAATGGCTAAATCACCTAATTCTCTGTGTTCATAGGGGAGAACGAGCGTACATTTCTCAGGAAATCATCTACTTATAATTGAATGATCTTGGGCTGGCTACCTTTTCCTTTAGATTCTACTAGAAAGCTGCATTTGAGGGTGCGGTATTTGTATTATTATAATAATTATTATTATTATTTAATCGGTTATCCTCCCAGCTTGGCTTCATTCACGGACTCTGTGAAGGAGCATTCCTCTACCGTCGCAAGGACAGTGTCTCGGAACTAAACACTCTTTGTAAGCAGATACAACTGGGGATGGTAACAGGCCAATCGCCCAGACGACCACTAACTTGGGTCTAATTAAGGAAGCCTCAGGATTTTGGACCTGCTGAAAAGAACCGTGAATATGGGAAGCCACGAAACCCAGTTTCAGTACGGCAGAGGTGGGATTCGAACCCATGCTCTCCCGAAGCCTGCAAGGCAATAGGTAGTGCGTTAGCGCTCTCAGCCACCGTGGCTGGTACTGTATTATTATTAGTATTATTATTATTATTATTATTATTATTATAACCTCGTCCACTAGAACGAAAGGCACGATCAAACTATTGGGCATATCAGAAGAAAAGGATAGACAAACAAGGACAATAATCAAAATAACTATAAGAAACATGCACTTGCAGAGTGGCGAAACTTTCCAAATGACTGAATTTAAGCCTGCATTTGGAATTTGGGTGCAGGGACAATCGTTTAAAATCGATCCGGATGTGAAATATTATTTTATATAACAAATATTTTTCCTTTACTCTTCATACAAAGTTGCTCATAATGAACTTGTTTGAGCCTAGCACGGATGTATCTTCTATTACCCCTAAATGAGGAGCTGCACTAATGAGTGTTTGTGCTGGAAGAGGTACCAGTATGTTATTTGATAACTTTCATGCATAGTTCAGTTACATAGAGTTCCTTTAATCAAAGTACACCCAACAAACATCCCGTATATCAGTATCGGCATGAGTTTTACAAATTGCAAATAGGACAGAACCAGAGACTGCTCGAAGCTGTTTTGCTTGGGTTAAGGAAATAAGCTGCATGCCACTAATCAATACGCATCCTTCACTGAATAATGCAAGCTTGTCATGCAATGGGAAATACAGTAGAGTAAAACAAACAAAAATATATCGTTAATGTGACAAAGAAATATGCCTGGCAGGCAGAATAGTTTCAGAATATTGAGCGTGATCACTGATAAGAGCAACAGAGAGCACACGATTAAACTGCGATACTCCCTACTAATAAGGATGTTCTCAACGACAGAGCGGTTAGGATCAAAGCCACATAGTTGTGCGTGCATGTTATTAGGTGCCAGTTCCCGGAGATATACCAGATAATAGTAGAAATTGACAAATATTTAGATTTATTGATCATGCATATTTGCAATCTTCTGACACAAAACTATACGCAAACAGAATTAGAAGATTCATACCAAACTCCATCATATAGAATTAAGGTATTCAAGTTATTTTTTTCTGTCATATTTTCCAAACTCTGGGTTCTACAGTAAGTGTTCACATAATTAGGGTCATTGGCTTTTTCAAAGCCTGATAAGACATACAATGCGATATCTCACTTTCTTCATCCAAAATTCACTCTGACAAGCTAATTAGGCCTGCACTAACACCTTTTTGAAACATAAATGAAAATCACGCAAGAGCAGGGAATATCTAACATTTTGTTTCTCCTCCCCTCGGAGCTGTTACAGGTTGGACGCTATCAGGCATAATGCAAATACACCACAGACAGTTATTGTTCAATTCGTCATCATTGATGATTACATGACAATCTCTATGGGAACTTTCCTTATTAGCCTACTTTTCACATTTTGCAAAAATGAGGAAAAAGTAGACTTCTGAGTTCGATCCGGGAAAATGTGTGTCTGTCTGTCTATCTGCCTGGCTGTGTGTGTGTCCCCCACCCCCTATCAACTCCTAAACGGCTGCAGCAATCAAAACCAAATTTAGTAAGAGCAAAGATGTGCACCGGAATATCTCACGTCCATATTTGAAAATGATGTCAGTGCTACCAACTGCTGAAAAAACGCACTAGAAATTTGAGCTCCATGTTGGATATCTCGCAAAGTATGCATGGGAGCTATTCCAAAATTGGTACACATGCAGATAATGCTATTTCAGTTTAATTTCCAGGAGGCCAACAATGACAGTGTTGCCAAAATAATTTAAAGCCTTCTGATAGGTCCAATGTTTAAATGCATATAACTTCTACACTATCAATTGGATTTCAACCAAATTTTGTATGTAATATCTGAACATAAACAGATATGATTGAGCATATTCTTAGGAGCCACCAGGGCTGCCAACTGTTAATAATAGCTCTCTCTTTTTTTTTTATCCAAATGCCAATATATCAGAAAGTATGCAAGCAAACAGCTTTAAACTATGCACACGTATATTCTGACATTTTAGATTAATTTGGAGTAACTTGTATACGTCAGTTCTACCAACATGATTATAAGCCTGCTGATAGTACCAATTTTTAAATACATGTAACTTCGATACTATCAGTTGGATTTCAACCAAATTTCGTATGTGCTATGTGTACCATAACAGATATGATTGTAAGTATTGTTACGAGCAATCAGGGCTGCCAACTGTTAATAAATTCTGTCTATATTTTTTTACCCTAATATAAATATATCAGAAAGTATGCAAGCCAACAGCTCTATACTTTGCACACGTATAGCACCTGACATTGAAGATTAATTTGGAGTAATTAATACAAGGCAGTGCTGCCAACATGATTCTATGCCTGCTGATATGTCCAATTTTAAAATACATGTAATTTCTATACTAACAAATGGATTTCATCCAAAATTGGCACAGCAAGATATCATAATATTTCAGATTATTTCTAACCAGCACACGCATGGTATTGTTGGCAACATGCTTTTACGCGTGCTGATAGATCCAGTGTCTAACTGCATGTAACGTCCATTGGACTTCAACCTAATTTTGTATTTTGTACCTTAAGAGATGGAACTAAGAATATATTCAGTCACCAGGGCTGCCAACTGTAGTGCTCTATTTGGCTACATTATACCAGGTATATTTTGAACTAATTTGATATTTCGATATTACCAACTTAATTCTGTCATTATTCTAGATAGGTTCATATGCTGTTGAATAATCATAGGCATGAAAAGTAGGCTGTATAGTTCTTCACGGAACTTCTTGTTATTAATTAACAAAGGTTCTCAATCAGGTTGAGGTCCGGAGGGTTTCCAGACCAATCCATAATTTTGTTTTCATGAAGGAAATTTGTCCTGGATTTTTAGCCTACTTTTCACATTTTGCAAAAATGAGGAAAAAGTAGACTTATGAGATCGATCCGGGAAAGTGTGTGTCTGTCTGTCTATCTGTCTGGCTGTGTGTGTGTCCCCCACCCCCTATCAACTCCTAAACGGCTGCAGCAATCAAAACCAAATTTAGTATGAGTAAAGATGTGCACCGGAATATCTCACGTCCATATTTGAAAATGATGTCAGTGCTACCAACTGCTGAAAAAACGAACTAGAAATTTGAGCTCCATGTTGGATATCTTGCAAGATATGCATGGGAGCTATTCCAAAATTGGCACACATGTAGATGAGACTGTTTTAGTTTAATTTCCAGGAGGCCAACCATGACAGTGTTGCCAAAATAATTTTAAGCCTTCTGATAGGTCCAATGTTTAAATGCATATAACTTCTACACTATCAATTGGATTTCAACCTAATTTTGTATATAATATCTGTACATATACAGATATGACTGAGCGTATTCTTAAGAGCCACCAGGGCTGCCAACTGTTAATAATTGCTCTCTCTATTTTTTTAAATCCAAATACCAATATATCAGAAAGTATGCAAGCCAACAGCTTTAAACTATGCACACGTATATTCTGACATTTTAGATTAATTTGGAGTAACTTATATACGTGATTTCTACCAACATTATTATAAGCCTGCTGATAGTACCAATTTTTAAAAACATGTAACTTCCATACTATCAGTTGCATTTCAACCAAATGTGGTATGTGCTATGTGTACCATAACAGATATGACTATAAGTATTGTTAAGAGTAATCAGGGCTGCCAACTGTTGATAAATGCTGTCTATATGTTTTACCCTAATATCAATATATCAGAAAGTATGCAAGCCAACAACTCTATACTTTGCACACGTATAGCACCTGACATTCTAGATTAATTTGGAGTAATTAATACAAGGCAGTGCTGCCAACATGATTCTAGGCCTGCTGATATATCCAATTTTAAAATACATGTAACTTCTATACTAACAAATGGATTTCATCCAAAATTGGCACAACAAGATATCATAATATTTCAGATTATTTCTGACCAGCACACGCATGACATTGTTGGCAACATGCTTTTACGCGTGCTGATAGATCTTGTGTCTAACTGCATGTAACGTCCATTGGATTCAACCAAATTTTGTATTCTGTACCTTATGAAATGGAACTAAGATTATATTCAGTCACCAGGGCTGCCAACTGTAGTGCTCTATTAGGCTCCATTATACCAGGTATTCAGTCACCAGGCCTGCCAACTGTAGTGCTCTATTAGGCTACATTATACCAGGTATATTTTGAACTAATTAGATATTTCGATATTACCAACTTAATTTCGTCATTTTTCTAGATAGGTTCATATTCTGTAGAATAATCATTGACATGAAAAGTAGGCTGTATAGTTCTTCACGGAACTTCTTGTTAGCCTTGTGATGTGTTGCAGTGTCGTGAATGAATACAAATCTACCGTCTCAAAAACGTTCACGGACTTATAGACGCAGTCGTTCTTTGAGAACATTCATGTAAAGATGTCGGGTCAACAATATTCTACACAGAAAGCCAGTTCAAGTACCAGTGATAAAAGACTACAACGTGACACATGTCTTTGCCAATACACTGTTTCACATCATTCAGTACATGAATTCACGGAAACAAATCCACTCGTGCCACTCCAACAGCAGCTTCATCGTAATTGGTACCTTTTCCTAAATGTAATTAATGAACTTCTTAAGGGGCTCCAAAATGCTCAAAATCTTCAAAATTTCGAACTTTTATTTTTGCGCCATATTAAGCTACGGACCTTAAGCTATATAACGGTACATTTACTGTTTATGTCTCATTCCTGAGGCTACTTTCCTTATACTTTCCCACAATCTTTCGTCCTATTAGTAAACCCACCAAAGAACATTTTTACTCTTATTTCTATTAGACGATAGATACAAAAAAAGGACTTCAAAGAAAGAATCTGTGTTGGAAGAAAGGGGAAAGGGACATGGAAACACAGAAAAATGGATGCTAGTGCTTGAAATGGAAGAGGAATCACAAGGTACAGTATTGGCATGTTCTAAAAAACGGAAAAATCTTTGATTCCAATTGCTCGTTAAGTGATTTTTAGCCTCTAAACGGCTCGAGTGATTTCAATGAAACTCGTTAAAGACATAGTACAATTTTGTCCAACCCCGATCGTGCCCTTCAAATTGTAATATGACTCACCAATCCAACATGGCGGCTGTGCAAAATATTTCACCACCATTCAAGATCTCCGACACGATTACGGATATCACCCTCAAATTTTGTACGGTAATAAGGAGCACCACTAGACGTTCACCTATGTGACTTTCTGAAACCTGTTAAGTACAAGACGAACATGGTGGCCAAGCGAAGATGAACTTATTAAATAGTCGTTTCTCGCGATATGGGCTGACCATCCGAGCGCAGTGAAACTTAGTACAGCAAATGTTCCTACGCATTGTACTGCAATAACATTTAATTTAGTTCAATTATTTATATAACCTCAAGATGGTGGCTGTGCGAAATTTAAAAATTTAGTTTTTAATTCTTGTGTCCTAATCATGCGATCGAAGTCAACGTTTGAATAATGAACGTACACAATAATCCTCATCTAATAGTACATAACTGAATGGCTTACATATATAAAAATCCAACGTGGCGACCATCCAAAATATTTAGACGAATCTCAATATCTACTAATCTATGACAGCAACCAAACTGAAAATTTCTATGTTGATAAACGCTATGAACATAAGCTCACCTGTGGGAATTTCAATAACCTGGTGAGCACAAATCCAACACGCGAAATTTTAATATTCAAATCTTCGTTTCTCGCGATTTAACCATACGAGTGCAGTCAAACCTGGTACGGAAAATGCTGGTAAAAATGTTAATCCACTGTCATCTAATTTCTTTCAATTGTTTTCATAACCACAATATGGCGACTGTGCGAAATTTTAACATCTCGTTTTTTTAAATTATTTATTGTGTCCTAATCATGCGATTAAAGTTTGAATAATACACCTACTCAATAATCTTCATGTAATAATACATAACGTTATGTCCTACTTCCTATATAAAAATCCAACATGGTGACCATCCGGAATATTTAGACGATTCTTAATATCTACGAATCTATTGCAGCAATCAAACTGAAATTTTGCATGTTGATAGAGGCAATTAACATAAGTAAGATAGATGAAAATTGGCTATTTAGTTCTTCACGAAACTACTTCTTTAGATATCAAATTTCCCTTTTTTCGGAACTTTTCAACATACAAAGCTGAACATTTTCGATGTATTCCGCCTTATATGTGTTATATTTTAAAAAGTCGGTTTAAAAAAATTAGTGTAATTTTGCCACATGGAAATGTTCATGAAAGTGCCGTTAAAATTATGCAATTTTAAAGTTTCATTAATGTTCAAAAATTCATTTATTTTCAAAATACCTAAGTCAAAGTAAGGAGAAAGTATTGGAGAACATCCCTGAAAAAGATTGATTACTTCCTATTTCTAGTTTGTGAGAAAAAGGTAAATAAAAAATGGAAACTACTATGGACAAACTAGCAGAAATGTGTTGGGCACTTGACAATACCCAACAATAAGTGGCGGCAATGAGTAAATACAAGCACATGAATGCTGAACCAAGGAAGAAGTGCGGTCAAGATTATTGATCACCAACTGAAGGTTGTGAGTTCTAAGTTAATTTCTTTAGAAGATGAACAACTCTAAGCACCCAAAGCAACTATTAGCTAATTAGAAACAGGCGTATACAGCCCACAAATGAGGCGTCTGGTATCAAAACAAGACACATCACTTCAACAAAATTTTTCAGGAGACACAAAGCACTGAATAAGTCCTTTATGTACTGACAAATAAATATGCCTCTGTTTTGAAAGTTGTAAGCGATATAGACAAATACTTCCCAAAAGTTTCATAAGTCAAGCTGTTTTATTTTCATTTTTATAAGCGTTTATATTTGATGTGACTTATTTTGTTTCAAAACTTGCTGATGTATCTTGTTTTGCAACTCAGTAATCGGATGTATCTTATTTTGAAATTAAAATAATCAATCTTCACAAGTATAAAGTCGATTTTACACACCAATACAAATGTAAACAGTAAAGACAGTGCCCTATCAGTTAATGCGCTGATCTATGGACATTAGAGTCTGCCAAGATGTGTCTTGTTTTGAAACACATTCATCTACTTGTCTTATTTTGAAAACAACCGACTATTTCGGCATTTAAAAATAGCATGATGTGTCCTGCTTCCCAAATGTAAAGATGGCATTTAGGACTTGTTAAATCAGCCGTAATCTCAAATTCGCAAAAATAATGATGTATCTTGTTTTGATACCAAACGTCTTTCACGGCCGGATGAAGAATCTTCAGAACGGGTTTTCGGGTTGTTAGGCCGTGGAAAGGTTTCCTGGTATCTGACGTTTCTCCAGAAAGCACGGCTGGCATTTTCAAATATTTGTTCTGAATGGATTGAAGTTTGGCTGAGGTTGATAAAGACTGTTGGAATGTTCTGGAAATGTGAACTATTCTGGTTGTTGCTGGTGAACAGTTCTCTTGTTTCGTTCCCGTGTGGCAATGCAACACATACTTAATGTGATTAGTTGGCTAATGTGGTATTTTCCGCCCTCGTGTATGGTAGTGTGGCGACCGAAGCGTGACGTGGGTCAAGTTTCAGGAATCCTTTCCTGGGAGAGGCTGGCTGCTGGTTTACAAATCTTATCCATATAGCGTATCCCAATTTTTTAATTTAAATTTTGTGGATGTTTAAAATTTCGATTGCTTCTCTGTAAAGTCTGGCATCGTGGTTCGGAGACGCCTACACTGCCCCTGTGAAATGAAATGTTGTGGAATATTTATGAGGAAACTATTAAATATAATAATTTAAAACTTCTTGAACAAACACTTTAGTTCAGTATTGCAGTTAGGACGAAGGGATATATTAGTATCTTTACTAGTTTTCTTTAATTTTTTTTGTCAACAACCCAATTTCTTTCTCAAAAACAAATTGCTATACTGTATTTAATTAATTTGGATATAATTTACTAAACATATTGCCAAAACGGGCATGTTAAAAAGTAATTTTGACCACAAAGATTGCTATAAAAATGGTATATCTCTATCTGGAGTGATTTTTGAGAAAATGTTCCTTAAATTGAAAAACAATATATGGAAATTGATTCTGCGGGGTTAATTGGTTAAGACTGTTATCGCAGAAAACTGGTGGTGTAAATGGGAACTAGCTGAGGAAACGGTGAGACCTTTGGGTATAGGATGATGTACGCCCCGACAATGCAACACCCGTTTAGGCCTCTTAAAAATTGTTTTGTCAACTAGAAATAAAAATTAAGAATAAAAAAGACAGCTTTTCAGTCGGTCAACACAAATTTGTGGAACTAGGCAACACTGAAAAAGGGCTTCTATCACTTCAAGAAATGAGAATCCATGTTTACTAATAATACGCACAGTTGTCAGAAAGTATGGGGTAGGTAGCCTTTGGAATAAGCTATGAGCAGAATAAAGTTGCTGTTAGAAAGCTAAGGGTTCGTGGATTAAAATAGCACCAAAAGCTCATTTTCGAATATTTTGAAGATATTTGGCATCTGTTAAGTTTAAATAAACAGAGCCAAGAGAAATACTAGCGACGAATCACATAACTCTAGCGATCTTCAGTCAAAATGTACTGCACCGTGCTCTTTGCTGTATTATTTACCCGTGGGTGAGATCAATCGCTCTCCTCGTTCCAAGCTAATGTTGAATAGCTGAGTTCTTTCAGCAAGTGCCCATTCCTCTCCCCTCGTATTTACCTACCTCATTTACACTACAACTCAGCTGATGAAAACAAAATAGCGAGGTGCTTGCTCTACGCATATTGCTTGTTTATGCGATGTGGATGTAGCACAGTGGCAATGGGAAATTTTAAAAGCCAATTCTAGGTGCTCCCCTTCCCTTCTCGATTACTTCATTAGTCTCGTATAATTATATCACATGCTCGATTAGACGAATATATAAATAAATAATCAAATAATAGATCATTTATTTAAAGAAGTCTTCTATGGTCACTGCGTGAAAGCGGTGCAGGAAGATCTGATTTCAAGGGAAATGGAGAAATGCAATCTTAATTAATTCCCAGCTAATCAGTGGGAAAGGTTTCCACCTCAGAGTTCAATCAAGAGACCAAATGTTTACCACGTTGAGAGAAGTAAATGTCAGGATGAAATCAACCAAAGGGGAGGAGATCTCAAGGTCGGACTTGTATTTGAGCATCAGTGTTGGAAGCCATCAATAATGTCCATTTCACCACGAGGTGGTATGTATGATTGGTTTATCTGCGTTGACGGAAATCTTTGACTCGCTCCACGTGCCAAAATTTATTTTCGCCTGGTGAAAGTTAACGCCTGCTCTGCTTGTTGCTTTCAGCACTCTATATCGAGGATATTTTTGAATTATTCTCTTTAATACTATGTTCTACCACCCTTATTGCTTCTTATAGTGGTATGTTCGTATACTTATTCATAATGTCAATAAACCATTCATTTTATTAAATGTATTATACTCTTAATGTACAGTTGACAGTTTTGTAACTAAATAATTGTATATAAGTTGTATTTAACAGTGCATCCGCCAATCCGATAAACGCCTCATGTTAACTGAAATGATGTTGTTAAAAGAAACATGTCATCCACTTAACCCCTTTCGAAAAGTGTATAATTAATCTATGCATAACGTTATCTACCTGCCTCACTTATTTGGATACATAAACATGATGACCAACAGAAAAACTATTCTGTGATAATAACACTGTGCAACAATGGAATTTTTACATTATCAAAAATACACAATCTTTATAGATTCGGGTACGCTGAATTCGAAAATGACAATATTTTTCGTTTTTTAGCTTCGGTTTACGTGCCATATGAAGTTTGTTAAGTCCTTATTTCTGTTTTAGCTCTCGTGTTTTCCTATTTCTAGAATGCCAATGAATGCTGTGTTTTGTTTCTAGCTAACACAGTCTAAGATTGATTGTCTTCCGTAGTGCTCCATTGTGTATTGTGACACGAGTTTCTACTTTACTGTATAGAATCAAAACTGCTCCTTTTTGTACTGTGACTTTTATGTGGGTGTTTGAGTTACTGTGTGGAATCAACACTTCTGTTATAATGCCCCGCAGATGTGCTAATAACCCCAACAATTTTTGTCCCATTATAATAAGTGAAGGACATAAAAGTTTCAATAACTTCCAAACCTGAGCTTATCTAGATTTTTAACTTTCATTTTCAACTTCAGCACACTGAAATCCATTTAAATCAACTATTTTGGCTTTTGTAACAAGCCACGGTAGTTAATAGGGACGTAAAACCCAATAACATTATTATGTAAGAAACAAAAAGTTAACATTTGTTGTCTAGTGTAATTTGTGTTTCCCTTTTTTGTTTCCTCTTGCTTCGCAATCATTTTATATTCCTTCAATTGTGAGATGTGTGTAGTTATGTTTTACGACAGCTTTTTGCGTCTTCTGTAGAAACTCATACATGTTTTATGTACTGCGGAGCCTCCCGATTTACTCTAATGAATTTTTATCACATTAACAAGAAACAACGTGACGTAGCGACAAGCATTCATGGCTGCCATCGCAGAGGTATGAGTTTGTTTCCCGGGCTAGTAAATTCAACTGTAGTCTAAAGGCTGGAACGGGGTGAACTCGGCCTAGTGAGGTAGAGCCGAGAAGAGGTAACTTCGATTCTTACTTCAGCCATTGTAGAAGTAACTTTATGTGGTTTCCCCACTTCTACTTCAGACGAATGTTGGGATGGTACTGCGCACGAAATTTGAATGCTTCATGATGAATATGATGTTATTTTCCGAGCCCATGATAAAATTTAACGTTGCAATATAAATCTTGGAAGTTGGCTCAAGAGAGCTTTGTTAGCGAACGCAGACGGTGGGAGAAACCAGCCACGTGATCAGAGACGCCCCAGAAAATTCTCGATCATTGAAAAGTGCCTAGCAACAAGGAAATACCGCGAAATATTACCAGTTAATTGTTATAAAATATATCATTGGATATATGCTTACAGCCAATGAGAGGAGTGTTTATGGTAGCAGATATGGATTTTTACCTAAATAATGTGATTAACTATGTAACAATTTTATTCCATTGAAATCATCAAGAAAATTAAAAGAAAATATTACTACTACTTTAAATGACGCAAAAGGGAAGAATTTTAATGTAATAAGCTTTATTACAAGTGAGCGCCCATAATTACGCGCGACCAACAATGGCGCCGAATTTCAGACGAGTTGAAGGGGGGACGGCTTGTAGAAGCGTTCATCTCTCGACTGACTTCGAAGGTTCAAGACGTGTTACCCGGGGTAGTTCATTCCAGTAGACACGATACTGAGTGCAGTCCAACGCAACACGAGAGACAGCGACGAGCCCGGTCAATAGTTATTGAGAGCCCCGCTGAAACTAAGTGAAGTTGAGCGGAGGATAATAAGTTAAATAGCGAACAAGTGTTCGACTTTGTGGAAACCAAACAGTATACATTACATTTATCCAGTTATAATGATTCATTATAAGAAGATTTAAGGAAATTCATCGAGAAATTCGAAAGTAATAGGACACTTTGTGTTGTCGAAGAAAGTTACTTATCTCAACGCAGGAAGAATCATTTTAGTGCAGTGAGACTTCAACATAGTCAAGCCCACGTTGCAGCGATACGTAAGTAAAGTGATATTGTATGAACATATTGACTATATTGTAAATGAACACTATGATGGCTACAGACAATTATAAAGTGGAATTAGTATATAACACATTCAGTATGAGTGAGATGATAGATTAAAACTATTATGCGATTGGGATATGTCGAGACAGGGTTGTGAATGGCAACATGGATCAACGTTAATGAACAACGAGAATATGTATAACATCAAAAATTATAGAATGCCGAGACTACATAAGACATTATGTACACTTCCATCCAGTACATTTAATGTACTTTCATGTACATTAATTCTCGACTATGAGCAGATATAATATTTCATTGACCAACCAAATGAACATTAACATCCACGATAGTGATTCGACGTACAACTTACACATTTATTTGTAACGATGATGTTATTAAGAAAATATTGCTCGATAATGATGGAGGACTTTCGATTGATGTCGGCTATTGAAGAATCATCAAGGGGAGACAGAATATAGAAGATACTAGGCCTGAACAGAAGGAGCTACTTCGGGATATTTGCTGCGGAGGTAAGACTCTATGATTACTGCTGGTTAATTGTCAGAGTTTAGGAAATAAATTAATTGAATTTTGGAACCTTGTAGAGACGTATTCTCCGGACATTGTCATTGCTACTGAATCTTGATTATGTGAGGATATAAATAGTAATGAAATAATTCAAGGGACCTACGAAATGTACAGAAGGGATCGGGGGAAGCGAGGTGGTGGGCTATTTATTTGTGTGCGCAAAAATATAGCTAGTTTCTTAAAGTGGGCTGATACGGATCATGAAATGTTATGTGTACAAATTTCGGATAAAGGGAATAAATTCCCTCTTCAGGTGATAGGGGCGTATAGAGCACCGAAAGATAACATTTCGCTTCTCGACACATTGTATGATAAAACTTGTACGGGTAATGCTATGAAAAAGAGCATAATAATTGCCGGAGATTTAAACCTCCCCAAAGTAGACTGGTCTGGTGAGTCAACTGGCTGTGGTCAAGCTCAGAGCGCTGCAAACAAATTCTTAAGGGAGGGTGGATTTTCCCAAGTAGTTGACTTCCCAACTAGAGGCAATAATACCTTAGACGTTTATCTCGTAAGGCCTGTAGAACTGTATATTAACTGTCTGAAAGTACCAGGAATTAGTGACCATTCTGGGGTTGAATTAAATATTAGATACGGTGACATTACAAAATTAGACTCTGATGTAGCAAATAAGATCATATTCCAGTATCGCAGGGCGGATCAGGGCAAATTTCAGGGGTATTTGAATGAGCTACTTGTAGGATGGGCATCGGTAGGAAATCACATTAATATCCTGTGGACTAACTTTTTGAAAATTTTAAATAGCGCTGTTGTTAAATTTGTTCCATTTAAATTACTGAAACAAAACCCAGATCCTGAGTATTACACACGGGAAATGAGGAGTCTTAAACGGAAAATTAGGAAATTATACAATAAAAGACATGATAGTGACAAGTATATGTTGAAATTTAAGTCCCTGTGAAGAGAGCTCGTCTTAAAAAAGAGGGCTGCTCATGACAATTATATGCAAGGTTTACTTGGTTCGGGAGGCGATGGGTGGAAAAATTTTTACAGTTATGTTAGGAGAAGAAAGGGAAATTCAAATAATTTGTCGATGATAATGTCCGGTGACGGTAAATTAATTACTGAGAAGCAGGCCATTGCTAATGAATTAAATGTCTTTTATGGTAGTGTGTTCAATAAATCCAATAGCTGTGTGTTGGACCTTAACGGTGAATCAGGGGCTCCACTTTTCCAAATAAACCAGTCTGCAATTGTAAAGCTAATACAAAAATTACGTTACAATATATCGAAGGGTCCTGATAATATTTTCAGTGAAGTACTTAAACTAGGAGGTAGGGCCGTGGCACGATACTTAGAGGTGATGTTTAATGTGTCCATAAACAATGCGCAAATCCCCGATGACTGGAAAAGAGCTACGGTAGTCCCAATATTTAAGGGAGGGAGCAGACTTGAATTGGGCAACTACAGGCCGGTTAGTCTTACGTCCATCGTTTGTAAACAGATGGGGCATCTCATTTGCGACTACTTGAGGGAACAGTGGGAAACATTATCATGGTTTAATGATAGGCAACATGGATTTCGGAAAGGTTACTCATGCGAGAGTCAGATGCTATCACGTATTCAAGATATTAGCGCATCGTTAGACGATGGAGTTTCAGTCGACGCCGTAGTTATAGATTTTGCGAAGGCATTTGATGTCGTGCCGCATGACATGCTACTCCATAAATTAGCTTCGACGAAGATTGATAGAAGAGTAATTTTATGGATCCAAGAATTTTTGACGGGTCGTTCCCAGAAAGTGAAATTTGAAGGCCGATTCTCGGATGAAATTACCGTAACGTCGGGTATCCCTCAGGGCAGCGTAATCGGAACTTTGTTATTTTTAGCGTTTATAAATGACTTACCAAATGGGATTCGCAGTGACTGTCGATTGTTTGCGGATGATTGTGTAATATATCGAAAGACACATGACTCACAAGACAATGCAGTACTTCAAGATGACCTGAACCTGGTCTATAAGTGGGCGATTGAAATTAAAATGAAAATAAACACAAGAAAATATAGTCTAATAAAAATAGGGAAAGTGCGAAGGCAAGATTTTCAATATAACATTGGCTCGGAAATACTTGTAGAAGAAGATTCTTGCAAATATTTGGGCGTCCACGTAAGAAATGATATGAAATGGAGTAGTCATATAGGATGTGTAGTTTCTAAAGCTTACAAATCCCTGCACTTTGTAATGAGGGTATTAAAAGGAAGTAGTACCTCGGCTAAAGAATTAGGATATTTGTCACTTGTAAGACCTATTCTGGAATAAGCCTCGGCGGTTTGGGATCCATATCAAGTAGGGCTCATAAATGAGTTGGAAATGGTACAAAGAAAGGCCGCTAGATTTGTGCTCAGTGACTTTAATCCCAGGAGCAGTGTGAGCCGTATGTTAAAGAAACTTGGGTGGGAATCACTTGAGGTTAGAAGGATGAAATCTAGACTCTGCGCTATGTACAACACGTATACAAATCAACCAGCATGGGGTGAGCTTAGCAAACGTATGGAAAAGCCTACTTACATGGGTAGGGGCGATCATCCTTTCAAAGTTAAGGGCCGACCACAGCGAACAAATTATGGTAAATATTCTTTCGTAAACAGTGCCATTGATGATTGGAACCCTCCACCTGCCGCAGTCATAGAGCCTTTTCCCAAACATATAGGTGTGTTTAAGAAAAGACTGACTATTTGTGTAAATACTCCAGTTTAATTGTTAGTCAATTGTTGTGTACAATTATTTATGTGTTATGTATATCTAATTTGCCACCGGGGGACACACCCCCAATTGCAAATAAACGAATGAATGAGTGAATGAATGAATGATGATTGTTCAAGATGGAATCCATGTTCGAGGAACGAGATTCGACGTCCGGAGGAGACGAGTATGCCGAGAAGGAAATCTTTCCATTCTCGAGGTCGCAGTTCTTATCCGATGGTGTGGAACGGGTTCGATTTCAGGAGATGATCCAGCCAGGTATTCTCGAATACCTGATGATGAACTTCAGTTGTCTACAATACTAAGGTACAAATGTTTTGCATAAAATATAGTTTGAGTATTTTTGACGGCATTTGTGAACAACAATTCTCCATATTTAATTCATGTATTTTCACTTCGATGTTTAATGAGTTTTATTCTACAAGATCGTATAAGATGACAGACCATCTATACTTGGAAATATTTTATGATTCAGTTTCTGAACTGAAGTCATCTGTTTGAGAAATTTAATTTCCATTGGGAAAATCTTTAAGGAAGTTATTATTCGACGATTTTCGATTTTTATTCAAGATCCCAGATATTTTGTCTTTGATATTTTTAGTAAATTAATTTTGTTTAAAATGAATTGGGCACTCTTTTTGTAAGAAGAATTCATAGTTAGGAGAAGAAATCTACGCGTGATATACTGTGAAATGTCACCTAATATTCTAAACAATTCGTCGATCTAGCAAGTTACAATCGCTATGATTACGACGTGAAATTAAGCATTTATGAACATTCTTTGTGTAGAATGAAGTTACATTCAGTCGATGACAAACCAATATTGAATTGAAGGAAGGCTTTGCTCTTCATTAAAGGTAAATTATGTGAGACATATCTTTGGAAGATAATTCATCCGACCATAGGAATGTTACATTAAAATCTCATCCGGTCGGTCGTGATTGATCTTTATTGAGCGATAAAATAACACGAGGTGTTATTAATGCACAAATTTAACACTACGTTATTTGTCAATGTAGTATTGCAGCCGTGTATATTTGTAGGAATGACCAGTATGAAGGAACATGTGTTTTTATTTTTTTAAATGTATAGTGACATGGTATTTTATAACTTAGTAATCTCGTTTAGTAAACCTTAAAAGACCTATCAATATAATCGCTTGAGAACGACCAGTTTAATTGAAAAACAGATATTGCTGTTCATTTATAAGCAATGGATTGTAACAACAATAAGATCAATGCTAGAAGGAAGTTATGCCAGTACTATGGAACAATTGTTGGAAAGAATTGAGTTGATGTCATGTAAGTTTTTTAGTAGAGATATACGGGGGATTTTGCCGTATATAGTTGTTTGGAATACGAGGGTGATACCTTATTCATTGTTATGAAGTACTGTGGTTTAAATAATAGAAGCATTGTTATTTTAGTAGAGTCATGGAAGACTCCTATTGTGATCAATTCTGCGACACGAAAGTCGTTTGTAGGCGGAACTTCGTGCGGAAAAGATACTGTATATTATCCTTGTTCTCTAAACCATTATTAAATTATATTAAACTGGAATTGTGACAACAATGAACTAATCTTAAATGATCGGTCATTTGTATACCGATAATGACTATTAACCTGATAAGAAACGAAAGTGGTTTAGCATTTGTAAATAGTAAGATATAGTAGAAGAGAAATATAAGGAAGGAGGGTTAATAAATATATTAACAAGGTCATATCGCTTAAGAGTATTTCTTTTGAAGCGATAGACACATGTAAATAGTGTATAAATATTTATATTTGTTTATATTAAAGGTTTTGAATTATTTGTAATTATTAATATTTTTAAATGTTTTTGATATAGATAATAGAAAGAGCGAATGTTTTTGATAAGAGTGTTGGATTTTAATTATAATTACTGAGTGTATTAAGGCTTCGTTGGTCATGAACGACGGTAGCGATTGTTAGTAAGATTGCTTTTAAGTATGGATGTGTTTAAAAGAGAATTAGCTTAAATAGAGCCGAGTTTGTAAAGGTTATTGTTTGAAACTCGAGATGCTTCATCGCGTTTCATTTCTCGCATTTTGTATGCTAAGAACAGAGAACATAGCAGGTGGCAGGCAAGCAAGTCCCGTTCATAGCAAGGTCGGGGAATCAAATGAGCTCAGTTCTCACAGCTGTGTGTGTGAGGGGCTGACGACCAAGCCGTGGCCATTATATAATAACCAGTTCAACTATCAGACAGGCATGCGACAAAGAATGTCGATAATTTTAAATTGATTGCCCGTCTCAATGGAGCAGCGGTAGAATGTTTAGATCTGTTTTTAAAAATCTGTAGACGGCAGAATATTTTTATTTTTAACCGATTATGTTAGTATGAATGTGAGAAGCTTTAACGGCTTCAGTGGCGTAAATGGATATTTAATATAGGGTGTTAGTTTGTTTGTGATTGTTATCTAGTTTTATTAATAAATTTATATTTTTATACGTCTTGTTCGGTGTACCTTAATTATTCTATAAATGGAGACGTGTTATGGAAGAGCCTAAAATAGATAGGATGTCTTTTTATCCAACAAAGAGCCGAGAAAAGAAGGTAATTTAGTTCTCTTCCGTATAAAAGCTAATTTGTTTTATCCATAACATGTTTCAAGCCTACTGTGTATAATCTTGTAGAGCTCGCTGGTGAGATTGTGATAGATTATTCAGCCGAGACTTTCACTATTTTGTAATCCAGCTGTGCTTTGGATGTCCAGCGAGTACTACCTTGATTTTTACGGGTACAGTAACTAATTTAGGACCATGGCCGCCTACTACTCCTAGCTTCAATTACAGACACATACACTAGTACCCCATCACCATGACACAGGTTATCAGGCCAATACCACACATCCAAGTACACGCGGAAGCATGACCTTGATGTCGCAAAGGCTAATAACAACAACAGAATTTCAAACAATGGTGATTAGTTCGAATGGTATTGAGAGGGCTGCAACGGGACAGATTAGAATTTCATTATCACCATATTCCGTAAATAATTAAAATGTTGTATTGTGGTTAATTTAATCTATCCTGCATGCATACCAATTATACTACTCAATAAATAATTATAGTTGCATGATTAACCGGAATACATATTTGTGAAGCATTTCCTTCCAACCTGAACGCGTAAGTGAGCTATGTGGCGGTTTCATTCACAGACAGAATTTCACCGTACAGGATAAATACCAAGTTCATGTAACCCCACTCTAAGCAAGTGTTACGAAGAATCATTGAAATGTTAAATGAAGAACTGGAAAGTCTTACTACTAAACTTGATATGGTTCCAACATTTCCCAAGGGTAATCAAACACAAGGAAAATACTGCTCCTGTTTGACCTACCTCAGTAGTTCATTTCATCATAAATTACCAACTCATTTAGTAATAAATTGTCCAGCACATCAATCGATTGATAATAATAATAATAATACAGATTCATACAAACTAGTATATGCATATTACAGAATCGAAACTAATGTTTTTGAGTCTATCAACAAGATAATATATTTAAGAGAACTACGTAATATACTTGTATTTTACAGCATTAATGTGTATGTAATTCAACCAAGCCTTTAATTTATTTTGGATCTGACGATATTCAGTATGAACAAAATATGCCAGTTCTTTATTTTAGTACAGTGAATAATTTAATGCCTTCTTAATTGTTAGGCTATTTCATTTACAATCATATTATAAAAATGTTGTCATTTCAAAATTATGTATTGTTGTTTCGTATTTGTGTTGATATGTGTTCAGTCCACATTAATGTTGACCTCACAATACACCATATTCTTTTTTTAAATTTGGCCTCATTGACCATTTATCCAGCCCGAATTTGGATTCCATTTATTTTTATGACCAATTTTACATATATTGGTTAAACATTTATTTGTTTGTTTAACTTGGTTCAGGGTTAAATATATATACGAGGGGCGTACTATATTGTTTTACACCTTATTTCTTTCTACCCAAATGAAGTACATTACACATCAGTTGTTACGTCCACCTTCTAACTTAATGCACTTTTGCCTTCGATGTGTCAGTCTCTCCAGACCTTCCTGAAACCATTCATTCGGAGTACAGCGTACCCATGCCACGACAGCGAGGTTTCATCATGTTCCCGAACAGGTAATAATCACTTGGTGCCAAGTCGGGAGAGTATGGTGGTTGTGGCAGCACCGTGAATCCCATTTGATCAATGGCAGCGGTGGTCTCTCGGCTAGTGTGTGGGTGGGCATTGTCATGTTGCAGAAGCACACCTTTAGTCCATTTTCATGGCCGCTTAGTTTGAATGGCATGACGTAAAAGCTTAAGAGTTGCCACATATGCTGCACTGTTAATCGTGGCCCCATATTCTAGTTAATGAGGATGATGCCCATTGTGTCCCAGAACACTGTCGCTATTCAATTGCCAACTCATGGCACTGTTTGACATTCCTTTCACGGTGGACTGCCCCTATGCTTCCATTGCATTGACTGTTGTATCGTTTGTGGCTCATGCTAATGGAGCCATGTCTCATCACCAGTCACAAGCCTAGCCATGAAGTCGGCTGGATCTTGTCTGGAGAGACTGACACATCGATGGCAAAAGTGCATAAAGTTACAAGGAGATTATGTTGAGAAGATGGACGTAACAACTGATGTGTAATGTACTTCATTTGGGTAGAAGAAAATAAAGTGTAAAACAATACACGTAGTACAGTCATTAAGTTCTGAGACATAACGCCTGGAGGATAGGCCACCACACGACCCTGTATGTTGCTCACGCTGCCACATTACCCGGCGTACACCTATACAGAACCACGTCCACCCTCTTAATAGTCACCGTTGGCCGCTATGCACTCTTACCTACGTTGATATAGCTGCTGGAAGCACCGCTGAATGCAGTTGTCACAAAGGTCCCGTATGCCTTCTCTTGTGGCCGTCTTGACCTCTTCGGACGACCAAAATTTGCGCCCACGTAGGAGTGCTTTCAGGCGAGGAAAGAAAACAAAATTGCATGGTGCGAGATCTGGTGAATACGGAGATGGGGAAAACTGTCACCTGTTGTCTTGCAAGTTCCTATTGCACAAAGACAGAGCAATCTGAAGGGGCGTTGTCGTGTAGCAGCAGCCAATTCTTTCTACGCCAAAGCCCAGGTCGCTTACGGCGAATTGCATCGCGTTAACGATCAAGGATCTCCTTGTAGCGGGTTTTGTTTACCGTTGCACCGTCTGGTAGGAATTCCATGTGAACGATTCTATTTGAATCGAAAAACAGTTCCAGCATCACCTTGCCTTTTGACCTGTGTTGTCGTGGTTTTTCCTGCCGTGGTGATGGCGTTTTCCAGGTGGCTTATTTTAGCTGCAGACAATAAAAATAGACAAACGAACAGTACCTCTGATCAGTTGTTCGAAATATCTGCATCGAACTTGGTGGCACAATTCACATTGACGCAACATTAAATGGCGTGGTCTCTGAGAATCTTCCGGCGCTCCTCCATCTCGATATGTAGCCTCAACGATCCACGCGACTATGTCCTCCACACTCTGAACTGTGGTTTTATATACGAGGTCATTAATGTGACTCCACAGAAAAAGAAGGCAACAGGAATTAAGTCAGGTGAACTAGAGGGCCAAGTTGCTGGACCATCCCTTCCCATCCACCTGTGACAAAACACTGCTGTTATGTGTTTTCGTGGCGCTGCGGCAAAATGGGCTGAGGCACCAACATGCTGTAACCGCATCGTGCGTCTGGGAGGTGGAAACCGATCTTAAATCTTTACGTGCGAGTGGCGCCGAAGTTAATTACCGTAGACATATGATTTCTATGTTCACAATACTTGTATAGGTTTGTATACCCTCTAACAAGCCTTTCATTTACTAAATTAGGTTTTTCTGTATCCTGTATACCGTTTCCAACTAACACTATATGTTAATCGACTTACCTTTTAGCTACCTGCACTGTGTAATACTGCTGGACCGACAGTGGTAGCTACGCTTGCTGACGCGCAGCACTAGGCCATAGGGCCAAGCTCTCTGCTGACTCGGTAGGCGTGGGTTTGAGCCTCACCGTCGGTCATCCTTGAAATGGTTTTCCATGGTTTCCCATTCTCAACTCCAGGCGAATGCTGGGATGGAACCTTCTTACAGGCCACGGCGCCTCCTCTCACATTCCTGCCCAGTTTCATCCATCTTCATTCATTTCATCTCTCATTAACTCCTGGCATGAGGTTGTCATCAGGAAGGGCATCCAACCATAAAAATCATCTGCCACATAGAATTGCATCGCATCTCATCCCCGACCCCGTTGGGTACGGGAATAATAAGGGGTAGACATACAGTACACTGTGTTAATACTGCTGTATGGAACGCGTTTTAATTTCCCTCTTGTGTTCCCGGGCTCTTCTTTTTACGAGCATAGGACTTAGGCCCTACCTCATATTGGTCCATGAATATTTATAAGCCCATTCCCCAGTGTCATGAAAATCGGTGACGCCGTTTACGGCCGGGTTCCTCTTGGAGAAGGAAGGTGTGAACCAACGAGTGCTCCAGCATCCCAATCAATTATGTGCATGATAGTGTCGTGTATTGTGTATCTGACCACGAAAAGAAACCAGCAGGAATGTGTAGTGATGGTGTCAGGAATATTTATATCCCAGAGCCAATCAGAAGTATTTTGGCTAATCATTAAAACTTGCATTTTATTGTTATAATATGTTCCTCTTCTTTTGCAAACTTCAGCAGTCTAGGGGCACATATTATGACGTAGTAAATGAATTGCTCTTCAGTCGGTCCACACGTTAATGTGTCCAATTAAACTGAGCGGAAAGTAACATTTAACTAAACACCTGTTAACTGAAAAAATATAGAGTAATTATACACTCTTTATACACATTTTGTATAGTCGGCTCGTACTAACAACTTCGACTAACTTGTTCATTTCTAACTTAGCCTTTATCTCTTCTTTATTTTTATAAATCTTTTATAAAGCTTCAATGATTTCACTTGTATTCCGTTAATTTCATAACATTGGATAACATGTTTCATTCGCCAGGTGATCATCATCAGATTCTGTTCACTTAAGGTCTTTTCTTCAGGATTGGTGGATATGTATATGACAGTGATGTACAACTTATAGATAATTATTTAGTTATTACCCTCATTTCCATTTGAGACTGTTTTTCCTTTTAGCGTCCAGTCAGAACAAATCTTCTCCATGGTCCCTTATTAGTAGTTGGCACTGCGGTCTCCTCTGCTTCTACACCTATTACTTTGAAATAGTTGAACACTGAATCTAACCATCCCCTCTGCCTCTATGTCTCTCTCCCTCTATAGCCGATCTCATTTTCCTCTTAGATAATCTCTCCTCCCTCATTCTCATCACATGGCCCTACCAACTGACTCAAACGAACAGCTTCATCTAACGTGTCAATTTCTAACTTAGAATTTATCTCTTCATTACAAGTGCCCTCCTGCCATTTCCCCCATCTATTTGTCCCAGAAATTGTACCATACAAGAAAATTCCCTTAGTTACGCATTGCTATAATTATTTATCGTAAATTAGGATGGGGGCTTTATTCCTTTCCAAAATCAACAAAAGAAAGATCATTCAGTATTTCAACGCAGATGACCATTTTAATGACCTAATTGGTTAGATACTGAGCCCGTATTCTCTCATGCTGGTGATTATTTTTTATGCAAGAGTTGGTAACATGAGTGAAAGAATCTCTGAATGCATCCAGGAAGATACAGTTGTACTTTTGACTTCATTAAAAGATCGTCAATATTTGTTTACCATGATTAAAGAAGGTATTCTCTAACGTACATCTTTGAATCTACCACATCCAGTATTTCTGCATAATTTGCCAAGGAGAAATGGCATAATATTATTGATTTTGTACTTGAGACTATGGTATGACACTGCGGAAATGCAGGAGTAATGTCGAGAGATACTCAAAGACTCGACTTGTCTCGAAGCCAGTCGACCCGCTTCCGTGAAGAAAGCTTTCGGTTCACCTGCCAAGTCTAGCACCGCAAGTGTATAACACGCGGATGCATCAGTCCGGTCAAGTGACCGATGAGAATTCATAAAAGTGAAGGAATCAATCTATTGGAAACGCCATCCAGTTTATTTTATCGCACGATGTGTGCATAGTGAAAATCGAGTGAAGTTATTGCTAAGTGAGCAAGCAAATACTGTGAAAAAACAGGATAATCCAACCAGACACATGGCCGATCTTCGTGTCATCCATAAATTTGAGTGTCTGTGTTTTAAACAGTGCAAGTGTAATATTTCACAGCAGTGAAAAATGCTGATAATAATCCACGCTGTGTGAAGTCACGATTTTCTTGAGCGATAGATGTCGACGATTTAAGTTGATAAAGTTTTCACAACGAGTGATCGTGAGAGTGAGTCGACACGTGTTTGTGTCCAGTAGATCTTGTGAAGCAGACATGGCCATTCCTTTGTAAAATAACGTCTGCAAAATTATTAAGTGTAGCAGCTGAGTTGTCTGTGAAACCACGATAGAAGCAGTGAATTTCTTGTGAAGATTGATAACGCCTACACGATGAACGAGATCCACCATAAGAGAAGAATATCATCCCCGTTCACCATGTTGGTGATAATGGCCTAAAACACCTGATGAGAGAGAGACCGAACACCGTAACAGCACAATAAGATGGAAGCCGAAGAACGCAGCATAATGTCTCTGTACGTGCGCTGGAGGTTTTGCATACGCTCGAAATGGAAGGATTTACCCCTCAATTATTCCTTTTGGAATGAGATGAGCTACCATGTTCTTCGCCGTGAGTTCTAATTAATATCTTTTTGTAACGATCGTACTTCGATTTATAGTCATCTAAGTAGGACTTAATTTTGTGGGTTTCTTTTAGTTTACCGTCTATGGTAATTTTTCATTTTTCCATGCACATCGCAGCGTACGTTTCCAATACATTTCCAAGCCAAGAGTTAGTCACCTGATTAATGTGTGTTTTTCACACGGTGCATAAAATGCCATTTTGAAGTTCACTTTGAACTAACCAATTGTGTCAATCATTTAACGGAGCAGTAATTTTGTGAATTAATCCGCTGTTGCTGAAGTCTTTATTCTAAGCTCCTTTATTTCGTAAAATGTGAAGCACGCCACTGAGCAGGCGTATCCTCTAATGGGAGAGGTTATCTCTTTACTTATTTTTGGGAAAATACATTTTTGTTTGAGAGTGGAAAGTTTACCACGAGATTCGAGAAGAATCAATTGCCAGTGTGAAGCAGTGTAATATCTTTCTGTTAGGACTCCTAAGCCTATTCACACTAGTAACGTATCATTTAAAATTAACGCCACTGTTTCATATGGTGTGAATGTTTATTTCATACATTTGAAGTGCCTAGAATGCATAGGTTTATTTTTTGATAAACCTGCCGTGGGAGTGATATCTTCAAAACACCTCAGTACGAGTGGAATAGTTCTCGTCTTGTATGCTTTGCTTTGCCCATGCAAGCATATCATTGTCCATTATTTTTGTCTACTATTACTGCATCACGAATATTACAATGAGTGTTATATTATGAACTGCAAGTGTAGGATCATTCTTTAAACATTTTTGTGGATCCAATATGCTAATGAAACGAACACTTTAGATTTTACTGTTAGCCAAAGCAGCTCGTAACAGTTTGAGAATGAACAAATGTAATTTACTTGCTAGGACAAGTGTTTTCAAGGTTACGCGCAGTATTGCCAACCCATAATCCCAAATGAGACAAGACTTTTGACAGATACAATGCTAATGCTTTTATAAATGATTCATTCTGGATATGCCAGTTTTTCGAAGCTTGTTAAAACTAGGCCAAGTTGACAGCTATGTTTATGAATGCAATGATACTGTGTGACAGTAGGTCACCCATTCGATTCTCCATCTTCGCATGTGTTGTGAGCGGAGAACATTTGGAAAAGATTTTTGTTGTTTAAGATATTGGAGTTGTCTTGTGACACTGATAGACATATTTAGAGGCTATGAGAATTTTTGCTCACATGTTGTGTACATTTTTTCCGTGTTTTCATACGTGATGATAGGGTGGTTGCCCATTTTTTGAGGTTGCCGGCCTTGTTTCAAAACTGAGCGCTTGACAGACCGAGGTCTCTGATGTGATCCATGCGGACACACAGGGTTACTTTAGAATGGTTTTTTGAGCTTTTCGACAGTTCGGAGTAAGCTAGTTCACGTGTACTTGGGTGTACACAAGTAGTTATCCACTAGTTAGGAAGCCGTACACATGGTCAATCCGTATAATTAATGAATCTTAAACCAATGACAACTAATAATCATCAACTAAATAAGAAGAAGTAATGAACTTAAGCGAATTTTATAATTCTCGTTAATCACTAAACGCCTGTTTAACTTTGATCCTGGTTTATAACACGCTGACCATTGTACTGAGCTGTATAGATTTATTCTTCGTTAGTTTAAGCTTTTAGCAGCTGACACATTCGACTGACAGGGATTTGGTTTACCCCGAGTTTTTCAACTCGTGGGTCGTGAACCATGTAATTTGTTCAACTGTTAACGAACAGTATTTTCAGTTTCTAGCTTACACACTATAGATGACCGATGGAAACAAACAGTAACCATCAAGCCGTAGGCAGGATTAATAAGAATACTCTTGTGTGTGATATTTATTTATTGATTGTTTTGTATACCCATATTCCCATCTTTCTTCTACTATTTGTAGATCTCTTGTTGTACAGTTGATTGTAAAATTATTTGTGTTGTAAAAGATGACTGTAAATCAATTTAGATCTTTTGTTTCGTTTGTTATACTACGGATGCTTCTCACCATAGGTTAATTTAAATGAGGATTAGTTTAGATCACTGAAAATTAAATGTAACTACGGGATGGCCGCAGTTTACTTTGTTGATTTTTCTGTCATGTTTGGCAATTTGCCAACATGAGGTTTCACTTGGAAACATTATGCCTTGTTCATTATAACTTTAATTAGAATCCTTTGTACCATTTCCCAAGCTTTGCTAGTTTTGATTGTATTTAGGACCAATCGAGAGGGATTAATTTTTGAGAGTTAATAATTGTTATTTTTGTTTATTTACTTTTGTTAGTTAACGGATTAGCCGACTAATACCCCCCGATAGTATGACAGGAGTTTGAGATTTTAATAAACCTTTTTGTGAAATTTTACTTACGCCTGGATTTTAATTTAGGTATTTGTTTTCTTTTGTGGGTGCATTTCCTTGGGAGGTCTATGACTAATGCTATGATGGGAACCTGATCCCTATGATGATGAGGAGTCTTGTGCCGGAATAGCCCCACAAGGAGTGTACTCCGATCCTCTTAGGCCATATGTGTTCAAGGATGTGGTCATCTGGAAAGCCACACACGGTCGGTGGTGGACCAGATAAACACCTCTGACGGGCACAATACATTATCTTACCTACGAGAGCCCGGATTCAATCCAGGCTCTGCTAGAGGTTTTAGATCTAACGCGAGGGCTGAAACGTGATGCACTCAGCCTTGAAATGGCTATTGAGTAGCTCCTTCATATAAAAATAAGCACCCTATGGCCAAAAACCAAATCATGTCATCATGCCATCTACGTTTCGCCCATAATCCTCTGGCTGGGTGAGAGTCGTCCTTGGAAACTTGGAGCCCTCGTATCAGTTACTTCTGGCTTATGCGTGAGATACCCTGAATCCACCCAGCTCTCAATACCATACAGCAAGATCAGTCTAATTACCGAGTGTTGCAGAGAGAATTACGTCACTACACTAACTTCTTTCTTGAAGAATACAGTAGATCACAACTGAGAACTCACTGCATTGGCTTTTCTCCACTTACGCTCCACCTCTTTCACATACTACCATCGCGAGAGAATTCAAAATCCAATATAATAATAGAAATAACAACAATTTACTGATTATGTTGTCAACTTCCAATATGCCCAGTAACTTACCTTTCATGTAGTTATCCCCGCATGTTAGCCGCTAGTTAAGAAGTATCTGAGCCCGTTTGACCAGGATGGTGGAGTGGTGATCCATTCCCATATGCGTCTAAGTCTATGAGCAATCCCCTCTTGCACCTGAACTGGGCCCTAAGGACGTAATTCCTGTCTCAGAGCGTAGTGGGTAAAAAGAAGGAAAGTGGATTGTGACCCAGTTTAATACATGCTACACTGAACAAAAGAAATGTAAAAGGCAAGTCCATGTTAATATAAAACTAAAAGAATATCATAATTTATTTTCTATCAAGATATAACCAATTAAATTTAAGTGAATAGCGAAATCCTGGTTGTTTGGTAGCCTTTATATAACAAAATATAAGTGACTTATCCTACTCTCATCTTGGGAAACGAACTTTACTCATACAAAATTTCCTAGCTAATAAAAACACTCCTGAAAAGAAGCATTCTACTTGTACGTCCTATAAAATTTCTCAGAGAAGGCCTATCAAATATAACTATGCAAAGCTAGACACGTGGTTAAAGAAAGAAATATCTATCTAAGGTACATTAATATCTCGATGAAATAGTGATATCGATCCTACGTCGGCCCAAATGTTGGCATCTATTGCACATCAGGACCCAATAACATCTAATAATACATCTAATAATACCAAAATAACACTATAAAATACAACAGTAACACGATAATAAATAATGACATTATATTACACATCGGTCTTGGACTGTCATAATCTTGACATCAATGGCACAACAAGACCCAATAAAGTATCAAAAACAAGTAATCCTACCTGAATTACGATGCCCGCCATTACCAACATTTCACGTTAAATTGAACTACCGTAAATCCTACAACTAACCTGTTCTAACCTATCACACTAACCACACATGACAATAACATTACATTTTAAGACACTGTAATAACACACTACAGTATGTACAATTCATTTACAATCGTCGTCACTCTCATGCCACTACAGAATTTGATCTCTGCCAAATCATCAATAAATCAAAAGATCATCTCTTGTCACATCAGAGGTCATAAATGGTTATTAAATTAATTTATGAAAATAGTTTCCATATTATGATTAAATAATCTTGCGGTTTGTTCTATCAATTATCAATTTATTAGTATTCGTTCATAAAAAGTATTTAAAAATTTAATTTTAGTCATAATTTATTAACAACAAACCCTAACCATTCAACTTTCGGTTATTATTCACATCATTATTATATCTTGCTATATTCCTGAGCTCACGTATTATCGACACATTTAGTAAACACCCTGTATTACCATATCCAGTTGATGTGTTATCCTTACGAAATGCATGTTCCACAACACTCATGTACCATAATATTTCAATGAAGCTTCCAATGAAATTCTTATATTCACCATAAATTTACATAATCACCTTTAAATGTTATAATCACCTTTATTAACATCGTAGTATTACCCTTCACGATTTTGCAATACGCTGAGAATTCTCAATACTGCTCATTCCAATAATACAAGACATTGCTAACATTCTTTTTCATTATAATCAGCTGTTTGCTACATGATGATTTTGATGATAATTGTTGGTTTAATGGGCCTAACATCTAACTTATCGGCCCCTAATGGTTTGGGTAATAGCGAAAATGGCAATGAAATGAAAACCATAACGAAAATTAAGTGAGACTGAAAATACTTACAAAATGGAACTCAGATTTAAACGACTTACAAAATGGAGAGTAGAAATACTTACAAAGGGGAATTTAGAAGGAAAATACTCACAAAAGGAATAGATCGAAAAACATGCACAAAATGTAGGTTAGGCTCAAAATACGTACAGAATGCAATGTAGAGTCGAAATACTTACAAAATGCAATTTAAATTCAAAATATTTACAAAATGCAAATGAGATTGAAAGTACGTACAAAATGCAATTGGGGTTCAAAATACTTACAAAATGCAATTGAAATTGAAAATACACAATGCAATTTAGATTGAAAAAGCCCATTTCAGATTCAAAATGCTCACGAAGTGCAATTTAAATAAAAAATGCAATTGAAATTGAAAATGATAACAAAATGTATGTTAGATTCAAATTACTTAGTTGGATTGACAATACTTACAAAAAGCTATTTCGATTGAAAATACTTAAAAAATGTAATTTAGGTTCATAATACTCACAAAATGCAATTGAGAATCAAAATACTTACAAAACGACCACCATGCAAAATGCAATGTAGATTGAAAATACTTGCAAAATGCGGTTTAGATTGAAAATACTTACAAAATGCAATTGAAATTCAAAATATTCACTCAAGTGCCAGCCCCTACATTGAAAGGCTTACTAAAAAGCAATTTAGATTAACAATACTTACAAAATGCAATTGAGGTTAAAAATACTCGGAGAATGCAATTTAGATCGAAAAGACTTTCAAAATGCAACTTAGATGGAAAATACCTACAAAATGTAGTGTAGATTCAAAAAATTCGCTTAATGTAATTTGGATATACGGGGAGCCAATTAACAAAAACAGTGCGGGAATCTTAAAGAGAAAATGAAATATAATGAAAAGAAAACAAGAAGTCTGACCCCTCGATCAATGAGGGATCAGGAAAGGTGAGACAAGGGCCAATTAAGGCAGGCAAGTGAAAGACTCCCTAGGCCTTGGATACCCTAATACCGTCGGGGTCGGTAAAGAACAAGAGTTGACCAAGGGAGGTCGACAGGAAAGAAGACGGGGAGGATCCCGGCACAAGTACGTGGAAGCAATGCCAGACACAGCTGGGGTCCCGTGGTCGCCAACCCACGTCCCACTAGATGTGAGCCCCTGGGGGGTGTTTGCTACAATTATGGCGTATCGTATCACCTTAAATAAATTGAGAACTCAATTCTGACTTAATGAAGTGTCATCTCACTTCCTAAATTTCCTAACTACATTTAATATTATTCTCCTTAATTCAATGCTCAAATAATTATCTCCTCACACACAAAATTATGATCTCAATTATCATCGTATAGCGTCAATAAGGTAACAGGAGTTAGTTGAATGTCATATCACCCTCCCATCAATCATATAATCATATTACAATGGCTTGCTCATCACCACATATTTTATACATCAATAATGTAACACTTCCTACGTGATTTTCATATTATGATTGCCACACATATGTTTCAGGTACCCAACTCTGCTGTAATCTGAGTTAAATTTCGTACTGATTACATAATATTTCCAATTTGCTACAATTCCAACTGATCAATACAGAATCACTACTGCTCGAAGCTGACAAAATTATCAATTCTATAGAAAAATTCTAGAATATTTACGGGGAAATGTTTCATAAAAATTACGGTAGAGAAAAAATACTAACACTTTAAACAAGATGTAATGAATTTGTTCAGGCACTACCTTCCATCATTCTGCAATCATCCTTGGTTTTAGTTCGTCAGGTTCTCATGCAGTAGTCTAATCTCCTCGTCTCCTTACATGACTTACACGGAGAAGCAGCCTCCAATCTCCCCTGCAGATTAGCTTAGAACTGCATCGCAATCGTGATGAATGCCATTCCTAAATTTTCCATGTTGTTCAAATCGTAGCATATTTTCATAAGTAACAAAAAACTACTACACTTCCGCACGTGCAATGAAATTATTTAATAAAGCGAAATATTCACTGTAAGTTGGCCTACAATATTGTTTGATATTAATAGCAGAATTAGACTTTAATATACTGTAGCACTGTTTTATGCACGTGGTATGAATTTTCCTCATAGAACGTGACAATCTCCGTTTACCGTAACATTCACAGATTTAACTTTCCACTCAGTTACATGTTAGTTGACCACCATATTCCATTGTATTGCAATTATCTTCACTTGGTCTCGTTATACTTATTATCTCACGGTAACAATATATGTCTGGCCTACTCGAAAGCCATCGAAATACAGTACAAAATTGCTTCTTGGAGGAGTATATCTCTGCATTTTGTTAAGAGATTACTTTATAAATGCCATTAGATTCAATTATAATACGATTATACACGATGAAAGATCACTTCTCTGAGCTGCAGTGCGAACAAACTTAAATACTGTAAATGGAAGGTAGACGCTCTAGGACATATCCGCTGAGAAAGCTGTAGCCGTTTAAGGTTGCCAATAACAAGTGGGAGATATTTTCAGATTAAATCGACAGTAGTTAAAAATAAAAAATAAATAAGAAGTAATGCCAACTTCGTACCGGACATGGAAGCCCTTGGAGCATTGGAAGGTAGACGCTTCCACCCTTCGCGACATTGACACTGTGACTAGGGGGGATGAAGTTGTCAGCTCCATACCCGGGCACCTTTGCTACTCATTTCTGTTGTAGGCAGAGTGAACCCCAGGGCTGGTTGCATTTCTGAAAGTGGAAGTTTTGTTTCTAAAATCCACTACCTTGGTGGGAATTGAACTCACGTCCTTTCAGTTAAAAGCTCAGTGCCTCTATCGACTTGGCTACTCAGCCCGAAGTTGTGTTAATACTAATAATTTAAAGTAGGTCAGTTCGCTCTAATTCCTCTCATTAAACCTATGTGTGCCACAGATGTCCGCGCTGGACAGAGTTTCTCTAATTTGAACTTCACTAACCATGACTGATGGGGAAAACGGTGCATAATTGAGTGCGAGGTCCACCTAAGGTGACAACCCGGTTACTGGCAAGTTTAAGAGCACAGAATTAAGTAGTAGGTTCTCTATTGATTTTACCGTAGTTACTGACATACATTTCCTCCTGGGATTAGCAGCAGACAATGAACGAAGCTATGGTGGGTTCAGTTACACAGGCTAACAATAAATATTTGGAAAAAAACACGCTTTTATTTGAAACTAGACAGAACTATGTGTTAAACATAATGTACAGTACAAAACATCAATTGCATTTTTTTCATCGAAAGAACAGGAATTTACTTACACGAAAATCAATCACATATCAGCTTAAGTAAGACCTATCGCAAATATACAATTTCCTGGTGTATGTAAAAATATTTATTTGTTGTCACAAGTCTCCCCTTAATTTGTGTATGCTAGTAGGCTGCTATTTTAACGTGCTTAAACTCACCATGACAATTACCAAGCAAGCTAATTGCATTAATTGAAGAGTTATAAGGGGCTAAGCACCAATTTTGCAAAAGTTTCTATTTTCTACTTTGTGAGATGGTATGTGAACAGGGCTTTGACATGCTAAAAGGGCTATCACCAATGATGGTCGATTAAGTACTAAGAAGAACGATAGGTGGCATGAAAGGTAACTCCTATGACTTGGTCATGCAAAATGGGGTAAGTGCAGAATGTGATACAAGAGTAAGTTGGCAATACTGGCCAGGGATGGGAAACAATAATAGTGTTGAGAAGAGGGTGGCAAAATGAAGATTTCAAAACTATCACATTCAGTGAGATCATTGGAGCAAAAGGATTGTCTTCAGAGAATAAAAAAGACATCAAATGTATGATGCAATACCTGCCTGAAGTGTACAAACAGTTTTACAGTGAATGTGCCAAGATTGAACAGTAGAATGATTACTAGAGGTATACAAATACAATAATGTTGTTTGTTGGACTTAGCGCGTTTAGCATTTTATTGCCAATTTATATTGATAAGTCTGTGTTTATTTGTTATATGGAATATGACAAGTCATGAGGTGCTTTCCGGATGTAAACGAGCAAGTGTTAATATGGAGGTAGTGCATACTGTGTTCATTTTTTGTGAATACATGTTTTTCTCAATAACTTTAAAAGTACATTTTGTTACTTAGCCCCCTTTAACATGATAACTCTTCAATTACGCATTTCCATAAGCATTTGTCGTAAATTAGAATGGGTGTTATTTTCTAGTTCGTACGCCTCGTTGCGTAGTGGTTAGCACTCTTAGCTGTCACCGAGGAGGCTTGAGTTATATTCAGGGACCCGAAGCAGAACTGAAATGCGTTACGTACCGCTGTGTTCCACGTTACGTTATGTATACCATACAGCGGCCCAAGCTGACTTGCTGTATCGTTCCGTCCCACTGGAACTTAGAGATCGGTACGAGAATATTGTGGTGTTTGAAGCCATATTTTCAGTGTTGCCTTAGTAACAAGAGTTAAGTGCTTTTCAGTCGGTCAACACGAATGTACCCAAAAGAGATGGGTTATGCCCTAATCCTCTAAACTCTCGGTACGAGAATGTGGAACGTTACGGCACTGGAACGGTACAGCAGGATCTCGACTCCCAACTGTACCAAGCATCAAGGTACGTGTTAGCGGAACGTTCCGTCTGAAACCTTACATGACTGGAACGATTCTTAAGCGTTACCAGTTGGCAAGTTACTCTGTGTACCGTTCTTGCTCCTCGAAATTGAATAACGTTTCCTCTAGTCAGCCAGTTACACTGTGTACCGTTCCATGCTCTACTAACCAGCCACCCGGTTCCTATGCGTATCGTTCCAGGTTCTCAGATAAAACATGTTCCAACGGAACGTGGAACGGTACAGAGCTGGAACAGTACAGCAGCATTCCCCTAAATGTATGTACAGACTATTACACAATTAAAGTGGCTATTACAACCGTTATGGCCATTACACCAATTTTTCCGTAGAGTATTACGGCTATTACACAGTCTATTTAGTTACAACAGCAATTGTACCACAGTGTTTATTACGCTGTTATGCTGGTTACTACAAACTGTCATATAATAGCCTAATTACACAATAACTACATCAAATTACATACCTGTTATCTTGTCTAGGGGAATTTATTTCAGGATATCCTAATACTATATCTAGCCTAAGTATATTTTTCAGTATCTACTGTAGGCCTACTACCTAAAACCCTGATAAAAAAGATAATTTTTTCTGCGTCAACAACTATCCCAGTTTTAACGATGCTGGGCCATATGTAATTCCAGGCAAATAATTTAGTCAAACATAGGATAATTACTTTTTGAAATATCAATAATAACCAACATAGTGATTTTAGTCGGAGTGCGTGCCCCATCAGACAGCGCAAGGCACCGTGCTCGTTTCGATCGCGGACACACATGCTCATACTGTAGCCTACGTTGGAAATATGTCTCCTAAATACAATACGATGGATCCCATTGATTCGAAATGTTTCTTGTGGGGGTAATGTGAGGTGGGTGCCACTGAACTACTTGATAGCTCTGTGCTTTGCCCACTTTGCCCTAGCTTACAAATCCTGTATCCCAAAGGTATTTTGATCAACCGATCACAGCGAGGGGACAGAGTTCGCGCATCTTCTTTTGGGGTACAGGATCTCTACATTACCTGAAACAGAAGGTCGGCGTGTGGTGAGTGAGCGGTAAAATGGGATTGTGTGGTGGGAAGAAATGAGTGAGTAAATGCATGCGCCGTGTTGAGATGTGATTTGACCATTAACACCGTCGTCCCAGTAAAAACAAGAGCTCCATCGCACCACTCCTACTTGACCTCGAGACGTCATAATGCAGCCTTGTAACAATACAAATCCCGTTAAATTTGTTCCGTTCCGTCTGTTTTGCTCCGTTTTTATAAGCAGAACGTTCCGAACTGTAACGTATCGCATATTCCTCTGTTCATTTCGGTACGGGACGATGTAATGTTCCACCCGGCTCGAATCTGCTGTACCGGCACAGGCTCGGCCACCGTTCCACTGTTCCAGATATTGGGTATGGCTTCAGACTCCGTTCCGTTCCAGGACGGAAAACGTTACACACTGGTACATACAGCGGTAACGTTACAACTTGGACATAACCTTGGAGATAACAGAATTTCTCCGTTCCACATTGGCAAGAGTTCCGTTCCGTGTTACGTTCTGTTCCGGGTCCCTGGTTATATTCCTGGCTCTGCCAGGAAATTCAATTCTGGTCAGAGGGCTGGTTCGGGGTACAATCAGCTTCTTGAAGCCCGGATTCGATTCTCGGCTCCGTTAGGGACTTTTCATGCAATTTTTATTTTTGAAAAACTAGGCTTATGAAATCACCTTTTGTCCGTGTGTGTGTGTGTGTGTGTGTCCCTAATAAAATCTAAACGGCCAATGTGATTTCAATGAAACACGATAAGTACATAGTGTACTACTTCGCTACTACCTTGTCCGACCTCGACCACACCTTTCAAATTTTAACGCGTTCACCATCTAACATGGCGGCCGCGCAAAATATTTCACTGGCATTATACAGTATATCTCTGCAACAGTTACCGATATCACCCTGAAATTTTGTACGGTGATAATGGGCACTACTAAATGTTCACCAATGTGCATTTCAAATACCTGTTAGGTATAAAACCAACATAGCGGCCAAGCGAAGTTGAATCATTTAAATGGACTTTTCATCCGAACGCAGTGAAGCTTGGTACGGTAATAGTTATACAAATAATCCCGTGGCATCTAACGTAATTCAATTGTTTTCATAACAATATACCGTTATACATTGGACGAATAACAATCCAAGGTGGTGGCCATTTGAAATATTTAGATGGTTCTCAATATCTACGAATCTATTATAGCAATCAAACTGAGATTTTGTGTGTTGATAAACGCTGTTAACATAAGTTCACCTAAGATACTTTCAATAACTTTATGAGCAGTACTTAAACATGGCGAAATTTAAATATTTAAATGGACTTTTCTCGCGATGTAACCATCCAAGCGCTGTGAAACTTGGCACGGAATATCTTCATACAAGCCTTAATATATTGACTTCTAAATTATTTAAATATAATGATAACTTTAAAATGGCGGTTGTGCAAATTCTTTAAAATTTCGTTGTTTTTCCTCGTGTCCTAACCAAGCAATAGCAATGTAGCATGGTAGAATGAACTATCATTAGAATATTCATTTGATGGCATACAATTACATACAGTAGCTTATGCAGGGTCTTTCATATACTGTAAAATAGCAGAAGTACCCGCTCTTCGAACGGTCTTCGGTATTAATAACCAGACGTTATCAATTGAGCTACTGTTGCAATGATTAGGGGCTTGTTATTCCTTCATATGTTTATCAGAGCGAAGTTAGTATTCTGGGAATATCACACACACTGTTAATTTAAGGGCCTTAAAATGTGGTTTTCGGAGACTCATTATAGACTCCCGAATTTTGTGTCCCACATTCAGAAGCGCAACATATGCTTTGGTCGTCCTTCCAGGATAATTTTTATATTTCGCCTATTTTAGCATGTATTTTGAAAAGTTTCTTCCTATACCAATCCTTCAATGAGAAGTACGGTGAAGAGTTTTATAAATAACTGGGGTATTGACTCTCATGGATACCTAATTTTACGATGCTCCAAACATTCGAACACGAGTTATAGGCGTACATAAAGATACACAGAAAGGCCGAAAATCCTTAAGTATGCCTTTCTTCGGAGGGGAAGTAAAGCCGGCGGTCCCATGTCATAGATTTATGGCATGTAATAGAACCTTCCACTAACTACAATTGTGTGAAGCTAAATTTGTAGGTTAGATTTGATTAACGCTCTATTAGTTCCAAAGTTTGCCGGTTGCGGTGGCATCTAGTAGCCAAGTCACAGTTAGGTGTCGTTGACGGTAGCATTTGGTAGCAAAAGTTGGAACAACTGGAAATTGATCGTCTGCAGTCCTTACCTGAAATACAGGTAACACACACTAATACAGCCATCACAATTAACACCGGTTAGCAGACAGATTCTACACACACGAGGCTACGTGAACGCGTTGTTGCAGCTTCTAAACTGAGGAACCAACCAACAAACCTACAACATATTACCCAGAAGTCCGAATATGGATATATCAACCACACGGTTCAAACAAAATCATCCTTACGATGAACCCGTTTGTCGAAAGAAAAAGTTAGAATGTGCTCAATCTAAATTCACCTAACGTGTACTTCCTGACGTGAAAATAAAATTGAAAACCTCGTAGACGAAACGCAATGCACCTCACATAAAGACTGACCCTCACCGTTGTGTAAAGTCCCCATCCACAGGAAGACACCTTTAACAAATTATAAAGGCTTGTGGTGCATGGTTATTCAAGTTATTTAGCCACCCCAAATTCCTAATAGCCGCAAAAAATACTATTTCAATTGAGTATTTTTTGAAAATAATGTTGCTGTTTGGAGATATAATTCTGTACGACATATCACACGTGTAAATCACGTGAAAAAATTCTAGGGTACCCCTTGACCCCCTTATGCGCATTAATGAATTTGACAGTCTAAGTTGGTTCCGTGATAACCTATAGCCATTTGCAAACTTTCACAGAAATGTAATAAGTGGAGTGGCATTGATTTTTACAGAAATAGTTGGAACGTTGGATGTCTTCTCTTGAGAACCTGATGTCATGGTTGCCGGCTTGCATTCCTTCATTAGTTTATTAAATTAAATTAGTTTTCTGGGAATATCTCAGAAACTGTTGGTTTTAGAGCCTTAAAATGTAGTTTTCAGGAACCCTCGAGTTTTGTTTCTGCCACCGAGGGGCTAATAATGAGCTTTGTCTCGTCGTTGTGTGCCAAATTAATAATAATAATAATAATAATAATATAATAAATACAATATAGGGATAGGGATATGAAAGACCTTGCGTACCACACCCGCACGTGAAAATCGCGTGACAAAATTCTAGTGTACCCCTTGACCCCCTTAAGCTCATTATACTTATTGATGAATTTTACAGCTTAATTTGGTTCTGTGATAACCTTATAGCCGTTTGCAAACTTCACAGTAATGTAATAAATGGAATTGCATTGCGTCTTACAGAAATAGAAGGTCCTCTGAGATTTTGTTGCCATGGTTACCAGATTGCATTCTTTCATTCTAAATGAAATTAGATTTCTGGGAATATTTCAAAAACTGTTGGTTTTAGGGCCTTAAAATGTGGTTTTCGGGGACCCTTTACCCCCCGAGTTTTGTTTCTCACATCGAGGGGTTGAAAATAAGCTTTGTCTCGTCCTTTTACGTCTAATTCAGCATGAATTTTAAGGGGGTAGGCCCCCTTTTATGAGAGGTACAGAGAAGAGTTACATCAATGATTAGTGTGGTGCTTCTGATGGATATCTGTATCAAATTTTACGTTGATCCACCCAGCCGTTCTCAAGTTATAAGGACTCGAAGTTGTCCACAGACAGACAAACAGACAAACAAACAGACAGACAGAAGAAAAAAATTTGCACGCATCCGTCATAAAACAGTCTGAAACGCGCAAATAACGCAAATTTCCGTGGAAATTCAGAAAAAACAGACAAACTTTCATTTTTATATACAGAGAGATTAAGAACGGCAAGCGGCAGTTCTGTTATTCGCTGCTGCGCACAGTGGGTCAAAATCGAAATCTAAGGAGACAAAATTATTTTTACGTTTTAATCATAAATTTAGAGTGAAATAAACGAATATTATTTGTTTACTTCTTAATAAACATCAGTTAAGACCTTTTTTAAGCAACGTCTACACATGCAAGAAATTGTCTGTGACTAGGAGTTGGATAGAGCATTCAGTTATCTCTTCAGAACAATTTTCTACCCCTAATTTACATTTAACAAAGTCACAAAGTTCCACTTTTGACATAATCGTCGAAACCAGTGCTTCAAACAGTTGTAAACGTGAGGGAACTGATTGCGCGGCATCTTCTAAAACGTAAAATAACTAAGTAAGTTGCAAAAAGATGCAAGAAATCTTATAACAGGCGTAAACTACAACACTTTATCTACATTTTAAAATTAAGTAGAAAGTGACGCAGAGTGACGCGACATACTAAAAATCTAAGTGAAAATATAATTTTATAAATAATAGTTAAATATAATATAATGCAAATATAGCTAAAATTACGTAAAAATTACGCCCAATAATAACTGAAACATGTTACAAAGATCATACCTTCAGCTGCATGTTCCATCTTAAAGCATCACACTAACCACAAAGACAACCAAACCACAGCCACTTATATTCACCCTCCAATTCAGACTGCTCGAACAGTAGTGACAGATTTACACTAAGGTGTGTTTATATCCCAGAATAGTGAGCGGCAATTATATGAGAATGCTGTAGAAGTAATACATTCTGATTTTTTAATTATGAAAATAAATAATTTCGATTTTGACCCACTGTGCTGCTGCTGTACTACTGAAAATCATTCAGTGCTGGTTTAGACTAAACGGCAGATGGTCCAAAACTTTACGCTTGAATTCTTTTTAAAAGTCTATCGTAACGTTGGTACAGTGTGGTCGTGAATGATTATCACCTTTTTCGAGAATTGAAGGTATGGTTGGGCGGCAACGACTCGCCAAAAAGGAAAAAACTTCATGAGACTCTCCAGACGTACCCACCTCAGTGGCGGCAGAATATTTTGCCGAGGGCATTGGAAAGCTGGTGTAACGATACGACAGATGTTTCAATCGTTTTAGCGATTATGTTGAGACAAGAATAAAACGAGCAAACACTTAGTAGTAAAATCAGTTTGGTATGTCAATCTGATATTTCTATACAGCCCATCGAAACTTGAAAAAAAACAACCCTCGTATGTACTATGCGCGCGCGTTCAATAGTAGCCTACAGCAGGGGGCCATGGCGCGCCACAAGCTCGGCCATGGCCACCGCAGCAGCGAATAACAAAACTGCCGCTTGCCATTCTTAATTTATATGAAAGACCCTGTAAATGAAACAATCCACCAGAACGTCCATACAATATATTCCACCAGTTCAAAATATCTCCGAAACTATATATGCAATCAAACTGATTATATCTATGGTGATCGGGGAATATTAACTAAGTACATATTTGTGCCTTTTCATATCCTAAGAAACACAAACACAATATGTCGGCCAAGTAATTTTCAAATATTTCAAAAGGAGATGCCACTAGGTATTCTGCGCCACCCCTTATATTTGTACCAGACTGCACACGTCCTCACGTACGTGATATTTCCGATAGCTCGCGAACCAATGATCAGAGATGGTCGTGTGAGGTGTCAAATTACTCGACATGAAGTCCCACTTTCCTATGGACTACTTATTTCCACCCCAAGATAAAACTTCCCTTACCCGGTGGTGAAATAGTGATTTCTTGTACGCATGCGCTCTCACGTCTCTTGTAAGAGAGTGTAAGGTAGAGGTCATATATCTATATCTCGGTATTTGTCAGGGGAAAGTGTGGAAACCACAAAAAATAGCAAACGTAAAAATGAACTAGTTGGAACCCGTCAATACATGACGGCCAATAAGAAAATATTTACTGAAGAATTTTATTATATACTTTCTTTGTACAATTATTTTTTGGCACTATTGAAACTTTAAGGGCGTCAAAAGATTGCACTCTAGACATTGCAACATACTGCTGGCCAAGATTGAAAACTTGATGAGGCAAAATGAGACCTATACGTTCCAGAGTTCCCCCTTGAGCTTTATTGAATGTGATAATCAATTGTGATAGTTTTATCCGGTGGTGTTAAATCAAGTCGAAGGATTAGACCTCTCTGCTAATTTTAACTGCACTTATTTCCAAATCCAAGCATTTTCTGGCATATTTCATATAATTAATATGGAATCAAGTCGAAGGGTTAGATCTCTCCGCCTAATTTTAACTGCACTTATTACTTCCAAATTCAAGCAATTATCGTACATATTTCTTATAATTAATATGGTAGCATTTAGATGCCCTTAGGAAACTTCAGATTTCTAAGGAGCATATCTATGGGTCAATCGTTTGGAGTATGTGGAAGCAAATCACTTAATTCCAAGAAATTCAAGAATTCTGAGGAGTCTAATATATACAACTGGCCGCAGGAACCGTCGCTTATAATTTTGGAATATACATTAACGAAGAAATGCGATGATGTGCAATTCCATACATTTTAAAACAATATGGACCGTATGCATGTGGCACAGTGACATTGGCACAAAATGAAACCAAGGACATAGGATTTGTTCTACTGCCGATTATTCTCTCTTAAATTCCTTGAGATATCATTTCCAGTGAAAAATTGTTGCAGTCTGTCAAATATTTTATATTTTGTAAAATTAATTTTGCCATTACAACACCAAAGGTCAAAGTAACCAAGCGTAGATTTCTCGCTACAGAAATACAGTACAGAAAAATGTTTACATTTGTTCGTCAAGGACCATACACTGTACGGCATAATATCTGGAATTGTTTCTGAAATGGCATTTTTATATTAGATTTTAAAAGTGGCTTCGTATTTTTCTACGATTTCCCACTTTTTTGTGGCTAATATTCCTTTTCGTCAAATGGGTATATTTATTGCAGCATTTCTCTCCAAATTAACGTCATATTCAATAACATTATAGTGGCCTGCCTCAACGCAGCCGCCAAATTTTAAATGGCAAATAATACTTCCATTGCCAAAATCAACAGCGTGGTTAGATTCATTGTTATGTACTCTAAACAAATAATCAATAAACAATAATATTCACGTATACAATGAAGTTCAGATACTTTCATTCTCAAGTTTGTTGCTGATGAGAATGCGATGATACTGATCGTCAATAATAAAATCCTTACAATTATTCATGCCAGCAAAAATTTTTGCAATTTGCTTGCAAACGCAGCTCAGGATAACGTCCTGCATTTTGGAATAAACACTACGAAACTGCTCTAAATAAGCAATTTCCATCACCTGATGTAGGTACAATCCTTTGCATTTCCATGACAGTAAATTAAGCAAGGGAGCATACTTCGCCAACTACTGGAATGAGCATAGATCACTTCGACAGCCACCGTAATGGAGGGAGTTTAAGAGTTAGAATGTATGTTCAGTGCTTGTCAAAAATCGTACTAACACAGGAAAGCCCAATCTGAAGGCTACAGTACATTCTGAGCTATCGCCCCGGATTCCAGGTTCGATCCCTGGTTTGCCAAGAAATTTACTTCTGGTCTGAGGGCTGGAACGGGGCGCACTCTTGAGCCAAAACTGAGGAGAGCAAGGTTAGATTCCTATCTCAACAATCTGGGATGTGGTTTTCCGTGGTTTGCCACGTCCACTGCAGGTAAATACCGGGATAGTTCGTAACTTAAAGCCTAGGTCGTCAATTCCCTATTCCCCACTTGAATTACAAATGCACACATCAGTACAGCCATCACAATAACACAGGTTGTCAGAGAAAATTTTACACACACACACACACACACCAAAGTAGACGGGGCTGAGTGACCACGATGTCTGAGTCCATCAAATGAATTATATTCGTCAATTGTCTCCCATGGCGAAAGCGATTGTGGCCATCTTTTTTTTTTTAGTCGTTTATCCTCCAGGTTGGTGGAACCCACGGACCCAGCGAGGGAACTCACCACTACCGCCTCTACGGGCAGTGTCCTAGAGCTGGGAACATCGAATCGGAAGGGATACAACTGGTGAGGTGGGATTGGCACCTCGCCCAGGCGTTCTCGCCTGCAAAGCGAACAGGGGCCTCATGAGGGAAGGTAAGGGATGGTTAGGATGGATAGGCAAGGAAGAGGGAAGGAGGCGGCCGTGGCCTTGAAGAAGGTACCATCCCGGCATTTGCCCGAAGACGAAGTGGGAAACCACGAAAAACCACGTCGAGGATGGCTGAGGGGGAATCGAACCCCCTCTACTCATTTGGGCCACCCGAGGCTGAGTAGACCCCGTTCCAGTCCTCGTACCACTTTTCAAATTTCGTGGCAGAGCCGGGAATCGAACCCAGGACCTCCGGGGCGGCAGCTAACCATGCTGGCCGCTACGCTACGTAGGCGACTCTTCTTTTATTTAATAATTTAAAATTATATGGCAATGTAAATCGTGGAAAATTCCTTACTGTACGGGAATAATAAAAGTAAAATATGTTAAGACAATGAATTACCAATAGCCAGAAAGAATAATTAGGAAATAAAAATACATGTCTGAGGTGAGACTCCTTCGACTATGCAAAATTCATTCCTGGTTAATCAATGTTACCCCTGAGCCACCCAGTCAACAGACTTCTAAACCAATATTAAGTTACTTAAACAACAAACGAACTCAAACGCCTGTTGGAAGTTCTTCAATCCCCTCTTTTTAATTCTCAAAAACAAAGATCACACTACGATACGGTGAATCCTTTATCCGCCATTTCTCTAGAAATGTAATTCTGGTCTGAGGGCTGGAACGGGGCGCACTCTTGAGGCAAAACTAAGAAGGGCAAGGTTCGATTCCCATCTCAACAATCTGGGATTTGGTTTTCCGTGGTTTGCCACTTCCACTGCAGGTGTAATTCTGGTCTGAGGGCTGGAACGGGGCGCACTCTTGAGGCAAAACTAAGTAGGGCAAGGTTCGATTCCCATCTCAACAATCTGGGATGTGGTTTTCCGTGGTTTGCCACTTCCACTGCAGGTAAATACCGGGATAGTTCCTAACTTAAAGCCTCGGTCGCCAATTTCCCATTCCCCACTTTAATTACAAATGCACACATCAGTACAGCCATCACAATAACAGAGGTTGTCAGAGAAAATTTGACACACACACCAAAGTAGACGGGGCTGAGTGACCACGATGTCTGAGTCCAACAAATGAATTATGTTCGTCAATTGTCTCTCATGGCGAAAGCGATTGTGGCCATCTTTTATTTAATAATTTAAAAGTATATGGGAACGTAAATCGTGGCAAATTCATTACTTTATGGGAATAATAAAAGTAAAATATGTTAAGACAATGTATTACCAATAGGCAGAAAGAATAATTGAGAAATAAAAATATATATCGGAGGTGGGATTCGAACTGCTTCCATTGCGCGATGCATAAATTAAGAGTTTTGAACGCTGCCGTCTGAGCTACCGAAACATTGGTAGAAGTGTGCAATATTAAGGTACTTAAATAACATTCACTCTCAACAGTCCGTATAAGTTCTTCTACATTTCCCGTTTTTTATAATATTCTATTCCTGTTTAGATCGTGGAAACTTCATAATCAATATTCCCCTCCTTTATTATAATTCTTATACATAACTATTACATTAAAACGCGGTGGACATCCGCCATGTCTGTCATTAACCAAGGTGATTCTGCGCATGCGCTTGAGCCAACAATTTTGCAGTTTTGTTTATACATTTAAAAATATGTGGTAACATATTTGTTTATTTTTAAGACACTCTGCAAATCTACAGGCCTACAGCTTTCGACAGATTGCTCTACGAAGTGAATCGGTTCTACCGTTCCCTCAATCTCGCGGTAACAAAAATCAGCTTAGTGTTTTAAATATATAGATGTTAGGGAAATCAGGGTAAATCTAGCAAATGTTAAACAGCTAGGTGCAAGTAAGTTACAATTACTTTTTTGTTATTTTATCGAACTAAAACCGACTGGAGATGAATAATGACATTTTCTTTTCCTATCTGTTATTGATGAAGAATTGCAGGTCCATGATCAATATTCAGCCTGTTCGGTATTTGCTGACTTACGTCACTGCTTGCCACGTCACTGCTTGCCAACTCCTTGCTAATGTACTGTGGCATACTCGTGAGTAAATGATATGTTATTTGCCATAGCAATGCTTTGTTTACACATTATCAGCTGCATTCCCTCATACCAGGGCCGAAATTCTCAATGGCGGAAATGGGAATTAAATCAGGACCAAACGCACGATGAGCTCCTATGCTTGTAGGTCGCAGAAACGTCGTGAAATAAGAGGTAACTAAAAAGTAACTAAGAAGTAACTAATTTTTACTTCATACTTCCAGTAGACACCCTGTTATTGGTAGCTTTTTAACATTGAACGCTCACAAGAGTGCCTTGGTTCCCCTTTCATCCTAGACCCTCGGCAACCCGCTCAGCTCACTCGTCGCTAGCGCAGGTCTGTGGCGAAGCATTCATTATAGCCCAGTGATTTTAGGACAAATAGAGTCCAAATGTGGGAATAATTAATGTAAAGATAATTTTTTGTACAGTGGTCCTATTTAATGTGCTTAGCAGCACATTAAAAATCCCCTACTTTCCTTGAATTCCAGGCCCTGGAACTCATGGAGTCCTGGAAAAGTACATGTTCTCACTGAAATGGGCATTTAATGTGAACGGTTGTACCAACATCGACCGGAGATGTCCCAAATTAAAGAAGAAGGGCAGAGCTACATTCTGAAGTAGTTGCAAAGTATGTCCTATAACATCCAGTGCCGCAGGAAGTGCCAAACTGCGGTATCATTTTTAAAAAGTTCTGATTTCCGTCTCTATGTTTATGCTAGTGTTGTGGTGTGTGGTTTAATATGGCAGATGTCACAAAAATGCTTTGATTAAACCTTTTAGGAAATACATTTATCTTTCCAATGGTGTATTTATTGTTTTTGTATGACCAATAGGGACTGAACCACGAGCATTTAAGTGGTAGCGTGAGCGTTGTTTCTGCAAGGCCGCCTAGCGCACATTTCAATATCGCGCGCGGGTTCTTTCTTTTGTATACGACAGGTTTCTTTGTCGTTTTATTCTACTGTTTGTATTTTAATACTCATTTAATATGAATATCCAATCGACATAACTAGGCACCCCCTCCCCGTCATTAGAAGCTCACCAGCATTTATTACTCTATCACAAATATTTTGGTACAACCGTTCACATTAAATGCCCATTCCAGTGAGAACATGTACATTTCCAGGCCTCCATGAGTTCCAGGGCCTGGAATTCAAGGAAGCCGACATAGGAAAGTTGGGGACTTTTGATATGTTGTTAAGCACATCAAATAGGACCACTGTGCAAAAATTTAGCTTTACATTAATTATTCCCACCTCAAACCCTAACATTACTGGACTATTAGGCGTGATGGTGCTGCAAATTATTCAAATAAAAACATGTTGTCAAAACGTATTTAATGCACTCGAAGCCATTATACGCTTTGATGCGGTTTCCCGCCCATTATGATATGCTCAGTAACGCTGTTGAGTTAGATCAGGCCATTTTGTATTTATTCCCATAGGGATTAGTGCTGAAAGCATGATTCGGATCAAATCCTATTATGTGCACCAAGGCGAATGGTTAAAAACGTATTATGTTCACGGTATGTTTTCCAGCCTGTATTTATTCGCTCTTTTGTTGGCTGTTCCCGCTATCGTTGTGTCGCAGTTTGCCGTGTGGTGTTGACTATATGTCCGTGCAGTTGCGATCGCCATGCAGGGCTACTTACCCGTAGATCGTTCGAAAGGAAGCCGAAAGCAACGTAGACTTGCGGAAACGAAAATACAACGTGATCAGGAAGCTCGGTAAGTAATCACTCATAGTGTATGTTACGAATGATCTTTATCAGTAGGATTGGCATGTTAGGTTATTATTATAATCATAGTCTAATGTCATTAAATTCTGTAGCTTACGTTTCGTAACTCAGAGAAGCTGTGCATTTGACTTTAGGCCTACTTAAATTAATCTCCCGTGACGCGTTACAGAAAGATTCCATCTCGCGGGAGGAGTCTTATGCACCAATTCTGAAAAATATTCAAACACATACAGTACTTTCTCAAAGCAATGGTGTTGGTGTTGACATAGGTCATACATAATCAAAAGCTATTTAGTATACAACACATGGAACATACTTTTAATAGCCGGGGGAGTTCTTAATAGTAAAGACCAGTAGGAAGTATTTGTCGTTTGCAGCTTTTCAGTCGGTCAACACGTTTTGCCCATGTATTGGGCGGGGTACAAGTTATAATATATAAACACACTCCTGGAAAAAATTAAATGTATTAGTTAATTATCGCACTGAAATAGATCCATTCGTATAGGCAACACTGTAATGAATGGCTTCAAATCTCTACAGTAAGATATATGAAAAAGGGCTAATAGTTCTTCACTGAACTACTTGTAGATCTGTTGTGAGGGCTGGAACGGGGTGCACTCATCCTCTTGAGGACATTTGAATAGCTGCTTGATATGAAAAGTAGCGCTTCATGGGCTTAAAACTAAATCGTGTCATCACGCCAGCTACGCGTCCTCTACAATCGCAGGGCTAGGACCTGGATGGCATACGAAATATATAGCCTATACAGGGTCATAGAAAAGGTTGCAGCTATTTCAAGAAATCATAGCTCAAGAATTATTTGAGATATTAAAACGAGTATTTTTTGATAAATTCACCAACTTAAAATGTTTTCTTCATACGATATAATGTTTCTATGTGCGTTTCCTTGGTTCGTCACTCGTTCTAGGGCATCAGGGGGACTTCTTCACGTCAACGCTGCCAGTTTCCTGACACCGTTTATACCACCGTCTAATGCTATTAGCATGAGGGGGATCCCTACCATAAAAACTGAATGTGCACTGAACATTTATAACAGATTTTAACTCCGCTAACCTCAACCCACACTATGATTTCTGCTTAACTGTCGCCATTGCAATCAAAGTACTGAAACAGTGGCGTGGCAGCTTCCTGTCGTGCACTCATTCTGCGCATTGGCTGAAAGTCACGGGCGGAGTACAGTCACATCTAAAACTAAAACCCGATGAGTTCTTGATTAGTTTTCAGGTCAAATTATTAATTTTCATATTTTGAAATTGCTGCAACCTTTTTCGATGACCCTGCATATATTAACTGTTTTTCATCGACAAATGTTTGAAATTCTTCAAGGAAATTTTACAAGATTTCCAATCAAGAAAGTGAATAATATATGCAAATAGGAAGGGAGCTACTGTGGTTGTAGAGTAATCAAGCGGCATGCTCGGAGGAACCGCAGCGTGTTGGCTGCCTGGAACCATATCTCGTCATAATGAAGGTTTCTATATTCCCTTCGTTTGCATGACCTAGTCTAACAATAACACGAGTTCGAGAAGGAGGCGATCCTTCACCTCGTGTACATGTCTAGTCATGTCCCAAGGGGTTGTGCAAGTGTCATTCACTACTAGCATTCATCCATTCTTTCATTCATTCATTCATTTCACTTAAGAAGACTGCTATGCCTACCTGCATTCTATCTATTCTCAGTGCCTTTGTGAGTGAACGAGGCAACTCAATGATCCCGTATTTGCGGGTAGCTAAGCATCGTTCTCAACTTCTGTACCATAAGCGTTGTATTGGTCTACCTTCCAGATCTTCCTCTGCTTCTATTACCCTCCGCAATCGAGTTCACTTCTCTCCTAGATAATATATTCATTTTCATTAAGTTACCGTATATGGCCCACCATCCAAAGACCTGAAGCTATCAGTCGATTATAAAATATATACTGTATATACCTAGGTATATATTTATCTTCTTCTTGTTCTTTCTCTTTACATCATTCCCACTCCTATGTGGGGTCGATGACCTAGGTATATATTTATAAAATATCAAAACGATAACCAGTATTTTGGGAGAAATTGTACGCATCAAAAAAGCTTTGCATAAGACTTGTCATGATGCAGAGCGTATGTGGGATTGTGGGCGAAGTTATAACAAAAGAGACGGCATTCTGATAAATATTGTAGACTTTATTCATGTGTGAAAAACAATATTACAAACAAGGAAACATTTGGCCAACAGGGATTGATATGTGTTGTAATCTTGCCATCCTGTGACGTTTCAATAAGGAATATGGCCAACACGGCTCTTACTCGCCGTGGCAACCCACAGATCAAGATGTCCAGATCCTCTTGAGGCAAGCGATCCCACTCTTCGACGGCGGGCTCCATGACCTCTTGGCGTGTTATGGGAGGGCGTGAAAGCTGAGCAATAGCACGCTACGGCATATCCCAGACTTGTTCGATACAGTTCATGTCCGGCGACATCACAGGCCATTCCATTCGTGCAATGGCGGACTCCTGAAGGAAGTGTTTTGCCACCGCTGCTCGATGTGGTGAGTATATTCAGAACTGTTTTGATGTGTATATTACCGAACTCAGCTAATAAGGGAAATAATTCGTCTAAGCCGAAATACTATTATTTTGAGCATAACGGATAGTTTCCATCTTGAGTATATGAAGTACCCAGGGGCCGATAACCTAGATGTTAGGCCCCTTAAAACAACAATTATCATCATCATCATCATCATCATATGAAGTATTAGGTCTAAGACCGAATACTCAGCATCTAATAAATCTAGAAGTAAGAGAATTTGCAACAGAGTAGGGTCAATAAGGGACTTGGTAGAAGACAAGTCTCTTGTACGAATATGACCTAAAAGGGGCATTAATCTTCCCTATGTGAATTTGTTAACTGACGTAGTAAATAACCTCTCGAATTTTATTGATTCTTATGTCACAATAAGAACAGAAGGTGTAAATGCTGCTTCCAGGAATGGCTTTCTTGGCTGTCGCCCCGGAGGGCCAGCTTCGATTCCTGGCTTTGGCAAGATAATTCATTCTGCTAAGCTTGGAATGGAGTTCACTCAGCGTCGTAAGGCAAACCTGAGAAGAGGTGGGCTCGACTCCCGCTTCAGCCATCCGGGAAGTGGTTTTCCATGGTTTTCCACTTCTACTCCAAGCAAATGCCAAGATGGTTCTTAACTTTAAGGCCATGGCCACCTCCTTCCCAATCCTCACCTGAATTACACTACAACAGCCCTCACAAAAACACAGGTTATCAGACAAATTCTACACACACCCAAGTACATGGGGCTAAATGACCACGATATCCAACCCCCTCAAATGAAACTAAAACAAGCTATAAAAGAATGTATTAATTACAAACTTGTTCTTTACAGAACACCTTGTTTTCCTGTAAAAGAACATAAAAAATATTGTACTTGTCATATACTTGATTTTAGCACCGAGATGAAAAATGTTAAATAAATATAACTTATGTTACATGTAGCTCCATGACCTGAAAACACTGAGCTGTTCCCAGAACATAATTTCCTAATGAGTCTCCTATCCGTGCATTCCAGCAGCGCCAACGTTGGTGACAACCAGTGACTATACGAGGCAGGATTGTGTGGTGATGCAATGACACATCATTACCCTCGCACACCAAGCCATGCTATGCTATCTATACTGTCCGTTAGGTAGTCAGCCTGAAGGCTGGTTGGATCCTCAAAGTGTACCGCCGTTAGGTTATGTGGGTAGATACCCACAAAAACCCATGGCAGCGCTATATTGAGGCGTACTAGGCAAGATGAGGAGTGAGGTAGTTTGCCATTACTTTCCTGACTGAGTCAGAACAGCAGTACTAACCCTATGAGTAGAACCTTTCACAGCATCCACAGGCCCTGACTGTGCCCTGAATGTCATTACTAAGCACCACCCATACCTCAGTAGCTTCCATATAATCACATCCATGAGTGAGACTGAGACATCGGTGAAAAGCCACATTTCACTCTAGTCTGTGCCAACAGACAAAAATGCAAATGTACGTCATTCATCAAGAGATGGCAAACAGGCCCCTATCTATACTGCCCGGGCATAACTTTCGTGCATCTGATCGCGCAATTAAGGATGAATTTAAAATCAAAATACATGACATCAAAGCACTTCTCACGTGGGAATATTCGTACTGAGGCGTACTGATAGGTCACAAGGTATGATGATTGCGGATAAGAGCATAGTCGTAGCATTGGTGTTACCTCAAACAGACTCAGTTTTGTAGTTTCAGTCGTGTTGGCGTGTGTTTGCGTACATTACTCTTAACCAAGGATCAACCATAACATTTAAAATTGATATAACAAAAACTACATCACATAATATGTATGGAGGCTTTGCAGTATTTACAACGAAGCAATTCGGGTAAACTGGGAACTAGATTTCTGTTTCTTAATCTGACCGTCTTTGGAACTTGTAATCCAGTTGCTGAATTCATAAAATGATCCATCATACAAAACAGAACCAACAATGCATATAAGTGGATAGGCCTGTTCCCTAGGTTTTAAAGTTACACTTACATATTTTTTTAGTTTTGTATTCAATAATTAATTTCGAAACGTGTGTTTATTTTGCTATTAGATCACATTTACATTTAGCTTTTATATCATATTTAGATTGTGATTTTATATCATATTTAGATTGACATTTTTACTACGAAGCATTTAGACGTGTGAACCTCCTAACAATAAGATTTACACTTAGATATTACTACTTAATAATGTAGAAATGCCTGGAAATGTATTTTACTGTGTAGGTGCACTGTTATTGAGGTGCATACTGAGCTATGGTGTGTACCACCAATAAATAAACTCTGGAAACGTATCGTGATATCTTACTTACATTGAAGGGCAGAGAGATGCATTTGCAATGAATGGACATCACACTGAACACCTTCCATGAAAACGTGCAAGTCTCTATGACCGTTGTTTATCAGACTGTTTCTTTCTTGTTTTAATGCATACTATCACCTCCTATAATATTAGATATCTTGAACAGCCTGTAGATATCCATAAGAGAGTGACTCATCATGGTGCCAGGAAACGCAATGTTGAACCGCAACGCTACTTTAATCAGGCACTCCTATCTTTGCTTATACCTTTCATTCATTCATTCATTCATTCATTCTCCGGTGGCAAATTGTACACTTACAGAAAAATTACCAACAATAATATGAAACACACTTAATGTAGACAAGGGGCGATTTTTGAACTATTGTAATTACATCCTATTATTTACACAAAATTTCATGACAGTGATAATAATAACAATGTTAATGTGGCTTTTAGAGACGCCGAGGCACCGGAATTTTTTTCCGAATGTGATCTTTAACGTGCCAGTAAATCTACTGACACGGTTCCCTCACATCTAAGCACCCTCAAACGCCAACTGACCACGCCACGATTCGAACCCGCTATCTTGGGTTCAGCAGGTGAGAAAGTTACCGCTGAACTATGAAGCCAGTCCACAAAATTTCAGTCTTCTTTTAAACACATCAATATGTTTAGGGAAAGGCTCTAAGACTGTGGCAGGTAATGAGTTCCAATTAGCAATACCACGATTACGGAAATAATATTTCCCATAATTTGTACCCCGCGGTCGGCCCATAACTTTATGCGGATGATCTGGCCTGCTCAGGTAGGTGGAATTTCCCAGACGTTTACTTAGTTTTCCAAATGCTGGCTGACTAGTGTAGGTGTTACCATAGCGTATTGTCTGGATTTCGTCCTACTATCTTCCAGATTCCCACAATAGTTTTTCTATCTTTCAAGTTACACTAACTTACTTCTAGGATTAAAACCGTTCAGCACAAACCTAGCAGCCTACCTTTCTACCATATCCATCTCATTTATGATCCCTACTAGATATGGATCCCAAGATATGTGATATGTGACGCGTGTTATGTTCAAGAAATGCAACAGAGCACACTCTAGACATTTTTCCGGAATACGCACTACAAACTGAGTGCTTATCAGAAGGAGCTTACTATGTCTATTTTATAGTACAACTAGCTGAAGAACCCGTTCTTCGAACGGCTTTTAGTACTTGATGGCCTAAATCATTAATACATATAATCACACATTCCTAATGTAGTCTAGTTATGTTATTTCCATGTTACCAACTACATGTGTATACTACATGCATTTTCACTCACCAAATTATTAATCAGAGGTAGGAAATTGAAAATCCTTAGCCTGCTTTCAGTCGACCGACCGGGTCAGGGAAAGGAATAAATAAAATCCCCATCTAACAGCGAGGATATGAACTGTGCCGGCTGCCGAAGCCTGTCGCACTCCCCTGGGGCAATTATTAAATGAATGACGCTTCAAATGAAATGATAGTGGAGATTGTTGCTGGAATGAAATTGTGACAGGGAAAACTGGAGTACCCGGAGAAAAGCCTGTTGCCTCCGCTTTGTAGGTGAGAAACTGCGTTTAAATATTGGAAATAAATATCAGCTTCTATGTAGTAAAAGTTAAATAACCAGTCTTAAATATTGAACACCTATCGTTTAACGTCTTCATACTATATTTAAACATATAAGCATTATGCTAAAAATACATCAAACTTGATAGCAATTATCATAACCGCAATAAGTAATATCGCGGAAAGTACGTACCATGTCATGATAAAGAGTAACAGTAACGGAACAAACTTCAATCATCCCAAGTAATAATAACAAAAACTAATTAATCACAGAAAATTCTTCTAAGTTTATGCCGTGTCTTGTGCGAGATTACGCTTAGTAACTCCGAGATGGTTCATCAGCGGGCCTTGTGGTCTATTTGCGGACTGCCAAAGGAGTAGCAAACTGTGCGATACCTCAATTCTTATTTAGAACTCCTCAGCCACTTTACTGCGAGTGCTAAAGGTTAAAACAGACTTTCACCTCCCTATAAAGGCTTCCAAAATGATTGTATATTCAATTTCAGGGCCAAGTAATTAAAACTCAGCAACTTTTCTGGGTTTACGCCGTCCTTCGTGCAGGTTTTTTTATTGGCCGCGAAAGTCAAAATACCTACTTTATTGAAATAAATTTGCCCAGTTCTGCAGTAAGATTAATATGAACACTAAATAAACTAATGTGACAGTTGATAGTCTTCGACACATTCGTCTGTGAATTTGGGTTTCTAATCATGGTAAAAAAACGACAAAAAGCAGATAAATATTGGCCAACTGAAATATTCATTTAAGGAAAAACAAATCGATAAAAAGGATGAAAGCATACCGTGCAAAGTAGAAAGCCCTATAACATTGTGAAACAGCGTAAAGATCCAAATAATCACATACAATAACCGGCACAAAGGGTATAAAATTAGACTCAAAATCACGTCTAGTTTCGGACCCAACAAACTACCTCTATAAATAAAACAATTCATGTAGAGACCAACATAGACTAACATCGCTCGGCGTTGACCGTGTTTTATAAGACGACACGTGACAAGATGGCGGATAAGTTAGAAATACGTATTGAATGTGCTCTTAAAAAGCTTGAAGACATCGCGGAAGCCGGAGGATATATGAAAAAAAGGAACGAAAGAAGACATAGCAGAAGCAGTAAGTGTTATCAGGAATTATATCTTAGCACGGAATTCAAATGTGGCTCATGATATCAATGAAAAGGACAAGTCTGAAAGACAGGTTATCGAAAAGACGATACACCAAAGAAACGTTATGGTTAACCAAATAGATGCCACAACTAAGGGAGCAGAGAGCTCTCCTGTGAAACAACTAGCGACATCTAGCAACACTGAACAGAACCAGCAAAGAGTGCCACCTACCGACAACTCGCAGAAAGAAAACAACGTCACTACGGTACGAGTAGCGCCGCTGGCACACAACGAACAGAATCAATCTAGTGTTCCAACTACCGGCAACGACCAGAACCAGCAAGGAGAGAAACCTACCAACAGCAGTCAGGACACAAACAGCATCCAGCATGCGGTGTCACCTACCGACACAAATCAGAAGACTAACAGAAGCCAGCATATACCGTTCCAGGCTGCGGAAACAACTAACAATCAAAGCGTAGATACATACAGATCGCTTGAAGACAAAATCACAAAAAGGATGACCCAGCAAATACAATCAATAATGGAAAACATGTCGCAAAATATCAAAAAGATGATACGAGAGGAGATCAGATGTACACATCAACAGAATCTGACACCTCAGCTAGATATTTCTAAAACAACCCCTGAAATACCATACCGCTTCGAAAGGAATGCGCAGATGCCCAACATGCGAAGAGGAACACGCCCCACCCCAACGCCTATAGGAAGAAATGAGGATTACAACATAGAGGAAGATAACTTCCCAGCGATAACACATGAATCACCACAAGGCCAAAAACAGGAAACACCATCAGACAAAACAGCCGAGGAGAAGTGGACAGATGTAATCGGCAGAAGAAGGAGACAACCAGTGCGATCACAAGCTCCCATAACTGGAACAGGAGCCGAAGACAAAAACCTACAAGCTGCAGAAAAGATGGCCTGGTTCTTCATAGGGAGAGCACAACAGCAAACAACAACAGAGGACATAACGAAATTCCTTACCTACAAGGAAATTAAAGGAAACCTAATCTGCGAAGAATTATCAACGAAGTATAAAATGAAATGCTTCAAAGTGGGAATCCCATTTAAATATCTTGAAACAGTAAATAATTCAGACTTCTGGCCATCGAACATCACCGTCAGTCGTTTTAAGTTTTTTCGGAGGAACACAGGGATGCCACTCGAATATAACACAGAACGGACTTTGGAGCAACACAAGCTATAGAGGAGAAGAGAATAGAGGAAACCTACAAATAATGTTATGGAACATTGAAGGCTTAAAAAACGCATTAAGCATGTCACCAACGGACTGCCTAAAAGGATATGACATAATAATATTAACAGAAACGTTCCTCACAGGCCATTGGCAACATGCAGAATATTATTGCATACATCTACAAGCGAAACAAGGAGAAAAGGGAAGACCAATAGGAGGAATAACCGTTCTCTTAAAGCCTTGGCTGACTCCAACAAAAATGATAACACAACTGGATCACTCTCTACTAATAGAAACAAAACACATCACAATTATAGCCGCTTACTTTCAACCACACACAACGGCCTTGGAGATAATAGACGAATTAGGACAACTTATCACTCAGAGTAAACAAGACAGCCCCCTAATCGTAGCAGGGGACTTAAACTGTAGACTGGATGTACACAATTACAAAACAAAAGTAGTAATGGAAAAACTACAAGAAGATGGCCTTCTCCTATTAAATAACAGCAACATACCAACCTATATATCTCACAATGGAAAAAGCGTCATAGATGTGGCACTCATAAAAGGACAAATAAAAGGAGAAATAACCCCTATCTGGTCAGCAAATCACACACCAATAAGAAAACATATCCCCATGAAAATAAAAATTCATGGCGATTGGCGAGCACCCAAAAAACAAACAAATGCCTATTATCAAGAAAAATTGACGTCGGAAAAATAGAAGGACGAGCCGACCAGATAAGAAAAATAGAAACGCTTACTGAAGAATCAAGACTAGAAGAAGCGGCACAAACACTTGAAGAACTGCTAATACAAGCCGCAACCCCAAGAAAGGAACGAAAGGCGAAACAATGGTTCGATCAGGAATGCTACCTGCTAAGAAAAGAAGTATTGAAGGCCCTGCATGAACTAAAAACAAACGAGAAGAACCTTACACTCTATCAGGTATACAACAGAAAAAGATGTCTCTATAAAACGCTCACGCGGGAGAAGAAAAGGGTATACTGGGAGGAAGAAGGTAAAAGAATCGTAGAGGAGGCTAAGAAAGACCCATATATCGCTCTACGTCCTAGGAAGCAAGCGCAGGCACATTATATAAACATGGAAATATGGATGACACACTTTATCAATATACTCAACAAGGAAGGAATAACGAACGCCCCAGAAAATAATCAAAGTACCTATACACTAGCGCCAACAGAATGGACTCCGCTGACAGCTAATGAAGTCCAAAACATCATCTCAAGCACAAAGAAAAACAAAGCCGCAGGACCAGACAACATTTACAGTGAGTACATAAAAGACACTGCTCACCTCTTACTACCTACATGGACAAAATTGTACAATAAATGCATTGAGACGGCCTCAATACCGGAGAGATGGAGACATTCAACTATAAAAGTACTCTATAAAGGCAATGGCGATCCATATGATACAAACACACACAGAGGCATCGCTCTGGAGAATATTCCGTTCAAGATATTCACAAAAACGATCGTGGGGAGAGTCAGAGAAGAAATAGACGAGTATCTACCAGAAAATCAATTCGGATTCCGGAAAGGAAGATCAGCTGTAAACGCTATACACTTACTACTCAATAACATCAGGGAAGCCCTTGAAAGAATAGAAAAGTTCTACGTAGTGTTTATAGACTTCACAAAAGCATTCGACCTCATAAACCGGGAACTTGTGGCACAGAAGCTGGAAGAAACCCTAAACAAGAACCATGTGTGGACTGAAACCATAAAAACGATACTACAATGGAACAAAATAAGAATCTCTGACAACATATCACTTTCAGAACCGATACTTCAAACGAACGGAGTATTACAGGGTGATCCAATGAGCCCATTACTTTTCATCCAGGCAGCAGAAGAAATAATGAGAATAACCCATAAGGATGACGTAGTATCGTACGCCTACGCTGATGATATAGTGATCGGATCAAATGACATCAGAAAACTACAAAACGTGATAAAAGAAATGGAGGAATGGTGCTACAAACACACATTCGAAATTAATACATCAAAAACAAAAATGATGGTATTTAGGCAAGGAGGAAAGATCCCAGCAATGACAGAAATCTTCATAAAGAGGCAGAAAGTAGCCATAGTAAACGATTTCAAGTACCTTGGCATTACTCTGCAAACAAGTGCCAAATGCTTTACAAAGCATGTAATAGAAAAAACAACACAGGCAATACGGGCGATGCACGAAATCAACTACATTAGATCACTTAGCCTAGAGACGGCGATGGCACTATTTAGAGCAAAAATCATTCCTATTCTAACATATGGGATGGAAATCATTTGGCCGTACCTCACAGAGAAGAACCTATCCTCTCTAGAAAGACTAAAAGCTCTATACATAAAGAGAGCGATCGGAGTATCCAAGACAACAAGATCAAGACTCGTCTACCTCCTAGCACGAGAATCCTTCCTCATTGAAGACTTCAGAACACACCTGAACCTGCCCAACACCAGAGCATCAGAAAATCTCCTAGCAACACTCAAGAAAAAGAGAGAAGACACCCCACCAGAATTCTTTGGAACTGGAGCTATGATAGACAGGACGTGGACAACATCCAGCTTCGAGATGAGGCACGTGTTCACAAGACTGGCAGTACATGGTTTCCACCATCTAATTTGTAACAACACCTCATACCATGAGCCGGCAGAGATATGTAAGTGCGAACTATGTGGATACATGTGTGAACGTTACCACCTAGAACTCTGCACCAAAAGAACAAAAACAATTAAAGAATATGCAAACCAAGGCCCAAGCGCGCGAGTACAGTGTATATAAATGTATTATTTCTTTTCTTTGTGTATGGCTATTTAGCTGCAATAAATATATTATAAGACATATTTAGGTTTGACTCGCTAACTGTTTGGATACACGAAAATTGATAAGGACCTTTCGGATAGAAAATTAAATTCTAAAGCTCGTAGTGCCATCAAAAGTTTGCTATTTCTTAGCGTTCTCTTTTTATTAGAAATGGAAGTATAACAAGAAGTTCCGTTAAGAACTATACAGCCTACTTTTCATGCCAATGATTATTCTACAGAATATGAACCTATCTAGAATAATGACGAAATTAAGTTGGTAATATCGAAATATCTAATTAGTTCAAAATATACCTGGTATAATGTAGCCTAATAGAGCACTACAGTTGGCAGCCCTGGTGACTGAATATATTCTTAGTTCCATCTCTTAAGGTACAGAATACAAAATTTGGTTGAAGTCCAATGGACGTTACTTGCAGTTATACACTGGATCTATCAGCACGCGTAAAAGCATGTTGCCAACAATACCATGCGTGTGCTGGTCAGAAATAATCTGAAATATTATGATATCTTGTTGTGCCAATTTTGGATGAAATCCATTTGTTAGTATAGAAGTTACATGTATTTTAAAATTGGACATATCAGCAGGCATAGAATCATGTTGTCAGCACTGCCTTGTATTAATTACTCCAAATTAATCTAGAATGTCAGGTGCTATACGTGTGCAAAGTATAGAGCTGTTGGCTTGCATACTTTCTGATATATTGATATTAGGGTAAAAAATATAGACAGCATTTATTAACAGTTGGCAGCCCTGATTGCACTGATGAATACTTATAGTCATATCTGATATGTTACACATAGCACATGCGAAATTTGGATGAAATCCTACTGATAGTATAGAAGTTACATGTATTTAAAAATTGGCCCTATCAGCAGGCTTAGAATCATGTTGGTAGAACTGACGTATATAAGTTACTCCAAAATTAATCAAACATGTCAGGTACTATACGTGTGCATAGTTTAAAGCTGTCGGCTTGCACACATTCTGATATATTGGTATTTGGATAAAAAATAGAGAGAGCAATTATTAACAGTTGGCAGCCCTGATGGCTCTTAAGAATACGCTCAGTCATATCTGTTTATGTACAGATATTACATACAAAATTTGGTTGAAATCCAGTTGATAGTGTAGAAGTTATATGCATTTAAACATTGGACCTATCAGAAGGCTTAAAATTATTTTGGCAACACTGTCATGGTTGGCCTCCTGGAAATTAAACTGAAATAGTATTATCTACATGTGTGCCAATTTTGGAATAGCTCCTATGCATACCTTGCAGGATATCCAACATGGAGCTCAAATTTATAGTGCGTTTTTTCAGCAGTTGGTAGCACTGACATAATTTTCAAATATGGACGTGAGCTATTCCGGTGCACATCTTTACTCATACTAAATTTGGTTTTGATTGCTGCAGCCGTTTAGGAGTTGATAGGGGGGGACACACACACAGCCAGACAGACAGACAGAAGGACAGACAGACAGACAGACAGACACACATTTGCCCGATCTCATAAGACTACTTTTTCCTCATTTTTGCAAAATGTGAAAAGTAGGCTAAAAATAGTCGCCATTTTTAAATAGTGCTAAACATCGAAATCAAAAGTAGCCCATATGTAAGCCTGGTAAATCAGCTACGTCCATGCAAAATTTCATTTAAATCGAACAAGTGGTTCTTTTTTAATTGAGTAACACACAGACAGACAGACAGACAGAAAGACACACGCCATCTCATTTTTAGCCTACTTTTCACATTTTGCAAAAATGAGGAAAAAGTAGACTTATGAGATCGGGCAAATGTGTGTCTGTCTGTCTGTCCTTCTGTCTGTCTGTCTGGCTGTGTGTGTGTCCCCCCCTATCAACTCCTAAACGGCTGCAGCAATCGAAACAAAATTTGGTAGGAGTAAAGATCTATACCTGAATAGCTCACGGCCATATTTGAAAATGATGTCAGTGCTACCAACTGCTAAAAAATCTCAATTGAAATTTGAGCTCCATGTTGGATATCTTGGAAAGTATGAATGGGAGCTATTTCAAAATTGGCATACGTACAGATCATAATATTTCAGTTTAATTTCCAGGAGGCCAAACATGGCAGTGTTGCCAAAATGATTATAAGCCTCCTGATAGGTCCAATTTTTAAATGCATATAACTTCTACACTATCAAGTGGAATTCAACCAAATTTCGTATGTTGTATGTGTACATAACCAGATATGACTGAGCGTATTCTTAAGACCTACCAGGGCTGCCAACTGTTAATAAATGCTCCTAATTTATTTTATCCAAATACCAATATATCAGAAAGTATGCAAGCCGACAGCTTTAAACTATGCACACGTATAGTACCTGACATTCTATATTAATTTGGAGTAACTTATATACGTCAGTGCTACCAACATGATTCTAAGCCTGCTGACAGGTCCAACTTTAAATACATGTAACTTCCATAATATCATTTGAATTTCAACCAAATTTCGTATGTGCTATGTGTACCATAACAGATATGACTATGCGTATTCTAAGGAGCAACCAGAGCTGCCAACTGTTAATATGTGCTGTCCCTATTTTTGTTACCTTAATATCAATATATCAGAAAGTATGCAAGCCAATAGCTCTAAACTTTGCACACGTATAGTACCTGGCATTCTAGAAAAGGAAGGAAGGAAGATTGTAGTTTTACGTGACCGTGAATCTTATGATTATGAGCCACGGGACCTCCATTTTACGTGGAATCCGAACCACAGGACATGGCATTTCACATCGAAAAGGGCATTCTAGACGAATTTGGAGTAACTAATATACGTCAGTGCTGCCAACATGATTCTAAGCCTGCTGATAGGTCCAATTTTAAAATGCATGTAACTTCTATACTAACTAATGGATTTCATTCAAAATTGGCACAACAATAGATCATATTATTTCAGATTATTTCTGACCAATACATGCATGACATTGTTGCCAACATGATTTTACGCGCGCTGTTAGATCCAATGTTTAACTGCATGTAACGTCCATGCTATCCAGTGGACTTCAACCAAATGTTGTATTTAGTACCGTAAGAGACGGAACTAAGAATATATTCAGTCATCAGGGCTGCCAACTGTAGTGCTCTATTAGGATACATTATGCCAGGTATACAGTATTTCGAACTAATTGGAAATTTCGATATTAGCAAATTAATTTCGTCATTATTCTAGATAGGTTCATATTCTGTAGAATAATCATTGGCATGAAAAGTAGGCTGTATAGTTCTTCACGGAACTTCTTGTTATATATTAGTATGATGAGTCAGAATATCTTATGAGGCTTGGGGATGGCTCTCCAGGTCAATTTGGAGATGACTAATTATGAGTAAGCTGAACGAGTGTCCGATGCGAGAGAATGTGTGCGAAGATAGCACGGGCTATCACGCCGTTCACCATTCAGAGTGCGAAGCAGTGCAGATTTCCCAGAGTGAAGCACTGAGCTAACACCGTGCGCCCTCATTCGCTGGACACCAGTTGCGGTCTACTCTACGGACTCGCTAGAACATGGAAATGTAAACAAAGATTTATTTGAATTCACATTGCATAATCGAGCAAACTGCTTAATTAACTGCGGCGAAGTATACTCGGCCCACTTTAAACTAATTAACCTGAACTGACTCTTGACTGTATATATTGTCAGTGGCAGCTGGTGTGTTTATGTCCAGGGTGTTGTATTTCCTTCCAGGAGATAGCCTACTTAGTTCTAATGGAAGTCATTTTTAGCCTATGTTTATTTATGAAGAAACTAACTTATGAGATTACCTTTTGTCCGTGTGTGTGTATGTGTGTGTGTCCATAATAAACTCTAAACGACTGAAGCGATTTCAATGAAACTCGAAAAGTAGATACTAATAACTTGTTCGATCTCTACCGTGCCCTTCAAATTTTAATACGTTTAACCAATCCAACATGGCGGCCACGCGAAATATTACACTGGCATTCTTTATCTCCGCAACAGTAACAGATACACCCTGAAATTTTGTACGGCAATGAAAGGTACTCCTAGAAGTTCACCTATGTGACTTCAAAAATATGTTAAGTTCAAAACCAACATGGCGATCAAGCAAAGTTGAAACATTTAAATAAACTTTTCTCGTGATTTAACCATCCGAGCTCATTGAAACTTGGCACGGCAAATGTTTATACACATTTTAAAACACTGGTATCTAACAAAACAAAAGTTTGGTGCTTTTCAGTCGGTCAACACGAATGTACCCAAATAGAGCTGAGTTATGCCCTAATCCTGAAATAAATTACATGATATGTATTTATTAATCTTAATAAATAATAATTAATAAATACAATAATTAATAAATACATCTCATGTAATTTATTTCAGGATTAGGGCATAACTCAGCTCTATTTGGGTACATTCGTGTTGACCGACTGAAAAGCACCAAACTTTTGTTTACTTAGGCAACACTGAAAAATGGCTTCAAACCTCACAACTGGTATCTAATTTAGTTCAATTGTTTATATAAACTCAGGATGGCGGCTGTGCAAAATTTTCAAATTATGTTTTATATCTTGTGTCCTAATCATGCGAGCGAAGTGAAAGTTTGCATAATAAACGCAATAATCTTAATCTAATGGGACATAACTCTATGGCCTACATATATAACAATCCAACATGACGATCATTCAAAATATTTAGACGATTCTCAATATCCACGAATCTATTACGGCAATCAAACTAAAATTTTGTATGTGGATAGAGGCTATTAACTTACGGTAAACTATGGGACTTTTAGTAATCACAAAACGAACATGGCGGCCAACCGAAGTTAAAACATCTAAATGAAATTTACTCGCGATTTAATCATCCTATCAGAGTGAAACTTGGTACAGAAAATGTTCATACAATATTTTATCTACAATATCTTATTAGAATTAATTGTTTTCATAACCCCAAAATGGCGGCTTTGCGAAATTTCAAAATTAAGTTGTTCTTCCTTTTGTGTCCTATGCATGTGATCAAAGTGAACGTTTGAATAATTAACCTACGCAATAATCTTCAACTAATTGTACATAACTCTGTGGCCTACATATATAACAATCCAACATAGCGACCGTCCGAAATAATGTATTTAAACTTGACAGTTCTCAATATCTACGAATCTATTACAGCAATCAAACTGAATTTGTCTATGTTCATAGAGAATATTAGCATAGGATATTAACCTATGGAGCATTCTTTAACCTGTAGATCACAAAACGAACACGATGGCAACACCAAATTTTAATATTTAAATCGATTTTGTTTTGCGAATTTTCATCTGAGCGCTGTGAAACTTGGCACGGTGTATCTTCATACAAGCCTTAGGTATACAGACGTCTAATTCAATGGAATTTTATGAGAACGTAATAATGGCGGCAGTAAGATTTTTTTTAAATCTCGTTTTTATTTCTCGTGTCCTAATCAAGCGATAGCAATGTAGGTTAGTATAATGAATTATCATTAGATTATTTATCTGCTGGCATATAGTTCTACAGTATAACCTATATATGAAATAATCCAACATGGCGTGCATGTTGTATATTCTACCGGTTCACAATATCTCCGAAACTATTTGAGCAATGAAACTGAATTTTAGTATGGTGGTAGAGGACTACTAACCAAGTACATATATGTGTTTTTCCAAATCCTGGGAAACACAAAAGCAACATGGCGGCCAAGTAATTTTCAAATATTTGAAATGATTTCTTCTAGTGATTTAATCACCAGATAGCAGTGATGCTAAGAACAGCGAATCTTTATTCAGAGCTTACAGTATTAGCCTATAGGGACATCTCATGTAGATTTATTTTCAAAAATCCAAGATGGCATCAGTTCGAAAATTTTAAACCTTATTTTCTAAAATTTCGCGTACCCTATTCAAGCGATTGCAGGGAGGATTCGTATGTTTGGTTATTATAATAATCTTAACCTAATGTCACTAAGCCAACGGCCGAGCCGTGTTGAAACACCGGATCCCATGAGAACTCCGCAGTTAAGCAACATTGGGCGCAGTCAGAACTTGGATGGTATGCCGGTTCTAGGCAATGCGCGCTGTTGGCCAACATAAGGAGGAGCGGAAAGGCCCTGGCCACCCTACCGCAAGTAAACTCCGGCTGGGGGTAGCCTCTTCGGAGGCTCGGACCTGCCTTCGGGCAGAATACCAATTAATTTAATTTTAATGTTACTAAATTCTGTAGCTTACTTTTCGTAAATCATAGAAGTCACTACTCGAGCCACTCAACGACCAATTTGTTAGTGCTCCCACAATGCATTTGTGCGCTTCGCATTTCCAATGCATATCACCGCATTATTGGATTTCATGAGCTACCCTACAATTAATTCCCATAATATGGTGGTCATATTTAATTTTTCATAAATCTACTTTCTCCACTGTGGAAAATCTGGCCGTTGTGCAACCCTGCAACATGATCTCCCTCCGCTACAACATACTGTGTGTATTAGGCATGCCGCTGTGACTGGCTGTTTGAAAACACACAGAGAATGCTTGCAAGAACCCAGAGCGAGTAAGCACGTGCTACTCCAGAGCTGCTGGCATGCAGCCAAGTACGGTCACCTGTGCTTTAGCCTCGCTATCGATTGAAGTGCTCGATGATATAGTACTCGTGCACGGCTCTGTTGAATGTGATGCGATCCTTTGAGCTTTACGATCATATGGAAAGTGTTATAAGAGCTCTGACAACAGCTGAGTACTCCATTACGTGTCTTGAAGAACAATAGACGGATTTTACTACTTTATACGACCAACTGAATTGGACTTAAGTGAGATAGAAGTACCCGTCTAATGAATAATTATAATGGTATTGGTTTTTACGTCTCTTTTAACTATTGCGGCTATTTGAGACGCCGGAGTGCCGGAATTTTACCCCGATGGGGATCTTTAACGTGCCAGTAAATCTATTAACATGACTCCATCGCATTTGCGCACATTCAAATGCCAACTGACTGCGTCACACCTAATAAATTTAAATCGTGTTGCAAAGGCGGTGAGATGGCAAACAAGTAGTTCCGAAAAGAACTAAACAGCCTATTTTCATAAATCTTACGTATGTTAATTGCCTCTATCAACATACAAAATTTCAGTTTGATTGCTGTAATAGATTCGTAGATATTGAGAACCGTCTAAATATTTTGGATGGTCGCCATGTTGGATTTGTATATATGTAGGCCATAGAGTTATGTACTATTACATGAAGATTATTGCGTAGATGTATTATTCAAACTTCAATCGCATGATTAGGACACCAGAAATTAAGTCGAGATTTGAAAATTTCGCACAGCCGCCATGTTGTAGTTATAAAAACAATTGATATAAATTAGATGTCAATGAATTAAAATTTGTATACACATTTACCGTGCCAAGTTTCACTGCGCTCGGGTGGTTAAATCGCGAGAAAAGTCTATTTGAATGCTTCAAATTCGCTTGGTCGCCATGTTCGTTTTGTACTTAACAGAATTTTGAATGTCACATAGGTGAACTTTCAGTAGCGCCCTTTATCACCGTTCAAAATTACAGAGTGAAACCAGTAGTAGTTTCGGACATATAGAATGCCGTGAAATAATTCGCACAGCCGTCATGATGGATTCGTGAGACGTAATAAAATTTGAAGGGCACGGCCAGGGTCGGGCGATGTGGTACTATGAACATCTCATAATCATATTTTTTTCATAAATGAAAATAGGCTAAAATAGGGTCAACATTTATTATTATTATTATTATTATTATTATTATTATTATTATTATTACAAATCATTTTAGATTATAACCCAACTTAAGGCGGCATTCTTTGAAGCTTAAGTGTTGAAGTGAGCATCAGGATTCAAAGGCGAAAAAATCCAAGTGACAGCTCTTCAACCACTTTGGCGATGCTAACGCAGCTGGTTGCCATTGTCTGAACTAAACATGTATTTTAGAATAAATTATAGAAATATTATAAGATGGTTGTTGTTGTTGATACATTTAGGGGCTTTGTGAAGTGTACCAATATTGGGTGTGTATAGAATTTGTTTGATGACTTGTGTTAGTGTGGTGTCTGTAGTAGTGGGTGTTCTTGTAACGAGGATTGGGTAGGAGGTTGTCGTGGCCTTAGGGCAGGAACCCGGGATTTATCCGGAGTTGAACTGGGATACCACTTCCAGGATAACTGAGGATGTAATCGAACTCACTTTATGTTAGTTTTACCACTCAATGCTGATTGTACCCACTTCCAGCCCTCAGGCCAGAATTACATTTTCTAGAGTGGGGAATCTACCCTGGACCTCAGAAATGACAGCCAACATGCGCCAGCATGTGGTCCAGGGTTTGTCAACTGAGCCAGCAGCATGGTACTCAGACTAGCCTGTGCCAGCCACTGTAAGTGCAAGTGAGAGAGATTATTGTGTTAAGGGGAGGTGGACTACATGTAGCTTCAAAACTTTGAATTTCCGTTTTTTTACGTTATTTAATACCTTAAGGTTTTCTGAACATGTAATGATAACTTTTATCATGATGTGACAACAGTCAGCCCTTTAATCAGTAGATTTAAAAATGGCGCTCATGTGCCACGCCTACTCTCAGTTACTAATAGATGCTACAGTTCATTTGAATTGATACCACTTTGAATATCTTTCCTTTTCACCTCTCTGGTTGTGAAGGATAGTGTGAACACTCTACTAGTTTGTTCTCTTCACTACTGGATTTCTTTGGACTGTCATGGCGTATCTTTATTGCTTGTTTACATTTTGTCACGTGTGAGTTTCTAATAATCTGTTTGTAGGAGTTTATTTGTCTTGCGCTAGTTTTATAAGGGAATATGGGCAGGATAAGGAAATTTGGGGCTAAGAGGAAGTTTTTGGCAATAGGTATGCCAACGTAGAGAGTAAATCCTTCCCTACATCTGTAAACGAGGTTAGGCCTAATTCTAACCAAGACAGTAACACAAGATGTAGTGCATCAAAGCGAAAGCTTGGACATTTGGAAGGCGTTGAACATTTTATGGCGAATGAAGATTTTAAACATAATAATATTATAATGAATTTGGGTGTTCCGTCTGAACTTCTATGCAAAAGTGTTAAATGTAAATATTGTGGTGGAGAAGATTGTGTTCAAGTTGTTGAAGATGAGCAAAGTAGAAAAGATTGGCTGCAAGAATTGTACTTCTCTGCAAGGTATGTGGCTGTAAGATCTCATGTATGACATCCAAGTTATGTAGTCAGGGGTTTGATGTGAATGTGAGATTTGTTTTCGCACTAAGATGCATTGGGAAAGGAAGTAAAGCTGGCAATACTTTTTGCTCTGTCATGGATCTGCCACCACCTCCAGTGAAGTTTGAACGGTATAATGACATTCTTCTTGAAAGTCTTAGTGCTGTCAGTGAAAATTCCATGAAAAGGGCAGCAGAGGAGGCAATAGAACTGAATGGTTGTAATAATGAAATCACTATTGCAGTGGATGGTTCATGGCAAAAGAGAGGCCATAGCTCTCTAAATTGAGTTGTTTCTGCCACCGCTCTGGACTCAGGAAAGGTAATTGATGTGGAATGCCTTACAAAGTATTGTTCTCAGTGCCAAAGGGGAAATAATAATGACCATGAGTGCTCCAAAAATTTTTCTGGGTATAGTGGGGGTATGGAAGTCCAGGGTGTTGTTTCAATTTTCAAGCGATCTGAAGCAAAGCGTGGTTTGAGATACATTAATTACCTGGGGGATGGGGATTCTAAAGGATTCACTGATGTACAAGAAGCTAAAGTGTATGGAGATAATATAATTGTTCAAAAATTAGAATGCGTGGGCTATGTGCAAAAGACGATGGGTTCTAGGCTAAGAAAATTGAAAAAGGATAAAAAAAATACAAAGCTGTCAGATGGAAAGACACTAACTGGAAAGGGGCGTCTAACTGATGCCAATATTGATCTTCTACAGCAGTATTATGGCCAGGCTATTAGGAGAACAGCTGGACTTAATGATGTAACAAAGATGAAGGAAGATATGTGGACAACATAGTATCATAAACTTAGCACTGATGAACATCCCCAGCATAAATTATGCCCCAAGGGTGTTGACAGCTGGTGCAAATTCAACAAGGGCAAAGAAACAGGAAAACAGTATAGCCATAAGAACTCATTGCCAGAACCTGTCTTACTGGCAATTAAACAAGTATATAGGGACCTGACTGACAAAAGGCTGCTTGAAAAGTGTTTACATGGGAACACTCAATATCCAAAATGAGGGTTTCAACAATTGCATTTTGGACTAGACTGCCAAAAACAACATTTGTATGAGGGGGGCGTGGTGGCGCAGCGGTCAAGCTGTATGCCTCTCACCAAGGCGGACCGGGTTCGATTCCCGGTCAATGCATGTGAGATTTTCGATGTGAAATGCCATGTCCTGTGGTTCGGATTCCACGTAAAACGGAGGTCCCGTGGCTTATGATCGCGAGATTAACGGTCACGTTAAACTACAAGCTTCCTTCCTTCAACATTTGTATGTGTGAAAACAATGCAGATAGGTGTTTTTGATGCAATTATTTGCTTTAATGAAGGTGTCATAAGCAGGGTGCAAGTTTTGTAGAATCTAGGCATACTGGTAGGGACCAACATGCTGTCAGGTCTGAAAATTATTGACAACAAACGCATTGAGGCTGCAGAAAAGGACATTTTACAGCCAACCCAACAGGTTAGGGTGAACAAAAGGGTTCAGAAGAAGAAGGATATGGAGAAAGAAAAACGAAGAGAGGATGAATATGGCCCAGGAATGTTATGAGAACAAGTAAGGTTCATGATAAACCATAAACAGATGGTCTAAAAATGCATTTTTTTATATTAAGGTGCACTTTTCTCTGAAACTATTGAAGGTATACAACTGTTATTTTCCATGTTATTTGTGAGAATGGTTATCTGTAACATGGACTAAGAAAAATCATATACTTGTTATTTAGTGACACATAGGAGCTGAAAAAGTTCATCAAATTAATTCAATATTCAGAGACCAGAATTTAAAATGGCTGTAAAAAACATAAAAGCAATTCAATTTGAAGTAATAAGTCTATTATATCAAACCAATCCTTTTAAACACAGATCTGAAATTTTATTTCCTAAACCGCACTTGTTAGTGAGAAAAGTGTACTTGAAACTAAGGATGTACAAAAAAAACACATATTATTTTCAAAATACAATAACATCACTTTCCAGAAATATATAGGACTTAAAATCAGCTTAAAATTAAGGGGAATTGCTGGTTAACGGAATCTGAAAATTTAGAAGTTGTATTGTAAAAATTGAGCGAGATATAATGAGTTTAATACCTATAATATTTTACGAGATTTTCCCTGTGATGACGTCCACCTCAGTCAGTCTTGCCAAACTGAACATTATTTAATTTGTGAAATCATGTCGTCTACATCTGGATACAGGTGTATCAATAACCAAATGTACAGAGATTTTACGCCCACCGAATAAAAATAATCACTCTTGTTATTCCGAGAGCCTCCACTCGTTATGACGATGGTGTTCAAAGGTCATACAGAAAAACCGTTGCGCAGGAATGATATCCATAACACTCGGTCGTTTGACATCCACCGACATTCCGCTCCAGCCTTCAAAATGAATGCACATGAGATTTTACTTAGGGTTTACGAAACAAAACCTCAATTATCATTTTTCTGAGAGAGAATTGCATCCAGTTCCAACTTAAATAGGGTCGAAGTTTAATGTTTTTCAGTCGGTCAACACGACTCCTTATTCTGAAAAAAATTACATGAGATTAATAAATGCACTTGGATGACCAGTTTCGATCGTCGATCGATCATCAGATCCTTTACACTTAGGCTATTGAATCTATGTCTACAAGTATGGATTATGGTATTTACATAGGCTATATACACTTATTTAGTTGAAGTAGTAATTAAACTAACACAACTAGTCCAGATCTGTGATATTTATTAATCTCATGTAAATATTTTTCAGGATTAGGGAACCACCCATTACAATTGGGTACAATCGTATTGACCGACTGAAATACATTAAATTTCGATTACTAAGGCAACACTGAAAAATGCATTCCAACACGATAATACTTAAATAGGAGTCGAAGCCAACTCCCGACAGGTCATGGGGGCCCTTGGAGCAGTGGAAGCCCTTCGTGACATCGGTACTAGATGGGATGGAGTTGGCCGCATTTGCTCCCAGGAATTACCCTGGTACTCATTTCTACTGTCGGCTGAAATAACCCGAGCCGGTGACTTGCCAGGCAGTGCACTTGACCAATGCGCCATGTTACTGATTTGAAACTTATTGAAAACAAATCCCTCAAACTCTATTTGAAAATCTTTAGAGAATGTTTTACCTTTTTCTATGTCCCACTCCGGCTAGATGTTCTAGGAACTTGAATAGGACAGTTTCCTGCTTCTACTCACACAGCTTGAGCCAAATTTGTGAGCCCGCGTCCCGCGCCCTCATCTTGTGAAACATCGGTGAAAAGCCACAGCGTTCTTTATCCTGTCCCAACAGATAAATGAAAAATCACTCCACTCATCAAGAGATGGCAACAGGCCTACCAACCATTACCAAATCACTTATGTTTTCCAAACCAAATGATTATGCCTGGTCGAGTACGTATTGTTTGCGTGCTAGGAGATGACAGTTCGTCACGGCTGTACGCATGCGTGATCTGTCTATTCCTGATCTAAATATATCGACAGACAGTTCCTGATATCTCCCACATGGTGCTTGTTGTTCATCCAGCTTGAAATATGCAGTCTGTCACTGAAGGCCCCTGTTCACTTTTCCCATTTGCAAAGAGAGAAGAAGGCGAGAATGAGTGAATCTGACAGTGACCGACTTGATGTTTTTTGAATTCGCGGTATGCAGTACGCGGGAATGTATCTGCAGTTCAAACCCAGCTAACTTTAGTGCTATCCCAACAAATCCCACATCTGTTTCTAGCACTGTCTTAGAATTGTCCATGCCAGATGCTATGATGTGTTGGCCAACACGAGAGGGGTGCGGGTACTTTCGCCAGCCCCTCCCTCAACTGAAAAAAAAAACTGCTGATATTAGCAGTCATTTTGTCAAACGAAATGGTCACAAAACACTTGCATCTCGTCTCGTTTCGTTTGGTGGGCCCTAGAGTACTAAACGCATGTTGAGTAACGATGGCCAAGCACTTTTTGATGTGTGTTGAGAAAACAGATAACTCGCCGGATCACAGGCCTGTGTTGTGGCCAGTTCCCCAATACCGGTCAATGCGACCAATTAACCCCTGTATACACTGCCCATGAGCATTGACAAGCAATATTGACCAACGCATTGACCCATGTGAGGAGGAGTCTTCAGGCTCGTAGACTTTACTCGGCCATGGAATCCAAGTGTAACCACCTCCCAGTGCACAGTACAATCTCTTGAATGACTTCCAGTCTTCAGCCATCGAGGGGTCACCCATCTTTTTATTTTCATGTTATCTCCTGCCTTCTGCTCAAGGCCCTCAAGGAGGCAGGGTGTATGTAGCCCCACCACTTCTGGTGCACCCTGGGTATTGCTACACCCTCAGGGACTTACGGCTGGTGAGTTCGGGAGTTGGCGACCCCGAGGGATTCCTGAGCTGGGTCCGGTTTTCCCCTTTTATCCATTTCCTCTGGGGCGCACCCTCTCCTCTTTCACTTTCCTATCTGCCTTTCAAGGCTCTCCTTCCTTCCAACTCCATCAATCCGCATTCTTCGAGGGTTGAGGGCATTTGTCCTCCTCCTGTCCTTTATTTGCCTTATTATCCTTTTGTTTTCCATTTCTTCTTCTAGTATATAAGTTAGTTTTAGTTATAGTTTGCATTTCATTTTCATCTTTACGATCACCCAAACCATTAGGGGCCGATAACCTAGATGCTAGGCCCCTTAAAACAACAATTATCATCATCATTATCATCATCTGAATCATTGTACAAACGAATCGGAGCATTTGCAGGATAAGTATCTGCCCCATACTTGCATTTGTGATGCAGTATCATGTGTGAGACGAGAATCACGAAAATTGAAGAAAATTGACACAGGCATTTCAGCTTCGAAAACCATCAATGCTTGCCAAATGCAACTTTCTACGGTGTGATAATAAACACTACTTCATGCTCTGCTCTGATCTGCTCTGATCTGCTCTGTGGTGCCAACTTGATTTTTAGTACAGTTTGTCTTCGCTACAGGTTGGGGCCTTTGACAGTCTATATCTGCCAATATTCTCATCTGACCAGGTCCGGTGATGGTGGGAAAAACTAGGCCATCTGCCGTTAATAATTTGAATGCTAGTGGAAATGAATATCAAATGAACGCGACATCAACAACTGACTAGGCACTAATTTACATACTATTAGGAGAGAGAATGGACAAAACGGGAAACGAGAGACAAAAGACAGGGACAAGAAATGGCCTTAACCTTTTAAGAATAAGATTGAGGGATTTAGAAAGAAGTCAAGTCGTGAGGGGCAGATAGGAAAGGGCGATAGAAGAAGGTCGCCGGTCACGGAAACCATGATTAACGTCCGAGGGGAACTAACGCGTTGACCACGCATCATCCCGCAATCTGTAGGCCAAGTGACTGGGCATCGGTCGCTTAGTAGGCCAGGGCCCTTCATGGACTGTTGTGGCACGGGATTTGGGTTGGAATAGTAGAGAGTTCACCCCACATTCATTAGAAGAAGGGGAAAAACGAACCAGTTCAGGAATCTCTCAGGGTCGCTAACTGCCACCATGCGAGGTGGGACTACACACTCTTTGTCTCCTTAGGACCTCTTACAGTAGTCTACTACTAAACACAAAAAGAGGTCTGACCCCTCAAACTTGTTGTAGTTGTTGATGTTAATTCGTATTAGGGGCTTGGGACATCTTTAGTCATCAGCCCCGTGTAATTGGATGCGTGTTGAATTAGTGTGACGACCTGTGTTTCTGAGGAGACTGTAGTTGTGTGTGTAGCTGTATCAGAGACCGAGATGGGATAGGTGCCCTGGGACATGAAGTAAGTTACTATCCCGGCATTTGCCTGGAGGAACTTGGGAAAAAGACGGGGAAAATTACACTGACTCCTCAAAGAATGAGAATAGGTCAATTAAAGCGGGAAAATGAAAGATGCCCTAGTTCGCGAATACCTAATACCGTTGGGGTCGGGAGAGAATGAGAGTTGACCTATGGAGCGACAGGAAAGATGAGCGCAAGGAGCCCGGCACAAGTAAGTGGAAGCAATGACTGGGTCTTGATTGGCATGTTATAATATTGTCTCGCGTATCCAGAGCAACAATGGATTACCTTCTATAGCGTGGTGTACCTGCAATATGCTTAAAATCTCACCAATTTAATGACCAAGCTTAAAGGTACATGCCCAGCTCAACATCAAGATTCTTACTTCTTGTGTTCATACTGCCATTCACGTCAACCTAGGTTTCAATTTTGCAATATTTGTATGACGTGTACGGGCGATCCTGAGAGTGCCCAGTGATTGATGGTCATGGATAATGTATGTGTGAGCTGGCAGGTCACCTCTGCTGTGATACAAGCACGTCATCTAATCATCTCTGAGTGCTCCCACAGCTCACACAGAGAGTATGGCTAGTAGGCCACATCAAAGATCAATTGACTACCTAATATATCCATTGAGACAACGCACTGCTTGTTCAAGAACAGTCAGTGTCAACAGGTCACCACAGCAGTCCACAGACCTCCTAGTTTACTATCTTGTTGTTGTTTTATTTAAGGAGCTAGGACATGGTGGCAATTCATCCATGTGTACTTGGGAGCGAATTTCCATGTTGTACATTTTATCACTCACTCCACAATTATTGACTCAACATTAGCAGCTAAAATAACACACATTTGCACTGCTGCTTTTAATGCTTTGATTGATTTTCTGATCCGCACATTTACAATCACGTGTCGTTTTCACTGATCTCATGGTCACTATCTGAGATTTCTTAACCCACCCATTCACTCACTCGAAAAATCTGATTTTATGGGCCGTATTTTGGTCTCCTTCAGGTAACGTTTACTCGGTACGCGTCACGCACGAATTAACTTACACTTTATGTGATTTTAATTTAATCTTCACTGGAAAATCAGCGTGTGGTCTACAAACCAGCGTAACACATCAATCATGACGCTGGTTTTGACAACTTGTGAAGTCTTGTCAACGTCTGGAAAATCCCACCTATATGAGCAGGGCAGATCACCCGTACAAAGTTAAGGGCTGACCGCAGCGTACAAATTATGGGAAATATTCCTTCATTAATCGTAGTATTGATAATTGGAACTCATTATCTGCCACAGTCTTAGAGCATTTTCCTGAACATATTGCTGTGTTTAAGAGAATACTGAAATTTTGTGTAAACACTCCGATGTAATTACTATAGTTCCCAAATCTCGACTTGGGTACATTAAGTGTGTTTGATATTATTGTTCGTAATTTTCTGTAATTGATGGAATAACTCCCATTTGCAAATAAAGTAAATGAATGAATCAATCTCCAATTCTAGACTTTTCGTTCTTCTGCTTTTCCTTGACCAGCCTGCATATCAGCTTACAACTCTCCAGAATGCTTCCGTAGGTCATAAATCATGTTGTAATTATCCAAGAGTTGTATGTAGTTGTAATTTATGAAACATTCGGAATAAATCTCATTCGACTCATCTCATGCAAACTGGCTTATCGAGCTATGCAGCATTCCTACATGCAATATATTCGGAAATCAAGCTGGGTTGTGTTCTCCAAGTAACTGTCTGATCGTCATTATATTACGCCATACGCACTCCTTGCCAACGGCCTAGCCGTGTTGAAACACCGGATCCCATGGGAACTCCGCAGTTAAGCAACATTGGGCGCAGTCAGAACTTGGATGGTATGCCGGCTCTAGGCACTGCGCGCTGTTGGCCAACATAAGGAGGAGCGGAAAGGCCCTGGCCACCCTACCGCAAGTAAACTCCGGCTGGGGGTAGCCTCTTCGGAGGCTCGGACCTGCCTTCGGGCAGAATACCAATTAATTTATTTACGCAAAGATTGAACGGGTACAATATCAGCCATTTATGAACACTGAAATCGTCTTCGAACTACCCTGCTCAACAAAAGTTTGTAATAGCATAGATTTTACTACAATGACTTCTTATAGTAAACCCATTGAGGTTTATACAAATACTTACTAAGAAACTAAACATCAGTCCTTCTGAAAACAATAACAATCGTGGTTAGATAACAATTAAACGTTACTAAAAAAACGCGAACTCGCTTCTAAGTGTACCGTTTGAAAACAAAAACATTGGAAATCTGTATCTCAATGATCAGTATCAGTCTTTAGCAGTCCTCCCCGCACACGGAGGAGCTCTCAATGAGACCATCAAGTTTATCTTGAGCTAAGTGGCCCCACTCCTCTATGGCAACGTCAGCATACAATTGATGATGGTAGTCCAAACTTTTGTTGAGCAGTGTATATTCATCGAAATAGTACGTAGCTCAGTGGTCAACAAGATTCATACTCTTTAATGTCAGTATGATTCTTTTCTCGACTTGAGAGCATGAGTTTTGCGGGAAAGTATATCTACAAGGGAGTTGTGTTCTCCGTGCATTTTATTGGGTCGCTATGATGGTTAATTGGCTTTTATCCTTTTATCATTCATTCTACGGATTTGTTCGATATGCAGTATTTTCAAATACATTAACGACATTAAGACATGTTTCCTATTGGCTACATAAGAAAATAATAAAAGCCAAGCAATAGTACTAAATTATTTTCAAAATGGAACTAAAGCACACATTTCTTTCTTTTGATTTAGACTGTATGCAGTTCAAATTAATACGTACATTAGAATACAACCCGTTTGTTTTATTTTATATTGAAATGGATTTCAATGTGTTTTGTTAAATAGTTTATAGTGGTCAACCCACATGTAGCTCACTGGTCTGGTGCAAGTCTTCGAAATTGGCACCACTTCGGTTGTAGGGTAGGAGCCTCTAGGGTGGTAGCTAACAATGCTGACCCCTACACCGTGAGGCGTACAACCTGCAGGTATGAAGTCTAATGTATTAAACAGCTCATTAAAAAGCTCTGAAGTTTGGCAAATGATGGTAGATTAGTACTAAAATAAAGCTCAAGAGTGTTAATGATCCCTTTCAATACGATACACAATTACATGTTCATATTAATAATAAAATAATAATAACAACAATAATAACAATAATTCATAAATTATTTAACAAAGGGACAAATGCTTCATTTGCCTGTAACCGACGATACGGGTGGGACATAGCCTATATATAAGTGAGCCTGTCGTGGTCAAAACCGGACGTAGACGCTGGTTATCGTAACATAAGTTGTGTCAAATATTCAAAATATTTGGTAATTTCAACAAAAGGCGCAGAAATATATTCATAGAGAAGGTATACAATTCAACATCATCTACGGGCACAAAAGCGACGCTTAGAGACCGATGAACACCATTCCTGAAGGTTTTGCCATTAAGATCTCCATAGATTCTTTGTAAACCTCTTGAGTGGACTGGGGAGGGGGTTGGCGAGATTGGCCCTACTAAAGACGCAGGAACAGTGGGGGCGCACAAAATGCCCGTTAAAACAAGAAAGAAACAAGGTCTAGTGGGTAGATTGGTGCGATCTGCAGTGTGAAGTAAAACGAATTCAAGAATAAGCCTTCTGATTATAAATATCACGGGTGTTGTTACTTGTTGTGCCTACAAATAGTAACTGCACTTCTATTTGAGCAGCGCGCCATCTTGGTCATCAAGCCGGTCATGATCTCAGCTCATAATGATAGCCCTCTTTTTCTTTTATTTCTAATTAATAGTTTATGAACTATACGTAGTGTGAAGCAAATGCAATTTGTTCTTTATTATAGATCACACAACAAACAAGTAGTTGCGTGAAGAACTAAATAGCCTATTTTCATATATCCCACTGGTCTTTTCCATTAAAACTCTCCTGCCTATTCAAAGGATTTACGATTATGATTGTTATCATAGCCCATTGTACGAATAATCTTTTCAATCACTTGAATAAGATAAGAGAAATAAAACATAGAGTTTTTTTTTTGAACTGATGCCATATTAAATTTTGAAAACAATTAAACATTATTAGATGACAATTCGCTATAAGTTCTGAATAAAAATTCGCTGTGTCAAGTTTCATTGCTCTCGGGTGTTTAGACAGCCCAATATATATATATAGGCCTATATATAGCCTATATTTGAAAATCACTTGATCGCTATTATATTTCTATGTTTCTCAGGATTTGGAACGTCACATGTTTGTCCTTACTTAACAGTCCTCTAACACCATACACCATTTCAGTTTGACTGCTTAAATTGTTTCGGCGATATTAAGAACCGGTGAAATTGTATTTTGTGGAGATATGCTGGATGGTTTTTTATATATAGGCCATAGAATTATATACCAGCAGATGAATATTATAATCGTGGTTCATTATACCAACCTACATTGCTATCGCATGTATAGGACACGAGATACATGAACATCATTTAAAAATTTAGCACAGCCGCATTTTTTAGGTTGTATAGAAATTGAATTAAATTATATGCCAATATATTGAACTTTGTATGAAGATTTACTGTTCTAAGTTTCACTGCGCTCGCAAAATTAAGTAGCGAAAAAAATCCATACAAATTCTTAAATTTCACGTCGCTGCCATGTTGGAAATATTTCACCGGCATTCTATATCTCCGAAACTATCAATGATAACACCCTAAAAGTTTGTATGGTGATAGACAACACTATGCTACGCCCAGCTATGTGACGCTTGAAAACACTTTAATTACATAACCAACATGGCAGCCAAGCGAATTTAAAATACTTTTAATGGCATTTTCTCAATATTCAATCAACCTAGCGCAGTAAAACCTTACACCCAACATGTCTACACAAGATTAAATCAGGGGTAGATGACCTCGTAGTTCCTCCACTTAAAACAACAATAACTAACTAAGTAACTAACTAACTAACTAAGATTAAATCTACTGGCATATAATTCAATTCTATTGTACTCATTAAAGCAGGATGGTGACTGTGCGAAATGTTGAAATTAAGTTTTAATTCTTGTGTCCAAATCAAGCGATCGAAGTGAACGTATAAATAATGAGCCTAAGCAATCATTTTCATCTTACTCTATAGCACTCGTAAATAACAATCCAACATGTTGGTGACACGAAATTTAAATAGTTATATGGATTTTTATCGCTAGAGGTAACAAGTTCCGACAAAATAGCTTTGCTGTCTCGTGTCGTACAATACTTACTTACTTCCTCGGCGCTTCAGCTCTGGGTGAGCTTTGACCACCTTCACAATACACGTTCAGACTTCTCTCTTCTTTAACTTCTCCCGCCATCGTACTGTACCCGTTCGTCCTGGGGATGCGATGGCCCATCTGCTATTACATCGCATTCCTGGATTTCCAGGACAGAGCGGAGTTAAATGAACATCAAGTCAAATAAGGAATGTGTCGGAAATCCAGTTGAAATATCTCAAAAGCAGAGGGTAACACGAGATAAAGTATCTCCAGGTTCGTTATGGGTTTAAATTTAATTTAAAAAATACAAATATAAATGGGCGCCATCAACTGAATCCCTAGCAAACCACATCCTTCCTGGTTAAGCCTTAATTAAGACAAGGAAAGAAGTAGGAAAATCACATCACCATCAGATCACAACTAAGAATAAAAACAAATTTATTCAACTTTGATAGTCAGACAGACATATTAAACACTCATCCTACCTGAGAGCATGGTCGAATGCCAACTTTAAATTGTCATTGTCCAGAAAATCGAACCATCTCTATTCTACTCAAAGTGTATTTAATCCACATAAAATAGGAAAAATTCCTAAAGTTCTCTTGGGTTCTCAGGATCACCGTAGCACTATGTCTTTGCGTCACTGACATTCGTGATACCTGAGACCTAACTTCTCTTTAAATTAACATCATGAATGTGGATGTAAAAATATAATTAATCTGTCTAAACACATATATTCTAATCACATATTTAAATATCACATAATTTATGGCTTGCATGGCATTATTCAAATACTGAATATGTTAGTAAAATGCTCCAAAACATCGAATAATTAATTTACACTATTTACAATGTCATTAATAATTGCTTGTTTGTGAATCACAGAAAATCCACTACTCATTGGTTATAATCATCATCATCATCAAAATTAAATATTTCTCACATTAGTTCTCATCTCAAAATTCAATATATTCAAGTCAGAATAATTAATTCATTATCATCAAATCATTTAAATGAATATTATAATCATCAATTCTTTATGCTCTCTAATTATTCACACACTCTCCTTTCATCATCTCCTTCAGATTAAATCATCTTAAATCATCAATATAAATTGTTTAATTCATCAATTGAAATTGCAATTCTTCAAATCATTTCTCAATTAAATTTATTTAAATCCATTTAAATTTATTAATCATCAGCTTCTTTAATTAATTATCACCTTCTAATTCAGTTATTCATCACCTATTCAATCATCTATTAATTTATTTAAATCAGCTTATTTATTCAATCATTAATTCTTCCATTTATTTAATTCATTGATTTATTCCAAAATTTAATTTATCAATTTATTTAAATTTTATTCATCTGGTTATTTAGATTTTTATTATTTCATCTAGTCATTCCGATTTTTATTTCATTAGGTCAGATCATTAATATGCTTAAACTTCAGATTATTATTTCATTAATTATTATTATCAGAAAATCTTGTATCATCAACATTATTTATTTGTTTAATTTCCTAACAAATTGTTTAATATGGTTTATAGAACGTTATCTTACAGTTTTATCACTTCCAAGTTATATCTCGTATTCAATTATCATGCCAAAAAATATTATTACCTTCACAAAATCACGTTGGATCTCACTATCCACAACTTCATTATACAGTATATTCTCACTTTATCAAATATCATATTTGAATACCACAATTATTCCACAAAACTCCATAAATATTCAGCGCACAGCATGAATCTGAAAAATTATGCTAGACTGGGTTCGACAACCTCATGTCTGCCTCAAAATACATTAGCAATATTGCAACTTCCACTTGGCAACTTCCACAAAATGCCTATCACAAACTTCACTTAATCACTTTGCATGATCTACAAAACATATAACTGGCTTCAAATTATCAACGCACACAATCTCCAATAACTGTAATTAATCTGATCACATCTAGACAACTTCTTAAACAATTAGGAAAAATATTACCTTTGTAATCGAAATCAAATTCAAAATCTGCTTTCAAATAGCTATAAATTCTCTTAAAATTCTCATAATTCACTTCACAGGAAAACACCAATGTGCTATAATCTCTCACATCAAAATATGCAATACTGATCTGCCTCAAAATAAATCTGACCATTAATGATTCATCTTACAAGATTCAATTACTTTAAATCCTTCTCAAAGGTATTAAATTCAATCATAAAAATTATCAAAAGCATCAACCGTATCAGCTGTTAAATTGAAAGTACTCTCAAAAGAGTATAGCAACAAAATATTGGATTGGCAAACAAGAATTACAAAATGTAACCCTGCTGACATTTATTTTTAATTTATTTAACGAAATTCGACTGATATGTGACTAGTAGTTTCTTGTTTGATCCTCTTACAATCTCAAGTACACTCGGATGATAAAAATGAGTTCCTCAATGGCAAGTAAAGATGAGTACCACCACGCAATCGTATAAATACGAAAGGCCTTGCCCCGTTGTCTATCATGATAATGCCCTGAACGATGGGTAAAGATGTGTACCACCACGCAATCGCCTAAAGCGAAAGGCCCCATCTCGTCGTCTAATGAGTGAATGCACCAGATTGGAATCAACAAGTCTCTAGTTGTCACATAAAAGCGATATTCATTCACTTGAGTGAATAACATCTTAATATCTCCAAACAATCCAATGGAAAAAATCCCTACTGATGAATAATACACACTCGCTAGTATGCAATGAACTGACGAAGTGATTTAAATAAACCAATTGCAGATCACGAGTTCGAAATACTCGCCACAAAAAATAACTATCCAAGAAAACTATCCTTACTGGAAAATGTCTAAAAGACCAAACATCTGCTTAATAAAGCCAACCAATGGTGAGAATTTCGTATAATGGTGCCTGCCATATCATATGGTAACGCCATATTCTAGCAAAATTTGGAGCAAATAATGTTTAAGCCATGTCTAAATAATTGTAGAACTCCTACTAGAAAAATATACAAGTATGCCCAGTGTTCATGAAAAAAAAAATCATATCAGAAAGTCATAACTCTTAGAGTACCTTCTCATATCAGCTGTTATTATATTTCAAAGATCGTCGATTATCCTCGTGTGTAATAAATTTCTCGAAAGATCGACGTGAATATCGTATCACCCACGCGATAACGATCGCCTTCATATCCCAAGTGAATCAGCTGTTGGACCTCTTCTTCTTCAGGAACTGAATCCATCGCTCTGTGGTGCCATCGCGTCTCTGTCTTCGCTTACTCCGACATGATGAACTGCATGTTATCCATAGCGGATACTGTCCAAATTCTTACGTAAAAGTTCATAAAAGCAGCGTACCCCATATTCTTCTTCTATGTTACGCCACTGTCCCATATAATGTTCGGTTTGCTGGTTAAAAGTTCAATCTCCACAGCGGTTAAGTCTCACTTGCAGAAAATAATTTTTATTTATGAGAGTGTATAAGTTTTTGAAACACCCTGTAGCTGTGTTCGTACTCGATATTTTATAATAATTCATGAAAAAGAATTGTATTAATGCACGTGCCAATGTTCATAAGTGCATATACTTGTAACATTTCGTTTGCCTAAAAGCGTTAATGTTAGTTTGACCCCATGGTCGCTCTACATGTTCCGTTATGAAATGCATAGTCGTAATGTCATTTGAATATCTAAGTTCATTTGAAGTTCACTATTGCAGTATATTATAACTATCTGCCTGCACAATTCTATTACTGAATACAAGTCCCAACTCAATGTTGTAACTGAATGTTGAAATGAAGTTCAGCTTCTTTAATGTTGCCTGCGTATAAAAGTCGGAACTAGCACGCTCGGCTCTACTGCACTGTTCCAGAATGATCTACGCTTAAAGCCGGCCTCGCCATACCGCTTCGCTGTGCTGTTCTGCGTTACAAAATGCAGCTCGAAATAAAGTTCTCAATCTCGTATTATAATGCTGTTTTAAACCCCGGCTCTTCTCCTGCTTACACGGCCCGTACAGCTTGCCTCGTAACCGGTCCTCATGCCGCCTACCGTGCGTTGCTTGCCTTGACTCACTGATCTACTTTCCGCTCTCTGCTTTCACGCCACGTAACAAGTGCTGTGCACCGCTCAACTTGCCGTACTCTCTGCGCATGTGTTCTACTCAGCCCTGCTGACTGAACTCGACTGCCGTCTCTAGACTGCGTTGAGGAGCTCCTACCTGGCGCTGTCACGTGATGCTCCCCCACCTTCTGTGGTCATGCGTCACAAGTATAATCTCGACCACCATCATCTCGGCTATTAAGTTATACAATAACTTAAGGGATTATCTGTCTTTCTTCAAGTTATTATCATATATAATGCTTGACATTTCTTCTCTTCTGAGATGATATAATACTATGTTCCATTTTGATCTTAATAAAACTTCATATTTCCTCCCATAATTCCATCTGCTTGACTGGCAGTGCCTTCTTAATCCTTGGCCTTCTACGTCATTTCCTAACATTCTTCTCGACTCGATCTGAGCGCTATCTTTACAACTCTTCCCATAAATCTCAACTACGGCTTAATGTCAGCTGGCGTAGCCGATAGCCTCAACTAGGTATCGGGTACAGTACAATAATCACAGGTAAATGCAAGTCCCGGCTAGCTTTTAAAATATCATAATTTATTCTAAATTATCCATCGCTGTTAAGGGTTCAGTAGATTGGTCACAATTTCCTCGGAAACACTCCCTCGAAACATTACTCCAAGGGAGTTCGAAATGCAGCAGGAAAGTCTTTGGTGAGTTCGCAGTGGAAGAAAACCAATTTGTTTAGCTTGATCAACTGCACCGCCCAGAACTACATAAAGGATTGAAATCATAAGGATTGCTTCTTGTGCCCTATGATAAGTTATATGCGATAAATTTCACAATTAATGAGTATGGCTAGAAGAAGAAAATATGGTTCTTTGATATGTTACGGGGTTTCAAGAATTACCCAGACAAATTTGTGATGAAGAAAGTGTTGTTCTTATGCGACTCCTCCAAAACAAGTGAAGCTGACATTTCGCATACCAGCTATATGTCACATGCGTTTCTGCAATAAACAACAGCCAGGAATCAATGAACCCAGTTGCTTCCAAGAACACTTTTTCGTGAGGCTGTTTCTAGAAAAGAAAAACTTTACGATCCTTACAGTAGTCGCATATGATGTGTAACATCTGACATAGAAGAAACCTCACGTGAAATAAATTGTTGATACACCGCTATTTTATAATATTATTGACACAAATATTAATCTATTGTAAAAGGGAGTGTTTTACAGATCTTGTAGTTTATAATACGGAACTCATTTTATTAGATGATTTGTAGCTTCCACCAGCACTAGCCTAAATAAGGAATACGATATGGATCAACTAGATTAATAGACGCGACACCGCTCATAACCTTAAATTCCTTATAAATAGGCCAACTTGCGAGTAAATGCAATGTGCACAGTGGTAGATCATGAAAGCCTTGCCCAGTTCCCGGACCTCTTGATTCACAGACCAACACGTAATTTCATATGGATTCTGTTAAAATGAGTCATATTGATATGATTAGCAGCAGAGTATCAAGAAGGCAGTGCGAGAACAATCAAGAAGGCAGTGCGAGAGTAGAAATATCAATTAGGCAGTGAAGAAAAAAGAAGACAGTCTTGGAATTGTTATGTATTATTAGTGTGTAAATAAAAAAGATTTTTGTGTGTTGATGAATGTCCAGGAGGGATACGATCCAGCTGGCAATGCGTCTTACCCACTTCCGTCCGATTCACTTCCGTCCCATTTTTCACAATCACTCCCACAAAAATATCCAGCAACTGAGTGGAAAGATGTTACACATCAAAAAACCGCTGCAAGGGGAAGTGGGGGGCACGTTGTTCGGCTTTTCTCTGGCTACAGACTTGTCCCGAGCTAGCCTCAGCTGTGCTATGCAAGCAACCACCAGCGAATGCATGCGTTGTACTGATTGTGATCTTACACCAACCCTGTCACCATCGATATAACTGCCATCAGAGCTTTGTTCTTCCTTCACTCTAATGCAACAGTGCAAAAATAGTACCTTTTTGGGCAAATACAATTACACCAATGTAGCCTTCCTGTCTCGTGAGAAAAGTGAGAAAAATAATGGCAACCCTCTTGATAATTAAAATTGTACCAAAGAAAATAAATAAATGTATTCATTCATTCCTTCCTTCATTCATTCATTCATTCATTCTTTTATTTATTTATTTATTTATTTATTTTCTTTGGTGCAATTTGAATTATCAAGAGGTTTACCATTATTTTTTCTCACCTGTGATGGCATTATGTACGCCCATGGTCCGCACTCTTACACATCGCTCACTGGAGATGATGGCCGTTGCAATGGCGATGATGATGGCGACGATGATGATGATGATGATGATGATGATGATGATGATGAAGATATTGACGATGACAGTGGTGAAAATGTAAGCACACGATCAAGAGGAATTCTAGATACGTTGGTTATAATACTGAATGCTTATACTAAGAATTGTTCATAAGCTTCTTCTCTAGTGTTCAATCCGAGAAATGGTTTAGAGCAAATCTACACTCATCGCGTCTTTGCGTTTTCCTGTTCATTTTTCCGTAGGTCTTGCATCCCACATCTTCCTTAATTTGGACCATATACCTCAGGCGTGGACTTCCTCTAGGTCTTTTTCCATCAACATCTTCTTCTAAACAAAATAGGAAAGTAGTTATGTATTCTTCCTTTCTCAATTTGAATCTTAGACTACACATTAGGGTAACGCAGTGGCGTACGTACTGGGGATGATTAAGGGTATCAATTCCCCTCAGAGTCAAATAAATTTTAAAAATCGCAATTTTATGACATTTTTATTAAGAATAAACATTTCTAATTGACGACAAACAATTGGAATATGTGCGTCTATAATTTGAGCACATGTATCGTTACTTGTGTAAAATATTTAGTGTTAAGCCTACCAAAACTGTTCATTTCCGAGCTTTTGCCCATTGAGTGGTGCTAATAAAATGTATCAAAAGCTATCGTGTATGTTTGCGTTATTGATTGTCTTATTTTGCCCCCCGCAGAAAGTAAAAAGGAAAAATAAACACATGGCCAAAACAGAAAGCAAAAAAAAAAAAAAATTCAAAAACATAAGCAGGAAACAAATAAAAAAAACAAATACAGAAATCACAAAGCAAAATTCAAAAAGAAAAGCAAAAGTAGAAAACAAACACAAAATCAAAAAACAGAAAGAAAATTTCGAAAACAAAAATCAAATTTCGAAAACAGAAGCAAAAGCAGAAAACAAAAAGAAGAAAGTAGAATACAATACACAAAACCAAAAAGAAGAGAAAGTAGAATGCAACACACAAAACCAAAAAAGGAAATTAGCTGATATTTGACTCCGCTCATCCCCCTCCAGAAGCAAATCCTAGTGACGCCACTGGGGTCACGCCCTTCAAAAACAACCAAAGTTCCGTTGGCACGAGAACCCTAGATTGTGAACTTTACTTCGTTTGCACAGAGACCCAGACATAAAAGGGAAAGCTTGTATTACGGCGCATGCGGAGAGATGTACGTGAGCCCTCTCGGAGCTACAATGTTTATGAACGCGAAGCCCATGTCCCATCCCAATCGATATTTCCTGGTAACTACAGAAGTATTTCCCGTTAGCGTGCCGGTAGAGAAGAGCCCACAGACTAGAATATTCCAGTATGAGTGAAATGACTTTCTTCTACAGTGATAGGCTACATGTCCATCCTAACCATCATTAGTTCCGAACTTCTGTTTGTTTCTCATTGTTGTTATTTTACTGAATGGCCTTTAAAATGTATGGTCATCATCCCCGTTTACCCATGTGTGTGTTGATATTGTCCGATAATCTGTGTTATTGTGATCTATAATAACTTGTGTAATTATTTGAGACTTTGATTGGTATACGACCCCTACAACTTCAAATAAAACAAGTAGTTCCATGTAGAACTATACAGCATATTTTCATATATCCTATTAATGTTAATTGCCTCTATCAACACACAAAAATTCAATGTTATCGTTGTGATAGATTCGTAGATATTGAGAACCGTCTAAATCCAGGTTGGATTTTTATTTACGTACTGTTACATGAAGATTATTGTGTACGTGTGGTATTCAAACTTCAATCGCATGATTAGGACACAAGAAGTAAAAACGAGATTTTAAAATTTTGCACAGCTGCCATCTTGTGGTTATGAAAACAATTGAAATAAATTAGATGGCAGTGGATTAACATTTGTATATGCATTTAACGTGCAAAGTTTCACTGCACTCGGATGGTTAAATCGCGAGAAACGTCCATTTTAATATTTATACTTCGCGTCCCCGCCATGTTGGATTTGTGCTCACCAGGTTCCTGAAAGTCCTATAGGTGAGCTTATGTCCGTAGCCTCTATGAACATTAAAAAAAATCAGTTTGATTGCTGTAAAAGATTCGTACTTATTGAGAACCGTCAATATATTTCGGATGCTCGCCATTTTGGGTTGTTATACGTGTAGGCCATAGAGTTATGTACCATTAAAGGAAAATTATTGCATAGCTTCATTATTCAAAGTTTCACTTCAATCGCATGAAATCGCAAGAAATAAAGAAATAAAAGCGTAATTTTAAAATTTCGCACAGCCACCATCTTGAGGTTATGTAAACAATTGAACTAAATTAAATGCCAGTGCATTACAATATGTATAATCATTTACTGTACCACATTTCACTGCACTCAGATGGTTAAATCACGAGAAAGGTCTATTAAAATGTTTCAAATTCGCTTGGCCACCATGTTCGTTTTGTACTTTACAGATTTTTTAATGTTACATAGATAAACTTGTAGCAGTGCCCTTTATCACCGTTAAGAATTTCAGGGTGATATCTGTAATATTTTCGGAGATATAGAATGCCAGTGAAATATTTCGCACAGCCGCCATTTTCAGGTGATAAAAACAATTGAACTAAGTTAGACGTCAGTGTATTGCAATGTATATAAACACTTGCTGTACCAAGTTTCATTACGGTTGGATGGTTAAATCGCGAGAAAAGTCTATTTAAATGTCCCAACTTCGCATGGCTGCCATGTTGGTTTTGTATTTACCAAGTTTTTGAACGTCTCATAGGTACACTTCTAGTAGTGCCCTTTATCACCGTACAATATTTCAGGGTGATATCGGTAATAGTTTCGGAGATACTGAATGCTGGTGAAATATTTCGCACTGCCGCCGTGTTGGATTGGTGCGACACAATAAAATTTGAAGGGTACGGTCGGGGTCGGCCAGAATGGTGCTATGATCTTACCGAGTTTCATTGAATCGCTCCAGCCGTTTAGAAGTTATTAGGGACACACACACACACACGAATCTCACACACACACACACGCACGCACACTCAGACACACGGACAAAAGGTGATCTCATAAGCCTATTTTTCCATAAAATGAAAATAGGCTAAAATGGAAGGAGGTCTGTAGTTTTACGTGACCGTTAATCTCGCCACGGGATCTCCTTATTACGTGGAATCCGAACCATATGACAAGGCATTCCACTTTGAAAATCTCACCTCTGCGCCAACACACTCCCAAATTCAAATAAGTTACCATTGAATCGTTCCTGACTTCAATATGATCAAATGAACGAAATAACCACTCTGAATCACTGGGATTTGAACTTTTGGTCAGCGAATGATTTATTTCCCAAGTTGACCACTTTTTCTTCAGCTATGGCAGTGTGAGCAACGAACTTCTTTCAACGCTCATGATTTTAAAAAATTAGAACATTTTCAGGAATTCTCTCTCCAGTACCACATTCTGTAGCTAGCTATTCAAAACAACATGCTTGTCAGAGACTACAACAGGGGCAGATGACCACGTAGTTCCGCCCCTTAAAACAACTATAACTAACTAAGAGACTACAGCATCATGACTCAAAGTCGATAAATCGTAGTAGGTAAACGCACCCCTAAGGGCTTGTAGCCAATCGTTGGCTTGTTTATTCAATTTACATCTCATGTGTGAGTATCTGGACGCTGGCATCAGTCCAAACGTGTGTAGAATATTATGGGATTGTATAACTTCCATAAGACGCACCATAAATATAGTGAAATCCACTGGACACACGAGGTTCAGCTGTGTCTCGAACGCAATCACATTGTTGATATAGAATGGCCTACAGAGTTAAGTTACCGGACGTTAATTTCTTTGAGCTCTCTTTTAGCATGCTCGAAGATACTCAGTATAGCAGTTGTCAGCACCAGTATTCGAACTTCTGACATCCGGGCTTGCTACAACTCCTCATCGTGGTTGATTTGACGCACACGGCTACGCCACCGGGTCATGGTCATATTGGACCCGGCTGAGTATGTAGAATCTGACTGATAACCTGTGTCATTGTGATAGCTGTACTAGTGTGTGTTTTTGTAATTGAGGTTAGCATTTGGAAGGAAGCAGCCGTGGCCTTAAGATAGGGACTATCCTGGTATTTTATATTCGATAGGAGTGGGAAACTACAAAAAAAGAACTTCTAGGACAGCTGAAGAGCGAATCGAACCCATCTCTTCTCAGTTTCATTTCATGAAGTTGAGTGTACCCCGTTCGAACTCTCATGTCACAATTGAAGGGTCAACGTGAAGAAGGGGGAATGTCAAATAATGTAAAAGGTTCAGGAAACGAGTTTTAACGTTTCATTTCTTATACATGTATGTAGACTACTTATAAAGTGCTGGTCAAAACAATAAGGACACCAACCATAAAGTAACTTTTGCTACTTGTCCTCAATGTATTGGTAATGCGCAATTTTCTTCTTTATTAATAAAACCTACAGAGAATGAGCAGGCGTTTAGTAAAAACACATGGATTTTGGTTGAAAAATACGAAAGATATTGGCATTATTTTTTAAAATATGGCACAAAAATTAACACTCGTATGCACGGAAACCCCCATCCTAAGAGAAAACGAGACCACGTACTCATTTGAAATTTGGCATATCAATAAACCTCATAAAGACCTATCAAACGTGTAGTGTAAAAATATTGAGGAAAATGTGAGGATGAGTGAGACAGTGATATAAATTATTTGAAATTCTTTGAAATTTTCAGGAAAAGTCCCAATTTGTTATGGTCTTTTTAAAATGTTGTGTTTGGCACCAACACTCAAATGTTGTCACAGCCTACTTGATACACGTCTGTTTAGGCGGGAAATGATGTTTGGGAACAGCTGATTGCTTTGTTTTCTGAGCAGCTTGTGATATTTTTTTGGTCAAGTGCGTACTTCGTTTAGTTCGGGAATTTGTTGAAACAAAATGGGTCGTCGAATTGTTCCAGATGAAATAAAGTGGCAAATTGTAGGTATGCATAAGGGTGGCATGAGTTATCGACAAATTGGGAATAATTTGGACGTTAGCAAAACATGTGTAAAACAGACATTGAAAATGTTTGTAGAGACTGGCAACATCAAGAGTGAAACCCAAGGTGGTAGTGTAACCTTTATGTATAGGTCATGGCTTAAATTTTACAAGTATTTCAACTGAAATGTTCACATCAATATCTTGGAAAAGAAGGCGCACTTCCAAGCAAAGTGAGTCGCACTAAGAAGAAGGTGGTACGTGAATTTCAGCCACTTTCTTCGAGGGCGAACAATAGCACTTAGCCTAGAGTTTCAACGTCTGGCTGCCAGATGTTTAGGACAAGGAACATCGGTCACTCAACTCAGGGAGAAAGAAGATAGAAATTCAACGGCGATCTGTAAAATAAACCCCGCCCATTTGAGAAAATTAAGAGAATTAATGAAGGTACCAGATTGCAAGTCACACCATTGAAAAGAGGACGATCTCAGCCTCACGGAAGTTATTTTGAAATTTTGAAAAACTCTATTATTTGAATCAATTCAGCAGGAAAACTGGAAAGGGGAGAAAGATCGAACCAACCAATCACGACTAGGGGGTGGATAGACGCCACCATAGCCCGCGAATCTGATGGACAAAGACAGTGATTACGGAGCTAATTATCAGCCAACCCTACGATCGAATTCTGAATTCAGGAGCAGTTTCAAGACATTGGAAACAGGAGCAATCGAGAGGACTATATTATGTCGTCATGCAAGTGTTATTTTGGAAATTAATTTTGAAAATGCCCCACTCCGGAGGATTCTCTCGTCAACCATTTAAATAGCATGATGAGAGATGGTGAGGTCAGTCGATTCCTGATCGCCGAGTGGCGATAGCTAACGCCGGTCCGTGACCCAAATAAGGGGAAATTTTATAAGTCGACATTGCATCACCTGAGAGGGATTATTCTTGCCCGTGTGCTGCCGAAAAATAAGCTAATATTTTTTTTATGAGTTGTAAAACAGTCAATTTGCATCACAGCATTATATCTATTTGCAAGTGCGAAGTTGGACAGAGATACGCAAGTGCGCGTACCACGGTATGTTAAAATCGGGACCGAACCAGTGCGAGTTTCGAAGTCCGTGAATTAGGAGGTAGCCACCCGAGCTATTAGATAATGTCAGTATACGCAGGAAGCTATAAGACTGTTAGGTGAATTAAGTAAGTCAACGCATAGCTTAGGAAATAAGAAATTGCTCCGTTAAAACGAATCGTGCAGAGTAATGGTAAAATTCATAGTGGTCCTTTGCTTATTATAAAATTGGAACAGTGATTCAAAGTGCCCTCCTATGTCAATAACTATGGATCGCAAGATGCATCGTAGTGGACTTCGAAGCCTAAGGAACAACCTGGACGTCATGGTTAGATAAGTACAACAGCATGGGGCGTGCATGCGTGATGTTTCTTGTCACGGGAATTGGATATGTTTCCTTAAATTATAAGCCATTATAATTAAGTAGGGATTACCAGTACAGCAGACAGTAGTGTATGTGCAAGTGTGTATATATATATTACTGTTAGAATGTTGTTGTGTTTAGTCAAGTAGGATACATGGTCATCATTAATGTTTTATTTCTTGGGTGTTTTTTCAGTAATGTTTCTTTATGAATGCATAATAACGGGATTAATGGGATTCTAGTGCACTGGCACAACCCTTAAATTAAAGCGATGAGATTGGAGGGAAAACAATTTCAGTAGTATAATATAACAGGCCAATCTTAATGTTGCTAATTGAGCTCATGCTCAAGTGAGTGGAGCTGATGACCATTGCCAAGGTAAGAGGTATCGCAAGGTTAGTTGAGATGGCAGTCATTCTGATGAATCAGGTGAGATTTAAACGTAATTCTAGGCCGAGTTGAGTGCATAATTATGGTAAGCGGAGGTGACATGCCCGCATTCTGCGATGGAATAATAATGGTAAGTTATGGTGAGCGAAGGTAGCATGAAATAATTACAGGCAGGAATGTGCATAGTATTACTGTACAGTTACAAGGAAACAAATAACTAACATCAGAACCCAAGCTCTGCCATAATTTCTGCGAGGAAATAATAATGGTAAGTGGTGATGAGCGGTGGTAACATGCCCGCATTCTGCGACGAAATAATATTGGTAAGTGAGATTACGCACGCCACTATTGGGAGAAACTATGATTGAATTTCTCCATGGGAAGAGAAATTATTGTATGTAACTCGGGCCTAAGACATGTTAGGAAGCAGGGAGCAGGTATGCCCGGCCCTCCTGACCGACTACCAGTCTATTGTGAAGCGAGGTCATCGACCACTAAGGCAGAATGGCCTGCTGTATTATTGGGTCAACCACATCAGCGTGGTAGTGTTGCATTTGCTATGTCGGGATTTCCTCGACATTCCCTGGGTTTGCTTATGTCGCTCCAGGAAGCGAGTTAGAATAATTGTTGTTGTCATATGCATTCAGTGTTATATAATTGAGAGTATTGTCGTTACGGAGCGCAGGCCACCGTCATTTTGATATGTGGTGATCCTTGTTTGTTTTTCTTGTGTTTTTATCTGATTTTGGTCAATTAGTCTGGCAGACCTTAGGCTCTGATGTTAGTTATTTGTATCCTTGTAACTGTAGAGTAATAGGCTAATATGCACATTCCTGCCTGTAACCGAGAATTGCCTACGCCTCGTGTGAGAAAGGAAATGATTGAAAGAAGGGACTTATCCAATCCACCTATAATGCCATAACCATATTAATGAGAGTGCGCTTGTCAGTTAGAATGGCTGGACAGTTTCAAGCCGTATTTTCTTGAATCTTGATTTTGATTTGATTTGTGATTCTTTGAGCCGCGAGACTGCCTGTGTTTACTTGTTTGTTTTGTGTCAAACTGTGTTGGTGATATTTGAGTTAGCCTTTGAGCTTATATTTGATTACTTTCAGTAAATGTAAGGGGATTTGTGTTGTGTTGTTTATTAAGGGAAGGATTAAATTGGGAGATATTTGTTGTTTTTATGAATAAATGTTGTTATTTTAAGTACTCCTCTGGCATATTGATTTTAGTATAAGCTTCCCGTGATCCTTCATGACACCCTAGGATGTATGTAAAATTAGAGCCACCGAACAGACCACCATCCGAGATAGAGTCTGCATCCTAGAAGACCTAAAAGGGTACAGTAGGCCAAGGGAAACCTCTTCTGGACAGGACAGAAGGCTTATTCATTCGTCTAAAGTGAATAGGAGGGCTAGTCAGGGTGATCTAAGTACGGTACTGCTTTAAACCGAGAATTCAATATCCTAGTCAGTAAGTCAACAGTTGGCCGACCGTTGTGTGAGGTTGGTCTTCAAGCTCGATATGCTTTGCGAAAACCTCTGCTTACTGAACAGCACCGATTTATAAGACTACAGTGGTGTCGTGAGAAAAAGTTTGGCTTGCAGAAGCCTGGACGCGTGTAGTTTTCTCAGATGAGAGTCGATTTCAGTTATCCCCACGCAGAAAGGTTCGTGTCAAGCGTACGGTAACAGAGAAACTCTTGCCTCAATGCCTGGCCCCGTCGGTTCAGCAGGACGGTGATGCCGTTATGATCTGGGCATGCATCATCAGTGAGGGACCTGGGGAATGTAATTTGGGAGATGGTTCTATTAATTCAGAATGACACTGCACAACCAAGGGAGAAGTCATGTTACCATCTGCCAAACAGCTGTTAGGAGAGAACTTCATCTTCCAACAAGACAATGCACCATGCCATAAGTCCCGCGTCACGAAGGCCTGGTTGGAGAACAATGCTGTAGAACTACTGCCATGGACAGCTCCTAGCCCTGATCTCAATCCTATTGAGAACCTTTGGAGAAGATTGGGCTACAGCTGGACAAGAGGAAACCGAAGAATAAGGAAGAGATGCGTCTCAATCTGCTCGAGCTCTGGAGGAAGGTGACCAAGGAAGAGTGCCGCAGCCTTATTGACTGTATGGTGCAGCGCGTTTCAGCATGTAGGAAAGCCAAAGGTGGTCACATCATGTACTAACAGTGTAGTCTAATGTATGTAAATTGATCTCTTATTAATTTTGAAATGAAATAAATGATCTAAGAATACATTTTTTTTTCAGATTATGGGAATGTCCTTATTGTATTTACCAGTACTTATGTACGCGTCAACTTGAAACGTCATTTTCTCACGACCCTCATTGTTCTTAGCCACACTCAATTGTGCCTTCAATACGTCACAAAGAGGCCTGACAGATCACGCTGATATCTCGATTTTACATTTTGAGTCCCGTGGACCCTTCAATTGCATTTCTTGATGGAGCTGAGAATCGAACCTAGGCCCTTTGGATCAGGAGTTTCAATACGTACCCAGAGACCACAGAAGATGGTGGATTCATCAATTATAGACCAAGTAGAATTTTCGTTTTATCGAGTGATGTGGTATCTTACGAAATAACTGTGAATTGTACTAGTATGTTCTCGTTCTGCGCGGCCCGGGACCTACCCACCTGATGTTCATTATAAAACCATTCCACTACAGAACTAAAGCACCGTCGACCGTGCTACTGATAGAAATAAGAATAATGAATGGTGTGTCAATAAGTTTTGAGAACATGTGTATGTAGATGTCTTAGAAATCGCAATGAGGCAATTCATTTTTGTTGTGATGAGCGAGCAGAGGATCATAAGATAGCTTCATCCTCTTGATTGGTGACGAGTCAAGTTCTGTGTAAAGATTAATTATCAGTTGGTCAACAACTAGACATTAGTTCAGTTATGTTGGTGGTTAATACGTATACAATCAACTCAAAATAACATTTCCAATATCTGAAATAAATACACAAATCGCACACTTACAAAAATAAACACAGCACTACATAAGAGATCATTAAAAACATATTAGTACAGGAAAACGTCATGATGTGAGAATTAAAAGCATCTTCCGCAATAGCTCAGTTGATAGAGCAAAGGTAGCCAAAGCCGGAGATTGCGGGGTTGTGTCCCGCAAGCGTCAGGCATTTTAATTCTATATCTTCCTTCTGTATGGATTGTATTCTTTGTAACACACATGCCCTACTACCTGAAAATCTCTTTGGTCATCATTACGATCGAAGAATGCCAATTCTTTAGAAATTTAAATGGCCAGTGCTTAAATGGCTACAACTCGTAATGCGCAATGATACCTGAAGTCGAATTTGGAATTCATCCAGATAATATTTAATAAGATTTTACATTCAGTTACTTAACGGAATTTTGAGCCATCAGTGGACAAAATTTCCAGTCCAGAAAACACATGTATATACATAACGCATTAGCTGGTGATGTGTACATTAATCATGCAAAGTTTGTCCAAAATTGGGTCAGTCATTTGTGATTTAATTGGCTTATGCAGCAACTCGAGGTTACAGCCCCCCCCCCCCTCCCGCTGGGTAAATTCCTAAACGACTGAACAAAATTCACCTTAACCACACCATTTTATATTGCTGTCATTTTAGTGAAAATAAGAATGAAGACCACCTACATTCTCATTACCTTAGTCGTCTACAACTTGAATCAATCATTGAATCCATAATAACATTAATATCACGTACCATTTCATAGGGGGAGTCCCAAGTGACACATTTCTCTAGTAATTAGTTTCAATATGGTAGCCGCGCGTACTTTTCAAATATTATGATAGATTGCTAACGTTCCAATAGATCAATGCTCACCAAAATTGGCATTCAGGAGTTACAACATTATCATGTTGAATTTATAATATATTAAAATTTTGAATCTTTGTTAAGAAATTAACAGTGCTCAGAACACAAGAGCAAACTTTAGCACAGCTGCCATTTATAAGTTCTCATAAAATTCAATGAAAGAAGACCTCAATATATTCAGGTTTGTATGAAGATATACCATGCCATGTTTTACAGCGGATGAGTAAGTAGCGAGAAAAATCCATTAAAATATTAAAATTTCGCGTCGATGCCTTGTTGGATTTGTGCTCATTAGGTTATTGAAAGTCCCATAGGTGAACGTATGTTAATAGATTCTATCAACAAACAAATTTTCGTTTGATTTCTGTGATATATACGTAGATAAAGAACCGTCTAAATATTTCGGATGGTCGCCATATTGGATTGTTCTATATGTATGCTATAGAGTTAGGTACCAAAAGATGAAGATTATTATTGTTGTTATTATTATTATTATTATTATTATTATTATTATTATTATTATTATTCGAACGTTCACTTCGATCGCATGATTACAACACAAAAATGAAAAATTCATTTTAAAACAGTTATGAAAACAATTTAACTAAATTAGATGCCAGTAGATGATTTAAATATACATATTCGCTTGGCCACCATGTTGGTTTTGTACTTACGATTTATCGTATTTTTACCCATACTTTCAGACATAGATTTTATAGCCTAAGTGTAGTCTAATGGATCTGATGATGATCGCTTGACGATCGAAACTGCTCATCCAAGTGTATTTATTAATCACATGTAATTCTTTTCAGGATTAGGAAATAAGCCATCTCATTTGGGTACAATCGTGTTTACCGACTGAAAAGCATCAAACGTTTGTTTGCTTAACAATGTTTAATGAGCCACATGGATGAATTTATCAGAGTATTCCATATCAGAATACAGAATATCAGGGTGATGTCGGTAACAGTTTCGGAAATATGCGGTGCTGGTGAAATATTTCGCACGGCCGCCATGTTGAATATGTGAATCGTATAGAAATGTTAAAAGGCATGGTCGAGTTTGGACGCGATAGTAGTATGTCCTTACAGAGTTTCATTGCAATTGCTTTGGCCAGTTAGATTCTATTAAGTGGGAGGGAGGGGGGAGGGAGTTCACACACACACTTATCAGTATCACACACGAACACACATACGCACAAACACGATGACTAAAGGTGACGCCATAAGCCTATTTACTCATAAGATCAAAATAGGATAAAAACAGCAGTTCATAACGTATCTTCTCCAGGCGGGTGTCGGGATGGTATCTAACTTAAGGCCACGGCCGCCTTCTACCCATCTACATTCCAATCAATATTACTATTTCCTGATAACCCGTGTCATTGTCATGTCGACTAGTGTGCGTAGGCCTACTTGTAATCGAGGTAGGATTTGGGTAAGAAGTGGTAGTGGCCTTAAGTTAGGAACCATCCCGGCATTTGCCTGGAGTAGAAATGGGAATTTACTGAAAACCACTTCCAGGATAGCTGAGGTAGGAATCGAACCCACCCCTTCTCAGTTTTGCCACACGAGGCTGAGTGTACCCCGTTCCCGCCCTCAGACCAGAATCACATTTCTTTGCAGAGTCGGGAAATGAACCCGGGTCTCTACGGTGGCAGCCTCCGCGGTGACAGCTAAGAATGCTAGCCACTACGCAACGAAACGGACGCCAAACTAAAGAGCTCGGAAACTAGTTTTGGATACATACAGTGGGCGAAGATATTCAAATGTCGGTTTTAAAGGAGGTGTCGATTGTCAGCTCTGTTACGGCATTAAGAAACTGATCTGGGGACTGAAACGGTGTGCACTCAGCCTCGTGAGGACAATTGATAAGCTGTCTGAAAGTGAGGCAGCGCCCCGATCATAGACAGCAAGATTAATGGCCGAGGGGATCCAACGAGCTGACCACGCGTCACTCCACATTCTGTAAGCAGAATGGCTGGGCAGTGGTTCCTTGGAAGGCCAGGCCCCTCCATGGGCTGAGATGCCACAAGAATTGGTTTGGTTTCGTTTGAGGTTAAATATCGATTTGTGCATCGGAAATTGCACTGAAATGTCGCTACAAATGAAACGTAGCTCGTGTGATTTTGTCAAAGACAATCAATGTTTACTTCGATTTCCCCTCAATTAGCTTTTCTTATATAAAGTGTATGTTACTAATGCAACGTCTTAATGATGTTAGCATAACGGTTAACGTGATAACTCGGAAGTTAACCTTGTATAGGTCACCTACAATATTGACAATTAATATTGTCAAGGATACTGATGCTTCAATCTTTCAGCCACATATTAAAGAATTTATTTTGTAATCGTCAATATTTTTAATACCAAGTATTAGACCTAAGGTATTGGAAAAATTATTTTAATAATAACAATTAAAATTAAAGAGTGAAAAAAATATGATAGTAAAACTTGGATTAAAAATAGATCTATCAGCTCATAAAAATACATTTATAATAATTTTACAATCTTAATTTTGATATTATAAAAATTATATATATAAGGTGCGTTCAAAAAGTATCGAGCCGGAGGCTGTAATGCGCAAACCGGTGACGACATCAGCTAATCGTGGCGTGTGTAACGAGGTGTTGTTCCGACCAGAGCGTGGAAGGTCACAGCCTGTCGCTAGAGGGCACGCGTGCACGTCACGTGACGATACAAAGCGAGCAGCAGCATACATCAATCGTCCAACCAAGACAGTAGTTCATTCGACATGCTTCCTGGTGTGGTTGAAGACTGTGGGGCACCCATTGGGCACACACTTTCCGCAAGTGCAGTCGTTCCTTCATGATGGTGTGCACACTTCCGACGCTCGATCCGACTAAGGTGGCTATGGCGTTCACTGTCACTCGGCGGTCCTGGGTAATGAGTACTTCAACCAGCTGGACGTTGTCATCGGTAATGCAGGGGGGTGCCCCAGACCGGGCATCATCGGCTAACGACACCCGTCCTTCCCTGAAGCGCTTGTGCCATGCCTTGACCCTTGCAAGGGACATGCAGTGTTCGCCGTACACTTGTGACATTCGGCGATGAATGTCCGTTCCCCCTACTCCTTCAGCTGTCAGAAACCGAACAACACCTCTTTGCTCTTCGTTTGACGCCTCCACGTCACTGTTTGCAATGCGACTGGCAGCGTTGGACGATTGGTGCATGCTGCTGCTCGCTTTGTATCGTCACGTGACGTGCACGCGTGCCCTCTAGCGACGGGCTGTGACCTTCCACGCTCTGGTCGGAACCACACCTCGTTACACACGCCACGATTAGTGGATGTCGTCACCGGTTTGGGCATTACAGCCCCGGCTCGTTACTTTTTGAACGCACCTTATATATAAAAATAAATATGAAAATTAAACTGTTAAAGAAAACAAAAATTTAAAATCAACAATTAATTAGGCTAAAAAAAATTCAAATGAAATTAAAATAAATACAAATAAAATATCCTAAATAATATTCTTCCTTATAAAGGGTTAAGCAGCAATTGGCGTGGTCGTTACATTGGCAAGATGACCACATGCTATTAACCACAAAAAATGGTATTGTTTTTGTTGTTTCATTCAGGGGTTTTGCGACGTCGTGGTCATGTACTTAGGTGTGTGTAGAATTTGCATGATAACTTGTGTTCTTCTGGTCACCGTATTAGCATGCCTATTTGTAATTGAGGCAAGGATTGGGATGGAGGCTGCCATGGCCTTGATGACGATACCATCCCTGCCTGTGTAGAAATTGGAAACCACGGTAAACCATTTCTAGGATGGTTGAGCTGGGAATCTAACCCGAACCTCCGGGGTGACAGCCAAGAATGCTAGACGGTACACCACGAGGTAGTCCGTCGTGAGAAAAAGGAGCTGAAAGAAATTGGTCTCCCTATCGTAAGTAAACCCAGCTCAGAAGAACCTCCTCGAAGGTACAGCAGGCCCCTCTCAGAAACACACTACCAATGATACGTTGTTGTTGTTGATTCATTTAGGGGTTTGCGACATCGTGCACTGTGTTCTTGAGTGTGTGATGAATTTGTCTGATAACCTGTGGCATTGTGATGGCCTTAATAAATGTACTATCCGGGTATTCGCCTGGAGCATAACTGGGGAAACTACGGAAAAAATATTTCTAGGGTGGCTGAGTTAGGAATCGAATCCATATCTTCTCAGTTTTGCCTCATGAGGCTAAGTGTATCCCACTCCAGCCTTCTAAACAGAAATAGATTTCTTGGCAGTGCCGAGAATCGAACCCGCCTCTCCTCAACTTTGCCTCACGAGACTAATTGAACCCCGTTCCGGTCCTCAGATAAGGAATTAAATATCTTGGCAAAGCCGGGAATCGAACCTGGACCTCCAGGGTGATAGTCAGAATACTAGCCACTAAGCTACGAGGTGGGCCTTATGATTGATATGAAATTAAATTCCCATCCAGCAGACGATTTACATACATTTTCATCTTTACTAAATGCCTAGTAGTCTAATCATCGCTCTAAGCCCTTATGAATACAATAAAATAAAAATGCCAAACAATTAAAAAAACTGAAATGAGGTAATGAGCGATTTTAGAGTTTAACAGAGTGAGTGTTCCAATCCTCTCATGCCATGCTAACCACTACTCCACCAGCGCCACTAAACACGCGCCTGCTTACTTGATGTGTAGAATGTAAACGGAATTTAAAAGCAATTTCTGACTGAAACACTAATAACTGTCTATGTCTATTGCCTAGTTGATTGTGAAGGCACACTTTAAGTCCAATATTTGCCATATATTCAATAAATACTGTATATCGCTTGCGCATTGGGGGACCTTCCCGTGTGAAAGGGAAAGTGCAGCACTGTAAACAAATACATGTGACACGCCTGGTGCCAAGCACGGCGCTCTCTGGGATTGCACCAGCAATTAGACGAACATGTAAACACTGAGAAGGCCTACCTCGTGGTCCGCAGGTTGGATGACCTGCCAGCGGAGGGCGTCGCTACGCCCACGCCCGCGGAAGCACAAACACGTGGTGTACGGTATCATCCCGACTTGCTCACTGATGGTCCAGAGTCCTAGCAGGCTGGTGCAATCAATATAGCCCTCGACCTCGGCTCAGCAGGCAGCGCCACGTTGGTTGGGTGGTCTAAAGGACCACCTTCAGGAAAAACCGTGTGCCACATTCCGTTTCCCGTGCCTTCACAACGTGGTACTGCCGGGAAGGCGCACCGCTCCGCGCGCGATCTGGAGGCAAATCCTGTACATCGTATCGCAAGGTGGTACCAGCGCCAGGCACCCCTTCATTGGGAGCATGTGTCACATCGTTTCGCAAGGTGGTATCAACTCCAGGCAACCCCTCAACACAACGTGCTGCTTGGTAGAGCAGTGTAGTTACAACAGGGTCGGCCAGGAACTTCGCCCACGTGAAGAATACTTACACGTGTGCATACACTTCACCCTCTAGCTTGGTAGCAAGGCTGCTACGCTCCACCTCAGCGGAGAGACTAGCCAGCCGGAAATTAGCAAGTTGACTGAGATTACAAAGTGGTATCGAGCTGGATCGGGCAACGTCAAGCATGTCGCTTCTATCACGCATACGAGCAGCACACTACATCCACATGAAATGTGGCATTGTTGCCATCCGTGACTTAAAATAACAACATTAATGAACATTGGCACCTCGATGATCCAGGTTTCCGAATTCATATTTGGCAGCTAATAACAGTAAACTGGATTATGATGATGGGCAAAATAGGTAATAAATGAAGAAATGCATTAAATACCGTATTCACGGCTGGCTGCGTGCTGTAGCAATTGCGTTCTCGCGTACTGTGCCCAAGTTAACGGGATCGAATCCCAGCGTAGCATTTGAAGCTGTTTACATGCGGCAGAGTTGGTCCATGTTAGTAGATTTAGTGGTACATTAAAATCCCCTTCAAGGCGAAATCCAATCACTCCGACGTCTCTAAGAGCCAAAGTAGTCAAAACGGACTTAAACGCATTTATGTTCCTAGGGTTGTTGTTATAATTCGAAACTTCGAAGCTTCGAAGTCAAAGTCTTCGAAGCATGAAAGTTTTGTATGTGCTTCAAAACTGCCTCATTCCAGCTTCAATGATTCAAAGTTTGGAAGGTTGGTATTGTAAAGTAAAATGCTCTAAACCCTGAGTCTGTCTGTTGGGTAGTCAGCCCATAGGCATATTGGATCCTCAAAAAACATCAGAGTAGATTATGTGGATAGAAACCCACATAATCACAAGGCAGAGATATATTGAGACTCATTATGCAAGGGAAGGAGTGAAGTAGTTTGCCATTGCTTTCCTCACTGAGCCAGTACAGCAATACTAACCCTATGAATTGAACCTTTGACAGAATCCATGGGCATCAGCTGTGTCCTGAATGGCATCACCCACACCATTCATACCTCGATCTCAGCAATAAATGAGACTGAGACATCGGTGTAAAGTCATATTTTGCTTTATTTGACCAAATGCCTGTGTCAGTCAGTAGGTCTGTCTGTAAGTCTGGGCTTCTTACCGTATGAGTTCGGAAGATCGGTAGCTCAGTCAGTGGTGGTTGGAGGTTTGTCAAAGTGTGGGACCCTTTGATAATTTTTTTTTTATTTTTTTTTTGTATTTTTTGAGGGTTTGTTTGAAGGTTAAAAGAGGGGATATTATTGCTTTACCTCGATTGCTCTGAGTTGTTCAGGCATTGCTGGTTGGATGGGGATACAAGTTTGGAATCCTTTTGCTATTTCTTGCATTGCGTGAGTTTGATTATGGAGTAAGGGGGAGGAGAAAGTTTGATTGAGCTCGAGAGCCCTTGGCGTTCTGGTTTAGTGGTGATTACAGACGTTCAAAATGTTATGCATCTTTCTTTATTTTCCGTTTTAGGGTAGGGTTTGGCAGAGTGGTTAGACGGAGAGATGGGGGCTATTTTACTAAGCTCGGGAGCTCTGGGTAGCTCTGTCAGCGGTGGATCGAGGAAATCGAAGTTTGGGATCCTCATTTCGTTTCTTTCTTTGTGGGTGGAGTTTGATGGAGGGTTAGAGACGTCGGGGTATTTTAGTTAGGATGGGAAGCTCTTGGTGGCTCCGACAGTGATTGGAGGGGGGTAATCATGTCGGAATCCTTTCTTTATTAAATTTTTTGGATGGAGTTTGATTGGGATTTAGATGGAGCGGACTTTATTTGGAGCTCGGGAACATTGTGGCTCAGAGGATCATACTTTGGTGGTCCTTCTTTTGTTATTTTTAGTGCCATGTGCCAGTTCGTTGGGGTTGGATTGATGTAAGGTGCATGCTGGTGTTGTTTCTCCAATTTTAAAATGATGTTCGTCCGTCCTTTTTGCCCTAAAGCCACTGTAGTTAAATTGAAAAAAAAATGGTAACTATACATTCGACAGAAATCCCACGTAAGAAAGTAGCACATTGTTTCATTAGTCCCTTAGTACTTTAAGAATCTGAAAACTTAATACTGATATCTTGATCGGATGAAAGAATATATAGCTGTAAAGACAGAGGTGAATAACCTTAAATGTAGCAAGTTTGCATGACAGATCGATGTTCGTATTAAAATGGTTTACGTCGTAATGCTACGTTGTTGATTTATGACGAGTTGCAGCTTGGATGATTCCTACATTAAAAATGCGGTCTGATGATAAGTTGGTCGTAAATTGACAAGCAAATTACAGGTGTTAAAAGAAGTATCCAACACTTTAGGAGGTGAAAGTGTGCATCGAAACAGGAATAAAATGTCCTACAGACATGGGTCCTACAGCGCCTTATTCCTGAGAACTGAACACTTGTTTATAGAAGGTACTCAGTGTGATCATTCATTGCAATGCAGCCCTCTGCCCATAAAAGTAATTAAGACACCAAGAGTTACGGGTAACGTACACAAACGTACGCAAACATAACAAAGCTACACAACTTGAACCACACAACTTATTGATAAGGATGGGGAGCGCTTGATGGCTCAAACGGTTGTTGGAGATGGTCAACATCTCAAACAGTTCATATTCACAACCAACCTTTTCTTTCATTTTACTTGCAAAGTATCAGCATTCTATGCCAGGAGTGACAACAGTGGTCTGCACCTCTTATAAATAAGTGTTCAGAACACTGAAAGTAGGCACTGTAGACTCATGTTCATTAGACATCAATTTTATTTCAATGTTTGTTATTGTTGCTTCAACCAGAGGCTTTGGACATTTTTGGCCATCAGCCCTATGTGCTTGAGTGTATGCCAGATTACAGCAATTTATTCAGTTAAATAAAATAAATAACCAGAGTTATTATAATAATTTTATAGGTCTTACATCCGTCCAACTGCCACGACTTGAGAGATTACAGGAGGTCGGTATTCACAACGTAAACATAGTTTAATGTACCACTAAATATGCTGACATATCCTTTATTACTCACATTGAAGACCCCCGTAAATAGCAACATAATGTGCCGAATTATCATCAGCATAAGAGTTGTTGTTGGTATTTCACTTGAAGGACTTGGACATAGTGGTCATTTAGCTCCGTGTACAAGGGTGTGTATACATATAAACATTAACACTTGTCTGATAGCCTGTGTTATTGTGGTGTCTGTAGTATTGTGATAATATATTATAAAGACAGTCCTAAACAAACTGCGCTGAAGTTTGTTGGGTCCGATTAACGTCCTTCAGATGACGTGAGTCTACTCCCAGCCTGTCAACTGTCCCTATTAAGTGAAACATGGGGCTTGCAGTACTGAACGCGCGCAATGGAGAGGAGAGACTTCTCGCAGATGGCCAAAACGTGTCGTAGAGCCTACAATAATGATGAAGGAGCGGAGCACACATCGCTTGGATTCAATCAACAATGATTCCATTTAGCTGCTTAAAATTAAGCTAGAACAAGGTAACCTTTTAAAGTGGATGTGTCCACTAATACTGTAATACTAGTAATCTCAGCTACCTGGTATACAAGTAGATCCGTTGACGTATAGCCACATAGATGACCTTCTTCCCAACTTCGAAGTTCTGTTTGCACTGCTATCTAGCAGAGAAACGGGAAATCTGTTGGGCCACCCATGGCTAAGGTTTAGTCACCAATTGTGATAGGATAGGTCTTTTACAAGCCGACATCGTACGACTTAGATTCACACCTTCCCCTATTTCCCTTCAAGAAACCTTCCTCCTCATATGGGTATCAAATCCGCTCTCTTGGGACCATAAGGGAATGGATGGTACTTGTGCAGCTTTAGCAACGTTGGAATCTATCACTGTAAATTGCGTCCACCTCGTTGTGTAGCGGTTACCATTCTTGGCTGTCACCCCGGAGGTTCAGGTTCGATTCCCAGCTCTGCCAATAAATATAATTCTGATCTGAGGTTTGGAACAGGGTACACTCAACCTCGTGAAGCAAAACTGAGAAGAGGTGGGTTCGATTCCCACCTTCACCATCCTGGAAGTAGTTTTTCGGTGGTTTCCCGACTTCTACTCCACACAAATGCAAAACCCTCCCCGAATTACAAACAAACATAAATACAGCCATCACAATAACACAGGTTTATCAGGCAAACATATCTCATGCACGCATCTAAAATACACAGGGCTAAATGACCACGATGTCGCAAGCCCCTCAAATTCAATAACAACAACATTACTTTACCAACAGTTGGCAATGAACCCAGTCTGCGGAAATGACCCGAGTTGGTCTAGTGAGGAGGAAGTTGTTATTCCAGCAGCCTACAAGTCTACTGGAGAAACTACAGTAGTTTATGACTTAATATTTAATAGAGCAGTCATTTTTACCGTTGGCAGTGGCTAGAAAGTTACCACCCACAATGCAGAACTCTACCATGCTTGACAAGAAAATCTACAGGATTCGATCAACCACGTTCGGTTTGGTCCACTTTGAATCGCATCCGTAATAGCCATGGTAGATGTACTGATGCCCTCTTCAAATGGGGGAAAATACAATCCCCAAGATGCAACTGTGGAGCTAAAATCCAATCTGTTTGGCATATAGTGATGGAGTGCACCAAGAGAGCCTATATTGGATAATTCCATGATTTCCTGAACGTTACACCAGAGGATCTTAATTATATAAGCCATATGGACTTATCATTGTAGTACGGTACTCTGTTTTCTTCTTTAATGTAATTTATATTTTACTGATGTGTATATGCCATACGATAAATAAATAATATTCTACCGTTGGCTGTAGCTTTGTGTATAATTGGGATTCGAATATGCTTGGAAAGTAATATTCGTTTAATGAGCACGTTTATTTTTATTTCTTGGAGACCATAGCATAAGTTTTAATAAAATGATAAAGAATGACAATGGTTAAAAGTCGACTTAAACTGCTGTGGCTTTTAGAGATTCCGTTGTGAATTTGATCGATTGATTGATTAATTAATTAATTCATTCATTCATTCATTGATTCATTCATTGTAATTATACATTGCTATACCCATTAACATTCAGCCTAGTCTACAGGCTTTTGCGAAGAGATGAAATGCCTCCATGGTCCTCTTTTTTCAAACAGTATTGTGGGACAGGGATTGTGACTCGGTCTTTTCCAGATATACGTGGCTTGCTCAAGATATTCCTATACTGTATAAGGTTTGGGAGATTATATGTTATTGTTGCTTTAAGAGGTGGAAGAAAGAGGTTATCTGCCCTTTGGGAGATTATTTACCTTCAATAAGTAAAGGCTCGTGATTTTTACCTTTGATAGTATGGAGAGAATCCGGTGAATAAGGTTTTCTTAGTCACCTAAACATATGGAGCGCCACGACCTGTTAATGCACATCGTGAGAGCAAGTTAATTTTACCTCATCGTGTGGTGTCAGAACGACTTTCATTCATATTGCGCAGGGGCTTCTCTAATATGCCTTGTCTTGGTGTTATTCAGAAAGTAAAGCTTTAGTTTCTCTGAGGTTACTTTCAAAACAGATTTCCGTGCAGCGTGAAATCATTAGGAGTTCTCTGAGAGATTCAAAAGGAGAAAGTTGTAGTTGTTTGGACTTTGCGTGCCACGTAAAGTTAGCTCTCGCCATGAGACAAGGAGAGAGATATAGAAAAATCCAATGAAAATAAGGTACGATAATCGGCTTTCTATCCCTGTCACAAATCGTATTGTAGCCCATTGATTTTTGTGGAGTGAAAAATGTGAATAGGCTAAACCTCGAGCAATCTACTGTATTTTCATGACCGCATCGAATACTTCACAATAATTGTGACCATCGTACTTGCTGCCCCAATATATGTACCCAATAGTTACTATTGTCTGTACCCAGTAGCTTAGGTCGATAGAGCGCATCGGGCCGGATGTCCGAAGGTACCTAGTTGATGTCCTCGTCGTCAAAGATATGTTAATTCTCTGGTTCGCAACTCCATGGCTCTTACAGTAGTTCATCTCGTGGAGTACTGACTAGTGTTCATGGCTGTCACCCCTGAGGCCCGGGTTCGGTTCCGATTCTGCCAAGAAATTTAATTCTGATCTGAGGGCTGGAACGGGGTACTTGCGGCTAGTGAGCAATATTGATAAGAGGGGGCCATCAGTTCTGTGTAGGTGAGTGTGTGTTTATATTTAGAGAGAGAGAGAGAGGGTCTGATAAGTTGTGTCATTGTGATGGCTATAATAGTGTATTTGTTACTAAGCCTCAGATTGGGAAGGAAGCAGTCATGGCATGACAATTAAAACCTGGAGTAGAAGTGGGAAACCATGGAAAACCACTTCTAGGATCCTGAGGTGAAAAATGAAACCACCTCTTCCCAGTTCTGCCTCTCTAGGCTGAGCGGACCTCACTCTAGTCCACAGGCCGTATTATTTTTCTTGGCCCAGCCAGAAATCGAACCTGCGCCTCAAGGGTGACAGCCAAGAATGTTAATCACTGCACCACGAGGTGGCCAGTTCTTAGAGAGAACTGTTTTACAATGAACTGGCACCATATTGTTGTATAACTTTGAAATAAAATACACGTAATAAGATGGCAGTGTGAAAATAAGGAAACACGTGTAATGGTTTAAAAACACCCCAAAACGAGCCTAAAGAATTGTGTGTTTTAAAAATAGCCTTTTATCTTTAAAGAGTAGCTACGTTGTCGTTTATTGGGGAGAATTTCTACAACCTCAGGTTGGAAGAAAGTTGAAAATAATTTGACTAAATGTCACCATGTCTCAGGATTCACAAAAAAATATATAAAAAAATTAAACATATAAAATATAAAAACATTTATAAACGAATTAATATAAAAATAAAAAATGAAAATCAAAAATTAAAAATAAACATAAATAAAAATGAGGAAATTAAAAAATTAAAGAATTAAAAAATTAAAGTTAAAATTATTTTCTTTTTCTTTTTTTTAGTCGGTTTACCCTGCAGGGTTGGTTTTCCCTCTCACTCAGCGAGGGATCCCACCTTTACTGCCTCCAGGGCAGTGACCTGGAGCTTGAAACATCGGGTCGGGTGATACAACTGGGGAGGTGGGACGAGCACCTCTCCCAGGTAGCCTCACCTGAAAAGTGAACATGGGCCTTATGAAAGATGGAAAGGGATGCGAAGATTGGGAGGGATAGGCAAAGAAGAGGGAAGGAGGTGGCCGTGGCCTTGCGCTGGGCACCATCCCGGCATTTGCCTGGAGACGAAGTAGGAAACTACTTCGAGGATGGCTGAGTTGTGAATCGAAACCCCTCTACTCATTTGCATCACCCGAGACTGAGTAGACCCCGTTCCAGTCCTCATGCCTCTTTTCAAATTTCGTATCAGAGCCGGGAATCGAACCTCGGACCTCTGGGGTGGCAGATAAGCACGCTGACCGCTATACCACGGAGGCGACTAAAATGAAAATAAAAATAAAAATAAAATTGAAAGTTATTTAATTTGTCACATTTGAATAGTAAGTAGCTGGCATGTTTATTTCACATATATTTCCGAAGTGACGCAGTCTCCTTGTTAGCTGGGAAGCGTGTAATTGCGTAGCCGCTTGCCTTTCACCCAAACGACCTAGTCTCGAATCCCAGTTACAACAGAATGGAAGTAACGTTAATTAATCATTCTAGAATTTACTACATCTTCGATCTGCTAATAAAATTCAAGTGGACGCTGGTGAACTAGCTGATCAATGTGTAGGCCTATGCCAGTATTATCAAACGTCTATGGCTTGAAAATACAGGCACTATAGGACTTCATTAAGTCATGCTTGGTTATAGCATAACACACGTTATTAATGTCCCAGGACTTCATCGTCCTGTTCACATTTTCTGAGCGCAAGTATAAACATGACCGGAGTAGAAGAGCATATGAAGGCTCTGACTTTCTTCTAGTCCTTGGGCTTTCTCATAATGTGACTCTAAAGAGAAGTGTGCATATTTACAATTCTTATAGTTGCATTTACAAGAAATGCGACGTTTTCGAGTTGGGCTACTATTATTATTAATTACTACTAATTTATGTTGGAATTTTTCTACTATAAGGGGAAGAAATTGCGATACCAGTTACACATTCCGATTCAATGTCGTAGTCATACATATTTACACTTGCATTCTGTTAGATAAAAGTACCCGCTGTAAATGTGGCACTTGTGTTGTCAGTACTAGTTATCAGACCAGTTTTCAATTTTATGGCAGAACCGGGAATCGAATCCATGACCTCTGGAACCGCAGTCTCAATATATACACCGAGAACACAGAACAGGGGTTAAATAACAAGCAGATCACAAAGATTATTGAAACATGACTTTTAAAGCAAAATGTAAAATTCTACCAAAATGAGAGAAAACAAATCACACCATCTTATAATCATAATAGTCTTATCAAATGTTTGTTAAGGAAACAGGGAAAATGCAGAAAACATATCTCTTCACGTAAATCATATTTGGTCACGTCCAGTATTCTCCAACATCCCTCTTCCACTAATACAGTATATGACTTCAGCACCTCAGTCCAGGCCAGGCAATAAGAGCCAGTATTCTCTTGCAGTGTTCCGTACATACTTGAACGCAACGATATACCAAGATATTTACAAACGAACAACGGTATTATGATATTACAAACGGCGGAGGTTCACTTATTACAAAGCTCTGTCATGCTTATAATTCCTATTGTCCAGGTTCGAGTCTAATTCTATCAATATCTTAAAAGAAAATGAAATTTAAATGCTTTTCAGTCGGTCAACACGATTGTACACGATTGTACAGCAGACAAAGAAATTAATAAGTTCTGAAAAAAATGCATGAGATTAATTTAGGCTACACTTTAATGACGAGTTTCGACCGTCGAGTGATCATAAACAGATCTTTACACTCAGGTTATTAATCTATGTCTACACATATGTGGGTTAAGATATAGGCTATACATTATTTTAGTTACATACGTTTATTGTAAACTTGCGTAACTTGTCAGGTTTTGTTAGTATGTGATTCTTTTTGTGATATGTTAGTGGCTGTTGACCGTCAAGTTTACTCGTTTAGTGCGATAAACGTTAATAGTTAGTAAATGGTCAAGGTGCTCTTCTGACTTAGATGTAGGTCTCAAGTACTTAGATAATTATTTGGTCGATGTGGAGTTCTTTCTCGTACAGATTCTGTCACACTTCACTGCCCGATCTCAACTGAGAAATGTGAAAGACTTTGTATGGAGTTCCCTGAATTACTGAGGCGACAGCAGACAAAGAAATTAATAAGTTCTGACCACGCTTCCACACGTAAACTCAGGCTCATAAATGTCCCTTAGGGTCTCAAATCTATCTTTGGGTTGGTCTTTTGACGCTGGTGTGCAGTCTCTACAACGATGAGGACATCACAAACGCCCAATCCCCTAGCGAAAGGAGGGTTAAAATCCTATAGATCGGCGAGGAATTGAACATGGAATCCTTCGTCCTGAAGTCTAGCGTGTTAACCACTTAACCATTTGAACGGGCATGATGATGGCCATGATAAATGTTCTTTCATTTCCAGCATACGTCAAGATTTCTCAGAAACTAATCCGCAGCTTGACAGGAAAGATATATGATACATCCTTGTGCCCAGTATATGATAGCAACGTTCTAAGCTCTAATTTTACCTGTCGCGTCGTTCAATAATCGATAGCGTTCTTCGCGTACATTACGTTCCACCACATTACCTGCTGAGCAGGGGAGTGTGAACTTGTAACATGGTGGACTTAATTGGGAAAAGGCCAAGGTGTAGTGGAGAAAGTCAAAGCACACGTCAGATCTGGTGGAGTATTCTGGGAGATTTACTATGCCTGGTGAACAGTACGAATTCACAGGGAAGCTATATTACAAAGGGAATCTTTCCTGAATTATCGACGGGCAGACGGGTAGCAGAGGAACCCTGGCGCATGCACCGAGTGCAAAGGCACAGAGAGAAGCAGCAGATTGGTGTGCCCGAGATCATTCGAGTGCAAACCGGTATGGCAGAAAGACGTGTGCTGGAAACATGGTCACTAATGGAAGTCCTGTCGTGCGCTATGAAAGGGTGCGTGGGAGTAGTGTTTCAGGTATTCGTTATCACCTACAGAGACGACGTTGTGTCCCGTCAAATGGTTGGGCAGAGTGTGAAAGATGAAGACCAATCTAGGCACCCCTCCACGTCCACGACTGAAAAAAACGTCGATAGTGTACGGGGAATTGTGTTAGTTGGCAGGTGAGTAACAGTGTCTGACACTGCATCCACATTGGATGTTGGACGTGTTCAAACCCCGCACATGATTCGTGAAGTTCTGGGACATCGAAAGGTATTGGCAAAGTGGGTGCTGAGACAGCTCACCCCTGATCGCAGGACTGCAAGCCTCAAACACGTGTTACAGTACAAGCACGTGGGAAATGATCTTTTGTTTAGGATAATTTCAGTGGCTGAGACATGGATACACCATTTTACCCCAGAGACCAAGTCGCCCGAATGACAATGTAAATGTAATTGAGCACATTGATATGTAGACCGATTGAAAAGCAATTATTTTACTCAAATGAAAACATGACCAGGACATCGCCAGACAGCGAATGGTACGTAACTTAACTAAATAGCCTATTTCTGCTGTGGGCAGACAGAAAAAAGTTAAAAATAGATAAATAGGAATTTAAACAGAATAACTTCGTCACACGTAAGAAAGCACTTAATCTTTCCAATTCAATGCATAATTTTACGCCATGAGCAAATTATAGGTTTTCTTTTAATTTACCGACCCCTTAAAGTGGACTGGCCAAAGATAGAACCCTCCTCAAAACTGTTTGAAAAGGCTTTCTTTCATAAATATGTATTTTTTTCGAAAACCGGTTTCCGACCATGTAACATTCTCTCGTTAGGGTTATTCTCCTGTTTAAGAGAACATAGGAAAAATTATGTTTAAGAAACTGTTTTGTTGGTTCATATGTCCACTCATGCTTGGCGGTGCGAGTTGTTTTAAGGAAGGGAATGTAGTGGAAAAATTATGACACAGTGAATTTTGCAGACATAGCGAGGATATAATATTTCAAGTAGCGGATATTTTTAATTAAATTATGATACTGCCGTTTATTTTGATTATTTTAACGTCTTAATTTGTTGCGTTTGTAATGCCAATAAAAAGTAAATTTAAAGCCATTCAAAGAATACTAGAACAGTTTGAGACGTTTATGACATTACTTAGACCTATTGGTTGTGTTTAGATCACACAATTGGTTTTGAGATTTTGAACAAATCCACCACCTGCCACCACAAACCTTAGCAAGCCACAGAGGAACGGAGAGAGCGAGTAATACCAACGTTGCTGGAATATCTACAGACGAACAGAGAGCCCTGACTTCGCAGGAAAAAGTAAAACGGAAAGCGTGAATTGGGCTAGATTAAAGTATTATTGTTTGTGAAAGTTAAGAAACTGGGGTGTTGTTAATACAATTATGGATCGTAGCAGGAAAGCCAAACGGGCTCAGCGTTTTTGGGAAACGACAATTCGAAACGCGCGATAGTAACCAACAACAACTAATATTGTCCGGAAGGAAGTGTTGTGAAATTAGTATTACTTAACTTCAGATTGTCATCTGTATCCCTACGATTATCAGTTCATTACGTGTAGATAACCATTATTAATTTAGTGGAAAACTCTAAAACGAGAGTAGTAACTGAGTTAGGTTACGTATTGATCATAATGAAATTGATATATTTGAATCCCAATATCGATTGATGCTGCCGGGAAGCACGGGATGTCTAGTAACCTTTTGGAAATATACGTTCACATTATTATTATTATTATTAATATTATTATAAAGACTAGAAATATGCTCCCTCTGGCAGCGGCGTGCGGTGACCCTCGAGACTAACGAAGCACTGTGAAGAGTAACTAATTGGATACCCACTATAATAATACGTTTAATAATAATAAGACGAAGAATAATAAAAATATTATCATTGCAAAATAAATATATTGAAGTCATCTTCGTACAGTACAATTATTGTTATAATAACAATTGTAATTAGTTTTATTATGATAGCCTAAATATTTTTTAAGACACGTCCATGCAGTGTTATGCTACAATTTTAAGATAATATCTGTTTTAAGATGTGATGAAAGTATAAGTTAAAACATAAACTACCGTACAACTAAAGAGGAGCGGTAAAGCTATTTTCTTAGGACTTTATTTTTTACAGCTTTTTCCAAAAAATCTTCCAAAATCTTGCACTCACAGAAGGTCACTGTGGGTGTTAAATATGGTATATCATGTTGATATCAAATATATCGATTACATTTTATCATAATATGTTCACCTCTATGCTGTCCGGCACTATGGCCAAACAGTTAAGTGTGAGCAACTCGGGTTCGATTCCGACCAGGCCAGGGAATTTTACCTTCAATGGTAGATTACCTATTTGACCAACCATTCAATTGTGTTCCAAATATAATTTTCCAGTTGCGAATCTAATGCAGTTTGTATTCCGAATTCTCCAAATGACGTTAGAGATACAGATGCCCTTAAAGTGTGTCACTGTCGTTTCATGATGTGTTATAGATTTTGAAAAATTGCCTTAATGCGTGAAGAGAGCTTTTGTCCCAACTTGTGTTCTTGTCAGCTGCAAATAATAGACAATTCCATCAGAAAACAGCATTTAATTCTGTACTACCAGCAAGCCTATCATGCTTATACACATTTACGGGAAAATGGTCCGTAAATATTTTATACTTCTCAATTAAATTCGGGGTTAAATTTTATAATTTCACTATTTTCTGCGAATGAACGTGTTGAAAAATGGTCGGGCTTATAGCCATTGATTTACATAACACATACAAATTCAAAATTTATACTTTACACTCCAGAGTAAACTTCCTCAAGTTGTCCGCTCCGTAGTTGGGTCACGGGGTGTGGCCTATTCGTGGTGTTAGAAGTGAAAGTTTCCTTATCCTCTATTCAGTGTTGTTCTCGCCCTGAGACTATGCTTGCTGATATCCGTTGATGATGAAAGGGGCTAGGACACCATGGAAACGTGAGGTATGCCAGGCACCCTATGTGCACCCTCCTCTATGTCACCGTTTGACCGAAGTCCCACGTCCACACGAGCATGAATTTCAACATCCGCCGAGCATAAGACTCAAAACATCTCAGGGTCCATGTGAGTAAAGAAAGCAAATAAATCAAAACTAGCCGGACGGATATCGAAATTCACACTCCATAAAGGATGGAAGGTAGTGCAAATAATTTGTGAATAACACCAATTTCTTAAAAACACCTCAGTTTAATTTAACTGACTGCTGGTCCTATGAGAATACAATGATTCCCCAGGGAGAAATCTAAAATTCCAGTCCTGCAAAATAAAAACATCCTGCGCTCCCCCTGGGCCCCTCATCTACATATAATTGCCAAAACGCACAAAATAAAATATAAACAGCCATTTACCAAAAATAATTTCACTATTTGCAAAAGTTTCACTTGATGCCTGAGAAAATCTTTAGTCCATCTCAGCATCTCTTTAAATTAATTATGCAAAACTGTACATTTATCACCGATGTACAGGAAATTATCAGTCCATCCTGACATTTACAAAAAATGTCACTTGAAGCATATTTCCTCATTGTTTCAAAAGTTTCAACATCTGTGGTGAAATTCACATGTCCTAACTCAAATCTGGAGAGTTATATTCCCAAAACGATGTGAAATCGAAAATCACTAACTCAATGACCAGCCATTATTCAAATTCAAAAATTGAATGAACTCCAGACATTCTTCCACATTGTCATCATAAATAAATTTTATTCAACATTACACATTTAATTTAATTCCTTTAATTTAAATCCTTCAATTTAATTCCTTTGATTTAATTCCTTTAGCTATTTGGTAAAAAATATTTTTAGAATAATCCTAACTGGTATTTTATGAATATTAATGGATCCACATATTCAATCAGCTATCAGCTTAATTTATTAATTTATCATCCAACCTCTGGACAAAATGCCTATCATACTGTAAATATTTTGAATAGGACACGGTAAGGCCTTCAGCAATTCTAGGATAAATCATAAACTTATTCATAGTTAAACGACTACATCCCGGACAGTAATAACGGAGTTATTTACGTACACAGAGAATTATCGATTCCGGTGTGAAGGTTATCTTATCGTGCAAACCGTGAGTGGTAAAGTAATGTCCAGATCAGGTAGGCTCTTGAATTGAGTTCATTGCGCTATCTTCCAGTTGAGGAAGGCCTCTTTAGGAAGAACAGACGTTGAGCATGCAGCGTTATCATAGTCAGTGTTGAGTTCCCCCTCCCTTCCTAACTGACAGTTGAGCGCTTGGCCAGCTCGAGGAGTTGGTGGTCTTGTTGTTATTGTTCCATTTAGGCACTTCAGCATCGTGATCATCAGCCCCGTGTACTTGGGTGTGTGTAGAATTAGTCCGATAACATGCATGATTGTTGTGTTTGCAGTAGTGTGTGTATTTGTAATCGAGATGAGGATTAGGAAGGAGGTGACCGTGGCCCTAAGCTAGGTAATCATCCCGGAATATGCCTTGTGTAGAACTGGGGAAACCATGAAAAACCACATCTAGGATAGCTGAGGTGGGAATCAAACCCATCTCTTGTCAGTTTTGCCTGAGTGTACTCCGTTCCAACCCTTAGACAAAATTTAAATTTCTTGGCAGAGTAACGGTTTAAAATATATGTTGGATTGTCCCACGTTGATGTGACATATGTCATCATCATCATCATCTTGTACAGTTTCCAGCCCCAGGCTGGGTCTGTTTGGAACATAAGCCTCGCCACTTAGTCCTTTCTTCCCACCACCTCTCCGCTGTCACTCTGGTCCAGTCCTCGCCTCTCTTCTTGACACATTCCTCCACTCCTTTCAGCCATCTATCTCTTGGTCTTCCCCTTGGTCGTTTCTTCTGCATCTGCATCTCATGTATCCTCTTGGGAAACTTTTTCTCATCCATTCTCTTCAAGTGTCCATACCACCTCAGTCTTGATGTCTCAATCCTACCTTGCAAGGGCTCCTCTTTCACTATTTCCCTGACCTTTTCATTCCTCACCCTGTCTCTTCTTGTTACTCCGATCCTACTTCGCAGGAACTTCATTTCACCTGCCTGTATTCTGCTTATGGGCCGATAACCTAGATGTTAGGCCCCTTAAAACAACAATTATCATCATCATATTCTGCTTATGTCTCTTTTCTTCATTGTCCACGTTTCTGAAGCATAGGTCAGTATCGGGATATAGTAGCTTCTGTATAACACTTCCTTGCTTTTTTGTGGGACATCTTTATTCCACACTAAGCTCCTAATGCTTCTCAGAAATGCTTCTGCCTGTCTGCCACGTTCCGAAATCTCTTTGTCATTTCTCCCAATTTCCTCCACTATACTTCCCAAGTACTTGAGACTTTCCACCTTCTTCAGCTGTCCACCTCCAAGTGTTATCCCACTCATTGGTCTGTCCTTTTTCCTGGTCGTTAACAGGATCTCACATTTACTGATGTTGAACTTCCATCCGTACTCTCCCACTGTTTCTTCCCAAGCCTTCAGTTGCTCCTGAATTTCCTCCTCCTTGTTTCCCCAGACCATGAGATCATCTGCAAACACCATTGCTTTCATCTTATCTTCTCCTATCTTTCCTGCTATCCGTGTCATTACCTCGTCCATAACCACAATAAAGAGAAGGGGTGACAGCACACTACCCTGTTTCAGGCCACTCATTTGTCTGAACCAGTCTGTTCTTTCCCCTCCTACTTTCACACAACTCACACTTCCACAATACATCTCCTTCACTCTGCCTACAGTCCCTTTTTCCACTCCCATGTTTTCCATTGCTTTCCAAACCTTCTCCCTACACACACTATCATAGGCCTTTTCGATGTCCAGAAAGGCCATCAACAGATCCTCTCCAAATTCGTAGTGGTGCTCCTGAAAATATGAGATCAACTGTTGATCTCCCAGGTTTGAATCCATACTGTTCCTCTCTCAATTTTCTCACCACTTTGGCTCGTATTCTACTTTCTAATATCTTTTCATATATCTTGGCACAGTGAGGTATGAGTGTGACTCCCCTGTAATTTCTACACTCCTTTCTGCTTCCTTTCTTAAATATTGGGACAATTAATCCTTTCTTCCAATCTTCTGGGGTCTTTTTCTCCTTCCATATCACCCTCATCACACGGTACAGCCACTGTTTCCCAACCTCCCCTGCTGCCTTCACCATTTCAACACTCACTTCATCCACACCCGGTGCCCTTCCTCCTTTCATCTTGTCTATAGCCATCTCCTGTTCTCTCCAAGTCAGGTCCTTTTCCATTCCTGTGTTGTCTTCTCCATCTTCCAATACATTTTCTTCCTCCCTATGACCATTTGGATTCAGCAAATCCTCAAAGTACTCTTTCCACACTGTCTTGAGTGTTTCTTTGTTGTGTACCTCATTTCCGTTTTTGTCCATCATTACCACATCCTCTCGCAGACCTCTTCTCTTACTTTTGACCATCCCATAAAGTACTTTCTTATTTCCTCTGCTGTCTTCCTCCATCATCTCTGTCCACTTTACCATCCACTTCTTCCTCTCCTCTGCGACAATCTTGTTTGCTTCTTTCTTCTTTATCTTATAATCTTCCCTTGCCAGATCAGTTCTTTCCTGGAACCACACTCTGAAAGCCTTGTTCTTCCTTCCCACAGCTTCTTTTACTCTCTCATTCCACCATGGTGTCTCTTTACACCGCTTTCTGTTGCTTGTTCTTCCACATACTGCCACTGCAGCTTCCACCATTGTGTTCTTGAATTGCTTCCATTCCTCTTCCCCTGTTTTAGGATTGTCTGTTGGCATCCTTTCCCTTATTATCTTCTGGAATTCTTCCTTGACTTCCTTTTCCTTGAGTTTCCATACTTTGATTCTCCTTTACTGGTACTCTGCCCTCTTGCTATCCTTAACAACTCCCAGCTTCATTACAAGTATTCTGTGGTCGCTATCTAAGGCCTCTGATGGTATTACCTTTATATCTCTGACACTTCTCTTCATTTCCCAGTCGTACAGCATGTAATCTACCAAAGACTTCTTTGTTAAATCACTGCTGTACCACGTTACCTTGTGACTTTCTTTCTTCCGGAACCAGGAGTTGCTTACCACTAAACCGTTTCTCTTGCAAAAATCCAGCAACTTTCTCCCTTCTTCATTCCTGCTACCCCATCCTTCTGCTCCCAATACATTTTCATATCCTTGCCTTTCACTTCCTACATGTGCATTCAAATCTCCCATGACAATTATGCTCTGACCATTCAACTGCTTTTGTAGCTCCTCCTCAAAGTCTTCCTTCTCTTGAGCTGTACATCCAACTTGAGGGGCATATACCTGGGCTATCTCCAGGCTTCCTCCCTTTACAGTTACTCTGATCTTCATCATCCTGTCACTTATTCCCTTTGCCTCTTCCTTCATTCCATCTCTCACAACTACTCCTACTCCGCTGCTCCTTCCTTCACTGTTCCCACTCCAGTACAACTGGTACCCATTCCTCAGTTCTCTGCGACCTTCTCCTTTCCATCTTGTTTCTGCCAAGCCCAGTACATCCAGTTTTCTTCTCTCCATCACATCTACAATCTCCTCCACCTTTCCTGTCAGTGTCTGTATGTTTAGTGTCCCAACTCGTAGTCCATTAGCATATCCGGGTCGTCGTCGTTTGCATCCGTCCTTTCCGAGGCCAGTTCCTGTTTTGAAAGCACATATGATATCCACTACTGGCTTGCTAGGCCTATCGTAGCTTCACCACAGCCCCGTCAGCCGTCACTTTTCAGGGTTCCCATAGAGCCTTCACAGCTACCGCAGCGGTCCCGGGGCACACAAAGTCCCCACTGTACTTCACCCCTACAGGCAATCCCCTACTTCATGCCGTTGCCCGTCTCCCACCACGTGGATGAGGGGTTGGACTTGTGGGAGACATATGTGATGGTTACAATTAATAGCTCGGTAATGGGCGCCAGTTCTAAGGGTAATCCTTATAGACACTAATAGCAATTTCCTTTAGCTCCGTGCGGAGCATAGAGAAACCAAGACTGATTTCCAACTGACTCCGTTTGCTGCCATGTTCTTCGCTTGCACTTTTCGTGCCGAAAGTTGTCAACATAATATCAGTTTGGTTTTAATTCTTTTCAGTTTTTTTAAATCAATTTCGGAGAGTGCGAGTTATTAGCCCACAGCTTCCTAGTTTCCTTGTGGGGCTGCCACCTTAAGGACTGAAAGCTAGCCCCCGCAATAATTCAACCGTAACGGTGATTTTGAATTACAGCTCCACGTGGAAATAACCTACAGTTGACGTTGCTGCCAGTGATGAGCAAAATACTCACAAAATGTATTTTCGATACAAAATACAATAACTTAATCCTTGAAAATACAAAACACGACATTGTTTTCTAAAATTAGCATGAAAATACTGAACACTGTCAGTAAAGTATGCTTGCAAACCATTAGTTTGAAAAATCATAATGGAATGGAAATCTTCTTCGCTGGAAGTATTAGGTATTTCCAGATTTCTTTTATAATACAATTTTGTATTTTGTATTTTGAACGATTCATTTATTGTATTTTCAATTTTGTACAAAAAATACATTTTTTGAGTAATTTGCCCAACTCTAGCTGCTACCCACCATCATGGTGTGGTCTGTTATTTAGTCTGGTCTCTCATCCTCGGCCTTACCGGCATGGGTGACCCTGCCAGGAGCCGAAACTCCCACCGACATTGCTCTCAGGATCATTAAGACACACAAGCCTCCCCCACCACGTCAAGGTACCAGGCCATGAGGGAAGAATAATATTAATAATAATTAAAATAGAGCATATTGGGCAACCCTGGGTCGTGGGGTGACAGTATTCTAATCATTAGGTATCTCTGTCAAGAAGGAGCATAATTATAATTGTGCAGATAATTCTGGGCGATATTTTCTACATTTATGAGTATGGCAGAGACAGGCAAAGCCATGAATTTAAGAAGTGGTAGTGAAATCAGTAAGGAAGGTAAGAGCATGGAGGAAGGGAATAGAGTTGAAGATAATGAAGTACTTGAGGGTTGAGTGGAGGTAGGTCTTGGTAGGGGAGAGTCTTATAGTACCAGCTGGCTTCCAGTGCCGGCCAATGCTGGTTGCCGTTCTTGGTAATTGGAAGCTGTAGCGTAGAGATGTCATATGAATGATGCTGCATTTCCGTTCGTCATACTTCGATAGTTTCATCTCCCGTTCAGTTTTGTGTGAGGTGTGAGTGTTGTACAATCGGACGCGAAAACCTTCTCCTCAGATGGGAAGATTTTTGGCGATATTGAAAACCAGTTACTAACACAAAGAATCTAGATAATAAGTCCATGCCCCTGATAGGAAAGAATTTTGAAAAATAGCATTCGATTTGCTGTTACTCATTTGATGAAGAATGGGTACATTGTTAACAAGTAGTTCCGCGAAGAACTAAAAAGCTTATTTCCATATATCCTACTGGTCTTAATTAGGACTCAAAAATCAAAACGATTTAAAAAAATGCACAGCCACCATTTTTAAAGTCTCATAAAATTACATTAAATTAACCAGTATATTGAGGCTTGTATGAAGATATACCGTGCCAAGTTTCACAGCACTCGGATCAAAAGTCACGAGATAAATCCATTTAAATATTTGAATTTCGCGTCACCACCATGTTGTTCTTGTGCTCACCAGGTTATTGAATGAGCCATAGGTGAACGAATGTTAATAGCCTTTATCAACACACAAAATTTCAGTTTGATTGCTGTAATAGGTTCGCAGAAATTCAGAACCGTCTAAATATTTCGGATGGTTGCCATGTTGGATTGTTATATGTGTAAGCCCTAGAGTTATGTACCATTAGATGAAGATTATTGCGTAGGTTCATTATTCAAACTTTCACTTTGATCGCATGATTAGGACACAAAAAATACAAACTTAATTTCGAAAATTTCGCACAGCCACCATCATTGGGTTATCAAAACAATTGACATTAATTGGCTGTCAGTAGAATAAATTATAGATGAACATTTACCGTGCCATGTTTCACTGTGCTCGGATGATTAAATCGCGAGTAAATTCCATTTAATTGTTTTAAACTCGCTTGGCCACCATGTTGGATTTGTGATCGCCAGGTTACCCGAAAGTACCATAGGTAAACACAAGGTAATAGCTTCTATCGACGTACAACATTTCAGATTGATTGATGTAATAGATTCGTAGATATTGAGAGCCGTCTAAATAGTTCGGATGGTTGCCATATTGGATTGTTAAATGTGTAGGCCATCGAGTTCTGTACCATTGGATGAAGATTTTTGCGTAGGTTCATTATTCAAACTTTCACTTCCTTCGCATGATTATTAAATAATGTTATTGAGTTTACGTCCCATTTAACTACTGTGGCTTTATAGACGCCGGGGTGCCGGAATTTTGCCCCGAAGGGGATCTTTAACGTGCCAGTAAATGTACTTCGCATGATTAGGACACAAGAAATAAAAACTTTATTTAAAAATTTCGCACAGCCGCCATCTTGAGGTTATGTAAACAATTGAACCAAATTATATTTCAGTGCATTATAATGTGTATAAACATTTGCTGTACTAAGCTTTACTGCGCTCGGATGGTTAAATCGCGAGAAAAGTTTATTCTAATGTTTCAAAGTTGCTTGGCCCCCATGGTCGTTTTGTACTTTAAAGGTTTATGATAGTTACATAGGTGAATTTATAGTAGTACCACTTCTCCACGTACAAAACTTCATGGTGATATATTTACTGTTGAGTAGATATAGAATGCCAGTGAAATAATTCGCGCGGCCGCCATGTTGATTTGGTGAAACATATTAAAATTTGAAAGGTACGGTTGACGTCGGACGAGTTAGTAGCATGAATTTACCGAGTTTCAATGAAATCGCTTTAGCCGTTTATATTTTATTAGGGGACACACACACACACACACATTTACGCACACACACACACACACACACACGGACTAAAGGTGATCACATAAGCTTATTTTCTCCATAAATGAAAATAGGCTAAAAATGAAAATGGTGCATGTGTAGACCTGGAAAATAATTTGTACTTTATTTGTGACGACTGCAAAAAATGCTTTAAGTTAGGGATGTCAGATCCAATCATTTTGTATTTTTTATTTTATTGTGAAGATATGTGATGTTAATGATTTATGAGACAGATATGTCTGACAGAATAGTAAGTTAGTTGGCCGGTACTGGTAGAAGATTTTTTTACTTCTTGAAAATTATGCTTTGTTGTATCTTTAAATAATAGAATTTGCTAATAACATTTTATGGAAATCACGGCCTGTCATTGCAATAGCATTTACTGACGTAGAAGATTATTGCATTAAAATCTCACAACACACAGTATTTTATTTGTCATAACAAGAAACATTAAAGTGGTCGGTACTGTAGGACTCTCCCCTGCTGAGACTGATAAAGATGAATCCTCATTTCAAATAAACAATATAGCCAGGATATTGTTAGAAATTAACAAAAGAAATTGAAGAGAGTACGACTAATTGAAATATAAATATAACCAAATTGGATCAAAACCTTGATGAGAATAAACAGGAATTAAATCAGGATTTAAATGTAAATTCAACTAAATTAAATCAGAAATGAGATGAAAATAAATAGGATTTAAATGTAAATGTAACTAAATGAAATCAAAAACTTGATGAAACTAAACAAGAATTAAAGCAAAAATTAAATGTAAAACTTGCGGAAAATAAACAAGAATTACATGCAAAGATGGATAAATGTACTGAACGGCTCAACCATACATTACAGGAGTTTAGAAGTGAGGTTAGGGACGAGTTCCAATGTAAATTAGATGAGAATGTCAGTTGTGTTAGGCCACAACTAGAGCAAAAGCTGGATAATGTCAATAGTCAAATTAAACAAGTTGAAGAAGGAATTACTAAAGTTGAGGAGAAACTTAACACTCAAAGCGGAAACTTTAAGGAGTTAGTTTGCATTGGAACAAAGTCCATCATGGAGGAGTTAGGAGCTGAGATTAACGAAGTGGAGCAGAAAGTCGAATGTAAAACTAATCAGTGTATGCGAAGGCTTAACGAATTGCAAGTGCAACAGGGAAAATTAAGTAACCAATTGGTTAAAACACAAGGAAATAATTAAAAATATGGCAATTGGGAAGAGGAGAGACACTCTAACGGCGCTTACCATAATTCTTGCTGTCTGGAACTACAGACACTCGATTTTACTATGTCAATACCACAATTTGTTGTTGTATGAGAACATCACATCTTCCATCGGTCCACGATGACGCACTACTCTATATTTTCATCAGGCAGAGAGGTCACACAGTTTGCGACGACATTACTTTGATTGTCATAATCCTTCAAGAACTTCGACCACATAATGTCTTCAAGTATAAAACTACGCCACTACAGGACTTTATCATGAAGCCTGTCACTACAATTGCCATTCTTCACAAATGCCGCATTAATTAATTAATTTATTTATTGTGCTTCTAACAGGCATATACTGTACCCGAATTACGGATGCCTCCGTGATACCATTTTTGTATTAAGGACAGCGGAACGCACATTTTGATGTTTTGAAGAGCGCGCTGAGTGATGTCGTTCGCCGCGAAGATAAGAGAACGCGCTAGGAAGGATACCTGTGGCGCCTATGGAAGAATTTACGAAACTTATTGATGGTAATATGGACTTTGTATATTTGAGGACTGAAACCGATTAAGGATTATTGGCTATGGATTTTTATTGACGCCAAAAGAAATTTCAAGCAAATCGGACCAGTATTACGGAAGATATGAACTTTTTTTTTATAAAAGCGCAATTTGTAAGCCGACATCAAGGGAGTAAGCCCGACCAAAGGAAGAACGGGACATGCACGCTTGATTGCAAAGCCAGCGACCCTTCACTTTGGTCCTGAACAATATACGAAGGTTGGAACTTAAGTAGTGGCAACACGGCCGTGGAGACGCTATGCACCGGAATTGCCTATTGTCCCGGAGAGTTCGCATTGGTGACATACCTACCTTACCTCTGAGCAAGTGGAATCTCCCTTCCCACAGCACCTGCGTGCGCACACTCGAGAGGAATACCGTCAATTGTGAGCTAGCGGTCTAACTGAACGTGGTCGCCAGATTTTCCAAACAGGGCCAACGGAGTTGGATCAAGATTGAATGTACCCGAGGCCGTACAGCACGTCAGTGTCATCAGTGTCTGCACGAGGCGTGCGAGGAGGCTGCATTGCCGTACAGAACAGTGGCACGTTGGGTCAAGGCCTTCGCAGATGGTCGGCAAACTGTGGCAGACATGCATCGGGCATGGCGTCCTACGAGCCTCAGTGAAGAAGACGTGCATGCTCTTGCCGCGTTACTGGACTGTGATCGAAACCAGACGATTCGTGAGCTCGCCCATGAAACCCGATGGGCGCATACGAATGTGCTGAACATCCTGAAGGAACGCCTGGGCGTGCAGAAAATTGCATCACGATGGGTGCTGCATGAGTTTACTGAAATGAACAAATGGTTACGCTACGACGCTGCCAAGACTCACTTGGAGCGCTATGAGCACGAAGGAGAGACGTTTCTACGCCGTATCGTCACCCTGGATGAGACATGGGCTAGATCCTACGAGCCCAAACTGAAACGCCAATTGAACGAATGGCGGCTTCATGGATCACCCCGAAAGTAGAAAGTCCGTCAGACCCCCAGTGCGGTGAAGGTGATGGTGATCCTCGTGTACGACTGTGATGGCGTGATCCTAACGCATTACGTTCCTCCACGGCAGACCGTCAATGCACAGTATTACTGTTCGTTTTTGGAGCACCACCTGCGCCCAGCATTGCGAAAGAAGCGGCCACACTTTCTGCTGCAACCACCCACCATGTTGCACGACAATGCTCGGGCGCACACAGCGCGAGCTGTGACAGATTTGTTCGGTCGATGGGGCTGGGAAGTACTGTACCAACCACCATACTCCCCTGACTTAAGTCCTTGTGACTTCGATTTAATCCCTAAGATGAAGGAACCACTTCGTGGCACTCGCTTCCGGACTGTTGCAGAGATTCGACAGGCTGTAGACCGCTCCATGCACACCATCGACAGAACGGGCTTGGCGAAAGGTACACTACGACTTCCACATCGCTGGCAACGGGTTCTACACTACGCTGGTGACTACTTTAAAGGACTGTAAAGGTTGCTAACATGTACCACTTCTGTACCTCTTGATAAAAAATAGTTGCCACTACTGAAGTTCCAATCTTGAATAAAGAGGCATTTCCGTGCACTCAATAGGTCATTCTAACTTCAGCCACCGAAGTCATTCTTATTTCAGCAAACGTCGAGTTACAGTTATACTGTCCGTCTACGTCTTGTTACGTTTGTCAGTCTGTTATGCTGTCAGTATTTTCTTCGAACAACGTCAGGACTTAGTCTATGGAGACTTTGTTGTTCTTCATCATTCTACGAAATGCAGTGGACAGGAACTAATGATATTCACGGAATACCATTCAGGAGTTGTTTGGAAACTTAGTCTACAAAGCCTGGGACCATCTGTCTAGTACAGATTGCGTGGGACGATATCCTTACCCAGTTATAGGAGATTAGAGGGACCTATCCGCAATGGTGGATATGGATTGAGGCATTTCTCATTACCCGCACACAGGCTAGTCTACGTAAGCGAGACCGACATTGCTCAGCGTGTTGTGTTAGGAGCATATCCTATTACTCGCTTAGGAATTATCTTAGAACAGGCATCTACGAAAATCCCAACACCCCATGGTTGTAAGAGTATGTCCGTTGAAAACAAGTTGCTATTGCCAAAACTGTCATATTTGGTTAAAGATGGAACATTGCATTTTGAACTGTATAATGAACTTTGAGAAGATGGAGAAGTCGTGTGAAACCACGTAAATGTTTTCTATAACACAAGTTATAATGTCAGATGTACGTGAAAGTAATCGAGATTCTTATAAGTGCGTAAGTCTGAACGCGAATATGCATCACTAAATCACGAGTGGATAGGACAATGGTGGACACCAAAGACGAAGCAGATGGTGACGCAGATGATCCAATGGGGAGGTTGCCATACCTTTGGAATATTGGGGAACCCATTGGACTATGCCGTCAGCCGAGGACACGCATCACCTTGAAACATCGGAGGAATATCGTGAGCTGAACTCTGGGCATGTATTATTACTAGTTTTATGTAATTGCGAATTCATTCATTTATAGTATAAAATATCAACACTATCTACTCTTCAAATCGAGGATTATGTTCTTACATTACGGTTAGTTGGATGATTAACAACTAGTGACTTCCAGTACGAATTTTGGTTTAAAGATGTTTAGACCAGCGATAGATTGTCTGAGTGACACGCTGAAGTCATTTACTTTAGGATATAAAGGTTTATGTAATATCGGAGAAATTTTGGATAAAAAATCCACAGCCTGCTTCCAGTCTCCGACCGGGTCAGGAATGGAATGAATGAAGCCACCATCTAGCGGCGAGGATATGAACTGTGCCGGCAGCCGAGGCCTGACGCACTCCTCCGGGGCAATGATTAAATGAATGACAGATGAAATGAAATGATAGTGGAGAGTGTTGCTGGAATGAAATTTTGACAGGGAAAACCGGAGTACCCGGAGAAAAACCTGTCTGCCTCCGTTTTGTCCAGCACAGATACCACATGGAGTGACCGGGATTTGAACCACGGACTCAGCGGTGAGAGGCCAGCGTGCTGCCGCCTAAGCCACGGAGGCTTAGAAATTTTGGATAATTCAAATAATTCAAATAATTCAAGAATTCAAATAACTCATGTAATTTAAATTATAATTTAAATGTCGAATGACCACATTTAAATCTCATTCATGAGATAATAATAATAATAATAATAATAATAATAATAATAAATATTTTAGTTAAATATTGTAAATAATTATTTAAGTTGTGGGTTTAATAATTTGTAAGATTGCAATTTTTAAATATTTTCCAATAATAATAATAATAAAAAACTATGATGATCGAATAAATAAATATTTATATTTGTGGGCAATATAATCTAATAAAAGTTATACATTAATGTATTTAAAGATGATACTTTTCTGGAATGCACTATATAAGAATAAGAAAGGAGTAGAGGAACGGAAGGTTTTTAAATAACAAATGTGTATAAACTAGGGTGGATTATTGTTAAAGATAGGCATGGGATGGATTTTGACCAGGAGTAATTAGAACTATTGTTAGAAGACATTGATTTGCACAAGAACTAAGTGGTGCTTGGATAAAATGCTTGAGGTTGTCTGTATGACAAAAATATTACACAATTGTGATAAGAAAAGGAATTATAGAATATAATTATTGTAATGATGAATATTATGCAGCATGAGTGTCTGCTTAAATTTATGTTTTATTTGGAGACCAGGAGTCGTCCACTGGGAAAATGTATTCCGAGTTTAATGTGGTTGAAGGTTGAATTAGTTATTGAGCACATGTTCGCTGATTGTGAAAAGATGGGTTGAGTCGTGTTACCGGGGCCATATTATAGTCTCATCCAAGTACTGTCGGTGGAATTCTGTTCGATGATACCTGAGTCAATTATCGAATGTTCTATATGTTACGCCTATGAAATAAAGTATTGTTAAATTTGATCAAACCTTACCAGATCCTGTGCAGTGAATGACATATTATTGAGAGTGCATAAATAAATATCAGAGTAAATTGAATCGCATAAATGTTGATCATCTTAACGCCATAATTGGGTAGGAGTGACGCCCATTATAATAATTGTTAATAATAATAATTTCATACATCTGTAAGCAAGCCTCCGTGGCTTAGGCGGCAGCACGCCGGCCTCACACCGCTGGGTCCGTGGTTCAAATCCCGGTCACTCCATGTGAGATCTGTGCTGGACAATACGGAGGCAGACAGGTTTTTCTCCGGGTACTCCGGTTTTCCCTGTCAACATTTCATTCCAGCAACACTCTCCACTATCATTTCTTTTCATCTGTCATTCATTTAATCATTGCCCCAGAGGAGTGCGTCAGGACTCGGCAGCCGGCACAGTTCATATCCTCGCCGCTAGATGGGGGCTTCATTCATGCCATTCCTGACCCGGTCGATCGCCTGGAAACAGACTGTGGATTTTCATTTTTCATACATCTGTAAATGATTTTCTGAACTTAATTTTTGTTGAGAAGTAAAAGGTTAGTAATAATAATAATTAATTTGATAACGAATTAATTATATTAATTTATTGTGGAAGGTAATGTTTATAACCATACCTGATTGTGATAAATAGTGTGGTTATAAAAATAATATCATTAGGAATGGAAGAATAAATAGTTTATTTGGTAATATTGAACCAACGTATGTTATGATTTATATGAATTTGTTAATATAATATTTTTTGAAGAAAAGGAAATAAACAATAATTAATGAAGAACAAACTGATACAATTATACAAGAAATAATTGTGTATAACAATCCCGATCTGGTTGAAAACGCATTTTTCTGGAAATTCAAATGAGACTATATTTTTCCCAATGGAATAACAACTATTTGTCAAACATGAACATTATGAAAAGACAGTGTTTGGAAAATAAATTAATGGTGTTTTGTTTTTCGAAACATAAGTGAAAGTGATAAATGTATAGCGACAGGGGTTAGACGAACTATTAATATACTCTGGACCACCTACTCTAAATATAAAAAATCATAAATCGATAATTTTGATGCCAGATGGACAGAGAATGTTCTGGTCATCAAAACTTCGAGTGTTTAAATTATTATAGGATAGATATCATTTTCCTAGTGTTGATGTTTTATGTTTTTGGAGTGATTATTTTGATGATGATGATTTGCATTAAATATTAAAATTTAAATTTATAATAAAATGGGATATTTTTAGAAAATTGTGGTATTTTCATTTCTCCTTCTCTCTCCCTTGCTTGCATATTACCGAGATCAGTGATTTGATTCTTAATTCTCGCCCAGATAGACCCTGAGATATTTTATCTCGTGCTAAACTGATTTCGGGATTTCGCAAATGTGGTCGTTGGACTTCGATCTAAATGGGCACAATACCTAATAGTAAGAAACACATGCACGTTTGTTTAATTCTATAAAGTTATAGAATAATCATCAGGTATAAACTTTAGCTTGTAACCGAAATTAATTCTACCATTATCGTGTTGGAAGCCATTTTTCAGTGTTGCCTTAGTAATTGAAATTTATTGTTTTTCAGTTGGTCAACACGATTGTACCCAATTGGTATGGGTGGTTCCCTAATCCTGAAAAATGTACATGAGAATAATAAATACACTTGAATGACCAGTTTCGATCGTCCAGCGACCCTCATCAGATCCTTTACACTTTGGCCAGAAAATCAATGTCTACAAGTTTGGGTGATGAAATTTACAATATATACACTTATTCAGTAGCAGCAATAATTAAGCAAGCAAAACTAGTCAAGATTTGTTAGTTATATGTTATTTTTGGTTGAGATACTGATAGTGGTGATTGACCTTCAAGTTAGCTTGTTTAGTGTGATTATGTGATTGCGGTGAAATGGTCTGGTAGGTGTGGATTGTGAACTTAGCTGTTTCAACGTTGTGTAGTCCGTTCCTGCGCAGCTGGTAACACCGCTGCCTGCACTGAACTGGAAGCAATTTCCTGTCTTATCTCATTATCTCTTAAACTCCTTTGCCTTTCCTCCGCATTCGTAACTGCCTATGTTCGTCGAGCATTGTAACATATGTTTGCTACCAAGTCTAGAACATCCTAATATGGTGTATTTTACAGTATCCTGGAAATCTTCAACTATTAAAGGCTAGTTTTCAATCTCGCCACATGTTGTTTGTACCACATCTTCAATAAAATAAGATAATGATGATAATTGTTGTTTTAAGGGGCCTAACATCTAGGTTATCGGCCCCTAATGGTCTAGGTGATAGCGAAAATAACAATGAATTGGAAACCAGAACGAAAATTAAGTGAGACTGGAAATACTGTACTTATAAAACGTAACTCAGATTGAAACGACTCACAAAATGGAGAGTGGTAATACTTAGAAAAGGGAATTTAGAAAGAAAGTACTCACCTAAGGAATAGATTGAAAAATACGCACAAAATGTAGTTTAGGTTCAAAATACGTACAAAATGCAATGTAGAGTCGAAATAATAACAAAATGCAATTGAAATTGAAAATACACAATGCAATTTAGATTGAAAAACTCCCATTTCAGATCCTAAATACTCACAAAGTACAATTGAAATTCAAAATGCTTATAAAATGCAATTGAAATTGAAAATGCTTACAAAATGTATGGTAGATTCAAACTACTCATTTGGATGGACAATACTAACAAAATGCAATTTAGATTGAAAATACTTGCAAAAAGCGATTTAGGTTGAAAATACATACAAAATGCAATTGAAATTCAAAATACTCACAAAATTCCCCGACCCTATATTGAAAGACTTACTAAAAAGCAATTTTGATTGTCAATCCTTACAAAATGCAATTGAGATTGAAAATACTCGCAAACTGCAATTTAGATAGAAAAGACTTACAAAATGCAACGTACATTGAAAATACCTACAAAATGGAGTGTAGATGCAAAAAAATCTCTAAAGGGAATTTAGATACACGGAGAGCCAATTAACAAGAACAGTTCGGGAATCATAAAGAGAAAAGGAAATATAATGAAAAGAAAACAAGAGGTCTGACCCTTCGAAGAAGGAGGGATCAGGAAAGATGAGACAAGGGCCAATTAAGGTGGGAATGTGAAAGACTCCCTAGGCCTCGGATACCCTAATACCGTCGGGGTCGGAAAAGAACAAGAGTTGACCAAGGGAGGTCGACAGGAAAGAAGACAGAGAGGAGTCCGGCACAAGTAAGTGGAAGCAATGCCGGAATCAGCTGGGGTCCCGTCGTTACCAACCCACGTCCCACTAGACGTGAGCCCCTGTGGGATCAATAAAATAAGGCCGTCATTAACGGCAGTATTAAAATTTCCAGGACATTCACATTAGACCGGGTGCGCTTAAAGATGGCTGATTATAGTTGAATAGTTGGCTCTGTCAATGATTTTAGAACTGACGCGAGGGCTTGAACGCAGTGCCCTCAATCCACTGTGAAAACCATCTCATGGGGTAGCGGTTAGTATTCTTGGCTGTCACTCCGGAGGTCCGGGTTCAATTCCCGGTTCTGGCAAGAAATTTAAATTCTGGTCTGAGGGCTGGAACGGGGTGCACTCATCCTCGTGAGGCAAAACTGAGAAGATGAGGATTCAATTCCCATCTCAGCCATCTTGTAAGTGGTTTTCCGTAGTTTACGAATTCTACTACTTGGCAAATAACTCATAATTTAAGGCCACGGCTACCTCCTTCCCAATCCTCATCTGAATCACAAATACTGCACACACACACAAATACATCCATCACAATAACGCAGGTTATCATACAAATTACACACACTCAAATACTAGGGACTATATGACCATGATGTCGCAAAGCCCCTGAATCAATCAACAATGACAACTCTTCTGAGTATAGTTGAGAAGCTGTCTGATCCGAGAGGTTTGACCCATGATTAATGGCTGAGGGTGCACGTCGCGCTGACTATGCATTACTTTTACTTTCTATCACTTTCTGTTTCATGAATTCGGACACCTTTGGTTATCAGTCCCGTATACCTGTGAGTATCGAGTACGTCTGACTTTCTGTGTCATTGAGGTATCTGCAGTAATGGGTGTAACTGTGATTTGGGTACTTGACTCGGGACTTGACGTGGTATTTGTGAGCGTGACAGTGAAAACTACACTCAAGATGGTAGCTGTCAGCACCGGGACATATGATTTAACTCGCTTGGCTTCGCTAGTGGGAATTGTATTTACCCTTGTAGTGTTACTCCATGAACGTCAGTGCTCTATGTTAGCAAACATTGATAAGGTAAGCTTCCACAAATTCTTCCTCATGTACCATTCTGGGCTGAGATAGTGGAGTATTATAGCAAGTAATCCAGTGGTTATCAATCCCTTGAGGACAGCGAAGATATCTTAGGGATAAGTTACATTAAAAAACGTTTAAACCGAATAATTCCTGTTAAGAACAACCGACACGATTAGCTAGGCTCGAGAGTAACGTGGTTTTCTATTTTAAACACTAAGGAAAATTCCGGAACGGTACCTTATAATAAACCACGACTTCCTACGTCAAACTCATTGACTAATTTCATCAAACTTCATTAATGTCATCTCTCATTAACTCCTGTATTGAGATCGGCGTCCAACAGAAGAAAATGCATTCGCTATGGCCACGTACAAATGGGAATAATAAGGTAAATAATACGTAAATCTAATGTTGAACATTGAGAAGACAGAACTTGCTTTAGAGTTATTCTGAGAATTAGACATGAGATCTGGAAGTGCGAGATATCATCTCCTTGAATCATTTAACATTCGTAATGGACGGTCTACATCACTCACCACTATTGGACGTGAATAAAACAGTCCGTAATATTGTCATTAAAGGCTTTGAGACACTCGCTCCTGTTACCTATCTACTTATCTGCACTGACAGCAAACATTAGTCGAACAAAGGGAAACTCTTTGACCCAGGATCAGCTCCATTCCTATTCATGAATTGTCATCCCTGACTGGACATGCTGTCGTGATGGAAACAAAAGCAACCACTTCAATATTATTAATTGATCAGAATCACTTTGTTAATATAATTCATATGATACTGGTTGATTTTAGCGGATAATTAAGATGGGTTTAGATTTACATAGCATTTAACCGCTATTCCCCATAAGAAAAGGCAAAATAAACAGCACATTACTTCTTGTAATACTCATTCAGCCCTTTCTAATTACATATTCCATATTGATTCAGTGATCAAAATAATCAAATCCCCCGGTGGGTCCGTATCAAATATACTTTCGGTAATGATATATTATATAACCAACTCTGTACCCTCAAAATTATATCTACATTTCGAAATGTTTTGATTACTGGAACAAACGTTTAGACTTCAAACCTAGTTGGGCAATTTTGGCAATAGTTGAGACATTCCTCCATTTTCACTGTCATATTTTTATTTTTTTTCTCTCCTAAATAACTTGAATTCCCCGGTGCTCATAGCCCCATATTATCAGTAATGAAATTTTCAGTATGATGCGATTATCAGTTTAGATAATAATTCTAATAAGATGGCTTTAACCCTTCTCCTAAAGCGCCAAGCCATCAATTCAACTTTAGGGCGTAATATGGAAGCTATTTTGTACATTAAGTGGTTTTTCAGTTCTCTTAAAGAAAACTCATGAATATAGAGGAAGGAGATTGTGTGAATTTAACGGGTAAGAAATACATGAATAAACTGATATATCACCCCCAAACCAAAAATCAACCTCTGTTTCCTGTAAACTCGCTTAGACCTTTCAATCGACTTGTCATATGTTAATGTAGTGTTCAAAATAATTGAAGACCCATTGTGCTTCCCGAATCCCCAATATTTAGGATATGTAATATAACCTATCTAATGCCAAGAAAAACAACAAGTCTGTCCTCAAAGTTGCATGATGATCGGAATAGACGTTTGGCCATTGCCCCGGACAGACAATACACAAATACACAGAAACTTTATATTTAGATATATGCTAGAACGAGTAACACCAGTAGAAGATGAAAGCCCGAATGTCCTACGACCAAATATGAGAGTTCAAACTTAGCGGTAGTTTATAATTCCGCTAACCACCAACACCATAACAACCATTTTGTTCACTTACTTCCAACATTGGCGCATTTATTGTACCCACTTGTCAGTAGTGTTCTGTTGGTCGGGTGGCTGAATCTTTCCTACCCTAAAGTGTCTAATCCCTTCTCCCGTTCATGCATGACTATGCGTAAAATGATTCTTTTGTTCGCATGTTTACAGAACATGGCACACTTTTATACATTTTTAATCAGGGGTCTTGCGAAATAGTGACCGCAAGCCCAGTGTAATTGTCTATGCAGAATATGTGTAACTGTGGTGTTTGCACAATGCATCCTCCATCAAGCCATAGTCTTGACTCCTGATCTCCCATCCAGCGAGCCAGTTACCCACTACTGAGCGAATTTTTAAGATTAACTTTCCTTACATGAATAGATTTGTTGTTTATGTTGTGGTTAATTTATTTTAGGGACTTGGGACATCTTGGTTACTAATCCCATGTACTTGGGTGTGTATTGAACTTGTCTGATAATTTGTGATGATTGTAGTAGTGTGTGTATCTGTATTCGGGACATGGATGGGGTAGGTGCCCCGGGACTTGAAATAATGACCTCGTAGTTCCGCCCCTTAAAATAACAATAACTAACTAACTAAGGTACTATCCCGGCATTTGTCTGAAGGGAATGAGGAAATAACCCGAGGGAAACCATGGAATAATCGCGGTCAGCACCGGGCTTCGAACCTCCGACATCCGGACTGGCTGCAGCTCCTCATCGTAGTTGTGATGGCCGATTTAACACGCAAGGCTGGATGTGTTTAACTGTCATTACAAGTTTGTAGAGTAAGACTTAAAATTGTGATTGCAGTCGAGACTCAAACCCGAAGGTTTGGATCCGAAACAATTCTGGGAGAGCTGGGTCCTTCTACTCGTCATGGTATATTCATAGAAACAATACAATTTCATAAATTGTAGCCAATATGGTTTCCTTAGAAGTTTCATAATTCTCATATTTTACCAAATTGTTTTCCTATTTTGTCAATATTTCTCCTATAAAAGCCACCCGCTGCATATCACAAATGAAAAGGAACTATCCATCTACAAACATTTTACATAAAACATCATCGTCAACAATGTCAAAAAGTCAGACTTCTTTTTTTTTTGTCGTGTAGCCTCCTGAGAGGCCGAGTGCAGGTCTTTCTAGTCGACGCCCGTGGGCGACCTGCGCGTCGGGATGAGAGATGGAATGGATGAAGATGAATGAAACTGGGCAAGGATGTGGAAGGAAGCGGCCGTGGCCTGTCAGAAGGTACTGTCCCAGCATTTGCCTGGTTATGAAAATGGGGAAACCACGGAAAACCATTTCAAGGACAGCCGACGGTGGGGCTCGAACCCACGCGTCTACCGAGTCAGCAGGGAGCTTGGCCCCTTGACCTAACGTAGCGCTTTAGCCCGCGTAGCCACTACTGTCGGTACTTCTTAGATAACGGCCTGTAACGGTATGAAAGCCATATAATATTTGTACTGAAACTGCCTAGGCAACTTCTCTCAACAACACTCGCAACTTCGGCGTAAAGAGTGTTCTACTGAAAAATCATGCTTCCCCTGTCCAAAACATGATGGTTTAGGTGCAGAAATTCACTGTCAACACAAGCTTCGAAAATGACTTATACTGTGCTACCACGTAGGTAGTTAAAGAGTTGTAGCAATATATTTTGACCGGTGGCAGTCTTCTTTCAGAGGGTGAGATATAGTCTACATCAAGCTTTCTCAACCTGGTCCTCCTTAAATGAAACTTGGTGCTCTCGTCATACGAGCCATAAAGTGCTCACGAGCACCAGTTCCCCTGAGATCCATTCTACAATTCAAATTTTGTTGCACGAACAGGAATAATAATGTTTTCATTACAAGTTTTGAGTCAGAAATTTTATCATTTTATGAAATAGTTTTTTAAATAACAGTAAAAATTATTGGACATGAGTAACAAAAAAGACTCCATTGTCCATACGTAAATTTACCTTATCTCTATGGGCCATGCAAGCAGTTACTGCATGCCTGGTGAGCGGTGAATCCCTAGCTATTTCAACACTTCGGAGAGAGAGAGAGAGAGGCGGGACGCATTACTTGTTGCATTATTATTATTATTATTATTATTATTATTATTAATAGTAGTAGTAGTAGTAGTAGTAGTATATTCCATTTAATGGTGCTCGGGTACTTTGTATGGCGCGAATGTGATGATCACAGTCTCAAAACGGTTAAGAAAGTCTGATCTACATAATACCAACTCAGATAGCTATGCACGCGGATGGTCGAACTCCACTAATTGGGATAAACCCAGAGAGTCCAGTCAGTTTACGCTAATGGGTTTGGGAAGGAAGTAGGGGTAGGTAACCTCTCCTGAAATGTTGGTTAAGCCATGAGTTGAGTGACAGCTACGTGCACTTGGACGCCCTGGAGTTTCCGTAGATATAATCAGTACAGGTAACATGTTATCCATGTAGTCAAAGAAAGGGCTAGAGGATTGCGAGTTGTAGGAAATTATGCATTTTGTGTGAGTTGTCACAATTGGGCCAAAAGTGGAGGTGTTCGAACAAGGACTGTTCTGCCCATTTATTTACGAATGCACCTTGTTTTTTAGCAGAATGCATATAAGCATTTTGGTTCCCACGATATCGTTTTAAAGTTCATAGTGCAGGCTATAACTTGCATACGAAGACATTTTTATGAAGTTGCAACATAAAAAAATCAAATTTGCTGATCTAAATAGTAACTGTGAAACACAAAGGAAATGACCGAACTTAAGCTTCAAGTGCATGACTAAATAACTTCAAGAATCTGGAATAATGCCAAAACTGGCTAATAAATAGTACCGAATACTTTTTTGAGATAACAAGAGTAGATGGTGAAGAACACCGCGAAGATCAGCACAGGTTTATACATTCCGACAATATTTACCTTTACGTCCAGTTTGGAGGAGCGGGGGAGCAGTGGAACAGGCCTCAGGATATTTCTAATTAACCCCCGTGGAGAGAACCCATTAGCGCAGCTCGGTATCACCCATACTACAAGCGGTGCTGCCAAGTGCGACGTACTGCTCGAGTCCAAGCTATGTGCACTTGAGGGGAATATGGACCACGGATGCTGAGGCTGAAGTGCGGGGGTTACCAATACGTACGTATTAACAGAACCAAATACATTGGTCGGTCAGATAGAACGCACGTTACGCTACTTTCACATTTAAAACCAATAAACTTTTAATATGTAATTGTCAATATCCCAAGCTGTTAATGTTGGACTGGATCATGCAAACCAATATCAGACCGGCACATTGGTGACCAGTGGGCATATTTCCTGGAGGGGCAGGGCAAGAAAATGCATCGTTATTCGCCACCAACAGGTAAAATCATCAGTCATGGAGATGTCATGTTACTTCTTTTTAGGGGCTTGGGATATCCTGGTCATAGCCTCCATGTATTTGGGTGTGGCTTTAATTGTCTAATAACCTGTGTTTCTATGATGACTGTAGCAGAGTGTGTAATTGTAATTATTAAGATTAAGGATCAGGTAGGCGCCCCGGGACTTGAATTAAGGTACTGTACCCTTATATCTGGATGATCCACCAAAATCCAAGGCTGGAAAAATAATGGATTGTAGCATCTTGAAGTTCCGGCTAAAAACAACACTGTGTTACTTGGCGAAAACAGGGAACAGGGATTTTTCAAACAGAATGTGCTATAGTAACTTACTACAGAACAGTAGGGTTCTCTTTCTACTCAGGAAAGACGAGAATCCATGAAAATCTCGGACGTAAGGATGCGGATAAGGTCCCTCGGGAATTTCCACCCTACAGCACATTCCACTACCATTTAACTACAAAGACAATGCCAAATTTCTATAAAAGATCAGGGAATCGTAAAAACGTGCCTGTCATATTTATTGACATTAACAAATACACGTTTCCTAACACTTGCATTGCTAATATGCATTATTAACGTTCAATTAAATCAAATGACGAAATGTCATTACTCTGTTACATTAAACATTTATTTGTTTCTTCTAGAAACCGATAAAATTATTTATGGAAGCTTTCATAAGCTCAAATAAAATCATGAATTAAATCGCTGCAAAAAACTGCTGTGCCCTAGGTAACGGGAGTTTGATAACAAGATAAAATGTTTTAAAGTTTTAAAAAATATCCCCAAAATAAATGAATATACCCCTGACGTAGATCTCCGTCATAACAAAAACTATTCATTACTCTATACAATTTATCTCCCGTCTCCTATCACTTAAATCCTTCTCATAGAAGCGATAAAAAAAATCTCTACTCAAATTTAAATTACATATTAAAAATTACAATACGCACAAATATAACTATAAACCTTTCTTTGAATTCTAAATATTATTTATATACAATACAAATATCGGCGCTGTAGTTCAGCAACTACTCAATTTAAATGAAATATATACAACGGGCAAACTGCCTTCTTTATAGACAATATAGACATAAATTGTCTTCCTAATTACTTCACTCACATTTCAACGGATTTAAGAAAATTATCATTCACCATACTAAGTCTTATTCGGGAAACTGTTACAATTCGGGATTCTATAATCCATACAATTATGTAAAGACATAGTTCATAGGCCTCCTACAACTGGTCTGTCATTAAAATAAAAATACTTAATAAAAATACAATCTTCCAATTCGTTGAATAATTCGCGTAAATTCAATATCTTCATTAAGAACCATTTAAAGAAGCTCAGTTTACTCTCAGTTTCAACAAAGATCCATTGATCCTATAATTTCATCCAGATACAACTTCATCTAGGATTTGCTGTCCTAATGCTTTCAAGGAGTTTCAACTCTATGAGACTATTGCAATAACTTCAAATATTAATAAACATCAACAATACTGCTTCTTCTTAAATCATACTATTTTCCAACATTTGCGCAAGTCTGTCACTACAGACATTCCTTCATCAATTGACCAATGGCTTCACAATGCTCATTGTCATACAATAAATACCTCCGTCATCACGGGAATAAATAAATCTCTCTCTCTTAGAGGTACTTCGCAGTTTCTTACAATAACATGTTATTCTTAACTCACTTCTCGTTAATAAATTCTTTTCGTAGTTTCAACATCCTTAATAAAAAATATGTAATAAAAATACTGGTTCTATCGATGAATTAATTTAACAGGTAATACAATAAAATACTAGTCTTCTAATAACAATATTATTTCTTTTTAATCACTCACATTTCCATAAAGCTTCCTATTAGCTGTGATATTTCTTTCAAATCTTTCATCAAAATCTTCTCATTTCAAAAATACGCCGTAATTCGTATTTACTAACTTCACATTATATTCTCTTATAAATTCTTTCATTAATATATTTCTCATAAACTTTTATACTTTATGTTTGTTAATTAAGTCACCAAATATTTATAACCAAATCTGTCTAATAAGTTATCAGATCGTGACTTTACATAGATCTTCCAAATAAAATCTTTAAGAATCGCATTCTCTAGAATATACCCCTGTATAACATTCTTGGAACAAATTTCCATTATCATCATCGTTATCAAAGAACGATATATTACGTTAAAAAAAACTGACAAAATGTGATCTAAACATATTTTAACTTGATCATAAAAATATTCTGAACTAAACTGTAAAATCTCCTCATTCAACTTTCGAAAGTCGCAAAATTCCAAAAATTAAATAACAATTCTAAAGTGTCAAAATCGACTAAAATCGAGAATAAACATCCTCATGACGTAGTTATGAAAATATAACATCAAAACCATAACAATATTATGAAAACTTAGAAAAATGGCATTAATAAAAAGTTATCGGATATTCTCAACAGTTTCTACAGTTCTAAAAAATGGGATATATCGTTGATCATAAGACTACCTTGCGTTGCGTTATAGATGACTAGAAGTGGGCTTTCTTCGCTATCCCTCAGAAACGGATTGTTCCTGATAGCTCGAATCTCCATGATGTCGTGTGGGCTTGTACGGTCTCCTACAGAAGTCTCCATGTGGTCAGGTACGGGATTCGAACTCCAACATCTTCGTGTGGCCGTCCTTCCTGCTAGGCAATCTTCTTGTGTGAGATGGGATACCCTTTCTCTCTTGATGGCACTGGGATCAACCGTAGCCGCCCTCGTTCGTGAATATCTTCTGTCTTCTTTCGCCAGAATTCTGATATAAGCATTCGTCATTTTAGTTGGTGAAATGACTTTGTAGATGTAGAATATTTTACGTAGGAGAGACGAGATGTTAATCTCCCCCACGAGATTGATATTATGTCATTTCGAATACTCTCGTTGTCGTCATAGTTCTGTTCCCATTAACATTTTAGTTCGTCATTACTTCTTCTGTAGATTCAGTCGTATAATCCTCCCTCAACTTCAGTATTTTCGACATGGTAGAAATATGTAGAATAATTTCAATAAATTTTAAATATACTTGTATGTCGACTTGATATATATGCACAAACTAAGTGCTTTCGTTCTCCTTACAAATTGCGTGTCGTATTCGTCTTCTTCAAATATATAGTAATTTCTATCAGCTTTGTTCGATTGTCGAATATTTGGTTGACACGTCCTCTTCTCATGAAATCGTAATTAATAAGAGCCTCGATTCACTTCTCTCCTTCCCCTCGTCAATGCTCAAAATAGCGTCCCCTTTCAGAACATGGATCTGATTGGTTGCTTAATAGCGATTATGATAATAATCCTTAATTAAACATTTAATTAGCTGCAATGTTAATAAATAGTTCATATTTATTATTTTATATCTTCCATGATATTACGATGTGTTAAAATCAGGCTATGCCAATTATATTGTTTGCTTTCATCTGAGTAAGGTCGCTTCTTATTGGCTGTCCGCCACGCGCCAAGCACGAGTCATCCCTTCTTCTATCATCTAGACTCAGTTACTGCACGTGTGGTCTTCGGCTCGTCTCCGTGCAAGATAGTTCCATCATTCTTTTAGCACTGTGCAGCATAGTGCCAAGTCGCTCATGTAACTGCGTATATTTTCCCCATTGGTCGGCTCGGTTAACTGACTAACTCGGCGAGATGTCCAATCCGGTTTCGTGGCCTGATTCCAGTGTCGCTATAATTTATCATTGGAGCGTTTGAAAACTTTTGAAAAGATGAATGTTTCCAAGCTCATGTACATATACGAGTACTGTACCATACCGGCAATTTCCTTGAGGGAGTGTGGGAAACCACAATAAGGATACCCACTATCAGCGCCGGGATTCGGCCTCCAATCTCCGGGCTTGCTGCAGCTCCTCTAAGAACTACGTCAACTATTCGCTAGTTGCTGCGGCAATTTTCACATCGGCTCCTTGTAAGTGAATTGCACGTTAGTAAGTCTCCCAAAAGCACAGCAGAAGTTACCTTCTTGAACCGTTTTCGCCCATTTTCAATTACGCCCCTTTTCTTTTCTATCTTTTGTGCCAATTATTTGAATTGTTCTCTCTTCTTCTTGGTTATTACTGGCCAGAATAACTGAGCAGATCAGTGGACAGTTCTGTAATTACCGATCAGGTTCGTTATAGTAACTCGTAACTATACCGAATAGTGATTAGTGGTCCCTCTCTTTACTGTATCTATGTAACTCCGTTATCAGGGACAACTCCTTGTGTGTCTCTGGGCTGTTCTTCTGTTTTTACCAATGTAGGTTTAACGTGTCTTTTTAGGGCTACAGCTCCCATTTTCGGGATGGCTTGTTCCCTCTTTCATTTTTGTTAATATTTATCATTTTTCTTTGAGAAATGCTCGTACCTGACGTGTTTTAATTAAATCTTTGTTCCTTTTATCTTTATTATGTGATTTTTGCTTAACATCGATGTCATCAAGGTAAGGTTTCGAAATATTTCTTTGTTTTGTATGTGTGGGTATATCTTTCCTGTGGAGAACTATGGTGCTTTGCCATGTATGTCCACCGTGTGTATGTTTAATTCATTTGAGTGCAGTCATTTTTACCTTTACCCCCCCCCCCCCCTGCCCCCTTTTTCTGTTCCGTATGTATTATTGTGTGTGTTATGGCTTTAAGGCTTTCTATGCGGTTTTCATCTTCCCGGAGTCAATTGGTCCCGTGTTCAAGAGACGCGCTTGTTCGCAAGCCTGTACGCTCAGGGACGCAAAAATGACCCGTGACTTCACCGATATCTATCAATCAGGCAATGGATCTGTGGGCATAGTGTTTGGTTACGACCTCCCTATTGCACCCTGGTCCACCTGTGATATCTGTATCTGGTGGTCACAACTTCGATCTTCGTGGATTTATTTTGCCCCAAGTAAGGCTTATGTCGTACACCACACTATATACTGCATACCCCTCGGGGCATTGCTCAAGTGAGGGTAGTATCTGGAGCAAAGGGGTAGCGAATTGTTTAGAGGGCTATTACCTGAGTGTAGCTGTGCGGGGGGAATGGTACGTGATCGAGACTTGAAGGTTGACTAGTGTCCTTGCTTATGTGAGTAAGTACTAAAAATGCTGTGCTGGCAATTGCAGGCGCCTGGTATATGGGCAGGCCTGAAGCAGCACGTGCGATGCAGCGGAAAGGGGACTCGCTGGGAACGAGCGAGGAGTCCAGGGTTTGGAGTAAGGGCGTTTTAATAATGTGAGGGATACAGTGTAGATGTGCTTAAATGGTTTAATTCCACAATGAGGTAGAAACACTGGAGGGCTTCCAGTTGCACACAAAATGAGTTAGTTAGAAAGCAGTGTAATGAAGGATGATTAAAAGTAGTTAGAGGTTGGGTTTGAAGGAAATGTTTAAAGGATTAACCTTGAGCAACACTCTCCTAATCTGCAGTACGGCGGCGATGACGATGGACAGCACTTCCCCAGGTGAAAGATACTTAGTCCTTGTGGTGGCTTCTATTTCAAGTAATTGTCGATGTTTCGTAAGCTACATCAGCAGTATCCGCGTGTTGATGTGCCCTACATAACTGCTGGCTTAGTGTTTACTTTTGTGAGGCAATGGTTTCCTCATGTATGAGAGTTGGCTTGCCAGGCCGGTGTAAATTTTGCTTTTGCTTCTTTTTGGGGATTGTGGCGTGAAGTGGGGTTGAAAGTGGATGAAAGGGGTGGTTATGCCCCACGGGGGCTCGGGGCTTAACAATACATTCATTTACCTTCGTACCTTTTACCTATGATTACGTTTTACTCACGCTCACGTAAGTCATTGTGGTTATCTATTTGTCCCTTTTGTCGAACGTATCTCCCTTCGCTGCACTCGCCTTTATTTCTATTTCCTTACCGTAACTTACCTAATGGATTTAACTTAATTATTCTGTACATTACCCTTCAGGTATTCATTTTAATTGTCGATTGTTCTGTCGTCACATATTTAGTTCAATCACGTCCGTCCTACGAGTATTTACTCTATTAATTTTTGTCCCTCCTAACCCCCCACTTTATCTGTATCCTCTAGGCTATTCGGAATACCGTGCACTTCTTTGTCGGTATATCCCTTTTCCTGACTACCTTGTCTAGCCGCTTAATCTTTTATTTCCGAACTTACTTTTTCACCGTGTGTGCATACTAATTCACTAACGTACCTCTCTCTTATGTCTATGACATAAACTTCACGCACATTCATGCATTCTACTTCCAGTAACTACATGTCTTATTATTTCCACATAACCTAACAATTTAGAATGTATCGCTTTCTCGTCAGTACTTCCTTGATGAATACACTACTGTGATCCCAATTACATCTACGTGGTCTCTGAGTTCATTCATTCGTTAGATCGTTTGGATCTTCATGTTTATTCTACTACTTTGGTTCTAGGCAAGGCCCATGGTCCATTTTATGTGTGGTATCATATTGAACTTACATCCACTGCCATGTGAATGTACGTTCAGTCCATGCCTCTGACAGATTTCTCTCCCTTCCGATCTCTCGTTATTCTGGTCTTATATATATTCATCTCCCCCTAGTCCTGTTACGTGGGCCCAGCGCAGAATTAAGGTACTCGTTTCAACTGCTGCTACAACAACATGCAAGGTAAGACCGTTTCACCCTCCACTACCTTCCTTCTCCTCTTAAGCTCTCGGCTTCACGTAGGTTTGCGCCATCAGACAATAATTGCTATCTACAAGGTCACTCGACTCATTCCTTTGAATTCTGGCTCTGGGCTCGGCATGTAAATAAGAACAAAAGAAAAAAATGTTGTTCTTGTTAATTCGTTTAAGGGGCTTGGGATTACTTGGTCATCATGCCCGGAAAAAAAGAGTGAAAGGAAGGAAACTGTGCATCTAACATGAGTGCGACCCTGTTTCCCCTACAATTGAGGTAGGCCGCCACCAGTTGAATAACGCTAACAGTGGAGGCAATAGAGTTCTTTACCAGTGGCACTTGTGTTCTTGTTAATTCATTTAGAGGCTTTGCAACGTCGTGGTCCTTTAGCCCCGTGTACTTGAGTGTGTGTATATAGAATTAGTCTGATAACCTGTGCTATTGTGGTGCCTGTAGTAGTGTGTGAATTTGAAATGCAGTTGAGGAATGGTAAGGAGGCATCCGTGGCCTTAAATTAGGAACCATCCCAGCATAAGACTGGAGTAGAAGAGGAAAACCACGGAAAACCACTTCCAGGATGGCTGAGATGGGAATTGAACCCGACTCTTCCCAGCTTTGCCTCGCAAGGCTGAGTCGACGCCATTCCAGTCCTTAGACTAGAGATCAATTTCTTGGCAGAGCTGGGAATTGAACCGGGACCTCTGGGGCGAAAGCCAAGATTGCTAGCCGCTACACCAGGAAGTGGGCAGTTGCCCTTATACACTACAGCTACATTTCTGCCACGGGCGGTGACCTGGTGACACGTCAGTGTACTGCACCTTTAACTAGAACCACATGATTTGAAATTTCAATGCTTTTCAGTCAGTCAACACGATTGTACCCAATCGTAATGAGTGTGGATCTGTTTGCCATCTCCTGATGAATGCAGTACATTTGCATTTGTATGTTGGCACGGGCTAGAGTAAGATGTTATTTTGCCGATGTCTCAGTCCCACTCATGGCTGTGATTTTATGGAAGCTACTGTGATTATACGGAAGTGGTGCTGAGTAATGGCCTTCAGGGCGCAGTCAGTGCCTATAGATGCTTGGAAAGGGTTATCATAGGGTTTGTACGGCTGTAATGACTCAGTGAGAAAGCAATGGCTAAGTACCTCACTCCTTATTTTGTCTAGTACGCCACAATATAGCGTTGCCTTGAGTTTTAGTGGGTATCTACCCACATAACCTAACGGCAGCACTTTTTGAGTATCCAACCAGCCTTCGGACTGACTACCTAACAGACAGTAATGAGTGTTATTCCCAAAACAGGGAAAAATAACAAGATATTAATTAAGTCTAATTCACGTGGATTACTAGTTTCGATCGCCAAGCGATCATCAACAGTTCCGCATCCACCCCGTGGCGCTGTGGCTAGCATTCTTGGCTGTCACTCCGGAGGTCAAGGTTCGATTCCCGACTCTGCGTAGAAATTTAACTCTGATCTGAGAGCTGGAACGGGAGTACACTCAGCCTCGTGAGGCAAAAAAGAGGTGGATTCGATTCTTAACTCAGCCATTCTGAAAGTGGTTTCTGTGGCTTCCCACTTCTACTCTAGACAAATGTTGGGATGGTACCTAATTTAAGGCCACGGCCACTTCCTACCGAATTCCTAACTCGATTACAGGAGCACACACCTAAGTACACGGGGCTACATGACCACGATGTCGCAAAGTCCCTAATGAATCAACCAGCCTTCGGACTGACTACACTATTGTAATAATGTTATTGGTTTTACGTCCCTTTTAACTACTGCGGCTATTAGAGAGCCGGGGTCCCAGAATTTTACCCCGAAGGGGGTCTTTAACGTGCCAGTAAATCAACAGACACGACTGCCTCGTATTTGCACACCCTCAAATGAAAACTGACAGCGCCGAGATTCGATCCTGCAACCTTGGGAAGATCAGGCAAGAACGTTGACGCAACGCCACTCAGTCAGATACTTAAACTATTGTATATATTGTAAATATATCTTGACCCACATATTCAGAGACATAGATTTAATAGCCTGAATGTATGGGACATGATGATGATCACTTGACGATCGAAACTAGTAGGCCTAATCCTAAGATTTTAATTATTATTATGTTATGTTTTTCAGGTTATGGAATAACACCCATTACAAATGGGTACATTCAGTTGACCGACTGAAAAGCATTTACATATCGTTTACTACGGCAGCACTGGATAAGTTGATCCGTGAAGAATAAAACGGCTATTTTCATATATCCTACTCATGTTAATTGCCTCTATCAACAAACAAAATTTTAGTGTGATTGATGTAATAGATTCGTAGATATTGAGATTCGTCTAAATATTTCGGATGGTCGCCATGTTGGAATTTTTGGCCATAGAGTTATGTAGTATTGCATGAAGATTACTGCGTAGGTTTATTATTCAAACTTCAATCAGATGATTAGGACACAAGAAATAAAAACAAGATTTTAAAATTTCGCACAGCCGCCATCTTGAGGTTTTGGATACTATTGAAATGAATTGGATGTCAGTGCACATAATTTGTACAAGCATTCATCATATCAAGTTTCACTGCGCTCGGATCGTTAAATCGCGAGAAACGTCCACTTAAATATTTCAATTTCGCGTCGCCGCCATGTTGGATTTGTGCTCACCAGGTAATTGAAAGTCCCATACGTGAACTTAAGTCACTAGCCTTTATCAAGTAACACAGATTTCAGTTTAATTGCTGTCTTAGATTAGTAGATATTGAGAACCGTCTAAATAATTCAGTTGGTTGCAATGTTGAATTTTTTATATGTAGGCCATAGAGTTATAAACTATTATATGATGATAATTGCTTAGATTCGTTATTCAAACGTTGACTTCAATCGCATGATTAGGTCACAAGAAATAAAAATTTAATTTAAAAATTTCGCACAGCCGCCATCTTGAGGTTATTTAAACAATTGAACCAAATTTGATGTGTTTAAATATTTGCTGTACCATGTTTCACTCGGATGTTTTTCTCTCTTTGTTTTCTTTATTTTTCTCGTCTAGCCCCCTGGGAGAACGAGTGCAGATCTTTCTAGTGAACGCCGGGGGGGGGGGGGGGGGGGGCGACCTGCGCGTCCTAATGATGAAGTGATGATGAAGACGTCTCATACACCCAGTCCCCGGGCCAAAGGAGTCAACTCCAGGAGATGAGAATCCCTGATGGCCCGGCCAGGAATCGAACCCTGGACCCTTTGGACCACATCCTACTGAGATAACCAATTCGCCATGGAGCCGGACACTCAGATGGTTAAATCGCTAGATGTGTCTATTTAAATGTTTCAAATTCGCTTGGCCACCTTGTTCGTTTTGTACTTAACAATTTTTCCAAAGTCACATAGGTGTACTTCAAGTAGTGCCCTTTATGTTCGACGATGTTGAAATGTAAACATTAAGTGTCAGAAAGCTGTATCATAATGAGGCTCATTATAACACTATTTTTCATTATGAAACAGTTTCTCCCACCAAACAGAGCTCAAGAAACAGTTGTGTGACCAATTAGGTAAGGGTACCTTCGCGCATGCGCTCAAAATCCAACATGTCTATATAAATTACCGAAAGTGCACCGTCCATATGTTCGCGTAAATAAACTGCCAAGCACACAGAGCGCATGTGTTGGTCGGTCAGAGGGCTTGGAAAACAGCGATATCCTACCCAGTGATCGGAGTGATCACAAAATTCTAGTGACTGAATCTCAACAGATATTTATGAATATTTATGTTAAAACATATAATAAAGTTATAATTATCGTCGAACATAAACAGTCGTATGCAACTCGCCTATAATGGTAATTAAGACACTCGTATGGAAATGATAAAACTCGCTTACGCTCGTTTTAGAAACATACTCGTGTCTTAATTATTGCCATTATAGGCTCGTTGCATAATGTACTATTATCACCGTACATAATTTCAGGGTGATATCAGTTTCGGAGATATACAGTAAGATGCTGGTGAAAATATTTCGCACAGCCACCATGTTGGATTGGAGCTACGTAACACAATTTGAAGGGCACGGTCGGGGTTGTACGAAGTAGTACTATGTCCTTACCAAGTTTCATTAAAATCGCTCTAGCCATTTACATTTTATCAGGGGGAAACCCACACACATACGCACACACACGCATGCACATACGCACGGGCAAAAGGCGAACTCATAAGGCTATTCTTTTTGTCATTAATGAAAATAGGCTAAAAAATGGCTCTCAACACGATAATGATTCATTGGAGAGGTAGAGAAATAAGTAAATGGAAATATAGTTTTGAAGCCATTTTTCAGAGTTGCCATGGTAACAATTTTTAGCTTTCTGTCGGTTAACACAAAATGATTCAAATTACTGGAATATGTGAAAAATAACCTGAAATAAATTACATGTGATAAAGATTTATATATATTTGTAAGGACTATTGAAGAAGAAGAAGAAGAAGAAGATGATGATGATGATGATGATGATGATGGTGGTGATGATGAAAAATAAAAAAAACATGTTTTGCACATGTCATCACTTAGTTTCCCTCTTGTTCAAAAGTCCGTACTGTGCCCAACATAGTACTCCAGTTTTAGCACAGATTGGCAACCCTGCGTAAATCACGGCCCAAAACACCACATGTTATCGTCCAAGGCCCGACCATAAGGTTGAGTGACGTCACGCGTCTGACGTCACGCATATCTGTCTACTATCTCCGGCAGAGCGCGCTGTCTCGGACCACGTGCTCAGCTCTGGTTTTCGGCAACTGGTCACATTGAGAGGCGCAGACACATGCGTTTTGAGCGCGGACTGGACAGTACTCCGTTGTGCGGCAAGAGTGATTTTTACATTCGATTATGATCGCGGAGGGCCGTGTGTGCTATACCACCACAGGTCTAAGTGTTGCTGTGTATCGGGTGTGATTTTATCGGAGTCCTGAGAGACCATATAATTACGAATCACCGCTGTTATGCCGGGCGCGATTGCTATATCAGACGGCCGAGTCCAGCGTGTATAATCCCGGTCGTGCGGGCGCATGTTGGCTTGATAACGAGAGAACTAGCCCTTTGCGACTAGCTTTGGACGTGAGATACAATACGGAATAGTTAGTGCAGGGAACATTCGAGAATAGACGAGGCTCTTATCATCGATGGAGGACTTGTAGATGCAACTGAACAGCTGTGAATGCTATTGAATTACTGCTTACGTAAAGCCGGTGGCAATTTGCTGAGAGGAAGAATTGTGTCTACATTGTTCGAGGCGCAGGAACTTATGATTTCCAGAATGGAACGAGGACATTTTATAACCTGTGCTGTTGAAGTGTCAATGAAGAATTTTGAAATGGAACTAGTCAGTGAAAATATGTGCCACTAAGCTTATACGTGAGGGGACTGGACGGAGTGACATTTACATCAAGATGAGGCCATGATGTTGCCATGACATAACCACACCGTGGGAGTCGGAGGACGCAGCCACCATGAAACGTGAAGGTCTCAGTTTTGATTCCTGGAGGAGGCGAGGAAGAAGATGGTGGAAGATGGAATCCTGCCGGTTCTGGAATGGGAAGGAGATGGTCCTGAATGAAGATTGGTTCCGGAGGTTCTGCATTCTATGAGCATGCTAGGCTTGTACCATAGTTTCTTATTTCGGCCAGTTGGTGAGCTAAAACATTACTTCAATTTGTAGTTGTGAGTAGTTTGTACTACTCAGTAGTACTAGATGCCATGGAGTTGAACTAATTATTATTTATTTGTTGATTAATCATTTTATTATTATTATTATTATTATTAATATTAATGGCCACATTTTTTCCCTTCGTCTATTAGGTAATTATATAAGGAAGTGATTCACATTGTAGGGTTGTCACACGTGGCAAGGAACTATCCACCATGCTTGGCACCATGATCCAGTTAATATTTTCTTTTGGGAGTTTTTGTAAATCCGTCACTACTTCGAATGATAAGATTTTTTTTCTACGATGATAAGATTGGAAATACGACGCGGATACTGAATTGAATCCATGATGGAAGAAATGAAGGTGGTAGACTTACTGTCGAGAGCTAGGGGTGAGTTCATGTTTTGACAAAAAAATCTTCGATTTTGACTTCAGCGTTTGGTGAATCTAATTATGTGAACTCTGAAGGATTATAACTTTAAATATTTCCTTTTTTTTTCTTCGTCCACATTCATTGATATAGAGAATTTAATTATTAAAAGCATGCTTGTCATTATGCTTCGACACCTACCCATTTGACATTGCTACAGGTCATGCCTGCATTAGATAATTTATGCACACTAGTTATGTGATGAAATGAAAGGTCATGATAATTAAAAGATAATGAGTTTATCTACAAAAAAAAAGATTGATTGGTGTAGTTGTTCATAAAAAATGAGAGGGGAGAATTGAATGGAATGTAATAAAATAAATTTAGGATGATAGCTCACATATTCTGTGAACGTCTTATGGCAAATTTTCTGAGAATTAATCATGAAGAATCCCTTTGTGAATAAAAAAATAATAATGTAATAATAATTAGTAGTGTAATATCTTTCTAAATAAGCATGACTATGCAAAATGCAGTCAGATGGTGGTGAATTAAGTATTCACAGGAGTAGGCAGGCGATAATCTAATCACTATGTAATTGATGGAGTGAAATACATTGCAAGCATACCATCGAATTGGCAAAGATGGGAACTTTTAGTTGTGATATAATGATCAGCTATGACTTTGACCTTTGCATAAATGTAGGATAATGGGTGCACGTTTGCTTGAAATATTTTGAGTAATGAGACTCTGAAATAACGTTGTATGATAAATATAAATACCGATTGCAACTTTAATTGAGTGGTCAAGTAGGACCTATATTGTTGCAGCAATTATTTTTAATTAATAATTAATTAATAATTAGTTAGAACGGAGATCAATACTATTATTTTTTAGGCCAGCTATTTATTTAACTTCCTTTCATTATAAACTCAAGTGAGTGACAATATTACTAATCTAGGACACTACCTGATGGACATTTAGCGTGATTAGTTCATGCTGATAGTCAAATGTGACTGATTTTTTTTAAATATTTTATTTAATTTTCTTCGAATATCTCCTAATTTTATTTGTGTCTAAGGATAGGACCAAGGAGATTCGTTGACCCTTTAAAACTTAATTATGTTTATTTGGACTCTAAATATTTTTCTGTTTCTTCGGTCCACATCAAGCTTTCATTTAGATCGAATCTCCGAGGCAAGATAGGCTTTTTGGGGGTTTCCTATATTTGTATTGGTCAATGAGTTGCCAATAAATTGATGCCTATTTTTATATTTTTAATTGTGCTTATCTTCTGATTTTTGTTGTGCTATTGCTTTGATTTAGGTTTGGGAGTGGGTTGATTTAACCTGTTACACCTACATCCTGTTAACCACCCATGAGACTACTTGAGTTCTCGTACCCACCGGCGTGTTTTTTTTTTTTGATATTCGAACCCAGACCTCAATCATTTTTTATTCTTTATCTGATATGTGTCTTGTGTTATCGGCATGAATTGCGATGTTTTCGCCGGGTCATCCGATTCGATGCCGGTTAACGGGGACAGTACCAATATGCATAAATCTTTTAATCACATGTAAATTATTTCCAGTTATTTCTCACATATTCCAGTTATTGGAATGATTTCGTGTTGACCGACTAAAAGCTACAATATTAAATGAGTAAATGTACCACAATTCTGTACAGGTCTGAGTGCCGCATTAGTGAACACAAGTGAAAGTGGATGTTTCTAACGTTACAAAGTAAATAAAATGGGTTCCAACGTAATTTTGTCACTACATCTTGCACAGTGTGATGTTTTACAACTTCTATATGTATAAAGCACAAAGTTTGTCTGTCTGTCTGCCTGTCTGTCTGTCTGTTTGTCTATTATGTATACAAATCTACACCGTTTCACCGATCTGAACCAAAATTTGTATACTTACCCTTTGGAACCCTGCGAGTAACCCTGTCAACTTTAAATTTCGGTCAAACCACCCCATTCCCTGCATTTAGGCCCTTTTGCACAAATCTACACCGTTTCACCGATCTGCACCAAAATTTGTATACCTACCCTTTGGAACACTGCGAGTAACACTGTATACTTAAAATTTCGGACAGACCACCCCATTCCGTGCATTTAGGCCCTTTGGTCCAAATCTGCACCGTTTCACCGATTTGAACCAAAATTGGTATACTTACCCTTTGTAACCCTGCGAGTAACACTGTCTGCTTGAAATTGCGGACAGACCATTCCATTCCCTGCATTTAGGCCCTTTGTCCCAAATCTAAACCGTTTCACCGATCTCAACAAAAATTTGCTTATGTACCCTTTGGATCACTGCGACTAACACCGTCTGCTGTAAATTGCGGAGAGGCTACTCCATCCCCTGCATTTAGGCCCTTTGGCACAAATCTACACCGTTTCATCGATCTGAACCAAAATTTGTATACTTAACACTGTCCACTTAAAATTTCGGACAGACCACTCCATTCCCTGCATTTAGGTCCTTTGGCACAAATCTACACCGTTTCACCGATCAGAACCAACATTCGGATACTTATCCTTTGGTACCCTGCGAGTAATAATGTCTGCTTGAAATTGCGGACAAACTACTCCATTCCCTGCATTTAGGCCCTTTGGCACAAATCTACACCGTTTCACCGATCAGAACCAAAATCTGTATACTTACCCTTTGGAACCCTGCGTGTAACACTGTCTGCTTGAAATTGCGGACAGACCACTCCATTCCCTGCATTTAGGCCCTTTGGCCCAAATCTACACCGTTTCACCGATATCAAGCAAAATTTGTATATTTACCCTTTGGAACACTGCGACTAACACAGTCTGCTTGAAATTGCGGAGAGGCCACTCCAACCCCTGCATTTAGGCCGTTTGGCACAAATCTACACCGTTTCAGCGATCTGACCCAAATTTTACATACTTACCCTTTAGAACCCGACAAGTAACACTGTTCACTTTAAATTTCGGACAGACCACACCCTATTCCCTGCTTTTTGGCCCTTTGGCACAAAACTACACCGTTTCACCGATCTCAAATAATTACCCTTTGCAACTCGACGAGTAACACCTTCCACTCGAAATTTCGGACAGACCACTCCATTCCTCGCATTTAGGCCCTTTGGCACAAATCTACATCGTTCACCGATCGAAAACAAAACGTGTATACTTACCCTTTGGAACCCGATGAGTAACACTGTCCACTTGGAATTTCGGACAGACCACTCCATTCCCTGCATTTAGGCCCTTTTGCACATATCTACATCGTTTCACCGATCTGAACCTAAATTTGTATACTTACCCTTTGGAATCCGACGAGTAACACTGTCCACTTAAAACTTTGGACAGACAACTCCATTTCCTGCATTTAGGCCCTTTGGCAAAATCTACCCTGTTTCACCGATCTGAGCCAAATTTTACATACTCACCCTTTGGAACCCGACGTGTAACACTTTCTTCATGACATATCGGATAGACCATTCCATTTACCGCATTTAGGCTCTTTGGCAAAAATCTACTTAGTTTCACCCATCTCAACCAATCTTTATGTAAGTTACTTACCCTTTGGAACCCGACGAGTAACACTGTCTGCTTGAACTTTCGGACAGAGCACTCCATTCCCTGTATTTAGACCCTTTGTCACAAATCTACATCGTTTCACCAATCTGGATCAAAATTTTTATACTTACTCTTTGGAACCCAACGAGTATCACTGTCCACTTTAAATTTCTGACATACCTCTCTATTCCCTGCATTTATATCAGGAATCACTCGGGGTTGCCAGCTTCCTAACTCACCCGCCATGAGCCCTTGAGGGTGTACCAGAAATGGTGGGGCTACACACACCCTGCCTCTTTGAGGGCCTTGAGCAGAAGACAGGAGATATAATGAAACGGAATAGAAGGCAGACCCCTCGAAGAATGAGGGCATCAGGAAAGATGAGACAACGGCCAATTAAGCGGGAAATTGAAAGACTCCCTAGCGCTCGGATGCCCTAATACAGTCGGGGTCGGAAGAGAACAAGAGTTGACCAAGGGAGGCCGACAGGAAAGAGAACTGAAAGGAGCCTGGCACCAGGAAGTAGAAGCGATGTCAGTTCCCACAAGTTGTGAGACTCTGGGGGGGGGCAGTTGTGAGAATAGCTTGCTGATTCATCGCGAGGTGACATTAGATGACTTTCCAGAGCTGTCTATACTGATGCCAGCACAGGGCCGTTGCTCAAGCCACTGTGGTGTTTCGAAAGAGTGAGTGATTCCCCGGCCAATCTAAATACGACGGGGAACCCCCAACGTGTGTCATCATATTTCGTCATCATCTACGATCATCTCAGGTTCGTGCAGCTTGGACCCATTTTCTTTGCCGAGCAGTACGGCATAAGCTCTTTCACTAGACGCATCGAGTACAGGCCTAAGCCAGAAAATAAGGTTGAGACTTTGGAAGACATCGAAGCTAGACATCTGAATTACCTATATCAGTTGTAAATTACAGCATGTTCGTTTAGTAGTCATTTTTTCATTACCTTATTATTATCATCATCGTAAGTGCAAATGACCTTGATGTTACGCGCATCATACCACTAATCACCGCCGCATAAAGTCTTTCTCGACTGTGATTTTTAAAATATTTATTTTTATTACAGTACATTGTGTACATTATAAGTTGAAGTGTCAATTCAATACAGGTAGTAGTTTCCCTCATCATCCTCAAGGGCAAATGACCTAGATGTTACGCCCATTACACCATTAATCACCACACACAATAAGTCTTCCTCGCCTGTGAATTTTGAAATATGTATTTCTATTACGGTAGTTTGTAAGTTTGACGAGTCAATTCAACAGTAGTTTTCATTATCATCCTTATCAAAAGGGCAAATGACCTAGATATTACGCCCTCATTGTCTTTGGGGGGGGGGGCAAATGACCTAGATTTTATGTCCATTATATTTCTTAGGAGACTTTGATACATTATCATCATTCCACCGGGCGAAGCCGGGTACTACTGCTAGTATTGTTATAATAATAAGACGATTCTTAAATTTAAATACTTACATGAATGTGTCGATGTTTGCAAGGTTCAAAACATTAGCTTTCAGTGTTGACCAGATAAATCCTAGAAATCCCTCTCTAATCTGTCAGAGCCCGCAACGTTGGGCAAAAGCCGTTTATTTTACAATGTTAATGTTTCATTTATTCTGAATGAAAACAAACGTTTGGTACTTTTCAGTCGGTCAACACGATTGTACCCAAATGAGATGGTTCATTCTGAATGAATGAATTCGTACCTTTTTCACTTGCATTTCGATAATATATGATTCTCATACCTTGTTTCATCTTCTGGGGGACATTACCACTTGAAATTGCTAACTCTGATCACTGCCGGTCTTGAAATATGTGCTAAATTACGTAAATATGTGTTTTTATTTATTGCTCATTTTACGACGGCAGCCATGTTCGACAGCGCATGAGGTCTCTTCAACTGTCACCAAGGCACACACATTGACGTCACTAGAGTTGCCAACGTGTGGAATACAAAATACACCACACAGGTCTGGCCTGGATAAAGATTATTAATGCGTGAGTATCCCACTGCGCGTGACAGAGGCCAAGGGTGTATCTATGGCTACCTAATATTTACTGGTCTAGGCTAAAGCCATAGGTGTTTGTGATACTGTATTTGACGATAATTCACGCACATAATGGCGGACACAGCTGGAAGTTTACTATATAAGTCGTGATCTAAGAAGGGGGACATAGTGGGCGGGTTAATGACAGCGGAGGAGTAAACATCTACTGCTACTTCATTTCGTGATTATTTTTTCATCATTAAAAAAGGTATTTTGCTAATTTCAGTACTTTAGAACTGGGTGAGTTAGCTGTGGTCGTTACGGCATGACTGCTGGCAGTCGCTCATATCCGGGAGGCAAGGAAGTTCGAATCCCCCCGCCGGCAACCTTGAAGATGGTCTTCTGTGGTTTCCCATCTTCCTTCCAGGCAAATGCCGGGGTTGGTCCCTAACTATAGGCCACAGCCGCTACCTTCCAACTCCTCGTCCTTCATTCAAATTTTCCTCCCCAGACAACACTCCACACGCGACGGTACGTGTAGCTCACCGATTGGGTGTCCGCCTAGAAGCAACTACAAAACTGGTGAGCCGAACATGTCCTCGGACACTCCCGGCACTAAAAGTCATACGCTAAAAAAAAAAGTACTTTAAAAAGTGTTATCGTTCGAGTGATGTTTAATTGAGCGTTGCCAATGTTTCTGGACATTTTTTGGGGGGAGGGACAATTGGGGAGGAGGTTTTTTCCCTGCTTTAGCTTCCATTGCAAATTTTTAGCTCTTTTCATTTATGAAAACAATAGGCTTATGAGATCACCGTTTGTCCGTGTGTGTGTGTATATCTGTGTGTATGCATCCGTGTGTGTCTGTGTCCCCATAATAACTTCTAAATGGCTTCAATGAAACTCGGTAAGGTCATAGTACTATTGTGGTCGAACTAGACCGTACTTTTTAAATTGTATTTCGTCTCACCAATCCAACATGGCGGCCGTGCGAAATATTTCACAGGCATTCTATATCTCCCTGAAATTTTGTACGGTGATAAAGGGCACTACTGGAAGTTTACCTATGTCTATGTGACTTTCAAAATACTGTTATCTACAAAACGAGCATAGCGACCAAGCGAAGTTCAAACATTTAATTGATTTTTCTCACGATTTAACCATCCGAACGCAATGAAACATGGTACAGCAAATAACTATACACATTGAAATGCACTGACTTCTAATTTAGTTCAATTGCTTACATAACCTCAAGATGGCGCCTGTGCGAAATTTTCAAATTAAGTTTTCATTTCTTGTGTTCTAATCATGCCATCGAAGTCAACGTTTGAATAATGAACCTACACAATAACCCTCCTCTAATCTATACTAATATAATAAAGCTGAAAAATTTGTGTGTTTGTCTGTGTGTTTAAACGCGCTAATCTCTGGAACTGCCAGTCGGATTCGAAAAAATCTTTGTTTTATATGATAGCCGGATTCAAGAGGAATAGTTTAGGCTATGTTAGATTTCGGACAGACCACCTCATTCCCTGCATTTAGGCCCTTTCGCTCAAAGCTACACCGTTTCACCGATCAGAACCAAAATTTGTATACATACCCTTTGGAAACCTGCGAGTAACACTGTCTGCATGAAATTTATGACAGACCGGTCCATTCCCTGCATTTTGGTCCTTTGGCACAAATCTATACCTTTTCACCGATCTGAACCAAAATGTGTATACATAGCCTTTGGAACCCTACAAGGAACACTATTTACATGAAATTTCGGACAGACCACTCCATTCCCTGCATTAATGCCCATTGGCACAAATCCACACCGTTTCACCGATCTCAACCAAAATGTGTATACTTACCCTTTGGAACCCTGCGAGTAACACAGTCCACGTGAAATTTCGTACAGACCACTCCATTCCCTGCATTTAGGCCCTTTGGCACACATCTACACCGTTTCACCGATCTGAACCAAAATTTGTATACACACCCTTTGGAACACTGCGGGTAACACTGCCCACTTTAAATTTAGGACAGACCACTCAATTCCCTGCATTTAGGCCCTTTGACACAAATCTACACCGTTTCACCGATATGAACCAAAATGTGTATACTTATCCTTTGGAACCCTGCGAGTAACACTGTTTACATGAAATTCCGGACAGACCACTCCATTCCCTGCATTTATGCCCTTCGGCACAAATCTACACCGTTTCATCAATATGAACCAAAATTTGTATACTTACCCTTTGGAACCCTACGAGGAACACTGTCTGCATGAAATTTTGGACAGAACACTTCATTCCCTGCATTTAGGCCCCTTGGCACAAATCTACATCGTTTCACCGATCTGGACCAAAATTTGTATAATTACCCTTTGTAACCCTGCGAGTAACACTGTCAGCATGAAATTTCGCACAGACCACTCCATTCCCTGCATTTAGGCCCTTTGGCACAAATCTACACCATTTCACCGATCTGAACCAAATTTCACATACTTACACTTTGGAACCCGACGAGTAACATTGTCTTCTTGAAATTTCGGACAGACCACTCCATTCCCAGCATTTAGGTCTATTGGCACAAATCTACTCCGTTTCACCGATCTGAACCACATTTTGTACACTTACCCTTTGGAACCCTGTGGGTGACACTGTCCATTTTAAATTTCGGACAGACCACTCCATTCCCTGCATTTAGGCCCTTTATCACAAATCTGTACCGTTCCCCTTAATTGCACCAAATTATACATACACTTTGAAACCCTGCTGGTAACACTGTTCACTTGATATTTTGGACAATGCTCTCCATTCCCTACATTTAGAATAACAAATAAACTGAACTTGAAAACCATGTTTTATGGCCCTAGAATCATTCATGTCCGTAGTAGTGTAACAGTAAGAGTATTTTAATAAGTCTATTGTCGACTGGCAATTCGGGCTGCATCACGTCGCCTCTACCAGTGTTCTGGTGAAGATTTGCGAAAATAGTTAAATCTTGCGCTGCCTATAAATTGCAGTCACGGGGAGTCATTAGTGCAAAAACGATTTCTTTTGCCCCTTAAAACAGTTAACATCATGAACTTATTATGCATCTGTATAAGTGCAATGGTGTTGGTGAATACATTGAGGTTATCAGCTTCAATAAGCGTTGGTGCTTTCAAATTTACCGTAATTTATTCCGAAACTTATCGTTGAGCGCTATGTGGCCATAAATGATACTATTGTTACCTCAGGAGCTCGGGACAGCCGGAGCTTTCCAAAGTGTTCTGATTATTTTCCTACGCCGCTATGCGACAAAAGACGACACTATTGGTCTCTACATTTCTAACAGACAATGAGATATTGGCCCTAGGCTGTGTCTTTAATTTCACTTGCTCCTCTTTCTAATTTTTTTTTTTTTTTTTTTTTTGTAAATTGCATGTGTAAGTGCTGTAGTTAGTAAATAACTGTTTCCCTATTCATTATTATCATTAATATCATTAGCAGAAAATGATCTAAATGTTACGTCCATCATATTGTACTGCTTATCACCCTCACTACAACCACCACCACCACCGCCACCACAAAGAGCTATATATTTTTTTCTGGTAGTTTAAGTATCATGTGCTTGTTCTGCAGGGGTATTCATTATCATCCATAAAACAAATAAATCCACAGGGTGAAGCCGGGCACTACTGCTAGTAGTACATAACTCTATGGCCTACATATATTAAAATCCAACAATTGTGACCATCCGAAATATTTAGATGGTTCTCAATAGCTATTAATCTATGACAGCAGTGAAACTGCAGTTTTGTACGTTGATAGAGGCTATAAACATAAGTTCACCTATAGGAAATTTCAATTATTTTCATAACCACAAGATGCCGGCTGAGCGAAATTTTAAAATCTCGTTTTTATTTCTCGTGTCGTAATCATGCGCTTGAAGTTTGAACATACACCTACATAATAATTTTCATGTAATAGTACATAACTCTAAGGCCTATATATAAAAATCCGCCATGGTGACCATCCGAAATATTTAGACGGTACTCAATATCTACGAATCTATTACAGCAATCAAACTGAAAATGTGTATGTTGATAGAGGCAATTTATATAAGTAGGATATATGAAACTAGGCTATAAATTTTTCTACGGATATACTGAACCCATGTACTGTTGGTTCAAGCGCCGAATCCATCATTTATTGGTAAAAGAAGGGAGGAAAGATACAGTCTTCAGAGGAACATAGAAAGATTTTATACAAGAGGACTGGTTTAATGTTGTGTAATAGTAAGAGCCCAGGTGGCTCCAGGAAATGATATCACGCGTGACGCACCGATAAGGAGCGATCATGGCTATAATTAGAACGAGAGGAACTTTCCGTTCGGAGTGAGCGAGAGAAGGTTTCGGAAATTGCTCTTACGCAGCAGTAAAATGGCATCCTCGCAGTTGTGCAAGAAGAAGAATAATTATATTTAAGCCACTTGCGAGCATATAATTAACAAAAGAAATACATCATTGTGAATCATTTCGGAATAGATATTTTTGTGTGGAGAAAAAGGTTTTAATAATTGCCCAGGAAAGAAGTGCAAATGCGGCATTACGTAATTAAACGTTCCCCGAGACCCGAGATGGTAGGGATTACAAATAAAACTCAACGCCCACGTATATGAAGAGCAAAAATTATTTAATATCTCAGAATTGTACGATCGATTTTCATGTGCAAAGAAGTCAGTTTACGTTTAGAAAACGAGCTTTCCAGTGATATAATTTTCAATAGTGAGCGACTATTGCTTCAAAAGTTAGTTGTGAAAAAGACGAGGATTTTATCTTTTTATAGCCAAAAAGTATAAAAGTCCTGGCAGAGCCAGACCAATCATGCAGTATTATTCCGTCCAGGGGACGTGACGCTACATCACATCGAAGGCAGTTTACAGCAGACCTCGTGGGGAGGTGCTGCATTACAGTGTCCAGATCACAGTACGAGAAGTATCATCATAGTATCGCCCTGTGAAGACTTAGGAAAATCCTAGTACAGGATTTAGTTCAGCAAGCGTCAGTCTTTATAGTGGAAAGTTCAGTATTACAGTCAAAGTAGGCTGCGAACTTAAAGAACAGGCGATAGGTCTTCAAATAACAGTTCAGTTAAACGACCGAAAGTATCGTAACGTTTTGAAGTACCATAATAGTGAAACAAACATTTCTAGCAAAGTTAAGGAACCCGATCAGGGTCGGACGAAATAAGTAACGCCTAGTGTATCGATAAGATAGGGACTAGAGCGAAGAAAATAAGAAGGGAAAAGTTAATCCAAGACGTTGTCTAACAGGAGACAAACGAACAGTAAAAGCATTAAGCTACGAAACTAAGGAATAGCTGTAAATGCTAGAGAATCATAGGTCACCGATAAAAGTATTCGAGAGGCCGTAAATAGGACAGACTGTATCTAGACAAATTAAATAGTGTCTAGAAAGAGACGACTTCGAGCTAGTAAAATAGAAGCCGAATAGTCAGGAAACCGGATTTGAAGAATAGCCGTTCCAGGGAGGGGTAGATTGATCGAGACTTTCATCTTCTTGCCAGATAGGGAGCCGACGTCTAAGAGTTTCACCCTTGGAAACGGGAAGAAAGAAATCACGTGTGTAAGGCAAAAATCAAAGCCTCAGTGATCAAAAGCAGTGTAATGTAAATATAGAAAATTTGTGTTAGTGTAATAATTTTTCAGTGAATTTATTTGTGTATGATAAAAGAATACAGAATTGTATTCAAAATGTTACCAGTGTTTAAGGTAAATAAGGTGTATGTGTATCAAGAAATGTCATTGTGTGAAATGGGATTAATCAAGATGGCTTAAACACATTAAGTGGGCGAAAATGAAACATCGCTGGAAAATACGGTCCGTGACCGTAACCTCATGTGAGTAACCATTTAATTATGTTATGTGTTGGGGAATATTTGTGTACAATCCACCTGAGAATGAGAAAATCGGGATGTTTTTGAATAACATATAACAGAATAATAGCGCGATCTGAACAATTAAAATTAAGAAAGTATAAAATAATTCTGTGAAATGAATAAATCCCTTAGGGAAAATGTATGAAATAAAATATCAGTGTATTTGATAAATGATTTAATTTTTGAAAGCAAGCGTAATAATAATAATAATAATAACAATGATATAAATGAATAAAGATTATGATGAATTATAGGAAAGTAGTAGATTTTGTGCTCCTTTAAAAGAATAAATACATGTTGTGAACACATGTTCTTAAGATAAAGCGATTATTGCACGGGAGAAGATTAATATAAAATTGAGATGTAGATCAAATGTTGATTTTGAATGATCAGTTCTTTGGAAGCAAATTGGCCGTAAAGTAATGTATAGCGCAATGTAACGCATTGAAGTAAATTTGTCACGCTAGGAAGGCGTCGAACCTAAATATACTTGGTAAATTAATTATGAGGGGCAGTTGGTCGTGGTAATTGAGCTATAGTAAGTCCTCTAAATAGTGATGTGATCACGAGGCCATGTGTGTAGTGTGTTGTAAAAGGGTGCGAAATATTTATTGTATTATGAGCGCAGGTTCAAGGCAATGGCCACCCTAAGTCGCTAATGTATAAGTCCTCCAGTATGGGAAATGGTTCCCGAGGCAGTTGAAAGAGTCGAACCTAGATTCGTCTATTGTTGAAGCCCCTAAACATTTATTGTTGTATTGAATTACTCTTACCCACCAATGAGGATACTTCATAATTAATAAATGCCAAGGTTACGAGAATGGTCTAATGAACCTAAATAAGTTGTGAAAATAAGTGAATGAAAAGCCTTGCTTGTTCAAAGAACTACATTTAAGAAACAGCTGTATGAAGCTAGGAGTCGCTCGTCCCGTGTGGGCGAAGACCGTGAAGTCTCCCTCCCCGCAATAAATCACGCTAAGTGGCCAGGCCAGACCTTTGCTATTGATGTTGTGGTAGGTCTGAATAGCCGTCTGTTTGAAGTTATAGTACACCAGAGGGTATAGAGTTTGTTGTAACAACCCGGTCTTCGAACCGAGGTTCTTGTAGATGGAGATCACCGTTTGCAAGTTCAGATCGTTGCTTTCTATTGATATGATGGTCTTTTAGGACAAATAATGATAAATCCCTAATGTAATGTTATATAACGTAGTGATTCACGAGTTTAGTGAAGACAATTAGATTCCGGGAGTGATCTTAATTTTTGACATGTTCAAGTAGTCTTCTATAACTCGGGAGTACGCAAATGTTTTCCCAATCACTGTAGTGAATTGTTGATTTGAGATAGGTGGTAACATGAGAACATTGTGAAAGCCCAAAGTTTAAGTAAATGAGTAACAGTCCTTTAATAAGAATTATATATTGTTTTAATTATAAAATACTCATATAATAGATAGTGATGTGTTGTAAAAAAAAAAAGGATAACACAGTTTATATTGAAAAGTATCGAGCCTATTGGAGCTCTTGATTGTATTGAAGTTTGAAAGGACACTATATGGAAGTGAAAAGAAATATAAGTTTGTTGGTTTATGAAAACCATTTATTATGATTTAACCTTTGTTTTATTATGTATTCCTAGTTCACTCTGAACAAGTTAGAATTGGGTCAGTATTTTATTTGTTTAATTTGTTGTAGCGCCATATATTTGGTTAATTAAATGTTTTATAGTTGGAGTGATTTTGTTTATTTATTTTGGAAGTGTATCCTCTATTTAATCCAAAATGTGTAAGTCACAGAGTGGGAGAACATACCATAACCCCGAAAATCCCGATTTGAGCATTGCTGGCATACTGTGATTTGCATATTTCATGCTGAAAAGGGCACAATACTTGTTACATTTGTACTTAATGTATCCATCCATCAATTTATTTATTTATTTATTTATTTGTTTGTTGTAATGTGGTGTTTTTCAGTCGGTCAACACGATAGTACCCAATTGCGATGTGTTATTCCCTCATCCTGAAAAAGAATACATGAAATTAATAAGTACACTTGGATGACCAGTTTCAATCGTCAAGCGATCATCATCAGATCCATTACAAATAGGCTATTAAATCTATGGCTAAAAGTATGGGTGATTGTATTTACAATATGTGCACTTATTTAGTTACAGTAGTAGTTCAAATAATGCAACCAGTCCATATTTGTTGTCTATAGTCTATGTGCTATTTAGTTAAGATACTGAAAGTGGTGATTGACCTCCAAATTTGCTTGCCTAATGTGAGTTTGTGATTGTTTTTAAATGGTCAGTTCAGATTGTATTGTCTAGGCTGCTTAGCTGGCTGAGTCGGCGCCGTCCGGATGAGAGCATATGACTTCATCTCTGTCTACATTATTTATTTATTTATTTATTTATTTATTTATTTATTTATTTATTTATTTATTTATTTATTTATTTATTTATTTATTTATTTATTTATTTATTTATTTATTTATTTATTTATTTATTTATTTATTTATTTATTTATTTATTTGTTAGCGTTGTTACGACTACGTGACCTTAACTTCCACAAAACCAACATGTACACAACGCATTTTGTGCTGAATTAGTACAAATGCCTAATTTAGTAACAAATATATTAATTCAATTTGTTAATAGGGTCAAATCTCAATCGGTCATGATGGAATCAGAACTACCATTAACAATAACTGAATTATAATATTCTGAGATATACACTGTTATGTAAATATCTAAACAAATATAACTTAGTAACTTCCAAAGAAAATTTAAAATGTATTATTTCCAATACACGGTATTAAATTTTTCAAACTGTCATAGTGTCAGCGAGACAGTACCTTTGAACATTTCCACTGAACAGACGCAGATACGAATGTATGAAGTTGGATATTGTTCCCTTATGCGGAATACACATGAATGTTCTGTGTATAGCAATATCACGTATCCATACACAAACCTCGCACGGCACATCATCCTATTGAAGTCTTTCAGCTACAGGGAATATATCCCACAATAATTACGCCTACATACTACGTTCCGCTTTGACATTCTACTCGTAGTCCAGCTGATACAAGGAGGCATGATGACGAGCATGTACTATTGTCAACTGGCAATCTAATGGTCTCAGTGAATCTCCCCACTGCACTGCACACGCACAGAGGCGAAGCCTGTTCATTATGTCACTCGAATATATTCTCAATATTAGGTCTATGTCTCTCAAGCTAGGATCATAATTCAACTCACGGTCTCTATACAACTCTGATAGAATTTCCTTACCCCGCGGCGTAGCAGTGCTCATTAACGAGCACCACGGCCCCGAGGGCAGATGAAGCAAGTCCGGACATCGCAGCTTCGAATCCCGGCGGTAACTGTGACTATCATGAGTGAGGTTTATCCCCAGGATTTTCCACACTACCTCCAGGTAAATGCCGGGATAGTACTGTACCTTACTTCAAGTCGAGAACCTACCACATCCCTGACCCTTAATACAATTACTCTTACTACTACAGTCATCACAGAAATTCAAGCTATCAGACAACTTCAATACACACCCAAATTCACGGGGCTGATGGCTAAGATGTCCCAAGCCCCTAAAATGAATTAAGAACATCAACAAGTGGCAAATCTGCGAGCTAGCTTAGCATGGTTTGCATGCTCGGTGTAGCTAGAAATTTTTAATGGAATGTACTGAACGAAATCATATAAATTTAGTAAGACATGGTTTATAATAAAGGCATAATACGCTAACAAAATCGTTCATTCCAAGACATTGTATACTAGGTAGTTATACTAAAGCTATTGATGACATTCTTCTAGCAACAGATTTAGCCTAGACGTTAGCGTGCCAGAATGTCACCTGTCGGGCTGGGGTTCTGATACTAGCCGTGTTGGTTTCCTTACTTGATTTCTATATATATTTATTGTTTTATAATTACTCTAACGTTATAACACTGAGCATATATAGTGTGTATTTTGCAATGGAAAATATTATATATTGAGCCCGTTTGGTCCGAAATACCATGGAACTGAGAGCCACGTCAGTTGCCATGAGATTCCTTTCCAAATCAATCATACAGTCAATTGTCACCGTCATCTATTGTGGGTGGAATCATGAAAGAAAAAAATGAAATTGCGGCTAATGTCCGTAGTATTTTATGTAAGGTCTAGATGTTCATCCAGACTAGCAACAGCACAAGAAAATTAATCTCGGGGTGCCTACGGGGTGGTTGGTGAGGTGTCGTTATGAAACCAGCCCAGAATGCACATCCATAAGGAAAAACAAAGCTACAAAAATAATATAATAATGTTATTGGTTTTACGTCCCTTTTAACTACTGTGGCTTTTAGAGACGCCGGGGTGACGGAATTATGCCCGTAGGGGATCTTAAACGTGCCAGTAAATCTACTGACACGGCTTCATCGCATTTGCGCACCATCAAATGCCAGCTGACTGCGCCAGGATACGAACCTGCCACCTAGGGCCCAGCAAGCGAGAACGTTACCGCTGAGCCACGCAGCCATTCCAGACTACAAAAATAACACAGCCTAATTAAGAATTTCCCATAAAATGTATTTAAAAATTCAGATCCCTAGCCTACACTATAGGGGATCCCATTGCTATTGTATTCCCTAATTAAATTATCTATAAAAAACCATGCTGAGACAAATAACAACCTAACCTTATTCCCTAATATCCTCCCTAGAAGTCCTAACAACAAAAATACTCAGCAAACAAGCTTAGTACGTGACACGTAAAAATGCCCTAAGCAATGCAATGCCATTAAAAATAATTAATACAGTAATAACGCCTTAATCCACAAAGAAAACTTGCAGATAAAATAATGCTATGGAATTTATATTTGGCAACAATGAATAATCTAAGTCATGAACGTGTCACCGACAGCAGTGGCTACGCTGGCTAAAGCGCAGCATTAGGTCATGGGGCCAAGCTTTTTGCTGACTCGGTAGACGCGTGGGTTCGAGCCCCACCGTCGGCCGTCCTTGAAATTGTTTTCCGTGGTTTCCCATTTTCAGCACCAGGCAAATGCTGGGACGGTACCTTCTGATAGGACACGGCCGCTTCCATCCACATCCTTGCCCAATGTAATTCATCTTCATCCATTCCATCTCTCATCCCGACGCGCAGGTCGCCCACGGGCGTCGACTAGAAAGACCTGCACTCGGCCTCTCAGGAGACCACACGAAAAAAAATGAAGGTGTCACGCAAACAGATATCTTTACGTTAAATTCCGAACTAATTATCTTTTGAAGTTAAAATAATAAATTAAGTTAAAATAATAAGGTGAAAGAAAAAGCATGTCTACGTTTGTCAATGACATTTGTTGCCGAATAAATAAATACACACATATTACAATATTTACCAATTACATGGTTTATGCCCTCCTTTAGTTGCACGATTTGTGGCCTACCTACACAGTACTCGTGTGTCGCCGCAATCTATTGTGGGTGGAATCATGAAAGAAAAAAATGAAATTGCAGCTAATAACCGTAGTATTTTATGTAAAATAGCCTATGTTTAAAATTCAATCTTATTTAGTTTGGAGATTTCAGGGTATTTTAAGTTCTCAGTTAGAAAAAAACCTGCCCTTTCTTGATTATGAAAGTCATATTTAAATTTCATTGTTATCCCTTGGATATTTTAGTTTTAATACCACCGATTGTTAAATCTCATCTGAAACGTAGGAAACAACAATAATGTCACCTCAAAACAATCCAGGCCCTTGGCCTACCACAACGCTCACGTACTCTTAATCGTATAGCGTAATATCCTCTCTTGCTCCACACGTGAGCATCACTTCATGCCTGATACGGTAATCTTCCGATGTCGCCTTCACAATTCCATAATTCAACTACATTTCATCCTCGACCTCAATCGTACTGACCCCGAATTTTGAGATTGATATTGAAAGTTTTCAATATTTTGTACGGTATGTTAATTTTTAGTCGCCTCCGTAGCGTAGCGGTCAGCATGGTTAGCTGCCGCCCCGGAGGTCCTGGGTTCGATTCCCGGCTCTGCCACGAAATTTGAAAAGTGGTATGAGGACTGGAACGGGGTCTACTCAGCCTTGGGTGGCCCAAATGAGTAGAGGGGGTTCGATTCCCACCTTAGCCGTCCTCGAAGTGGTTTTCCGTGGTTTCCCACTTCGTCTTCGGGCAACTGCCGGGATGGTACCCACTGTAAGGCCACGGCCGCCTCCTTCCCTCTTCCTAGCCTATCCCTCCCAATCTTCCATCCCTTCCCATCCCTCATGAGGCCCCTGTTCGCTTTGCAGGTGAGGTCGCCTGGGCGAAGTGCTGATCACACCTCCCCAGTTGTATCCCTCCCGACCAGATGTTCCAAGCCCCAGGACACTGCCCATAGAGGCGGTTGTGGTGACTTCCCTCGCTGAGTCCGTGGGAACCACCAACCTAGAGGGTAAATTGACTAAATAAAAAATAAAAAAAATAAAAATGTTATTTTTAACATGTATAAACTTGACCTGGATCGTTGCATTAAACCTGTTTGGCACTCGAGTTCATGAAGCCAATGAGTCACGTGACGGAGCGGCGAAGCAAGTGAGCCGGTTGACGAAGGTTGCGTTCACGGTAGCAAACAGTTGATCAACTGTTTCAAAAAGTTTGTTGTGAACGCGATCTGATGGGAGCGCTCCCTCAACTGTTGCATGGAGCGGGCGCTATTTTATGAAGCGTAGAAAAACTTCGCTCCATTCACGGAACACGTTTAAATCCAACATGGCGTAGCATGAAGTAGATTTAAAAACAAATGTAAACATTGTGGAAATCGCTCGAAATATTTCCTAAACTGATGAATACTGAAATAATAATGAAGAACACAACATCACGGGCCCTCTATAGCCTATAAAATGACCCGCATTGTGTTAAATTCGTGTTATATTTTTATTCCGATTTACGAACCGCAATTGCGACAAATTTTAACCTATGTGTGAAACAACATAACCTGATATATTGGATGTTATATCCTTTCTTTTGTTCAAAGTATAAAAAGTTGTATCGATTCAGGTGTGTGGTTTCCTTTCCAGTGGCAATGTGCATTTTTTAAGTTTTTAAATCGAAGTTTCAGTGCTACTTTCATCACTTGTCTAAAATTCAATGTAGCAGGTCTGGGGTAATTTGGTCGGAAAATACGATTTTATACTTTGCGCTAAATACTGTACCTCGACGAATATATTGTTGTGTACGTAGTATAAAGAGAATCAAACTTATAGGCTAGCGTATAATATTGTTACGAGGGCTGGGTTGCTTCGCTGCCTCGCACATAACTCCAGCTCGCCCCAGGCTACCCCTGTCCCCTGGACTCTTGTGTCACCCAGCAGTTTACGCAACGAGCAGCGAGGGCAAAAGACCCCCGTCTCGAAGGTTCGTGGCCCGCCCAGTATCGGAAATCTCGAGAAGGTGTGAACCCTGGTCTACTCTAGAAACATATATTGAGTCATCAGCCCCGCTATATAAGAGCGACCTGGCCAGCGAGGGATGGACTGTGTTTTTGAGGAGTGTGTGTTTGACTGTGCGACAGAAGTATTGAGGCGAAGTGCCGCGCGAGTGTGTTCTTACCAGTGCGAAAGAGGTGTTACGGTGACGTGTGAATTGCGAAACAGTGAGTAGTACGGTATTCAGGAACAGTGAGTGACAGACTGTGGCTCGACACGGGTCTACCAAATTAGTGAAGGATTAACTGAATAAGGAAGTGAAAGGGTGAGTGTCCTCCATAAGGGAGCAAACACGAAGAAAGACAGCTAATTGTTTTCATTTGCTTATTGTGTGGTGTAACTTTCTGACCTGCAATAAAGCTAATATTTCTTTAAAGGACCAATCGTGTTGTGCTTTTACCCACTGTAATCCAATTAACGAACTTGCTACTAGGGGTAACATGTAGCAACTAGTGTCAGAAGCTGGATTACGAACCCTAGCACAAACACAACGCCTGAAGGTCCTGGTTCAAAACCCGTGTAGGTCATTATACCACAGTTTACTAATTCCCCTGTGAGTGCATGCCCATTACAAGACAAACCACTAAAATGGAAGCGCAATTGCAAGCACTGCTAGAAACGTTAAGTGGCATGGAAACCAAGATGGAGGCCGGCCAGAAGAAGATGGAAGACGGTCAAAATAAGTTAGCGGAGGACCTGAAGAAGATGGAAGACAGCCAGAAGAATTTAAGCGAGGACGTAACTTCCAAATGAGAGGACGGCCAGAGGAAGATGGAAGACGGTCAGAATATGTTAGCAGAGGACCTTAAGAAGATGGAAAACGGTCAGAAGATATTAGCCGAGGACCTAACTTCCAAATTAGAGGACGGCCAGAACTAGAACTGGGTCTGCGTGAGGAAGTCACGGCAGTGGATAAGAAGTTCGACGCCTTACAATAAGAATTTGCCGAGCTGCGACGACGCCCGCTGACAGGAGTGGAAGAGAAATTCAACGCTCTACAAGAGGAAGTTGCCGAGCTGCGCCGACGCCCGCCGACAGGGGTGGAAGAGAGATTCAACGCTCTACAAAAGGAATTTGCTGAGATGCGCCGACGCCCACCGACGGTGATGGAAGAGAGATTCAACGCCCTACAAGAACAAGTTGCCGAGCTGCGCCGACGCCGGCCTCCAGCTACACCAGTAACGTCAGGGATGGGACAGAGCAGAGTGACGCCCCCAACCTTCGACGGAAAGGTCCCGTGGAGCACTTACTTACCTCAGTTCGAGGCGGCCTGTTCCATAAACAACTGGAACAACACGGAAAAGGCTACAGCTCTCATTGTAGCGCGGAGAGGGGACGCCCTTAATGTCCTTCGGGCCATCCCGACTGAATCTCAGGACTACGCTTCACTAATTGCCCATATGGAGTCCCGATATATAGATAGCCATTTTCAGCAGGCCTACCAGATGCAGCTCCGGACCCGGGTACAAAAGAACGCGGAAACCCTGCAGGAGTTCGAGACGGACATCGCACGCCTCGTAAAGCTCTCATATCCAACAGCGCCGGCCGACTTTCTAGAACATATTGCGACGCAGACCTTCACCGACGGGCTACGGGACTCGGACACTCAACAGGCACTGCGACTCGCGCGCAATAAGACCATGGCAGTTGCGCTGAGCCACGCACTTGAGTTCGAGACAGCAAAGCAGGTATCTAAGAATGTACGCGCGGGTGCGTCAAGTGGACGTCGACGAACCAGCCAAAGCCAACGAGACCAAGCCCCTGGCCGATGAACTGATGTAGGCGCTAGGCCGGTTCTTGAAGAGTCGCAGTAACACCAACAACGACGTAGCCGAAATACATCCGGAGAGGCGGCCCGGAAGAGGACTACCGACCAGCTGGACCTGCCGTAAGAAAGGCCACCTAAGCAAGGACCGTGGTGATCGCCGCCGCCAAGAGTTTCCGTCGGGAAAGTCAGTCATAGGGAAACGGCGCTGCCCAGGAAAACGAGTATCAGCCAGCCTTGGGGGGCAAAGGTCGGCTTGTGACAGTCGTCAAGCCCCGGCAGTCCAAGTTCATGTGACGAAGTTACGGAGGGACAATAGCAGCCTGATGGTCGACGGAGTCGTCAACGGAGTGAGCTGGCCCATACTGATCGACACGGGAGCAACGAGGACCATCGTCAATCCCACCGTGATCCCGAAGTGGAGAGTGCAACCGACGCAAAAGAACCTCCAACTAATAACCGCGACTGGAGAAACCGCACCGGTACATGGCGAAGCATCACTGGAGTTCGTCCTATCGGAAAATTTTTCATTTTCAAAAAGAAACTAGACAGTTTCACAAAAGCGGAATTAAATGCACTACCAAAATCTTTCATTTATTACGTGGCTGCAAATGCAGTGAAAGAAGTTTGGCAACATGTACCGAAATCATGGACTCAAGACCCTGTGTTAAGTGAATTGCAACTGTGCACCTATTACGATCACCATACGCAAGTGTCCATTACCAAAATTCCTTCGGTACTACAGTGTCGAACATGTCAGCTTGTAAAACTGTATCATGGACATAAAACCTTCAACAAATACTTTGTTTCCTCATTCCACGGTTGTCATGGCGAGAAAATAGCAACAACATCCTCAACAGAGGAGTAAGATCGAATCTATTCACCAACGACTGAAAACGATAAGCCGAAACTGTACTGGTCGTGGCGTCATTGACAAAGTAATTAATACAATACCATTTGAAATGCACTTACCAGGCTACCGATACTGTGGTCCTGGAACAAAGCTTGATCAACTTTTTCAGCGCGGTGATGTACCTATTGATCCTCTGGATCAAGCTTGTCGTGAACATGACATTCCTTATCGCCATAGTCAGCCTCAATTAAGACGTGCGGCAGATAAAGTGTTATTGAAAATAGATACACAACGTTTCATTGCCCGTGATGCCTCAGTGGGAGAGAAGTTGGCAGCCCTGATTGTGATTAGTGCTATGAAAGGAAAGTCAATGATTAGTGGACATGAACATTAAAAAGAAAAGGATTGAGTATTTTTTGGTATTTTTTGCAAAGCCCTATTCGTTGTGAAATAAAAACTGTATTACCACAGTACGATTTCTTTTATTTTTATTTTGACCATTGTCATTTCCCACATTCCACATTTAAAATTCCAATTTCCACCTTGCTTTTTTAAAAAAGTTATTTCCAAGTTTAGTATTTTAATATTGCACATTTGAAATTTCCATTTCTCATTTTTCATTTTGCTGCTAACACATTTCCACCTTGCATATTTAAGGAGTTCTTTTCCATGTTTTGTATTTCGAAAATGGCATATATCGAAAAGTTCATTTTTCATTTTGCTGTTAACATATTTCCATCTTGCATATTTAAAATGGTTCATTTTATATTTTCCTGAAACACGTTTCTACATTGTAACTTTCTGCCGGAACACTCATAACTGTGATTTGTGTGAGTGCGTCTTTGAAGAAAGACTGTGTCGGTACTTAGGTACTAAGATTTACGATCAACATTTGTAATCTGTGACCGGGTTCCGCTGTATCGCAGTGGGAGAAGGAATTGGCAACACTCTGCCAAAAGCAGGAGTGTGGTGGGAAGAACAACATCGTTGGCAATGTGGAACTTTGAACATATCAGGGAATAGTCAATCAATGCCAGGCTTAAGTTTTAGGGTCAATTTTGATATTTTGTTGTGTAAATTGCAGTCATTTGTTGTTAAGTTTGAAAATATAGAATTAATTTAAAATGGGTTGTACAGTTTTTTTGTTTGTTTGTTAGATAACTCCAGGTAGCCCTCCCTCCTTTCATACGTTTTTAGGAGGTGTGGGTAAGGACTATGCACGAGCCTGATCCCTTCAGGATCTCTGCACTCACCTGGGGATTAAGAAGAGCCATTGTCATTTATTTTATTAATTATTCTTTCAATTTACTGAAATGTCTTTCCGTGGTTTCCCATTTTCAACTCCATACAAATGCTGAACAGGCTACGGTCACCTCCTTCCATATCCTTGATAGTTTCATTTAATTTCATTAGTATCATCTATCATTAACTCCTCTGGGGGTCAATAACCTAGATGTTACGCTGCTTAAAACAGGAATTAACATCATCCTCTCATCAGAGTGGCTTCAAGAAGGTCATCCAACCGTAAAAACGATCCGCCACATACACTTTTATTGCATCTCATCCCCGACCACGTCTTTAACGGGAATAATAAGGGGTAGACATACAAACATAATATATGGTTTCCTCTGGACCCACGCCGAACATACTTGGCAGTTACTCCGTTAGATTTTCAACTTTACAAATAGTATTTCTTTGAAAAGATACATTTGAAGTACACTTCCGTATAATGGGAGCTTGAGACAGGACGTCTGTCAAAGGGAAACACATCGTTAGCAGGAAAAGCAATTACTTGAGTAATCATATCTCGTTTTCTTGTTGACGTGAAACCGAGAGCTTAGTTGTAAATAGAAATTAAAATTCTGCGCTGTTAAAATGACAATTAAAGAATCATTTCAACTCACTTTGACGGCTAACGCTTGTATTTGTGACAAAGAAATAAGGTAAAAGCGTTGCTGGAGAGATCATCCGTTACTTTGAAGCCATTAGCAAAGTAGAACACAGTCCAGCTTAAGGATCTTCATCAGGAAAAATTGCACTGAATGCTTTGTTCTATTTATTTTTTGTAGGATGTCCTCTTGACACCGTCTGCAGTAGCACGTTTCTTCCATTCTGTGCACTTAGCTGCTTGAGTCAGGTCTGCAATCAAATGTATTGGAATGTTTTATCTGACTCCCGGCGTAGCGGTGCGCACCAAGTCGCTCACCACGACCACGATGGGGAGCTGCAGCAAGTCCCTGTGCTGACATTGGCTGTATTGAGTGTGGTCTTACCCCAGATTTTCCCGCACTCCCTCCAGGTGAATGCCGGAATAGTACCGTATTTCAAGTTTGGGAGCCCCTCCTGCATTCCGGATCCTAATAATTACCGCTACACATGCTACTACAGTCACTATAGAAACACAGGCTATAAGACAAATTGAACACACACCCAAATACACGGGGCTGATGACCAAGATGCCCCAAACCTCTTAAGAGAAATAACAAATCAAGGCATTTTTTTACCAACAATTTAAAAAAATCACAGTCAGTCTGAAAGACTAGACGTTGTATCATTTCAAATGAAGCATGCTGCAAATGCTACACATGTTAGAAAGGCTCAGGAGGGCTTCTCGCTTTGCTCGAAGCCCCAGGACTCTTTCAACAGACTGCATTACCCATTAACTTAGGCTTCCCGCGCGGGCACCTCTTGAAGGGTCACGGGAAGAAATGTGATTTTTGTACTTGTATTAGAGATGTGTTCGGTTGAATAAAGCGTAAATTGTGTACTTTTTGATAGCGGTTTTGTGGCCCATCATCCCAGGCAAGCCGGCGGAAACCTTTGCCTCCCTGTCAGAAGGATCATTTGGACGTAAATTTGATTTACTCCAAGGATGTAGTATGAGTGTCCAGATTTAGAAAATAGCCTACTCCATGAAGGGGTCATGACTATGCCTTATATGTTTGTTTAATGAATAGTGTATCTGAAATAAGGGAAGAATACTGATTTAGAGATTTGTGGAGTGAGTTTCTGATTTTTAAATAGAGTTTATGAAATTTATGGTAAAGGTGAAGGAGAGGTGAACATGATTAGACAATAGCCTACTCCATGAAGGAGTCGTGACTATGCCTTCTGTGTCTGTTTAAAGTATAGAGTAACTGAAATGAGGGAAGTTTACTGAATTTGGTGTTTGTAGAATGTAATTTTCGAATTTAATTTGGGTTTTCGTGAAGCTTGTTGCGGAGTTGTTATTTCTCTGAAAAGGAGTGTTTTTGCCCCAGGCAGGCCTGTGTTCGATCTGGCTAGACTAGTGTAACGGTAGAGAGTTGGGAGATGAGTTGTAGAACCTGGGAGCGAGCAGTGGCGGGCTGAACAGTAGGGGGGGCTATTTTGAGTGAGAGTAGGGATGGAATATTGGGACTGGTTCAATGCTTTGCTCTGACATCCTGCACACCTCTTTAGGCAAGCCGGTGGAAACCTTTGCCTCCCAGTCAGATGGATCATTTGGCCGTAAATTTGAATTAGTGAAAGGATATAGTATGAGTGTACTGATTTAGACAATAGCCTACTCCATGAAGGGGTCATGACTATGCCTTATATGTTTGTTTAATGAATAGTGTATCTGTAATAAGGGAAGAATACTGATTTACAGATTTGTGGAGTGAGTGAGAGTAGGGATGGAATATTGAGACTGGTTCGATGCTGTGCTCTGAGATCTGACATCCTGCACACCTCTTTAGGAGGCACCCTGTATTCTTATATGGCATCATGTATATCTCTTTAGAAGTCACCCTGCATTCTTGTGTTCGCTTCGCTCAAAGCCCCAGGTCGCTCGACGCCAGGCCTCTTTCAACAGACTCCAATAATCATTAGCGTCTGCTTCTCGCTCCCCGCGTGAGCATGACGTCACGTTCCCGTGCAGCTGCATGACGTCACTTCCCGCGTGGCTGCATGACGTCACGTCCGTCTCCGTGCCCGTGTTCGTAACGCATAACGATGGACCCCAACCATAACGACGAAGTCGACAAGATCATTTGAAATGATAATAACTATATGAAGTGGCGATTATTTTAAACACAGCGTCCCCATGAAAGAGCTAAATCTATCCGGCTTGGAATGTTTTAAAATGAGAGCTTTAGGTCTGTAAATGTGAAGAGACTCTTAAAGAAAAAGTAAGTGATTTGATAAATTCAATTTAGCGTTCTTATTGGTGATGATAAGCGAACATATTGGCATAATGTCATATGAGCCAGTCCTAGTATTCATTTCTGTAAATTGCCGAGTTTTTACACTGCTGCAATGTTCTCATTAGTGCAGAAATGAAAGCACAGAATTTTCATGCAACAGGTGAGCTACCATGAATTAGCTATGTAGCAGTGGTCTACTGCTGACTAACGGAAGGAGAGGACCCTTGATAAAGCCGAACGCAGTTTTCGGTGAACCCCGGGATCTAACATCCTGTCTGGACCACGGCCTACAAGCCCGGTCGTGAAAGCCTAAGCTGGTATATCTACCATTAAGTAATTCGACAAAAAGATTAATTACCTAAATAATGATAACATATGTAAGCTATTGCAATGAAAAGTGTTTTAAAAGTAATGTAATTTAATTTCCATTATGGTTTTCCACATGCCTAGAAAGGCCGAAATAGGATGCATTTACTGCATGCTAGAGTTTGCGTGTGCGGAACTCTCTCGTCATCTCTGAACAATCACTTGGCTACCCTCACATTCTTGAGCAGTCTACCATCCACTCTACAATTGCTAGTTTATTGATGATGTAGATTCATTTAGGCCAACGGCATCCGGCCTTTGCACGCTCAGGGTGCTAGCAATGCTGCGCCGCACGCCGGCAGGCTGGCTCATGTCTCTCTTAGCTGGACGGCGTGCAATGACTGCCGGCGTTGCGACAGCTCTTTGCCGTGCCGGACGTAGTCAAGTTGGGATCGCCAGCATACCGAATATAATGTAAACAAACAAACAAACAAACAAACGGTTCGTCCTATGCTTTGGTTGTCCGACGCATCCACATTGTGCTTCGCGCGTTTCTCCGCGAATCGGTACTTGCAAATTACGTGTTGCTTGCCACTGTGGGTGAGTGGTAATCGTGTAGGAATACTAACCCCAAACTTGCAGATTCACTCCTGGCCATGGTAAGTGATTTATGAAAGGCGGCAAAAATCACGATACGCATGTCATACGATGTTGGCATGTTAAGGAACCCATTTGAATTCAGTAGGCCGTGTTCATAATGGCAAAATTAATATCGGGATTTTCCACCAACACTATGTTCCTCATTTCTCTACTAGAAAGCGCTATAATGTCAAGGAGCTTAGATATCTAACCTATTTGACTTTCACAGTGCTTTAAGGAACAACAAAATTCGCCATGCAAGCTGCCCTCTGGGTGTCAAATAACAATGCTTACACCCGGCACCCGAGGCCATACGATATTGTTATTATTAATTACGTGTTTAACAAAAAACAGTCAGAAATACTGATAAGGTATCATGGAACTTGCAGTTTCGGTCACTTCTTCTTCTTCTTTCGATTCGGCCATCTAAGGACCACGTCATTTCAACTGTTTCTTGTTGCATCGAGCTTTAACATCCTCCCAGTACTTTCGCATTAGTTCTCGATGCTGTTGTTTCCTTTCTGCAGTCCACTTCTTGCCAGTTGGAAGCTTTGGCTTTTCTTGAAAACATCGGTGTGCTGTTAGTTTTTGTTTAAGTGTGGCACGTTCCCAAATATCGTTGCCTGTTATTCCCACTTCTTGTAAATCTTTGTCCACCTGAATGAACCAAGCTCCCTTGGTTTTCTTTTTGAGGATGTAGGTGAAAATTCTATTTGTCAATCGTGCTGGGTTCATTCTTGTTATATGACAGTAAAAGGTAATTCTCCGTTTCCTCATGGCATCAGTTATTTTTTCCACGTGGGTGTAAAGTTCGTGGTTGTGCCTTCTCCTATATTCTCCATTTTCTTTTACCGGACCCAAGATTTTTCTTAGAATTTTTCTTTCTTTCACTTCCAGCTTCTCTGTTAGTCCCTTGCGATGCATTGCAAGGCACTCTGCAGCAGTTTCGGTCACATTATTGTTTCTTTTCTCTCGTTTTCGTTTTGTATCAATTTCCTTTTATATGTAACTTACAATATAGTGAATACCGTTTGACGTTCGAACGATCAACACAGTGAAGGCAGTACGGGAGGGAGTGAGGCAGGAAAGCGAGAGAGACAGACACATAGTCTTCCCGTACCAACGCTGCAAGACCGTCCGCACCAGAAGCACGCCGGCGTGCTGTATGGACACCCCTCATTTCGGGGCTTCGTGACATCTTGGTCATGTAGCCCCGTGTAATTAGGTGTGTGTTGTTCTGTCTGTGCTATAATTATGGCTGTGCCAGTACGTGTATTTGTAATTTGGCCTAGGATATCGGTAAGAGGTATTCATGGATTTCTTTTTAACATGGATATGTCTTTGGACGGTTGGGGCAAGCCAATATTTGCGTGATACACATTGAAAATGTGACGTTCTACCGGGCACCTTACCCCTAAGCTAGCGCGCAGATACTACCTACATCTCATTGCTGCCGCTGCCAGGTGAGAAGCAGTCAGTTGTACAGTATAACACTTCGATACTTTATTGCGCAGTTGCAGAGTAACTTGCTTAGTTCATGTTCGGGATTTGTACTTGTCCCCGCAACTTCAATGCAAAAATAGCTAAATGTATATATCAACAAAGTTATAAAGGAATTGGTTTATCAGCCCTATCTTCATGCAAATTGCGAGTGTTGTAAACACGTTCTCGCCTGTAATAAAACCTTCAAGAGAGGTTATTTGAAAGGTTAACAAAGGTATTCTTCAACTAATATAAAGTTTTGAAGCCATTCCTTCCGTGTTGATTATACAAACTGTCAGTTGTAACTTTTCAGTCGGTCAACACAATTGTGTCCAATGACTGGGCGGGGATAAAATGTGTATAATACATGGACAATAAGTAAACAATACTCCTGGTGAAATTTACATCTACTAGTTCTGACCACTATTACAATGGGGCAAATTTAGGATTACGGTATGCGTTGCCACCTTCAAGTGGTCATCATCAGATACTGATCACTGTGTTGAGGTTTAAATTATACACAAATATCATCTAATTTCACGGTGTAACGCATTTATTCGCAGTTTGAATATCGTTATATACAGTATAGTTAATTTATTTCATAAGTGTTTGTGAACTATGTATGAGTATTATGCACAACACAATTATAAAAATAAATGAAAATAAAATAAAATTAGAACATGTCCTTGAATTCTATTATGTAGGCTATATGGTTACTTATCCAAGCGCTGACGTTGGTTTCACAGGTGTTACGCTTTTACGTGTCTACTCCCAATTATACTCCCCATTATATAATAGTTATCATAGTTAATACATGTATTTTTTTCAGGAATGTTAATTACTTATTGTTTATATGTATTATAAGTACATTGTAACCTCACCCTGTCATTGGGCAAAGTCGTCATGACCGTCTGAAGAGTTACAACTGACATTCACCATCTAGATCTGAAAAAACATATCCATTATTCGATGTTCCAGCTAACTGACTGCACCAGGATTCAATCCTGCAACCTTGCGCATAGCAGGCGAGAAGGTTACCACTGCGCCACGTAGTCAGCCACTACGCCACGAGGAGGAACTCTAGTAAATTGATTTTTTGTTCTTGTTAAGTCATTTAGGGGCTTGTGACATCTTGGTCATCAGCCCCGTGTACTTGAGTGTGTGTTAAATTTGCTGTGCCGAACGCTCTCCTCTTTCCTATCTGCCTTTCATGGCTCTCCATCCTTCCAAGTCCCTCATTCTCATTCTTTGAGGGTTTAGGGCATTTCGTTTCCTCCTGTCATTTATTTATTTTATTAATCTCTGTTGTTTTCAATTTGTTATTCTAGTCCGTAAGTCTCTAGATAGTTCAAGATATATTTTCTATTTCATTTTTCATTTTCACTATCATCCAAACCATTAGGGGCCATTAACCTATGTTAGGCGCTTTAAATAACAATCATCATCGTCATAGATAAATGTCAAGCTTTCTGCTGAGCCTCTGGAAAGAGTTACTATTCTGTACTGGAAATCAAAGTATAACCATAATAAAATTAAAATAGGTTTCTTCTCTCAGACTACATGTATGTTGTGCTTTTTAAATACCAGTACACGTTTCATTTATTTATGTATTTATTTATTTATTTATTCATTTATTTACCTTCCTGTTCAGTGCAGGCAGTGGAAGGTGGCAGCTGTGCGGAAACAGACCACACATCGCTCAAACAACTACAGTTAGTGCACAATCCACGATAACCTAACTATTTAATAACAATCACATAATTACATAAAGCAAGCAAACCTGAAGGTCAATCACCACTGTCAGTATCTCAAAAGAAAATCACATATCTTAACTAGTTGTGCTATTTTTAATACTACTGCAACTAAATAAGTATATATATAGCAAACATCATAACTCATACTTGTAGACATAGATTTAATAGCCTAATTGTAAAGGATATGATGATGATCGCTTGACTATCGAAACTGCTCATCCAAGTGTATTTATTAATCGCATGAACATTCTTTTTTTCAGAATTAGGGAGCCTCCCATTACAATTGGGTACAATCGTGTTGACCGACTGAAAAACATTTAACTTCGATTACTAGGGAAACACTGAAAAATTGCTTCCAAAACGATATTAATTCAATTATTTATTTATTTATTCTACATAGAAATGGCTTTCCTTAATATGTGGGTATACTGTATTATAAAAGTTTTGCTAGGATAAATGTATGCGTATTTTTGACATTTTAGTGCATATCAATCCGATGTCTCGCCATTACCATAACATCTGTTCTGGAGTCGGAGTCGCGTGTTTAGGGCCAGCAAACTAGCGTACGGTGCGATCAATATCTAAACAGGTAGTACAACTCACCACTGCACTGGAAGCTACATCTAGGCCACTGGAGCTCGCTAATTCTTCAACAATCACTGCCAGTACAGTGATCTTTGACCTCGAGTAGCGACTCGACTTGAATCTGTGACCTCATGGATTTGGCGCTTGGCACAGTGACTTACCAACTCACGCCTAGAAATTAGTACTCGTACCATGTTCAAGAGGCCTATGATAATCTGGTTTGTTGACTGGCTGCGTGGCTCAGCGGTGACGTTCTCCCCTGCTGTTCCCAAGGTTGCAGGATCGAATCCAGGTGCAGTCAGTTGGCATTTGAGGGTGCACAAATGCGAGGGAGCTGTGTCAGCAGATTTACTAACACGTTATAGAACCCCTTCGGGGCTAAATTCGTTCACCCCGGCGTCTCTAAAAGCCACAGTTGTTAAGTGGGACGTAAAAAAATAACATTATTATTATTATTATTATTATTATTATTATTATTATTATTATTATTATATTACTGTTTTGTTGTTTTATGTGATAGCTTGGACATCGTCGTCATCAAGCCCCGTGAGTGTGAAATGTTGTCTGATAACCTGTATTGCTGTGACGGCTATTATAGTGTGTGCCTTTGTAATTCAAGTGAGGATTAGGAAGGAAGCAGACGTGGTGTTGAGTTAGGAACCATCCCGACCTGGAATAGTAGTGGGAAACCACGGAAAACCACTTCAAGGATGGCTGAGGTGGGAATCGAACCCACCTCTTCTCAGTATTCCCTCACGAGGCCCAGTGTATCTCGTTCCATCCCTCAGACCTGAATTAAAGTTCTTGGCAGAGCCGAGAACTGAACTCGAACCTCCGGAGCGACAGCCAACAACGCTAGCTGCTACGCCAGTAGGTGTACCATATGTTAACCATCTTATGTAATGTTGTCGTTGTTAATTGATTAAGAGGCTTGTAACCTCATGGTCGTTTGGCCCCGTTTACTTGGGTATATGATAACCTGTGTTACTGTGATGTCTTTAGTAGTGTGTGTTTTTGTGGTGGTCGTGGCCTAAAGTTAGGAACCATCCTGTTATTTGCTTGGATTAGGAGTGGGAAATCACGGAAAATCTCTTCAATGGCTGAGGTGGAAATCGAACCCTCGTTTTCTCAGTTCTGCCTAACGAGGTCGAGCTTACCCCATCCCAGTCTTCAGACCCGAATTTAATTTCTAGGCAGAGCCAGGAATTGAACCCGGAGTTCTTAAGCTGTAAATTCACTCGTGAGACAAAAGAGATGGGTTCGATTTACACTTAAGCCATCCTGTTAGTGGTAACCGTGGTTTTCCAATTCGACTCCAGGCAAATGCCGGAATGATTCCTAACTTCAAGCCACGTCCACTTTGTTTCCAATGCCAGTCATGTACACTTGGGTAAAGAATTAATATGATCACCGGTGTGATTGTGGTATCTGTAGTAGTGCGTGTACTTCCAGTTGAACCTGCAGACTTGACGTAGATACACGGAACTTAAAAAGGACGAATCATCGAGGGTAGTGAAAGTATCGTCTGATAAAAAACGAGTAGTTACGTGAAGAACTAAATAGCCTATTTTCATATATCCTACTGGTCTTACTTAGGAAAAGAGAAATGAAAACGAGATTTTAAACAATTGCACAGCCGCCATTTTTAAGTTCTCATCAAATTCCATGACATTAGACGTCAGTGTATTAAGGCTTGATGAAGATATACCGTGCTAAGTTTCACAGTGCTTGGATGAAAAGTAGCGAGAAATTGCATTTTAATATTTAAATTTTGCGTCGCTGCATTGTTGGTGTAGTGCTCACCAGGTAATTGAATGAACTTATGTTAATAGTCTCTATCAACACACAAAATTTCAGTTTGATTGCTGCAATAGATTCGTAGATATTGCGAACCGTGTAAATAACTCGGATGGTCGCCATGTTGGATTGTTATATGTGTAGGCCATGTAGTTATGCACCATTGAATGAAGATTATTGCGTAGGTTCATTATTCAAACGTTCACTTCGATCACATGATTAGGACACAAGAAATAAAAATTTAATTAAAATTTCGCACAGCCGCCAACTCGAGGTATGAACATTGAACTAAACTAGATGTCAGTGCATTACAATTTGTATAAACATTTGCTGTACCAAGTTTCAATGCGCCCGGTTGGTTAAATCGCGAGAAAAGTCTATTTAAATGTTTCAACTTCGCTTGGCTGCTGTGTTCGTTTTGTAGTCAACAAATTTATGAAAGTCACGTAGATAAACTTCTAGTAGTACCCTTCAACAACGTACAAAATTTCAGGGTGATGTATGTTACTGTTGCGTAAATATAGATTGCCAGTGAAACATTTCGCATGGCTGCCATGTTTGATTAGTGAAATTTATTAAAATTTGACAGCCACGGTCGAAGTCGGACAACGTAGTAGTATGCACTTACCAAGTTTCAGTGAAATCGCTTTGGCCGTTTAGAATCTATTACGGGGACACACACACACACGGACAAAAGGTGATCACATAAGCCTATTATTTTCTTAAATGAAAATAGGCTAAAAACTTGGCTCTCATCATCATCAGACTTATCACTGTAGGTTATAGGCTATGTATAATTATGTATGTAATGTGAAACTCCTGTTTTATTGGAATACATTAGTTTGAATGTGTAAGAAAACGAACGTTTCATAATAAAAAGATACACTGATTTATTAAGACAGTAATTTGAGGCTAACAAAAATAGAAACATATTTTTGGACGCTTTAATCTGCTAAATATTGCACCGCGCGGCGTCACGCCGGTAACAGCAGTTCCATGACTGGTGTACGAGTCTATAGGATTAGTGAGACCCTGGGGCCCGGCAAAAACAATGGGAGATGAGATATGGTTCAACGCGACAGGCGTGAGAAAGTGGATCACGTCGTCGCCACTAAAGCAAGAATTGGCCATCCAGCACCCCCCAAAAAAGCATGCATTAATTCCTTCAGTAATATAAAATGTCTCCATGCTGGGTGTATCACATGATTACACGAGACCACAAGTTACAAATCTTGTAAGTATGAAGGAAGCTGAGGGGGAAAAAAAAGACTGCCCCTTTGTCGATCTTCCCTTGAGTCTTAAGAATTGCAAGTAAGATAATAATAATGTTATTGGTTTTACGTCCCGTTTAACTACACTGGCTTTTAGAGACGCCAGGGTGCCGGAATTTTGCCCCGAAGGGGATCTTTAACGTGCCAGTAAATCTACTGACACGGCTCCCTCGCATTTGCGCACCTTCAAATGCCAGCTGACTGCGCCAGGTTTCGAACCTGCAACCTTGGGCTCAGAAAGCGAGAACGTTACCCCTAAGCCACGCAGCCAGACTGCAAGTAAGAAACTCCGATAATGTGTCGAGGAATAGAGCTGAAATCTGTGATAATCAGTTAAGGTACTCTAGATGGGAAGCGCTGCGCAATGGACCCTGGGTCTGGCTAACAGATCGATCAGTCTTTGCCCCGGGCTGCCACGCGGAGCCGGGCCAACCATCTCATGTTGCAACACCGAAAGGTGTGATGCTTTTCAGTCGGTCAACACGATTGTACCCAAATGAAATGGGTTATTCCCTAATCCTGAAAAAACATATTACATGAGATTATTAAATACACCAATTCTCTTACCCACAAACAGTGGTTGACACAGGTGGGAGGGGGGTTGAAGGGGAAAGGTGACGTAAGAAGTGGGGGAGGGACTGCCGCCAGGAGCCGAGCCAACCATCTCATGTTACAACACCTATACTCTTACTCACAAAGAGTGGTGAACACAGGAGGGAGGGGGAGGGTGAGGTCAAGTGGAAAGGTGACGTGAGAAGTGGGAGTGAGACTGACGCGAGAAGCCGAGGCAAGACCGACTACAATATCTCAGACCGTAACATCAGAAACAAGATGGCGGAAATTGTAGGGGAACTGCTGTAGCGACTGGCGGGCATGGCGCCATCGAAATAGCGGCAAATTCGAAGACAAACATTCGCATAATTGATTATATTCCACCAGAAATTACAGGTTTTTATGTAATAAGGCACAAGTTTAATATGAAACCCTGACGTACTTCGCTACAAGCAACGCGAACAGACAGTAGCTAAAAATACAGACATAAATAAAGCAGAGGTAAGACATAATGTTAAAAAAGCAAATACTTCTAAATGGAATTACAAGAATAGTCAACCAACAACTAAGTCAACCCCTGACACTATACAGCCCATGAAGGGCCTAGGCAAATATAAAATGCAAATATAAATGGTTGTTGCTTATATTAGGGGCTACGACATCGTGGTCTTGTAGCCCCATGTATTGGTGTGTGGAATTTGTGTGATAACCTGTGTTATTATTATGGCTGAACTAGTGTGTTCGTAAATTGGGGATTGTAATGGGAAGGAAGCGGCCATGGCCTTAAATTAGGAACCATCCTGGCATTCGCCTGGATTAGAAGTGGGGAAACCATGGAAAACCACTTCCAGGATGACTGAGGTGGGAATTGAACCCTCCTCTACTAAGTTGCTTCATGAGGCTGAGTGCACCCCGTCCCAGCCCTCACATGAGAATTAAATTTCTTGGCAGAGCCGGAGAATCAAACCCGGACCTCCGAGACGACAGCTAAGAACGCTAGGCACTACACAACGAGGTGGTCTAAAACAGAATGGTAGCACTGAATGAAAGTAGAACGAGCGATAATATTCTCTATAGTAGACTACATGAATTAGCCAAAATACCTTATCAAATAACGAGAAATAAATCAGGGAATGATGTTTTAATAGATGCTTCCTCCTCCGCTGTATGTGACCCACCCAGCCATCCCAAATAGCATTGAACTCACAATTTGGCATTAGGAGAGGAAGATGCACAATCCAGGCAATTCAAGGTCTTCAAACTGAGATTGCGTCTACCCTGACAGTACCGAAGGGAAAGTTACAATCCATATCCATTGACTTCTCTAAAGCTTTTGACTCGATTAGCAGGAAGAAAATAATGGAAAAACTAGACAGACTATTGAGAGGTAACAGCTACACGAAACGTCTTGTCAAAAGTATTACTGGAACAACTCCTCCCATGGTAACCCTCGCTGAAAACTGCTTCCTGGTGCACTACCAGTCGTAACTAGTCGCACCAAAAACTGTCATACCATTTAACTCTAGGTTGCAAGTCACCTGATATGTCGTGATTCTTTTCATATATATGATCGTACGTACCTCTGTGCAACGTTACATGTATGGTATTTTCCAATAATACGGTAGGTTTACGGTCTACTTTATTTTCGAATTGAGATTTGTAATGAAGAAGCCTATTCTGCGTTCATGGATACGTCTTACATCAAATTTTGACATAGGCCTAAATAGCACATGACAAATACACGTAGGCCCTATTGTAGGTTATAAGTTATTAGTCACAGAATTATAACCTACGCCTAGCTTATATTACAGATTTCCATGGAAACGCCCAGATGTAGGCCTATTAAAGAAATGGGTTATAGCTGTGAACACTTTTATAAACATGCTACTTGTTTCGTTCAAATAAAAACAAACCACTGCTTAAAGATGATGCGGTACCTGCAATTTGCAATTTCCCACAGCATCGGCTTCAGCCACCCAAGAAAAGACCGAGAGTTATTGAACTACAAGTAGCCTAATATTTTCTGTTACTTTCTTCATCAGCATAGGCATAACATTTCACATTTTCCAGTATACTTTTATGATGTCAGTCTTGGAGACGATAAAAATAATTCGGCTTAAGGCATCTTCCCTGCAGGACCTGTTCGTTTGCTGTATGACTTATATGAGGTCTAAGTTTCGACCTGCTTTGAAGAAAAAGAAGCTTATAGTTTTACGTGACCGTTAATCTTGTGATCATGAGCCAAGGGACCTCCATTTTACGTGGAATCCGAACCACAGGACATGGCATTTCACTTCAAAAATCTCACTTGCAATGACCGTGAATCGAACCTGGTCCACCTTGGTGAGAGGCGAATAGCTTGACCACTGCGCCACCATGCCCCATTGCTTTGAAGAATACTGAACATGTGGGTGTTTTGTATAAATAAAATAGGCTATGTATTGTTGTTCACTAAGCATCTATTTAATTGTTTAGTTGTAGGCTTATGCATATTCACACGCATATGAATGCTGCCTTTGAGTTGATAAAAATGTTGAATACCAATTAACATATTTTTTGTTCTTTATTCTTAGTCATTCCCAGCCTAACCTTATTTTTAATTTATTTTAATGTACGTACGGCTTGTATTTTTTGCCAGTAGGCCTATAGTTATTGTGTATGCTGCCCTTGATCTAAGGATAAAATGATGAACAATCAGGCTGCAATATAATATTTTATGTTGGCGTATATTCCTAGCCATTTTAAGTATCAAATTACTATGATGTTTTGAAATATGTATTTTGGCGTAAGTTCCGTTTAGTTTACCGTTCGCCTAAATATTCAAAAGTACCTCTTTTACTTGTATCTCGTCGTACGTACATCATCCTTTCGTTCGAATACGTCAAATTCTCCTCCTTGACGTGCACTACCAGGCGTAACTAGTCGCACCAACAAACCGCACTTTCCTCCCATACAGTCGGCATTCCAGTATTACTTATATTCTCACGCGCGTTGCCATACATGGTTTCCGTTATAAAATGTGTCGCACCAAAATGTTCCATCATCCGTGTGTCGAATGTTTGTGTGAGCGCTGTGGAGAACAATGTGGAAGATATCACGCTATATTCTGCACATTAAGACATGAATCTTTGATATTCCTAGGGAATAACAATTAGTTTACTGTATGAATTTAGATTTTATTCATTATATGCATGGCCATTGGCTGCAATAATCCCTTATTATTATAGGCTATAGGCGAATTTCCAGCTGTGGATGCCATTATTCACATCAACCATCATCAGAACAGTACTGCCAACCTCGCCATTTTGGTACTATGCCGCACCAACACCCGACCATTCTAACCTCCGTTTTGTCCAATCCAATGGTTACAGCCTAACGCGTCCAGAACAATGGTATTGGGTCAACCTGCCCTAATAGCTGCGCGCGGTCAAAGCGGCAACTACACCAGACCATTCTAACCTTCGATTTGTCCAATCCAATGGTTTTTGACAATGGTTACAGCCTAACGCGTTCCGATGACTGCCTTTTTTTAAACAACAGTGATCTGCTAATAGATGTTGTCTCCTCCGCTGTCTATAACCCTCCCACCATCCCAATTTATAACACGACTTAGGCCTATATAGTGAAATTTCAGTTGTGTCGGCCATTCTAGGCGTGGCTTATTTGGCAAATAAGATATTGCCAACCCTACATATACCGTAAACACGGCCGTGTGTTGTTTTGAGCGGAGAGAGCTATTAGAGCGCACTCGCTTTTATCTGTTTGTATAGGATAGGGGCATCCTGAACTAGCTCCAACAGACGGCGCACAGGTACTATCATTTTGTTCTTTGTTTCAAATGCCAATAACACACAATTGACTGTTACAAACTCTTTAAAATGAAAATTTACTGTATTATCAACTTGTCGTTCTTCAAATTCGATGTGTATAGAATTCCAACGGAAGGCAAATCAATTGAGTCTTGAAGGCTTTATATATAAAAACCTAACCTAGTAGCGGACATAAATTCTATCTTATTAATGTTTTACATACAAAAACAAACCTAACCAGCGGCTAACGCCCCAGACCCCCTTGCCTGTGGTACTAACAGTAATTTTCGGCCAGGCAGTAGGCCTACCTAACCTAGTAACGGACATAAATTCTTTCTTATTAATGTGTTATATACAAAAACGAACCTAATCTGGGGTTAACGCCCCAGGTCCACTTGCTTGTGATACTAACAGTAATTCTATTTACATACCTGTCGCATTTTAAATCACTGCTTCCATCAGACTGCAGTATCCACTAAAATTTGCCCACAAGCACACAAAGATTCTTGATTCATGATTCTTATAGAATACATTACACTTAAAGAACTTGACACTTTTGAACACACTGACACTCTTGGTATGTCATTAAAACTACCATCATCTACTTTAACAAACAGGACGGTTGATTTTTGAAAATTGTCGGAATGGCCAACACCACCTACTGGAATGGCATCAGGGGTTAGCGAATTTTCCTAACCACAACATACAACTGTTTTAACTTCGAAAATTATCCCGGTGAATATTTCTTATCCACTTCTCTTTCTTTAGGAAATTTAAAAATTGAAGTATTTGCAGCAGTATTAAATTTACAGCCGGGTTCACAGACAATAACAATGAACCGACAATAATTCTCCCATTAGGTATCACCGGAATGTATAATTATTCACAGTGCACTACACTACTTAAGGTACACTATTACAATAAATAACAGCACGAAATCACTTGAGATATGCGACATTTGAACGAAATTCTGGCAGCAGACAAACTAAAATGTTGGTTCACGAATGTAAACAATCCCCTACGATTCCCGCCATTTTCTACGGTATCGATAGTGGCATTGCGGTCTGAGATAATGTAGTCGGTCTTGGCCGAGGCAGCCATCTCATGTTACAACACCTATACTCTTATCCACAATCAGTGGTGGACACAGGTGGGAGGGGGAGGGGAAGGTGAAGTGGAAAGGCGACGTGAGAAGTGGGGGAGGGACTGCTGCGAGAAGCCGAGGCAAACATCTCATGTTACAACACCTATGCTCTTACCCACAATCAGTGGTGGACACAGGTGAGAGGGGGAGGGGAAGGTGAAGTGGAAAGGCGACGAGAGAAGTGGGGGAGGGACTGCCGCGAGAAGCCGAGGCAACCATCTCATGTTACAACACCTATACTCTTACCCACTATCAGTGGTGGACACAGGTGGGAGGGGAAGGGGGAGGGGGAGGGGGAGGTGAAGTGGAAATGCGACGTGAGAAGTGGGGGAGGGACTGCTGCGTGAAGCCGAGCCAAACTAAATAGGGGAAGAGGCTAGTACAGTACCCCAGGGGTATGCACCCCTTGGAGACCATCCCCCCATCATCTATTTAAATCTCCTAACTGGCAATCCTTGTAAGTCCAGACCAACATCTACTAACACCGCAAGGACAGCTAGCCATTCTGGAAAGCTGGCCCAATCCTTGCATCACTACTACAAACAGCGACACACTATTAACTAGGGCATCTATGCCATCAGAATGTCGACGAAGCAACGCCGGAGAATATAAGAAGGAGTCTTAAGGAGGTCAGGCTCTCAATTATCAGTCTTACAGTGTGGCGGCCCGAGGCTATGCTGGTATCATCAGGTGAGTGAGGCAGCAGGTGTTCAGAATCCTATAACTTTGTAACCGTACCCCCAATTTGTATAGACAAGTTTGTACACATTGTAACATCACTACATCCCTTAAAAGGGACTCATAATTCCATTATTACTGACCAATAAACACTTGGTCAGTACAACACACCTGTATTACTGTTTTACACGCCTCTTCACGACCTAAAGTCCATCCTGAATCCTCCGTCACTATTAGACGTAACTTACAGTAGCCAGATACTTGCTAGTGCAAGCATCATTGTATTCCCGTACCGGCCTGACTGCTAGGAGCGGCACGCGCCATATAGCTGACGCGTGCAAGTCGATTATCTAACCAGCCAGCTGGACAACCAGCGCGTTGACCTGTACACTAAGTTCCATCCCCTAAAATACACCTACATCATTTATAGGAGCACCCTAACACTAAACAACACTCTACACTGGTCAGCTTGCCCGACTACGGGAGGCTACCCCCTTTTTGGCACTTCCTTCTAAATCAACACAATAACTCTTCCGTTTTAGATCCTACCACCCCCAAATAAGGGATCTAAAACAGATGGTGGAGGCGCCTCTACTACACACAGTAAAATAGGACTCAACCAACGAGCCCTCGTAGTAGAAACGACCCCTTCCATACAGCATACAGCCAAGCGAGACTGAAAATTCTTTTTTGACCTCATATTGCGTCACACATTTTTTATTATATTATATAAGAGCTGGTATTATTACACCAACCCCCATCCACCCCATAGTGCAAAGTCAGTGGAAATTAAATGTCCACATTTAAAACTACACTAAGAGACTTTGCGCACCATTTGTCGGCTAGTACGACTCCACTCCTGCCGAAGCTAAAAATTAAGAACAGTGACTTAATAACTCACCAGACTGCAGTACAACTTCTCAGGGACCTTGAATTCAAAACATCACAGATCCGTGCTCAACACCCTACCGCCGCAGCACAAGTTATACATTTTACACGATCCCAGGCCAGTGAACAAACACAAGAGTCACCAGTATCCAGCGCTAGTGAAGTAGATTGCCTGCCAACACTCCATCCCCTATTGTTGCAGCAACTACAAATCACAGAGCAGAAAGCAAGTAATCTGCTCGAGCGCATTACAGAGCTACTAGAGACAGACACTATCAAGTCCAATAATCATACGACAGAAGCAGTTCTTGACATCCACACTATTTTGGAAACAGTAAAACAGGATTTAGACAGGACCGTACACATAGTCAAATCCACACAGTACGACAACACACCATCCATCAGCACAGACATATCAGGTGACGAGCCACCTGGTAACATAACACAGGTGTCGTACACGGGAAGCGAGGCTAATTCCCCTCTAAATAGCCCAAACACCTCGGCACACGATAGCGGTGCGAACGGCACAGACAGACCAGAATCACTACACAGCCAACGAGACACAGCCGAGAACGAAATGAACAGACACACTGAGTACCCCATGATCCACCCCACAAAGTTCACGGGGGAAGGCCAGGATCCCGAGGAATACCTCAAGGCCTTCAATAGAACGGCCCGGATCAATGGTTGGAGCGAGGAAGTTAGGAAACGGCTCCTTCCTGCTTACCTCACAAAGGCGGCCATGACATGGTATGAGCTCCATGAGGACACACTAGAAGCTGCCACATGGGAGGAAACCGCTTTAATGTTGAAGAGAGAATTCCAGCTCATACCAGACGATGACGATCTCTACGACCAAATCAGACAGAGGTCACAGGGACCTAAAGAGAGCGCCCAGGCATACATCAATGTCAAATTGATAATGTGCGAGAAGTACAATGCAGCCATGACAAATAAACAGAAAGTCAAGCTGTTAATGCAGGGCCTCAGACCAGCCATAGTGGAAAAGCTGTGCATAATGAACAACCCCACGGTCCAACATATGTTAAACAACATAAAGACCATAGAGGAGGGGAGAAAGATCACGGAAAAGGCTACGGAAAAAGCCGTGGATCTGCACTTCCAAACACAAAAAGACGACACTAACGACAAAATGGACGAATTAGTGGACATAATGGAGAAACTGACCATAGCTGCCATCCAAGCAGGCGGGAGACCGCTAAGGGATGAGCACGCAGACACACAAGGGCGCTATTATCCTGAGACGGACAGGGGGTACACAGAGAGGAGACGGGAGGGAGGAAAATTACTACCCTCCACAGCGGCCAACAACACCCCATGCACAGGACAGGCCACACTACCCTCCTCGATATTCACCAGTAGCGTACACGGACACAGAGCCGACATACCCCTCGCGGCGATCACCATCCCCGTACACACAGGAGTACTACCCTGAGGAGTACGAACACGACATCCCCCGACGAAACAGCCCGCCACCAAATAGACAGTCCTACGCACCCCCACAATACAGGGAAGACAGGGAGTACCGGGAAAACTCACCCCCACGCAGGCAGGGCTATGCAGCCCCGCAGTACAGGGGAAATGGGGAATATCGGGAGAACCCGCCCCCGCGCAGGCAAAGCTATACATCCCCACAGTACAGGGGAAATGGGGACAGGCGAGGAAACCCAACCCCGACCAGACAGGGGTATGCAGCTGCCCAGTACAGGGAACACGGGAATCGACGGGAAAACCCGCCCCCGCAGCAGCAGATATACACCCCACCCTGGCGGAAACAGGAGAACAGACCCCCGGGCAATAACAGACAGGGAAGAAAACCCACAAGGGGACGGGACAACGTAGATAAACACACAAAGGGCCCGGAACACTACCCCCTCCCCGACGAATACCCAAGGGAGTTCAGGGATGAGACACCCCGCAGGACAGACAGGGGGCCAATACTCCCCACGCCTAGCCACACACCGCAGGCGGGGAGCTGGCGCAGCCACCCCGAGGGGGGGCGCACTTACATTACGGGCAGGCGTACACCTACGTTCCAAAAAAACGCCTAGACGGGGAGGTTCGGCTAGCGGGTGAAGCAGCTGAGGTTCCTCCCCCAACACAACACAAGAAAGGCCCTTCCCCCAAGCAAACTCGCAAGAGTAAGGGGAAGAAGCAGCCAGACAAAGCTAAGGCTGACGATCCGCCCCCGGACCGTTTCCAAACACACCCCGTGCAAGGAGACGGCAACTGTCTGTTTAGGGCCATGAGCTTCCTAATCCGGAATACCGAGGATTATCATGGGGACTACAGACAGAAAACGGTCAAACATATCCTGGCCAACTGGAAAGAGTACCGAGACTTTGTGTCGGACGAGCGGGAAAACCCATTCCAGACCGGGGCGGATTACAGAAAATACATGGGTAGGGACGGCACCTATGCCAGTGCCGTAGAGGTGACCGCTCTCGGCAAAGTGCTGCAAGCCAACATCCATGTATACACTGATGTGCACTCGCCTCCGCTATTTTCCACTGCGGGATTCGATAGGGACCTACATGTACTTTTTACAGGGAACCCTAAGGCGGGACATTATACACCCCTCATAATCACACGCAAACAGCCTGAAAACACACCCACACCCTCCAAACAGAAAGCCATACCCCCTACATCACAACGCAGGGTAGGAATTGACCACACGCAGGCGCAGGACGCGAACTCACTCGGCACTGGGAAGCCAGCAACAGGAGTCGAACTCGCGACCGCCTGGAACAAGAAACGGGGGTAACAAGGGCAAACTCAGGGTCACGTACGCAGACACACCTTCCCGAGAGGAAGGAAACAACAACAACACAACTACACGAAGGCTGGGAGCGATTAATACATTAAACGTTCGCCAGCAAACTTCCATTCTAACAGCGAGGCCGATTAAGAGAGCTGGCAACGTATTGGGTGAACGCACATTGCTGACTGAGGCAAAGCACTCGGGACAGGAAGCAGGCCTAGAGGCTAAGCGTGCCCGATACGATAAGCGGCCCGCTCCATGCCTTCCCAGTACACATGTCACTCCGCTAACAACAACAACTACATACATCTTACATAACACATCGGTGCAGGGCAGTGAATTTCAGGTATCGGCCCTCACGATACAAGCTACCATAAATGGCCACAGAGTGCAGGCCCTAATCGACACCGGGGCAGCAGTAAGTTGTGTTAATAGAAGACACGTTACCGAAGCCCAAATACACGGTGTCACGGGTGACATCCGGCTGGTAGCGGCCAATGCTCAGACGCTAGAAAACGCGGGGGTGGCAAACATACATCTTAGGATAGACCATTTTGCCACAACACACCCCATGTTCGTTATAGAACATCTTTCTGCGTCAGCCATAATTGGCATGGATTTTCTCGCTAGATATGAGGCTAGCATAAATTTCGCTAGCGGTCAGATGCTTTTAAAGCACGACCAGAGGCTCACCACACATCCCATGATATACACCAGGAACACAGATGGGATTCGAGCGGAGCGAGAAAATCACGAGCACCAGGCCTCTGCGCTACATACTATCAGCCAGCACTCAGACACACAAACAGATAAGGCGGCCAACCAGAACCACAGGCAGGACCTGACTCCGGAGCAAAATAAAAGGCTCACGGAGCTCCTGGAGACCAACAGGGATATTTTTGCCCATTCAATGAAGGATCTCGCTGTGACAGACCTCATTGAACACCATGTCACACTCACTAGTGACCGGCCAGTACACCAGCCTCCCTTCAGAGTGAGCCAGAAGGAGAGACACGCCATCGACGCTTAGATCTCAGAGATGCTCGAGGCAGGGGTCATTGTTCCCGTCATTTCAAACTACAGCTCGCCGGTTCTGCTGACCAAAAAACGGGACGGATCGCACAGATTTTGTACTGACTACAGGAGGCTCAATAAGTTAGTCGAAAATGATAGTTATCCACTACCAAGGGCAGACACCTATTTGGACGCCCTTGGCGGAGCTAGCTGGTTCAGTTCGATGGATTGCTATAGTGGATTCTATTCAATCCCCGTCTATGAACCAGATAGGCACAAGCTGGCGTTCGTTACAGAGAACGGGCTATATACCTACACAAGGTTACCCATGGGCCTCCGTAACGCCAGCCAAACCTTCCAAAAGCTGGTGGATAAGACATTTTCAGGGCTTAAGTGGCGTTCCGTATTAGTATACGTGGACGACATAACAGTTTTTTCCAATACCTTCGAGGAACATATCGTACATTTGGAGGAGGCCTTCGCAAGGATCAGAGAGGCCAAGTTAAGGCTTAAACCTGCGAAATGCCAATTTGCCAGACAGCAGATTAACATATTGGGCCACATTGTAAACAGAGAGGACATTATTCCGGACCCAGCAAAAACTGACGCAATAACGGGCATCCCAATGCCCAGAAATTTGAAACAATTGCGCAGTTTTATTGGTTTGGCATCGTATTACCGCAAGTATATCTACAGGTTTGCACACATCGCCCATCCCCTAACCGAGCTCACACGTGAAAAAACGCCCTTCAGCATCAAGCAGGAGCACATAGATGCCTTCAACACATTGAAGCAACTATTGACCTCACCACCATTACTGCAACACTTCCACAGTGATAGGCCCACATTTTTACACGTGGATGCCAGCCTGTATGGGCTGGGGGCGGCCCTATTGCAGGAAGACGCAGAAGGGCGCATACGGCCCGTCGCTTACGCTAGCAGGAAACTAACGGCCGTTGAAACTAGATACTCTGCCACAGAGCGGGAAATGCTGGCATTTTCGTGGGGAGTGAACTATTTCAGGGTATACCTCTATGGTATCAAGTTCACGGTAGTGACTGACCACGCGAGCTTGCTTTTTTGCGACAAATTTAAAAACCCAAATTCGCGGCTCAACAGGTTTATATTCCGCCTGTATGAATATGACTTCGTGGTCAAACACAAGAAAGGCACTACACACCTAGACGCAGATGGGTTGTCTAGGCTGCCAGTAGCCGATCCCCCGGATGACAGTAAGGACCACGACTGGGACGATATGCCCACCTTTGCCCTGACGGTGATTAACATCAAACAGGAGCAAGAAAGTGATCCGTACTTGAAACAGATTCTATTGGCACTAGAAAACTTGGATAAAGTGGACTCCAAGACAGCACGGCTGTCTAGGCGATTTTTCCTAGACAAAGACGGGGTACTGAAATTTAAGCCCACGGCCATGCACGATAACGCACCTATAGCGGATCCGGAATCATTGAGAGAAAATATCATGATCGGACACCACAATAGCCCACTGGCAGGGGCACATTTAGGCACGCATAAAACATACCTTAGAATCCGTGACAAGTACTATTGGGTAAACATGAAGGCCGACATAGATACCTTTATAAAGACATGTCACACTTGCCAACGATTCAAAACAAGACCTGGCAAGCCTCATGGACTACTCAACCCAATTCCCGTGGGAGAGTTATTTCACAGAGTCGGGATAGATGTGAAAGGCCCCATTACGACAAGTCAGAAAGGTAATAAATATATCCTGGTGGCCACCGAGTATCTCACACGATACATGATTACAAAGGCTGTTCCCAAAGCAGACACGAACAGCATAGCCGAATTCCTATTTGATATAGTTACACGATACGGCCTATTCCAAACCTTATTATCCGACAGAAGTACTATTTTCACCTCGAGAGTGCTCCAACAGTTTCTGGAGATACTCAGGATTAAGGCATACACTACCACGAGTTTTTCCCCGCAAACCAACGGACTCACGGAGAGTATGAACAAAATACTCGGAATAGCGCTGGCCAAATTTACAGAGGACGCAGGAACAGACTGGGATGAATACCTGCAAGCCATTACTTTTAGTTATAATACCTCTATATCCACGGCTACGAAACACTCTCCACACTTCCTACTGCACGGATACACACCCAGAAGTCCCATAGACAATATATGTATCCCACAGGACGCCTACACGGACAACGCTGCCCGGCTAGAGCACTTACAGATAGCTCGAATGAACGCTAGAAAGAACATAGCCGCGGCTCAGAAGAAACAAAAAGAGCGGTACGATCGGAATAGGAAGACCGTGGAATACACACCCGGGCAATTGGTCATGGTCTCCAATTCTGCCCGTAAGAAAAACGTGTCCGAGTTCCTCCTGCCACGCTGGTCAGGTCCCTTCAAAGTCTGCAGGAAGGTATCTGACCTTAATTATATAGTGAGCGTGCGCCATGGGAGAAAACTCATAAAAGACACTATTCACGCTCGCCGTATGAAGGCATATCATACACGCAAAGCTCCCACACCTACACGTACAGGCGGAAACACTGCCAAAAGGAAGGGAAGTAATCCCACTGGCAGACGTGGAAAGAAGGCCAAGAAATAGCCTCCAGACCTCACTGACCGCACCGGGATACGATCCTAACACTCAACAGAACTGTCCCGGAGACACAGCCTAGAATGGCGCCAGAAACAATTACTCTGAGAAAAGACGGTCTCAAAACCCGCAACCTTCTGAATACCAGGAACATAAGGTCGGGTAGCTATCCAGTTCTAGAATAGAAAAGTAGGAAGCTAAAACAGATTGGGACAGTTCCACTAACAGATGTCCAAAAATGAAAAACAACAAAGTCACCTCCGGCACATAGTCACCAAACACGCGACTAGCGGCCCGGAGACACTCGTGTATAACGACATTTTGTACAACGGATAGGGACATACTCGAACCACATTACAGTTAACACAAAATTTGGGGACACAAATGTAGTTAATGAGAGGTTCTTTTACAGTGCGGCCAATGCATGTGAGATTTTCGAAGTGAAATGCCATGGCCTGTGGTTTGGATTCCACGTAAAACGGAAGTCCCGTGGCTCCTGATCTACAGATTAACGGTCACGTTAAACTACAAGTTTCCTTCCTTTTTTACAGTGCGAAAAGGACTACTCACAGTCACAGAGAGCAAGCCGATTAGACACACATGTGCCGGACACACAGCATTATCAAAACAAGTAACAAGTGAGCGCGCACGACATTGTAATCCGATACCGCCACACTCAGCGGTAACGCAGGTCTCATGGATAACCTGCACGCTTACAGACAGCAATATACTAGCAGCTCTCAGAGCAGAACACACGACATCATTTAAGCCGAGTTCAGAACCCCACAAATCCCCAAATTACACTACGAGGAGAATTCAAGAATACACAAACTCTTCACAGAAAGGCGTACTTTCATTTGCGCATTGCAAATACACGGGGAATGTGCCATAATATATACGGCACAAATAGCGGCATACCAAGTCTTTACAGCACCCCGGGTCCGAACCCATGATCACACACCACACTCGTACCAAAAACTAACTAGCCAACGGTATTTTCGGTACGAGAAACACAAGCAAAAACCACACTGAGGACACCTCAATCCCTGAAACACAACGCAGACATAGAACACAGAGAATGACATAAAATCACGGGTTCAAATCCCAGCGAAAATCGGACACCAGGAAAACAGCTATCCAGGCTTCCAATCACACCAAAATTGGCCCATACAACTACAGAACCATATAATACCACATTTCCTTCGGCCAAAAGCCAGGCATAGAATTTCAGTGACACCTGACAGGGAAAATAGATTTCCCAGACACAAGTATAGAAATTTCGTAAGACAAAGGTCTTACGGAATAGTGGCCACACAACAGTACCAGCTAAATAGGACAAATTGACACATTGGACCGTCCGGAATCTAGAACGGTGACAACACTCACATACTGGCGAAAAATCACGTACGCAGACAAATGTAAACACAACATGACGAAAATACTGACTTGCAGATCTCGTCATACTGCAATATCGCTGGTGACAGACACGATTGTTGTATCGGCAGTGACCGTGAAATTACAAACGCAAAACAATCATAACACCATACATTTTTTTAACACTGCAAAAGCATTTAGCAATGGACAAGACGTGACAGATCGGAACTTATCTTGGGCCCATAGGAGCACGTTCTCAAAGACGTTGACAGGCCACGGGCACCTCCTGCCCACACACGCGATACACATTACGACTTAGCCTGTAACAGACCAACCGTCCGCGTGGTGTAGCGGAACATAGGCACACACACACGCGCTCACTAATCAGAAGCGAACACAGACAGGGGCTCTGAGGAAACAAGACCTCCCCCCTAATAACTTCCTTTCGCGATTATATTCCTAAAATAAATCATTCCAGGCGATTAGGACATGGCCAGTCGCACTACGACCACTGGCCACATTCACACTACAAATGGCAGACCAGATTAGGTCGTGACGCTTTACTATCCCAAGAAGCGGATAGCGGGCAGACATGGACAAAGGGGAGGATGACAGGGGCACAGGCTACCATCGTACCACCTTACGCCCCTCCAATAACCTTCCCACATCCTACACGACCAACGCAGACACATGAACACGATCAAAACAGCTACACTACATTACAAAGCATACACAGGGGTTGATAGACTTCATGCGTCTAAAGAGAAGGCTTACTACGCCTTGGATCACGATGCTACCACCTGAGTATTAGGGGTGGGTCGGCAAACATCAAATAAGCATAATGCGCATCTCCAAATAAGAGATGAGGCCACAGTTATATATATCAACCATTTTTTGTTAATTAAATACTCCCGCATGACAGGAATATATTAGTATTATGCCTCACCCTACACCTATCCGTACATGAGTGCAGATGCCTCATATCCAGATACATGCATGAGTATCCCATCCATTTACCAGGGATATTACTATCAAACCTGCATGGAATTTTCATATTTTTGCAATCCCGGGAATTACCTCCCCAGTCCACTCATTGTAAGAGCAATCCTAGTAGCATTACCGGCTCACGGCCACCATTTATTTGAGCCTAAAGATGTGCAACCTCTTCCTACCATGCTTTCAGCCCACTCTACAAATAACTACCCCCAGATCCTAATAACAGGGTACCTGACGTCATAGACCCTACTAACACCTCCATAAAGGGTTAACAGAGCATTATCGCTGGACAGCCGACGTAGCAACAGTAGACCTAAAGTAGTCTATGCACTTAGAAGCTCTACAACTCCACAACACTTGAAATATTTTACATTTTACACAAAAATTAAATTATTTACACAGGTTACGCCCATATTTTTTTTTTTTGCAAAGGAATCTGAAACACTCTGATTGGTGATAACGGCATAAGCCGAAGGCCAAAGGCACCACACTTTGAGAGCGGGTAAGGCGATGTTGAGCCTACCCTAGTTCACTTAACGACTAGACTAAACAGACGAACCACGTAAGGTTGAGGCACTCGCGGCCTGGCCGGGCAAGCTCTGGAATCCTAGGTGCACCTAAACTGCCCCTGGGAGGAAGGGATGCTACACCCACTCTGTGCCACGGTCAGCGACGCCAAGACCTGCAGGGAAGTCTTTCTGAGGATGGTGGGAGAAATAGCTCACTCCGCGCTGGACTCAGGGGATGACCCTAGAGACGACCCCATTATGACTAGACTTCTAGCTAAAATTAAGTAAGTAGGGCTTCTACAGCGGGAAGCAAGACTCCTGTGCGCTGGAGTGAAATATTACTGCGAAAAGCATACTACTGCGGCCGATAAAGGCGAAGAGAAATATTATTGCGAAAAGCATACTACTGCGGCCGATAAAGGCGAAGAGAAATATTATTGCGAAAAGCATACTACTGCGGCCGATAAAGGCGAAGAGAAATATTATTGCGAAAAGCATACTACTGCGGCCGATAAAGGCGAAGAGAAATATTACTGCGAAAAGCAGACTACGATTGCCAATGAAGGCGAAGATAACATTATGCCATTGGACGATGTCCAATGCCCACATAAATGGCGACGCATCGGGCAGTCAGAGGGCATTAAATAGACATGCAACGAGCTGTCTACAGGGGTTACAGTGGGCAGACCCAACTATGACAACATATGGACAACAATGGCAACGAGCAGGATGGTACAGCAGGCGAAACGTTTTGCTTTGTGGCAACGTAAGCCGCCTGTGACTAGGTTAACACTAGTTCATAATCACCTAGAATAGACGTCGACAACTAGAATTAAGGGGGCGGAATCCGGCGATTCTAGAGACAACCGGTGTTTCTAGGACTCGTGCGGGTGGTGATCTGGGGAGGGTAAAACCTGCCCCGGGCGATCGCCCTGGTCGAAATTTTAGCTGTAAGACAATTGCATTTGATACGCAACTTAGAATTAAGCAAATTTATTAACCGCTGTTGCCAGGTAATGGCACAGCACATTTCGGCATTAGAGTAAGGCCATCCATTCGGCTTAATAGTAGTAGCCATTTTTATTTTTAATCATAATTAAGGTAGATAATGTTAAGATTAAGCCGATCGGCACCCGGTAACCACAATTCCGCTACCGGGGTAAGACCGACAACACATTAAGATAACACATTATAATACAATAGATTAAGATAGAATATCTCGGCACCCGGTAACTAACATTTCGCTACCGGGATAAGCCCGATAACATAGTACGATAAATGGTGTTAGGATAATACATTAGGTTAGACAACACTAGATTAAGGCGATATTTGGAGCCACTTTTCATATCTATGGTCTATAAGTAGACATAAGGTTAGTGGCAGACAGGAGTACACTAGCACGTTGGTAGACAGGAGTAAGACAATTTCATATGGACAGGGATATTAATCTTATATTTGCTTGATTTACAGCCATAAGTATGGACATTATTTTTATAAGCGTAGAGAGTGGCGCCAATATGGGCACTCTCTAGATTTCTTATGGATATATCATTGCTACTGTTATGCTTATATATATATACCATGTTACATTCTCTTGCATCCCGCTAGGTATCGGTCCAGCGCCGACAACCGACCACTGGGTACCGGCAGCCGCTACCAGGTAGCAACCCTGGGTTGAGCACCAGGCTCATGATACCATGTTTTACAGGCCGCATAACAAGGGTGAACACGCCATATATACACATACATGTCATTAATTTATTTTTTTTACCAACAGGTGGCGACATTGTATATAGCCCCCTGTAAATATTTTGCCCACGCCCATACACGTCTTGACAACTCCCACTCACACACACAATTTCCTCCCCTCTACACACATCTTGCTTACAGGTAATAAATCCGCACCACGGGGGAGATATGCCTGTGGGATATACCCTACCGCAGGTCGGATCAACATTTAGTAAACATCTCACCTAACATGAGAGGTGACATACGGCCACACAACGCGGACTCCTTATGTACAGGACGGGTTGTGTCGCCATGATAGCCGCGCCCACCCACAGGGGGCAAAGCTATTAGCATAAATTGTAGTTAGAAAGGATAACAATGAGGTACCATATGAACTAGAATTATAAGAAATTTAGCGCGCTTAAGTTAGTCCATAAGATAATTGTAATTGATAAATGTAAGATTATAACTTAATGCGCCCACGGGCAATTATTCTCCTACAAATGTACAAAGAATACTCCGCACCCCCACATTGTCTGCGGAGGTGACAAATGATATTCATACACCTTAATATATGCACATCTCAAAATCACATTAAACAGTATACTATTTTTAAGATTACATGTACACAATGTCTGTGATTTGTTTTCTTTCATTTTTCTTTCTTCTAACTTCCCCTTTTGTCAGGGTGTTCCGTTTTATCCCAAACCAATAAATGCCTTTTGAATATTTCCCATAAATTATACCCTGGAACACCCATTTTTTCTATTTTCTTCTACCTTTCTTATTGCAGGGAGCACTTTTTCCCTAAGATAGGGCGGACGAGGCAATCATCCGTTCGGCCCTGGGTTTTTCCTCCCTGCACAACAATGTACCATCAGCACCATGTATTTTTTTTCCATCAAACTTCCAAAATGCCAATGTCGATTTATGTTGCAATATTTTTATGCCAATGTCAATGTTATGTATATATGTATATCCCATAACCCTCCCCTCTGAACACGAGCTGATCTCACGCACACACATCAACACGACAGCACCACACGACGACGACGACGACGACGAGGAAGACATCTACAGAAGATACGAGGGGACTTCAAAAACAACCACATAGACTACATCTATAACATCAACATCCCAACCCCAAGTTCCGTTCCCGTTCGCGGGGACGCGAACTAAATAGGGGAAGAGGTTTGTACAGTACCCCAGGGGTATGCACCCCTTGGAGACCATCCCCCCATCATCTATTTAAATCTCCTAACTGGCAATCCTTGTAAGTCCAGACCAACATCTACTAACACCGCAAGGACAGCTAGCCATTCTGGAAAGCTGGCCCAATCCTTGCATCACTACTACAAACAGCGACACACTATTAACTAGGGCATCTATGCCATCAGAATGTCGACGAAGCAACGCCGGAGAATATAAGAAGGAGTCTTAAGGAGGTCAGGCTCTCAATTATCAGTCTTACAGTGTGGCGGCCCGAGGCTATGCTGGTATCATCAGGTGAGTGAGTCATCAGGTGTTCAGAATCCTATAACTTTGTAACCGTACCCCCAATTTGTATAGACAAGATTGTACACATTGTAACATCACTACATCCCTTAAAAGGGACTCATAATTCCATTATTACTGACCAATAAACACTTGGTTAGTACAACACACCTGTATTACTGTTTTACACGCCTCTTCACGACCTAAAGTCCATCCTGAATCCTCCGTCACTATTAGACGTAACTTACAGTAGCCAGATACTTGCTAGTGCAAGCATCATTGTATTCCCGTACCGGCCTGACTGCTAGGAGCGGCACGCGCCATATAGCTGACGCGTGCAAGTCGATTATCTAACCAGCCAGCTGGACAACCAGCGCGTTGACCTGTACACTAAGTTCCATCCCCAAAAATACACCTACATCATTTATAGGAGCACCCTAACACTAAACAACACTCTACACTGGTCAGCTTGCCCGACTACGGGAGGCTACACCCTTTTTGGCACTTCCTTCTAAATCAACACAATAACTCTTCCGTTTTAGATCCTACCACCCCCAAATAAGGGATCTAAAACAATACCAATTAACATATTTTTTGTTCTTTATTCTTAGTCATTCCCAGCCTAACCTTATTTTTAATTTATTTTAATGTACGTACGGCTTGTATTTTTTGCCAGTAGGCCTATAGTTATTGTGTATGCTGCCCTTGATCTAAGGATAAAATGATGAACAATCAGGCTGCAATATAATATTTTATGTTGGCGTATATTCCTAGCCATTTTAAGTATCAAATTACTATGATGTTTTGAAATATGTATTTTGGCGTAAGTTCCGTTTAGTTTACCGTTCGCCTAAATATTCAAAAGTACCTCTTTTACTTGTATCTCGTCGTACGTACATCATCCTTTCGTTCGAATACGTCAAATTCTCCTCCTTGACGTGCACTACCAGGCGTAACTAGTCGCACCAACAAACCGCACTTTCCTCCCATACAGTCGGCATTCCAGTATTACTTATATTCTCACGCGCGTTGCCATACATGGTTTCCGTTATAAAATGTGTCGCACCAAAATGTTCCATCATCCGTGTGTCGAATGTTTGTGTGAGCGCTGTGGAGAACAATGTGGAAGATATCACGCTATATTCTGCACATTAAGACATGAATCTTTGATATTCCTAGGGAATAACAATTAGTTTACTGTATGAATTTAGATTTTATTCATTATATGCATGGCCATTGGCTGCAATAATCCCTTATTATTATAGGCTATAGGCGAATTTCCAGCTGTGGATGCCATTATTCACATCAACCATCATCAGAACAGTACTGCCAACCTCGCCATTTTGGTACTATGCCGCACCAACACCCGACCATTCTAACCTCCGTTTTGTCCAATCCAATGGTTACAGCCTAACGCGTCCAGAACAATGGTATTGGGTCAACCTGCCCTAATAGCTGCGCGCGGTCAAAGCGGCAACTACACCAGACCATTCTAACCTTCGATTTGTCCAATCCAATGGTTTTTGACAATGGTTACAGCCTAACGCGTTCCGATGACTGCCTTTTTTTAAACAACAGTGATCTGCTAATAGATGTTGTCTCCTCCGCTGTCTATAACCCTCCCACCATCCCAATTTATAACACGACTTAGGCCTATATAGTGAAATTTCAGTTGTGTCGGCCATTCTAGGCGTGGCTTATTTGGCAAATAAGATATTGCCAACCCTACATATACCGTAAACACGGCCGTGTGTTGTTTTGAGCGGAGAGAGCTATTAGAGCGCACTCGCTTTTATCTGTTTGTATAGGATAGGGGCATCCTGAACTAGCTCCAACAGACGGCGCACAGGTACTATCATTTTGTTCTTTGTTTCAAATGCCAATAACACACAATTGACTGTTACAAACTCTTTAAAATGAAAATTTACTGTATTATCAACTTGTCGTTCTTCAAATTCGATGTGTATAGAATTCCAACGGAAGGCAAATCAATTGAGTCTTGAAGGCTTTATATATAAAAACCTAACCTAGTAGCGGACATAAATTCTATCTTATTAATGTTTTACATACAAAAACAAACCTAACCAGCGGCTAACGCCCCAGACCCCCTTGCCTGTGGTACTAACAGTAATTTTCGGCCAGGCAGTAGGCCTACCTAACCTAGTAACGGACATAAATTCTTTCTTATTAATGTGTTATGTACAAAAACGAACCTAATCTGGGGTTAACGCCCCAGGTCCACTTGCTTGTGATACTAACAGTAATTCTATTTACATACCTGTCGCATTTTAAATCACTGCTTCCATCAGTCTGCAGTATCCACTAAAATTTGCCCACAAGCACACAAAGATTCTTGATTCATGATTCTTATAGAATACATTACACTTAAAGAACTTGACACTTTTGAACACACTGACACTCTTGGTATGTCATTAAAACTACCATCATCTACTTTAACAAACAGGACGGTTGATTTTTGAAAATTGTCGGAATGGCCAACACCACCTACTGGAATGGCATCAGGGGTTAGGGAATTTTCCTAACCACCACATACAACTGTTTTAACTTCGAAAATTATCCCGGTGAATATTTCTTATCCACTTCTCTTTCTTTAGGAAATTTAAAAATTGAAGTATTTGCAGCAGTATTAAATTTACAGCCGGGTTCACAGACAATAACAATGAACCGACAATAATTCTCACATTAGGTATCACCGGAATGTATAATTATTCACAGTGCACTACACTACTTAAGGTACACTATTACAATAAATAACAGCACGAAATCACTTGAGATATGCGACATTTGAACGAAATTCTGGCAGCAGACAAACTAAAATGTTGGTTCACGAATGTAAACAATCCCCTACGATTCCCGCCATTTTCTACGGTATCGATAGTGGCATTGCGGTCTGAGATAATGTAGTCGGTCTTGGCCGAGGCAGCCATCTCATGTTACAACACCTATACTCTTACCCACAATCAGTGGTGGACACAGGTGGGAGGGGGAGGGGAAGGTGAAGTGGAAAGGCGACGTGAGAAGTGGGGGAGGGACTGCCGCGAGAAGCCGAGGCAAACATCTCATGTTACAACACCTATGCTCTTACCCACAATCAGTGGTGGACTCAGGTGAGAGGGGGAGGGGAAGGTGAAGTGGAAAGGCGACGTGAGAAGTGGGGGAGGGACTGCCGCGAGAAGCCGAGGCAACCATCTCATGTTACAACACCTATACTCTTACCCACTATCAGTGGTGGACACAGGTGGGAGGGGTAGGGGGAGGGGGAGGGGGAGGTGAAGTGGAAATGCGACGTGAGAAGTGGGGGAGGGACTGCTGCGTGAAGCCGAGCCAAACATTTCATGCTACAACACCTATACTCTTACCCACAAAGAGTGGTGAACACAGGTGGGTGGGGGGAGGTGAAGGGGAGAGGCGACGTGAGAAGTGGGAGTGGGACTGCCGCGAGAAGCGGAAGCAACCATCTCATGTTACAACACCTATACTCTTACCCACAATCAGTGGTGGACACAGGTGGGCGGGGGAGGTGAAGGGGAAAGGCGACGTGAGAAGTGGGGGTGGGACTGCCGCGAAAAGCGGAGGCAACCATCTATTGTTACAACACTTATACTCTTATCCACAATCAGTTGTGAACACAGGTGGGAAAGAAATGTGAAGGGGAAAGGCGACGTGAAAAGTGGGGGAGGGACTGCCGCCAGGAGTTGAGCCAACTTAGAGTGCAATCATTTAACGGGAGTCAACTAACCCTATATCGACCATATTAAAACATGCTAAATTAAGGCCTATTAACTAAACAATTGATAAACATATTAAAATGATTTGTTAGGTGTTAGCATATTTCTATATCTATTCACCCTAGTAAAATCATTTATTTACAGTTTGGAGTTACACTACTATGCTTTATAAACATTCAGATTTTTTTTTGTGGGGGGGGGGGGATGTGTTGCAGTTAAATGATATTCTAAATGATGTTTTACACTCAAAAATGAGTGGAGGCGGGTTCGATTCCCATCTCAGTCATTTTGGAAATGGTTTTCCGTGGTTTCCCATTTCTTCTCAAGGCGAATACCAGGATAGTTCCTAAATTAATGCCACGGCCACCTCCTCACCAATCCTCATCTGAATTACAACTACACTCACTAATACAGCTATCACAAAAACACAAGTTATAAGAGAAATCCCACACACACCCAAGTATTCGGGGCTACATGCCCACGATGTCGCAAAGCCCCTAAATAAATCAACAACAACAGTAATGTTTCACACTTGACTGAATATATTTCACTACTAAACAGACACAGCATAATAAACTCATGGTGAAAGTTTCCCAACTCTCGGCTTCATTTTGTTCTTGGGAATCTAGAAAAAGTAATATTCTTCTGAATTTTAACCATTGGACATTCAAGACGCAAGTTCCTGGCCTGGCCTGGCCGGAAATATGCTACTTTCTATCACAACAAGCACATTTGCACTTTTTTATGCTTATGTTGGTGCCATTAGTTTTAGTCCAAGGTATGAAATGGAGTGTCCTCTACAAAAAAAAAAAAAATCCTCAGGTTTCCACACTACGGTAAATAAATTTGGAAATATCATTTTTAGAGTAAAAGCGTTTAATCTTCTTATAATAAAGTCAAATAACAAGTGCATTCAAAGCAGTTTTAATATCTTAAAATCACAATAGACCAATATAGAAAACACCATTTTACTCACAGAACATCATAGACAGTTTTAAAACAAAAAATTAAAATAAAAATCCTATTTTAACCCCCCAGGCTGGCCTCCCTTATAAATGCTCGCTACGGTAGAAGTTAACGATTTAAGAGTTTTTCATACTTAAACAAACAAATGCAACACTTACAGAAGTGGAATAGACTAGAGGGGTATAAAATAATTGCATAAAATTGTGAGTCGTTACAAGATTAACTAAAAAAACTCCTGGAACTTAATAATTATTATTAACAGAAAAGCGCACGAATGTCCATAACATAGATTTACACTTGTAAAACAAACATGTTACAAAAGAGTTAATTGATGTGAAAAACATCATGATCCAGTAATCAATCAGGAAGGTGGGCATTAAAGCATTAATTCATGACCAGTCATTATATTGTGAATTGAATGTTATTTGTGAAATAGAGCAACACTGTATGATGCTTTGTTCAGTTTAAATGTTAGTCCTTGCCATAATCACAGAGTGATTTCTGGTTATTTTTACATCGTGTAATGTGATATGTGTCACAGAACTGGTCACATAATGAGCACACGCCGAGTTCATTTGGGGCGTGGTAGGACATGTTTTTACATATTTATGGTGGTACCCATGCACTGCTAACTTTGTCACCACATGTCTTAGTTTCTGATTGGGGCTGGTCCAGTTCCGGTTGATCATGGCATCCGTGCTGTAAAATTCTAGCTGAATGTCTTCTCTCTTCTCTCTGCTAGGTGCACTTCAGCATTCTTTGTTGATGGAAGCTGTAATTGTTGATGGAAACTCCAAATTACTGGAACTTAATAATTGTAGCGTATGCGGGCACAAACCTCAATGTTACATTTCATACTTATTGAGAAAGACAGCAATAAAGGTGACTGTTGTCCGTGGGACAGGGCTACGTGGTAAGACGTACTACCCGACCAGGGATTTGTTACCGCTAGACGTGGAGCGGTGCTGTTCTGTATACATTACGTCACCTCGCCTCGTACTGGCGGCAGCGAGTGGCTGCGGTGCAAGGCGGAGAACGCATGTACAGGCATAGGCCTACAATGAGAACACACCGCACAGCGCACGACCCAGCACGAATCATGCACACAAATGCGACATATGTACGTCTCTCGCAGGCGTGTGGCTGGGCGGAGCGCATTAGTTCCGATTCCCGCCACCGGTAACAATTCGCTGGTAGGGTGGTAACATAGACTTTTGTTCCGTAAGCAAACACACTCTAGTGCGTGCGCTCACTCGCTCGCCCACAATGGAAGCGTACAGAATAGCGTTATTGTAAGTTTATTGTTATTGTTTGAACCTACTTATATTGTATTAGTCCGCGAAAATAATTTTCCTTTAAATGTAAAACGCGAATGAACTCTTTTCTTTTCCGTGGTCAAGGTATTTTTATTAAGTTTCAGAATACAACTATTGTGCTTTTCATTTTGGTTTCCACACAATAATGTTCACTAATAAGCTTAGTAATACTCAGCTGATAACACCAGAATAGCCCCTTGACGAGAATGAGTTCATTATATCCATTCACTTCATAATATTATTGCCGCGTTCGAGATGATTGTTCCGTGAATATCTCAAATTACATAAAATGTAACATGGATGTTTGTTCCCGCATACGCTTCAATTGTAAATACTGTTGTACATTAGTGTTGTATAGCCTACATATCCACTGAACCTATATTAAGGCTAAGTGAGCTACATGTGATGATGTTCGGTTGACGAACGCAACTAGAGTACAGACGGTATGTAGTGAGGTTTCAAGGTCGCGGTACAGTAAGAGTGGTGGGGAGCCGGAGCGCTGGAGAGGACACCCCTCACTTAACTGCGCCGAGCTCAGGACGATTCCATGCGCAGATATTAAGCATTAACATGTGATGTTGACGACACAGGGTACGACGAGTGACTGCTGTCGCTGTTCCCCCACAACTGAAATGTGGCTATACCATCTGCAGTCTGGTCATCCAATTAAACTGCCCATTTGTATGAGAACTGTTTTATTACGTGTGTAAATGACTCGTGTATGTATTTCAGGCACTATGATATTCATATTTAGATCGTAGGCCTTCGCGGCCAGTGTCTAGTTTATTATCTAGGCTTTCAGGATGGAAACAACGTCGGGAAACAATCACCGACACGTCATGACGCGGCTCCATCCTGAAAGCCCAGATAATAAACTAGGGCATTAATTGTTAATCCCCGCGCAATCTACTTTGGTACACTCGTATAGACCGAGTGATTCTACTGATAGATAACTAGGCAACATTCAAATATGGCGTTTATATTTCAATACAGCATCAGTGTCTTTGCTCCTGAGGCCTATATATTTGTCATTCTTGCCATAGACATGGGGAAATATGCCACGGAACATAAAATAGGCTACAGTAAGAGGTTATTCAAGCATTTTTCTGAAATGAGTGTCAAATAATTCTGCGATAATGAACACTGTGAATATTTATCATTCCGCCTCATTGCGCAATGGCTAGCATTCTTGGCTGTCGCCGCGAAGGCCCGGGTTCGATTCCCGGTTCTGCGAAGAAATTTAATTCTAGTCTAAGAACTGAAACGGGGTATAATCAGGTTTCGATTTCTACCTCAGCCATCCTGGAAGTGGTTTTCCATGGTTTCTCACTTCTACTCCAGGCAAATGGTACCTAACTTAAGGCCATGACAGCTTCCTACCCAAATCCTACTTCAATTACAAATACACACACTAGTACAGACATCACAGTGACACAGGTTATCAGACAAAATCTACACACACTCAACAACACAGGGCTAAATGACCACGATGTCGCATAATCCCAAAAGGAATCAACAACAACAAATAGCTACCAATAGTTATCGTCACCTGGAATCAAACCTGACCACATTTGCTTCCTAGCCTTAACGTGGTGCGAGCCTTAACATGCACGGAGTAGCGAGGTAGGCGGAGTAACTCATTGAGGACGTCGCGTCGGTCTTCTGCAGTTAAAGAGATCTCCCACTTTGGAGGCAGATGTGTACGTAGCGTTCGTCTTCCGACAGTGACATAAATCGTCTTGCCAAGCTCAACATGTAGAAAGCGTTCATCGCCTGGAAAGATTTGTGTCACCTTAAAAAGGCAGAGTAAATGTGTGAAATACTACGCCTATCAATACAAATTAAGAAACATCTACTCATTTTTGAACATCTATTCAATATTATTGTACATGTTTTGGTCTACGGTGAGTCCATCTTCTGCAAATCTCAGATATTTTAAGTAGATATAAATAATTAATTCAAACCTAAAATTGTTAGTTAAAATTTAATAAAATAAATGGTTATCCTTACAAATACTCTTGATTAAAAAATGAAAATGACAATATCTCTGTGTTTCTCAATAAATAACATTCTAAAATATAGTTGACTAAAATTAAATTTGGAATACATATGAAGAAAGACAGCAGGTGTTTTGGAAACACTGGGCTGACTATTATTCAAATTGACCGAGCGAGTGATTATTCAATTTTTTTCACAGCTATAATGAATAGATGTGCTTCTAAGTAGAAATTTCCATGAGTGCATCCCATTCCAAAATTAAATGAACGAACGTAATTAAATGATTGTACACCGATTTGACGAGCTAACATCTTGACATAAAACATAGCCTAAGGAAAAAGACAAATCACTTCAAGTACGGTAATTAAATGGATTTACTTCCCAGGCGTCTTCTACCTCTATTCCACTCTCTTGAACCCAAGTAGTATCAACAGAACAAATGGGGTCAAGTGCAAGTTATATTTACTGACATCGACAGAGCTTTCGATAAAATTACTCACATTGTGCCCGTTTCTCGGATAAGAGATTGGATGGCCCGGCTAAAAATATCATCCCCATCGAGACGTGAACGCAATCGAACAAAAACTTGTGGATAGGATTTAGCTTAGAAATAAGTAACAGAATTCAACTAGCACCGGGAGCAAGGGGACGAGATCTAAATAATGCCAGAGGTGTGAACTGGATTTAGAATGGCAGTTTCTCCTCAAATTAAATCCTTAAAATTCTCACAAGATAATGGTAGACTTCTCCAGGGATTACTGAACAAATCACAAGTATAATTGTTTCAAAAACACTCCACTAATTTGTATTTCTTGCCTCCAATATGGCATTTAAGGCTAAATGTCCCGTTTTTAAGTTTGTAATTCTGACACCACGTAGCAGCATCAAAGTGAGGCCATTTCTTTTTTCAGTATTCTCTTGATCGAAAGCTCGTATTTGCGATCTGAAAACCACTATGTATACTAGACTGCAATTGAATTGATATTAATTCGATGCATTTTCCAAAATGTGAAAAACAAAAAAGTTACTTGCACTTTTTTAAATCTCTGCTTAGAATATAAAAAAAAACTGGTAATACGAAAATGGAGATTTATTTCCTGTGTCCAATGCATTTTTTTCAGAATTTAAATCGAGTGAATGGAATCGACAGCATTAGTTTGGGAATTGTTTTGAAAAGGGTGGTAGGCGGCGCGACTCCACAAGATCTCTTGCGCAAGGAAAATGCTGTACACGCTGACAGGTCGGAGGGAGAAGGGAACAATTTGACGACAGGAAGGAGTTGTCTTCCTCTTGTCACAAATATTATAGTTTGATGAGTTAAGTGTACAAGTGCCTAGGCGTGGAAAATATCTGAGCAATAAAATTATACTGTAGTAGTGTCACAATATGTAACGTTGACACAATGTGTTCGTACAGATACCTTGTTGATAATAATACATTGTAGGGGCTTGGGACATTTTTTTCAACAGTACCTTTGGCTGGCTGCTTGGCTCAGCGGTAACGTTCTCAATTGCTGTGCCCAAGGTTGCAGGATCGAATCCTGGTGCAGCCAGTTGGCATTTGAGGGTGCGCGAATGCGAGGGAGCCGTGTCATTAGATTTACTGGCACGTTAAAGATCCCCTTCGGGGCAAAATTCCGGCACCCCGGCGTCTCTAAAAGCCGCAGTAGTTAAAAGGGACGTAAAACCAATAACGTTATTATTATTATCATCATCATCAGACCCGTGTAGTTGATTATGTGTGTAACTGTATTAGAGTCAGGGATGGGGCAGGTGCCCTGAAACTTCACGTACGGTACTATCTCGGCATTTACCTGGAGGGATTGTGGAAAAACCGGTGAAAACACACTCAGGATAGATGCTGAGAGCGCTGGATTCCCTTTTAGGTAATTGTTTGAGAGTTATTTGAGGGTAAACTCCCGAACAAAAAACATATTGTTCCGACATTAGTAATACTTTGTAGTCTTACCGAACAGAGAAGCGACTGGTTTCACTCGAGGCGAAATTGAATACTGTATATAAAGATATGACTGCTTTGTAGTTGGCACTTTTTTGGTATTTTAGAAAAAAACTGGAAAGATATGTTCGTGTTCAGGTTTATTGGGAATATCTATTCCAAAAACCATCCGATGCGGACGTCCAACCCTAGGTATCGTCTTCTAGACATAACAAACAAGACCACAAACCGTGAAAAATACTACTCAATGGAGCCAGCTATTATCGATTTATAAGAGGCCAAATGCGCTCGCACATAGTCCTACATACATACATACATACATTTATTTTGGTGATTCGTATGGTTCTCTGGTTCTTTTGACTCTAATTCCCCTTTTCTTTTTCGTGAGATCTGAAACGACTCCGTGAGGCCAATCACTATAACTTACTTCAATTATCATGGAGGTAATAATAAAAGTTCATTTTTGTAGGACATTTTATTACAATAAACAAATTATAAAATGCATACCAAGAGCAAAATTATTATGTACATAATAGAATTAAAGTTCCTAAGATATTCTCATCTGCCTATTGTTAGCACAGGCACTAGTACTGCGTACTATAAAAAACAAAAATATTATACCTTATTATTTCCTGTTCTTGAAATTAATGCTTCAATTTTTTCCATATCAAAAATAGCGTTTAATCATTTACACACGCTCAGTATTTTACTTCACCTCAGGTTCTCTTATATCCAGTGATCTGGTTATCCTGGGATCAATGATCTCAAGCAACAAGATTTTCTCGCAGCAGAATGTCAGTTACATAAGCATTTTTTGTCTCCAGAACTTTTCGTCCCTCTTTATTGTTTCTATGTGAATGTCCTTAGGCGTTCATACAACGAAATAACATATTTCCCGCTGAGTTATTTCCAACTGGCCCTGGATCTGGAAATAAAAATCATGTGAGTGTTATAGAGTTATCAATCTGTTCTCTTCTGAAAGGCGCTGTTCTTGACATTCTCTAGAATTTCTTTTTCGCTTACTTTCTGAAAAACAAAATCCCTTTAGATTTTTGCAGGCTTCCAGTATGGTCATATTCCGTGCAGAATAAGGGCACTTGACTACGACTATAGCGTCGTCTCCTATTAATCCGTCTGGGGAGGCACCTAAAAACCCATAAGTTTTATATGCGAAAAGACCACATTCTTCTACTTTTCTACCGATTTCTCCTCTAAATTTCGTTTTGCAATTCGCTCATTATCACCGTCATACTGTATTGCTTTTGAGTGAAATTCGCCGTACAGAATGTTCTTTGCTACTGGAGCCCATTTCGAAGTAGGTTTCCTGTAGCATACATATCCAAAATTAAATACCGTAAGTCTGTCTTTTCTGGCTGTGTACCACTTTTAATTTTCCCTTTGGCCCCTTGTTTCCTTTTCCAGTTTTTGTATATGGCCTTCACTAAGCGTTAGTTGCTTGATCAACTCATCACTAAACTCTCTCAACAATACCTCATCAAAATCCAACTGCATTGATCGGTTTCCATAATCATGTGAGACAGTACGTTTCATTTCATAAGACTGTTGTCGGGACATTCTTTTCCCTTCTCGCGACGCAAATAAACTTTTTCGGAAAGCTGATCTTCTTCTTTTTCTGCTGAGTGCAGTGTCTTTCACTATTGTGGCCTTTTTTATATAAACTGATTTCATTGTTTTATAGTGCCAGGATGGCCCAAACTGAAAGACCAGGCCGGCAGCTTTGGTTCTATGAGTGAAGAAGGAACCTCGTTTCCCTCGATTGATCTGCTTACCTCTCGTGAATTTTGCAACAAGGGACATATAATTTTCGGCAGCATTGCTAGTGGTGTTTGATACTAGCTGGGAACTTTTTGCAATTAGGGGCTGCAAGCAATAACGCATACGTTTGGTTGCAGTTAGCTGTTTGTCTTCACCTTGCCCGCTGGTAGTTCAAAAGTACTGTTTGCAGACTTTATGGATCCCAATCCAATCCAGTATTTCCGGAAATCAATTTTCCATTTTCACATTCGCTACGCCTTTATTTTTCCACACAACGCATTGTTTCTCTGAAATAAGTTGACACTGAATAGTTCGTTATTTTGTACTCCTATACTTATGTATTAGAAGTAAAAAACAAACTACACCCGTGGCGCGACAGCCCACGAAGGGCCTAGGCCTACCAAGCAACCGCTGCGCTGTTCAGCCATGTTGCCTGCAGATTTCGGGGTGACGTTTAGTCATCCAACTTGTAAGCTACAGGTAAAATATAAGTGAAATCATAACTGCTCAGTGCATTACAGATTCTCGAATGCAGCGTAAAGAATTATATAATTTCAAATATAAACGAGGAAGAAAAAAATACCGGTATGAAGAAGTGTTTTCCTTTTTTTGTTTTTTTTAGGGCCTCGCTTCCTTTTCTTGCTACTTTGTCGCAATCTCCCCTGGGATTTAGTGGAGCGCCCTTGAATCGGTTTTGGTGGTGGCTCCATTTTTCAACAAAAAAGAAAAAAGAACTCCACGTGATGACCGTAACGCTCTCCACCAGTCGTAGCCTACCTATATGTACATGTATCTATTCTACCTCCGTAGCGTAGCGGTCGGCATGGTTCGCTGCCACCCCGGAGGTCCTGGGTTCGATTCCCGGCTCTGCCACGAAATTTGAAAAGTGGTATGGGGACTGGAGCGGGGTCCACTCAGCCTCAGGTTGTCCAAATGAGTAGAGGGGGTTCGATTCCCACCTCAGCCATCCTCGAAGTGGTTTTCCGCGGTTTTCCACTTCGTCTACCACTGTAAGGCCCACTGTAAGGCCACGGCCGCCTCTTTTCCTCTTCCTTGCCTATCCATCCGAATCTTCCTTTCCCTTCCCATCCCTCATGAGGCTCCTGTTCGCTTTGCAGGTGAGGCCGCCTGGGCGAAGTGCTGATCACACCTTCCCAGTTGTATCCAATCCGACCAAGTGTTGCCAGCTCTAGGACACTGCCTGGAAAGGCGGTAGTGGTGAGTTCCCTCGCTGAGTCCGGTGGAACCACCAACCTGGAGGATAAAATTGACCCAAAAAATCTATTCTACCGGAAATACTGTCCAAAAAAATAAAGTGCCGAAAATAGAACACCTAACGGGCATTAATAACTAATATTGTTGCAGGTAAAATAAATTAAACAAAAAGTAATTAATGAGATCGATGAACTAAAAACAAGAAGTCGTAACTAGGAACTGGTAAAATATCAAAAGATCGCTCAGAAATATTCCGACATTGACAATAATTCAGAACTAATCAGCACAGTCAATCGAACATTGGAGTAGACGTTCGGGAATTCCATACCGTCTGGCAAGGTTGTCGCTCTTTCAAATCCCTCGAGTTCCACTCCTCTCCCCTCCCCTAACCCTCCCCCAACCCGCTCTCCATGACCTTGTTCTACTGCCGCGCCTTGTTGCAAATACAGTAACACTTTTATTCACAAACTTCCCAAAGTGATCCCGACGGTTCTATTCAACCGATTTAGGTTTTCGATGCTGCTTTCGAATCAGTGAGTAAAACTCAACTTTCGTATTACCCGTTTTCTTTCGAATTTTAATCAGATATTTGAAAAACAAAGAGCAACTTTTCTGTTTTTGAAATTAAAAAGTACGCAGCGAATTAATATCAATTCTGCTACTAGACAGAGTACATAGCAGTTTTCAGATCGCAGATCGGAGCTCCCCATTCGATACAAAAATAAATAAATAAATAAATAAATAAATAAATAAATAAATTCAGCTTCACTTGTGCTGCCATCTGTTGAAATATATTCTTACCAAAGTGTCGGGACATTTAGCCTTAAGAAAACCTGTCCTAGTCCAGTGAGATCTTACTAATTTACTTCTTGCCGTGGAAATAAAGTTTGTTCAAATAATTCATAAAATACATGAATGGGGCAAATCCTCACTCTTGTCCTGACAAAAAGTTATTAAACTGGAATGGAAATCTCAAGATCACAGAAAGGAAAATGTCAACGAATTTCATTTCCGTAGAAATGCTTTCCTTGCTTGAGCCTACCTACTTTATATCCTCTAGACTTCGTCCATCATGGTTATTTTTCTTTCTAATTAGCTGAAGTCTTTTACTTCCTTTAACTTTTCACGTGCCAATTTGATGCCAAAATGGGTTTCAGATTTCCTTCAGCTACATTCCTTTATTTGTGATGTGTAACATCTTTCCGCTCGGTTGCTGGATAGTTTTGTGGGAGTGATTTTGAAAATTGGGGACGGAAGTGAATCGGGCGGAAGTGGATCGAACGGAAGTGGATCGGACGGAAGTGAAGACGCACTGCCAGAAAAACGGGACGGAAGTGAATCGGGCGGAAATGGATCGAACGGAAGTGGATCGGACGGAAGTGAAGACGGACTGCCAGCTGGATGTACAATTGAAAATGTGTGTATTGGAAACAAGACAGTGTGTGCTCTGTAGCGCGAGAATGTTATGGCAATACAGTAGGCAGTGCATTTAGCAGGCACTGGTTAGATGAACACAGTGGCAAATGTTTCACCGACTTTCATTTGTCATTGAGCAGTTTATGAAGATTCACGTTCAAGGCTGAATATCACATGGGGTAGGACAAAGACGACAAATGACATTTAAGTAAGCGGCATTATTGTCAAGCTGTGGGTGAGTAGTCAAATATTAAATGCATAACAGAATGTTGTTATATGAGTGGAATAAAAGCTGTATTTTCATCATATGTGAGACTAGGTCATTTCATGATTGTAGGAAGCCATGTTTTGATTGTTTACGACGAACTGTATGAGAGCCTTGAGAATAATGAATGTTATAGTTACTGAGGAATGCGCTCACAGTATTTGAGAGTACTGTCGACGTTGTGTGTCACTTTGTTATTATGAATTACTAATGTAAAAGGAAGGAAGCTTGTAGTTTAGCGTGTCCGTTAATCTCACGATCATGATCCACGGTACCTCCCTTTTACGTAGAATGCGAACCACAGGACATGGCATTTCAATTCGAAAAACTCACATGTATTGACCGGGAATCAAACCCGGTCTACCTTGGTGAGAGACTAACAGCTTGACCACTGCACCACAAATGTGACAGTAGCATATCTCCAACTCAATCTATACATTCATCATAGTACCAGTATGAAAATGGAGTGTAAATTAACATTTTAAGAATGTCCAAGCTGTGTAGTATACGAGTAGGATAACATGTCAGATGTTACACATCATATGCGACTACTGTAAGGCTCGTATCGTGTTTTACATTTATTGATTTTCATTATGAATTATTTCCTCTAGATGGAGTCTATACAATTTAAAAACTCATTCAAATCCTCTGGTGGATCGGCTAAGAAGACAATGTCATCAACAAATCTCAGAGTTGAAATTATTTCGCCTTGAATCTTTAATTTTTCTTTAAATTTCCCCTAAGTTCCTTCATTGCTTGTTCAGTGTAGAGATTGAAAAGCATGGGTGATAAGTTGCAGGCTTACACCTTTCTGAATACTGTACTAGCTTCTCTCTCATGAACTTTGGCTTGAATAACTGCCGTCTGGTTTTTGTACAGATTGTAGATCACCCTCCTATCCCTGTACTTTATTCCAATCCTTTTCAAAATGTCAAACAACTTACTCCGATCAACGTTATCAAAAGTCTTTTCTAAGTCTACAAATGCCATGACTGTTCTCTCATCTTATTTTATTCTACCTTCCAAGGTCAGCCTAAAACTTAGTACAGCTTCCTTGTTCCTACGATCTTCCTGAATCCAAATTAGTCTTCACCCAACTCGGTTTGTATCTGTCTCTCCATTCTCTTGTAAATTATTCTAGTCAGGATCTTTGAAGCATGAGTGATCAAGCTGATTTTACGGTATAGGGATGATAACATTCTTTTTCAAATCAGAGGGTACCTCACCTGCCACATAAATCCTACATACCAAGTGAAGCAACCTGATCAGAACGTTATCACCCATGCAACGTAGCAATTCGATCGGTATATCATCTATGTCTGGTGCTTTGTTCCTGCCGGTGCCTTCTAGCGCTCTGTCAAATTCTGATCTCAATATTGAGCCCGATTGCTCATTCACGATCTGAAGATCGATGGCAGCGTGACGTCAGCATTGAAGAATTTACCTTGGAACTATGGTGAACGCACCTGTAGGGCATGTGAACCCTTTGGGCGCCTTGATTTTACTTTAGTGTCTGGATAATTTACTTTTGTGCATTCTGTATTATTTATAAAACCTGGAAATATTTGGAATTCATCACCACTTTTATTTTGTAATTTTTGGTTATTTATAATGGTATAACATCGCAGAAACGCAATCGGAATTTAATGTGACAACACTTGACTACAGCTGTTACAACTTACATCCGTCTTTTTCCACGTAATATGCTCTTTTTTGTTAAGCCATGGTGGGTGGATGTGTTTTGTATCAGTGAAGTTTACGATTGATAATCTACGTGCTGTCAGTGTGAAGGTTACAAATAATTACTCATCATTCTGAGGATTTTGGACAGTTAAGACATTTAAAGCAGCGCTTTGCTTTATTTTGATGTTTTTGCCAAGTCACGATAACCTTATACAGCGCACACGAGGACATGAATGTAGTAGACATGTGGTCTAAATGTTTGGGAGAACATGGTATTTAAGTCAAAAGGAATAAATCCACACTGCAAATTATAGTGAAATAACATTATTCAAAGCATCAGTAGAAGGAACAGTGTATGTTTATTTAATTTGAAGCTGACGGCAGTGATGTTCTACGATCACGTGGTGTGAACGTAAATGTCATTAAGACAGTTTGGAGTGTTGCTAAATATCATTTTAATGATATTTCTAAAGTAAATGGCGGATGTTATAGCCATTTTTGCTTGTACCTCACATTATTAGTCAGTGAAAAGTATTCTTTAACTTGTGAGAATTACTCTACCTGGATTAACATTTCTTCAACATGGAAGTAGGCTACCTACTTATGGAGATACAGCTCAATCAAATAAGAATCATTTTACTATGGGCGAGATGATTATGGAATAACTCAAACATGCCTTGGGAGTGCGACGGATGTCACGATATGCTGGGGTTAAGAGCATGGGAATGGAGTTAGGCCATGAAATCGCCATGATGACCTGGGCGAAACTCGAATGAACGACGACATGTAAGTCAACGCTACACTTTATCATGTAACAGGATTGGATATTTAGTGGTGGATTAGCTATAGAAGGTCTTACTATTTTGCTGCTCATGCTGATTGGTAGGGATTATTATGTTTAGTATAAAGTTTATTTCTGGTCATACGTATCATTTTGAATAGCGCATGGAGAAAGGTTTCTAGTAACCAAACTGTTTGCTATGTTTAATACGAGTTGAGAGGGCCGTGCATAAGAATGCAGGACAGTTTTATATAATTACGAACAGTTGAAAGCTGGCAGTTGTTTTTCAAGGCAGTGTGCTGGCCGTGACATTGATTAATTTTGAAGGAATCTTGTTGGTGCAGTACTCTGCACGTGAGTTTACAAGGCAGTGCATTCTTAGAAGCTGCTTGCCGCTCGCAGAACAGCTGTGAACCTATTTAGCTTATAGCCAGTGCAGGGGAGGCTTTGTTTAGTTTTATTTATTCTAGACAAGCGACGACATAATCTGACTGAATGAAATGTGTATCTTTGTATGCGAAAGAACACGAGTTCGAGAAGGGTTTCACTTAATGTTTAAGAACTGATATTTTGAGTACGGCATTCTGAAGTGTATTAGACACTTGTTAATTATTGGAGTCATGAGATTTCGACTACTTTTCCATGTTAAATTTTTGGTACTGAAAGTATGATTATATGAGCAATTATTGCGAACTTGAGTCCACGACGGGACGTCATTGTATAAATTAGGATCATGCTATTATTGTGTCAAGAAGAGTGACTCTTTAGGGAGGTATATGAGTTCAAGTCTTGGAGCCAATTTTTGGGTATGGTATTTTCCAGCAACTTTGTACGGTTTTGGCAAGTGGACTGATGATTACGACTGACGAGTCCGTGTTATTGATATTGAACACAGGGTGTTTATCATGATAGTGAACAGTGATTCACTTATATTATGAGGTAACTTAGATGTTTCTCCCACATTTATAGCTACAATAAACATGTTTATTGGTCACTAACATATTCACTGACACTTTGAGGATTAATAATGAATACTGATAACTATAATAAAGTGATAGGATTTTGAACTAAACTGAGAACTAAATAATTATGTAGTCTAGACTAATGAATCCTAAACTTACATTTCTTTTCTGACCATTTCTTAGAGTCTGTGAGTTTCGACGTTCTGTAAATACACTTTGACAATCCTCGATCTTGAGACGACGATCATCTAATGACGGGATAATTTGAAAACCCGGTCGTTATGATGATAAGCGACGTACGATGTGGCGGCCCGTCACAGCAGTTGCCTACGTAATTTCTCATTTACACTCATGACCATTTCTCTGCAAACCGCAGGAAACTGAGCAGGTAGGAATGCCTATTGCATTACCAGTAGGAGTGTACTGAACCTAATAATTTGTGTCGTAAAGCTTTGATGCTTTTCGATTTAATTTAATTAGGAACAGAATGTGCATAGAGTTTTTTAAAATCTATCTTTGGATAAACCCGACTCGCTTATCAGTAATATTTCAGTATCAGATAGGGGTAGCTAAATTTAATGTAAATTTAAGTGTTGGAGAGAATACCATCATAGCTTAGCTATCTTTATTGTGCTACTGATTAACGTAAATTGGACTTTGCATTGTTAACAAGTAAATATATTTCTTACTAGTAGATTCACGCCTGCCATTATTATTATTATTATTATTAAATCGCCGATGTAATTGCTTAGGGAATCGTTACGTATTTCTCTCTTAGTGATTGATTTACTCTTCGATTTTTTGAAAGGACTTCGAGAGGCTTAAGATAGACTTTAGATAGGAGATATTTTTGAGTTCCTTTTCAGGGCAGTTTAGATTCGGACTAGCCAATTTTCACCCCCAGAAGTAGGCAAAGGATTTGCGATTTTACCAAACAAAATTAGTGTGATTTTAACCTAAGCCTGTCCTCATTATTTCGTGGTTGTTTTGTGTTTATCCTGTGAGTGAATTCCACTGGGCTAGTCGTAAGAATAGAACTCTCATATTCCCAAAACCCCCAAGTACAGTTTTTAGTGCTAGGCCAGACTACGAATACGTTCTTTCCTCGAGTCGTGTGTGTTGGCCAGAGGATGGTCTCGGAAGGGCTGTTTAAGACTGTCAGCTCCCTGAAACGCTCGTCTGACGGGCATAATATTAAATCTCTTTCCCCATACTCATCAATTTCCTCTTTCCTTTCCATAACATCTCCTTATTAACGCTGTATGTAAGCTTTCCATCACTCAACATTTTCTTTTCTATGTGTTAGTGATTTTCCATTTGAGTCCGTAATATTATGGCACTTGGTCTTTCTTTCCCCAAAAGTACTCTCAATCCTTCGATAAGCTGTAGGCTATCTACTTTTCCTACTCTCAGACAATTTTCTATACTTGCACATTTCTCTTTCACCTATTCTTATTTCGCTCCTTTGCACCTCTTGTTCCACTCATTTCTCAGAAGTCTGTAATCTGCTTTCCCCCTTTCATCTCCGGCATTTCTCTTCTTCCATGTTTCGTCCATTAATTCTAGTATATCCTGGTTAATCCACGGTGTTCTTCTTATTCATTCTTTACTACCAATGTTTTTTCTGCGTATTTTGTTATTCCATTCTTCAAAAGTACCCATTCCTCTGCAGTTGAAGTTTGCTCAGGATTCTTCATTAGTCCTTCCCTTATATTGTACTAGTCTTGAATCTTTCGTTCACATTCCTCTCTTTCAGTTAACCTGTTGCAAAAATGTTGGTCTTTTGAATTTTCTTGAGTTTCTTCAACTTGAATCTGCATTTCATAACTACCACATTATGGTTAGAGCTTATGTCAGCTACGGGATATGTTTTTCAATCCAAAATCCGATTTCGGAATCTTTGCTTGACCATAATGACGTCGATTTGGTAATGTCCTCTATCTTCTGGTCTCATACATGTGTATAATCTTCTTTCGTAGTTATTGCACAAAGTGTTAGTTATGACCAACTCGTGCTCGGTGCAGAATTCCATCATCCTGCTGGTATGAATAAAATCAGCCAATTACAGAGCTCTATTTCAATAATTATACACCATGCTTTACGCAAAGCTCTTTATCACACCTATCCTTTTACTGATCGCAACGCCTACCATCGTTGTTTGTTCACAAAGAACACAAACAAAGGATTAGTGGTTTAATCGGTGTTTATTGATATATATTATTTTTTAGTCGAGGTTGTTGACAATGAATAGCAGAATTCGTCGTATGTTCCAGAATATATTGAAACACGGTAATATGCTCACGATTGAAATATAGCGTACCCACGAGAATTTTAAATATTCAATTAAACATTTATTCCATGAATAAATATTCAACTCCTACTATTGAAATCCCCCTATGTATGTCTGTCCCATTTTCAACGGGGTCGGGGCTGAAATCAGTATATGTGACGGGTGTTTTTACGACCTGATGCCCTTCCTGACGCCAACCTCCCGAGAGTAGTTAATAAGAGAAGAGTTGTTGTTGTTGTCTCATTTGAAGGGCTTGGACATCGTGGTTATTTAGCCCCGTGTATTTAGGTGTATCTAGAGTTTGTCTGATAACCTGTGTTACTGTAGTGTCTGTAGTTGTGTGTGTAATTTAGGTGAAGATTGGGAAGGAGGTGGCTGTGGAACATAACTCTGGAACCTTCCCGGCATTTGCCTGGAGCAGAAGTGAGAAACAACGGAAAACCACTCCCAGGCTGGCCCTGGTGGGAATTGAACCCACCTCTTCTCCTTTTTCCTCGCGAGGCTGAGTGAACCCGTTCCAGCCCTCAGAGTAGAGTTAAATTTCTTTGCAGCGCCGAGAACAAAACCCGGACCTTTGGAGCAACAGCCAAGAAATCTAGCCAATACCCCAGAAAGTGGACATTGAGAGATGAAATGAATGAAGATGAATAAAACTGGGCAAGTAAATGGAAGGGTGTGGCCGTGGCCTATCAGAAGGTACCGTCCCAGTATTTGCCTGGAGGTCAAATTGGGGAAATCACGGATAACCATTTCAAGGATGGCTTGACGCTGCGGTTCGAACCCACGTCTACCTGTCCGCAGATAGCTTGGCCCCATGATCAGGCGCTACGCATTGCTACTACTTTCGGTAAATCCCCTAGACCTTGGTAAGTGACCGAGTGAATTGTGTAGGCAGACTGTGTTAAATCGTGCAGGATACTGAAGCTTGTGATTGAGATTTGCTGCCAACACACCTTGTGTACTGTAGGCCTATAGTGTTGTGGAGTGGAATTGGATGTGTGTTGGTGACTGAGAATCTTCCCAACTACACATCATGTTTCTTGTTCTTTATCACTTTATAGAATCATACAAATGCTTTAGGGAATAACTCCTCTATGAGCATAGCACCATGTCCGAGATGGCAGCTGCAGCAAGTCCAGAGATCGTAGTTTTGAATCCCGGCGCTGACATTGGCTATCCTGAGTTTTTTACATTACCTTCAGGAAAATCTATCTTATAAAACACCCAACTTAAAAAATGACATTACTTATTATGAGACATCCTAATCTCTACCTGGTATAAAACAAAGTCCCCGATTCTTGGCTGTTACGGGTAATCTCGAGAACCACTGGATGGATATTGATGAAGATTTCACCATTCTGTAAAGGATATCACGAGGAAGTTTTCTGTTGAAAATAATTTATTTATGATCAAAGGAAGTCAAGCAGTAACGATTTCAGTGAAAATATCAAGAAATGGCGTCCGTTTGCTTTTTAAGCTTACGCTGGGCAAACCGCTATAAATATAAGTATATACTATGAGTGTAAGAATTGTTCAGCATGAAAAGTTCTACAATAATGTCCGTGACAGCATATCTCTATCTTCAATACATCACCCACTATAAGAGTTTTTACGTTTTCAATACTAGCTTCGAGACAGTTTACGAGCTAGCTGGCTGGCGGGCGAGCCTGTCACCCCAGACACTGAAGAGTCGTGTCGAGTTAAGACTTCAAAGAAGAGTGGATGTGTTTGGAGTTTCCTTGGAAGTGCAACTCGGCTTTTATTTAATTCGCCTGTGATTTTTTCGTTCCGCAGAATACGCAGTCACGTTTAGATTGGACGGAAGGGGTATTTGTGTTTCATGCACTTCGCAATTTTTAAAATACGTCTGATAGTATAATTAATAGTACAGTCAGTGATTTTAACTCATCATGCCGAGACGGAAAAATGATATAGGTCGTAGTTCATTGAAATCGAAAAAAAATGCGCTTATCACGAAACAATGAAACTGAGCAATAAAAAATTTCTCGATTGTCACAAGAGAGAGAAAGAAGGAATTAACAAAGACAAAGGGCGTTATCCCCAAAGTTCCTATGGCACTGGGAAGAAATGTTCATGGTTTTAGGTCCGATAAAGATAATTCTGCTATGAAGTATAATTCCTCCATAAATTATATAACTTTGGAACGGTAAGTCGGAGAAAAAAATGTTTCAATAATTGTTGTAGACATTTTGAGAAGAACAAATTTCTGATTCGCTCTTTTGTGAACAAAACATTTTTTCTAGGACAAAAAGTGAAAAAACACTTTATTTTGGGAACTTTGGCGCCACCTAGCTTCTGCATTTCAAAACATATGACATGACTTCAATGAGACAAATTGTAGGTGACAATGTCCTCTACATTTTATGTTTAAAAAACTTTTCTTTAAAATACGTCGATTCAGAGAAAAACGCTTTTCACACTAGTAGTGGTTTTGTAGGGGTTCTAAATCCACCGCCGCCGCTCCACCACACAAGATGGCGGCGGTGCGATATCTCTCGAACGCATGGTCGGATTTTGACGAATGAGGTGTCGTTGAACTCGGACTGACACCCCCTTTCCAATGGACAACATATTTCCACCCCAAAATTAAACCTACCCCTACTAGGGGGGTGAAATTGTAATATTTTTAGTAAATCTCACTTTTCAAGTGCAACATGCGGGAGTTTGAATGCCAATATGGAATTAAACGTTGTTTCACACAAGAGACATGTGTACGATGAAAAGCCAATATGAATTAACATGCTTGTTTTTTGTTTTTACGCATGCCCACTCATAGTTTTTGTAAGAGGGCGGGCTTTTTAAAGATGGCGGCTGTAGTGTAACCTAACCTAACCCAACCCACGAGGGGTGATCAAAAAGTTTTCCATGCGGCGCTTGTCGATAGGCAAATCAATAATCAAAGAGGGGCATGTTAGGTCTTGAGGCCAGAGCCCCTTTTGATTGATCCCTGTTGATTTGTCCCTTTGGACTGATCCCTATTGACTAGCCCCTTGGACGGGTCATTGTGGACGGGTCCTTGTTGAGGAGTCCCTGTGGACGGATTCTTGTTGGCGGGTCATTGTTGACGAGTCATTGTTGTCGGGTCCTTGTTGACGAGTCCCTGTGGACGGATTCTTGTTGACGGGTCATTGTTGACGAGTCTCTGCGGACGGGTCCTTGTTGACGAGTCCCTGTGGACGGGTCCCTGTTGACGGGTCCCTGTGGACGGGTCCCTGTTGACGAGTCCCTGTGGACGGGTCCCTGTGGACGGGTCCCTTTTAACTGATCCCTTTGGACCGGTCCCTTTGGACTGGTCCCTAATGCTATGATGAAATTAAACGTTGTTCCACATGAAACGCATGTGAAGAGCTGATTGCTACTATGAATTATCATGTTTGTTTTCTGTTTTTACGCATGCGCACTTGGGGTTTTCGTAAGAGGGCGGACTTTTTAAATAATGATTTATAGATGAGTTATTTTAAAAAAATAACCAAACGATCCAAAACTAATAGATCATTGGCTTTTTAATATCTCATGAACCAATAAGGCTAAGGGTCGTTGGACTTGGGATGACGCCCCGTTTTTTGAATGTATTTTTGATTTTTGTCAAAAGGGCCTAAGTACACTTTTGTTAATATATCGCGAACCAATAAGGCTAGGGACTTGTATGAGGGGTCGTAGCACTTGGGATGACATTCCCTTTTTAAATGTATTTTTTTGAAATTTTGACAAGGGGCCTAACTACACTTTTGTTGATATTTCCTGAATCCATGATGGGATTTTGACCTGTGAGGTGTCGTTGGACTTGGGCAGACACTCTCTTTTTGAATGTATTTTTGACATTTTAACAAAGGGCCTAACTACACTTTTGTTAATAACTCGCGAACCAATAAGGCTAGGGACTTGTATGTGGGGTCCTAGCACTCGGGGTGACGATCTGTTTTTGAATATATATTTAATGTTTGTCAAAAGGGTCTAACTGCACTCTTGTTAATATCTCGATAACTAATAATGGGAGAGAGTCAAGTGAGGTGTTATAATACTTAGGATGGCCAACCCTTTCCCATGACCAACGAATTTACCCCAAATATTCAAAACAACAGGGTCATTGACCTGAGATTTTATAAACTAATAATCGGATATCGACATGTTAGGTGTCATAGGACTTATAATGTTCAACCCTTTCCCATGTTCAATGAATTTACCTAAAATATCCAAAACATTAAGGTCATTGACCTGAGATTTTATAAATTAATAATTGGATACGGACATGTGAGATGTTTACCATGAGTGATGAAACATAGCTAGATAGAGAAAGAATTAGTGTAGGCTACATGTATGGTGACTGACAAGTCTTTCACTACCGGCTTTGGAATTTGTTTACAGATCAGACTGTAGTGCAGAGAGAGTATAGGTCGCAGGCATGGGTTAATAAATGACAAACGGTGTACACAAAATCTGATTTATTGATTCAAGAATTAAGAGTAGACTATCTTTAATTGATTGGTTAAAGAGGATAGCTAAGGAAACAAAATGGTGACTACATCGAACTAAACTGAACCAAGCTGAATCAAATCCAACCAAACCAAACCAAACCTAATCGAAAACAAGCCAAGGGTTTAAGTGTAAAACTTGTGGGTGGATGTGGTCATTGGTAATGTCAGAAAGGAAAGGGATAACGCTCCACCTATAGAGGGTAAGGTAAAGCTAGTGCATGGTGCTAATGCAAACACTCAAGTACATGAACCACACACAACTATCCTATACAGTTTTTAAGTGTTGACTGTTAAAACTTGCTCAGTGGTTACTGGGACCAGATGGTCGCTACACACAACAAGCTTTAAATACTTGAGGCTAATAATCTATACACACGCACACACACACTCGCTTGTTCTAAACTAAACTGTCTTGCTGGCAGTGCTCACACAGTAGGCAAATGACAGAAATGCTTGGCTAACAGAAATACAATCATTTTCGGTTGTCTAATGTTACCAGCTAACCATTACGTGCTATAGTGGTGAGCACATGTGCCTCTTGCACTGGAGATCGTAACTCGATTTCTAGCTCAAAGCTTAGAACCAATCAAACTAAGAAAGAAGGGTATGGTGACGCAGTGGTTAAACTGTTAGCTTTTCACTAAGGTAGACTAGGGTTTGATTTTATGTTAATATGCATGTCATAAATAAACAAACAAACAAACAAAACAAAAAAGGCAGAGATAATGTTTAAAACTGATTACACTTGTCCCTTTTCAAATTATTACTTAGATTACAAATACAAATGAGGACTGGGTTTGATATACAGTAAATGCTGCCTATCGCATACTAGCCTGTAAGAAAGTCAAACAAGCAAAAGGCGTAGGTAGAGCAGTGGTAAAATCGCTATGTGTAGAGAACTACCTAACGGTTTTATGAACTGGCAAAGGTATGTCGCATAAACAGTGCAGGATACAATCCAGCAACCATAATGTTTATTTTGTGGAGAGAGAAAACATATATATAGAGAGAGATATAGAAAGCTTGTGTATGTATGGGTAGCATTGATTGTTTGACCAGAGAATATACGGTGAGGTAGGGTGGGGAGAGGGAGAATTAACACTTATATATGAATGGTAAAGAGTATTTTTGTTTTTTTCAATAGTTTTGATTCTCAAATGCAGTGGTAGATAGCCGTTATTTTGTAAAACATTCTTACTTGCAGTAGTAATAAGACTCTACGGTTCTGCTAACACACATAGACAGACTGTACTATTGCCATGGTCAAGCACTCACATTAAGATCATTTACTAAAACATAAAATGAAAAATAAAAAATCTTGTTTTGGAAATATCGTATTTCAACATACACAAAATAAATAAAAAATGTGTAAACAGCAAAATGGAAAATCCATGTTTCCATATAGACAAAATTTAAAAACCTTAAACGAACATTTAAATATATCTATATACAAATGGGAAATTCACAAATGAGTAAATATGAAAATGGAAAATCCATGTGTCCATATCATGAAATTGAAAAAACATCAAACTGTCATTAAAAAAATGCAAATGGAAAATTGACTAATTGCAATGTTTGAAATGTGAAATTGAACAAATGGCTATCATTATTTTAAAAAATTA